>CM053769.1:614585569-614625306 GCA_028658325.1 Potorous gilbertii | reverse complement strand
CCTCCATCTGTTCCATTCTAATTTTGAGAGAACTGTTTTCTTCATTGAGCTTTTGCACCTCTTTTTCCACTTGGCTAATTCTGCTTTTGAAAGCATTCTTCTCCTCATTGGCTTTTTGAACCTCTTTTGCCAATTGAGTTAGACTATTTTTCAAGGTGTTATTTTCTTCAGCATTTTTTGGGGTCTCCTTTATCAAGGTATTGACCCGTTTTTCATGCTTTTCTTGCATCTCTCTCATTTCTCTTCCCAGTTTCTCCTCCACCTGTCTAACTTGATTTTCAAAATCCTTTTTGAGCTCTTCCATGGCCTGAGCCCATTGGATATCTATTTCAGATGTTTGGGATACAGAGGCCTTGACTTTTATGTCTTTTCCTGATGATAAGCATTGTTCTTCCTCATCAGAAAGGAAGGGCGGAAATATCTGGTCACCAAGAAAATAACCTTCTATGGTCTTGTTATTTTTCCCCTTTTCTGGGCATTTTCCCAGCCAGTTACTTGACTTCTGAGATTCCTCTCCACCCCTGCCTAGATCTGCCCAGCTAGTGCTTGGGGTCTGAGATTCAAATGCTGCTCCCTAGCCTCAGGGCTTTTGGCAGCAGGCCTGGCTGCTATTCAATGTGAGCTTAAGTTCTGGTGCTCAGGTAGGGGCAGAGCTGCTTCCCAGGCTCAGTTCCCTTATGGGGTTTATGCTGAGATCTTTAGTAATGGACCCGAGGTCCTGCCGAGCTCCTGCCTGCTCCGGGAGCCTCTGGTCACCCGCTGCCTCTGCCACTGCCTCCCGAGGGGCCTGAGTTATGGAGACACCCCGCTCCCCTCTCAGCCCGTCCAGATGTCTCTCTCACTGACATGTGTGTCTGTGGGTGGAGAGACCTTCCTGGCCCCCAGAGATTCTGTCCCTGAAGCCTGTTTGGATCTGCTCGCTCCTCTCAGTGCTGCGTTACCAGGGAAGGGCTGGGCTCTGCTCTGGGTCCAGTGCATGACAGACCTTTGGGATCAGGTTTTCAGGGCTCTCTGGAATGGAAATCTCCTTCACTCTGTAGCTGTGTGGCTTCCACTGCTCCAGAATTTGTTGGGAGTTCTTTTTACAGGTAATTATGGGCTGTGGGTTCAGAGCGAGCATATTTGAGTCTTTCTACTCTGCCATCTTGACTCCTCCCCCCCTCATTTCTTATAGTACAATAGTATTCCATTACATTCATATACCAAAACTTCTTCAGTCATTCTCTAATTGATGGGTATCCTCTTGATTTCTAGTTTTTGGCTACTACAAAGAGAACTGCTATAAATATTTTTGTATATGTGGGACCCTTTCCCATTTTCATGATCTCTTTGGGATGCAGTCAAAGTGATATTGCTGGATCAAAGACTATGCACATTTTTATAGCCCTTTGGGTATACCTCCAAATTGCTCACAGTTCCACCAACAATGAATTAGTGTTCCAACTCTCCCACATCTTCTCCAACTTTTATCATCTTCTTGTTTTGTCAGGTTAGCCAATCTGATAGATGTGATGTGGTACCTCAGATTTGCAGTTTTGATTTGCATTTCTCTAATCAATAGTGATTTGGAGCATTTTTTCATATGACTATAGATACTTTAATTTCTTCCTCTGAAATCTGCCCGTTCATATCCTTTGACCATTTTTCAATTGGGGAATGACTTGCATTCTTGTATATTTGACTCAGTTTTCCATATATTTTAAAAATGAGGCCTTTGTCACAGAAACTAGTTGAAAAAATTCTTTCTCAGTTTTCCCCTTCCCTCCTAATCTTGGTTGCATTGGGTTTGTTTGTGCAAAACCTTTTCAATTTAATCAAAATTATCCATTTTGTACTGCTTAATGTTTTCTCTCTCTTGTTTGGTCATATCAAAAAGGATTTTGAAAATCAAGTAAGAGAAGTGAAGCAAAAATTGGGAAGAGAAATGATGTAAATGATGCAAGAAAATCATGGAAAATGAGTTAATTGCTTGCTAAAGGGGACCCAAAAATCCTGAAGAAAATAACACCTTCAAAATAGACTAAACCAAATGGCAAAAGAGATCCAATATGCAAATGAGGAGAATGCCCTAAAAAGAAGAATTGGCCAAATGGAGAAGGAGGTCCAAAAGCTCACTGAAGAAAATAATTCCTTAAAGATTAGAATAGAGCAGATGGAAGGTAATGACTTTGTTAAAAATCAATAAATTATAAAACAAAACCAAAGGAATGAAAAAATAGCAGACAGTGTGCAATATCTCATTGGAAAAACAACTAACCTGGAAAAATAGATCCAGAAGAGACAATTAAAAAATTTTTGGACCACCTGAAAGCCATGGTCAAAAAATGGGTCTAGACATTATCTTTCAAGAAATTTATCAAGGAAAACTATCCTGTTATTCTATAACCAGAGGGTAAAATATATATTGAAAAAATCCAATTACCTCCTGATAGAACTCCCCAAAGGAAAACTCCTAGGAATATTGTAACCAAAGTCCAGAGTTTCCATGTCAAGGAGAAAATATTGCAACCAGCTGGAAAGAAACAATTTGAGTATTGTGGAAACACAATCAGGATAACACAAGACCTATCAGCTTGTACATTAAGAAATCAGAAGACTTGGAATATGATATTATTCCAGAGATCAAAGGAACTAGGATTAACACCAAGAATCATTTACCCAGCAAAACTGAGTATAATACTTCAGGGGATAAAATGGTCACTCAATGAAATAGAAAACTTTCAAATATTCTTGATGAAAAGACCAGAGCTGAATAGAAAATCTGGCTTTCAAATACAACAATCAAGAGAAGTATGAAAAGGTAAACAGGAAAGAGAAGTCATAAGGGACTTACTAAAGTTAAACTGTTTACATTCCTACATGGAAAGATAATATTTGTAACTCTTGAGACTTTTCTCAGTATTAGGGTAATTAGAGGGATTATATTTATAGACAGAGGGCACAAAGTGAGTTAAATATGAAGGGATAATAACTAAAAAAATAAAATTAAGGGATGAGAGAGGAATATATTGAGAGAAAAAGAGAGAATAGAATGGGAAAAATTTCTCACAAAAAAGAGGCAAGAAAAAACTTTTTCAAGGGAAGGGAAAAGAGGAGAGGTGAGAGGAACAGAGTGAATCTTACTCTCATTGGATTTGGTAATACACAATAATTCAATTTGGTATGAAATCTATTTTACACTATAGGAAAAGAGGGGGAAGGAGGTAAGTGGGGGTGGGGTCAGGCCTGGTGGAATGATAGAAAAGAGGGCAAATGGGAGGAGGAGGTAATTATAAGTAAACAGTTTTGAAGAGGGACAGGGTCAAAGAGAATAGAATAAACAGGGGGCAGGATAAGATGGAGGAAAAATATCATTAGTCTTTCACAATATAACTGCTATAGAAATGTTTTGCCAGACTACACATGTATAATCTATATCAAATTGCTTGCCTTCTCAATGAAGGGTGAGTGGAAAGAAGGGTGAGAAGTTGGAATTTAAAGTTTTTAAAATGAATGTTAAAAATTGTTTTTACGTACAACTGGGAAATAAGACATACAGGCAATGGAGTATAGAAATCTATCTTGCCCAATAAGACAATAGAGGAGAAGGGGATAAAAGAAGGTAGGGGTGTGACAGAAAAGAGGGTATATTGGAGGAAAGGGTAATCAGAATGCAGGCAGTCTTGGGGTGGGTGGAGGGGAGAGATGGGGAGAAAATTTGGACAAAATCTTGTGGAAGTGAATATTGAAAACTATAAATTAATTGTAGCCCTCTAGGTCTTCAAATGCAGACCTTTGATTGAATCTAAACTTCACAGAACAAATGCCCTTAGTAAAAAGATTGCTCTGGAAAACTGGAACTCAGTTCAGAGACCACACCCAAGGCCACATTTAACCTTAAGGTTTCAAGTTCACCACCCCTGGACTCTTGGTCTACCAGAAGCAATTAATATTTCCACAATTACTTAGGTCTGCCTGTCTTTATTTTTGAAAAGACTACTTTGTAACTGGATTCATATAGTTTCTGGATGTTTATTAGTAGTCCACCAAATATTTTATATCTTCTATAGTTAATTTGAAGGGAATCGATATTTTTTAGCTCTTTCTATTGAATTTTGAAAGCTATATAGAGAATTATTGATAATTTCTGTGGATTTACTTTATGTCTGGCAACTTTGCTGTTTCAATTAATTTCTAGTTGATTCTTTAGGCTTTTCTAAGTAAATCAACATATAAGCAAAAAAGAAATAATTTTGTTTCCTCTTTGCCCATGCTTGGGCACTCTTTTCTTTTCCCTCTATACTATTTTTCTTGGTAATCTTACCAGTTCCCATGGATTCAGTTGTCATATCTGTGAAGGTGATTCTCAGATCTATTTATGCATTCTTCACCTCTCTCCTGACTTTTGATCTTACATCTTCAATTGCCTATTGGACATCTCTTCCTGGATATTCTGTCCATATCTTCCAGTTAACATATCCAAAAATAAACTATTCCTTTCCACTCCCAAAGCTTTCCTTCTTCCTTTCTTTCTTATTACTGTCAAATGTACCAGCATCCTGTAAGTCACCCCCTAGTACTTTGGGTTAATCCACCTTGGAGGATTTGTGGGAATTCTTTAACACAAATCACACAAGATGGGTAGATATACATAAATTGCTATTCTACATGGATGGGTTGTGAGCTGCATCACTAGCAGGGGTACCCAATTCAATGAGACCATAGAACACAGATACATGTACATGGAGAAAGTAGGTATTACTGAAAACTTCTGGCAGTTCATAAGCACTTTAGGGCTTATAAAACTCCATTTACCCACTATCTAATTTGAAACTCACAATAAAACTATAAATAGTAACAGTATTATCATTACTCCCATTTCATGATGAAGAAACAGGCTCTAAGGGGTCAAATGACTTTTCTAATTTCACACAAAGTGTGGCAAATCCTGATTTTATGTCTTCAAACATAGGATTTGAAAAAAACATGGGGTATCAGAAAAAATGTATATTTCTTGGTCATATCCAGTTCCATTGTTTTTGTGGAAATAATTTCAGTGTTTGCATCTACAATTCTAGCTAAATAACACATTGTAACCAATGAAGGAAATACTAGAGATTAAAAATTATGCTTTAGAAGAGAAACATAGAATTTATTTTCTGATGGAAAATATTAATTTGAATTTATAAAGCTTAACTTTTAATAACAAACAACTGGTTTACTTCAGTAACAAATAATCCGATAAACATCACTAAGCACCTACAATGCACCAAGCTCTGTGCTAGGAGATACAAAGACAGAATTAAAACAGTTCTTGCCCTCAAGTGACTTTTGTTCTCTTGAGTGAATACACCATGGACCCAGATGAGAGAATGCAAAGTATATATGAAATTACACAAAGTAATTTCAAGGGGGAGAGAATACTAACTTGAAGGTCATTTGATGATAAGCTCCTTGAGGACAGGAACTGTGTCTTGTCTCTTTTTGTATCCCCAGTCTATATCAAGGTGCCTATCATACAGTAAGCATTGAATAAATATTGATTTATTGATTAATCAGGAAAGTTCTCAGGAGATGGCTCCTGTGCTTTGCTTTGTAGGAAGGTGGGTATTTTCTGAAATGAACAAAAGGGAGTAAGTTTAAACTATGATGACATGTAGTCCATTTGGCTGTATTACCTGTAAGAGAAACAAGGAAGGAAAGAAAGTATATCTTCCTGACTGCCAGATCCCTAAAAGGAAAGTTGTTTGGTACAATGAGGATATATCTCCTGAAACAAAACAAGGCTTTTCTGTGGAATATGAGTTTAAAGTGTCTTAATAAGAGTACAATTTGCACCCTCCTCCCAATGGTAAATTATAAATGCCCAAGCTTTAAAAAGAATAGTCCTTAAGGAACCATTTTCCTGACACATACTGAAATTGTCTTCAGAATTCTGAGTATGATCTTTGTATGCTTAATGAGTTGGTGCCAGACAGTGAGTGAAATGTGAGTTAATTCAGTGTCCATGCTCATTACTATTTAAAATCTCACTGATGGACTATGACTAAAATGTTTTTGGAACAATGACTCCTTCTAAATCCATTTTTTATTGAGTGCTTACTGGGGCTTTTAGAGGTTTGTTTATTTATTCCCCTTAGGAATATAAAGCTACTTTCTTGTTAAAAACTATATGTTTATATATATATATATATATATATATATATATATATATATATATATATGTATATACACACACACACACATTTATGTGTGTGTTGCAAATTATATATATTATATATATATTATAATATATATATAATATATATATATATACATGTAGCAAATTCCAAGTCTACATTTATATTTCTGTGAAAACCGCTGTAATTCTAGGAGGCTCAGAATTATGCAAGTTTGATGCAATAAATAGAGTTGAATAAAAGTAGACTTAATGAGATTTTCAATTCTTTTGGTGTGAGTACACAGGTAGTTGATTTTTTTCAAAGTGTATTTAAGGAACCCCACAAATAGTCCTTTATGCCTGTTTCAGTCCCAATGTAACAAGCCTTAACCAGGGTCTACCATTTAAATTATTTTATCTTTTCTTTTGTGTAAAAAGAATGGGATCAGTTCTGAATAACAATAATGTGAAAATTCAGTTTTCATCGCACTCTACTTGCCTTAGTTTCTTTCTTACAAAATCATTTTATTATAAATCTAATAGCAACCTCCAACAAAAAGAGGACTAGAATCATATGTATGCCCATCAGATACAAATTATTCTCCTTTTGATAAAAGGAAAAATGTATAACCTTAAAATAAAAGAAAATGATATATTTTCTAAAAATCTCTTTTTCCCCTTTGGGACTCTTGCATGTTTTTCTACCTTAGAATTTTTGCTGCTGTTTTTTTTCTTATTTTCTTTAGTCACATAATGCCAACGATGGGGGGAAATTTGGAGCCATTTAAAGTTTCTGAGCAAAGGAGTTGTGTGCGCAGATATATATCTGGCTTAATAAGATTATTTTGAAAGCTAGGTGGCAAATGAAGAATGTTAACAACTGGAAGGAGGGAGACTGATTAGGAGTGAGAAAAGACGAGGACTTGAACGGGCAAAAAATATTGTTATCTAAAGTTTTAAATTATTTAGTGGATCTTTAATTATTACCACATGATTCCAAAACAACATGTTAAAGATAACAACTTGTTATCTTCCTTGTTTCAACATTTCAAAATCTTTTATTTCATATTGTAGGTGTGGGGACTCTGAATATAGTTGGAAACCCCAAGTAGACTGTCTTTAAGAGTTTCTAGGACTGAAAAAAAAACACATAATGGTCAATTCTCTCAAGCATAATCAGTCTCCTTTGAGCAGTTCCTTAGGGGACAGTCATAAATCATTGCCTGGCCTATGCTCAAAGCCTTTCCCAGTTGGTAGGACCTGGCAGAGTTTATATTCCCCAGGTATAACCCTTGACAATCCAGAATTGACTTCATGTCATGATAAGACATCAAGCTGTTGTCATATTTAAAGATCTGAGATCATATAGATACCTAAAAAGATTGTTTGGATTTACCCATATTCAAGCTAGTCAAACCAATGTGAGTAGATGCAATGTACAAAAATTTCCTGGAAAGAAAAGGATGTTCAGTGAAGCCTATGGATGTTTACTCATCCTATGATTTCAAGGCAGAAGGCCATAAATTCAAGGGAATATTACATCCTTTTAACTCAAGGTTTTGATTCTAGTTAAGATTTTCTAGGAATAGCTACCTCTTTCTCATGAGAGCAGGGGGCTCTGCCATGTTCTTTTCCTTTACTTTTAGGTTACTTCTAAGCCTAAGGTGAGGGAGCGTGGGATACCTTGGAGAGGGGAAGGACATTTGTAAGAAAGGCAGTTGGATGTTGCAAGGACAAACTTCAGCTACCTCATAGTTTTGCTTAGACCAGTCCCTTATTTCTGTATTATTATGTCCCAAGGATTCAGTTGAACATCAGTGGTACCGCAGCAAAGCTTTTGTAAAATTACTAATAGTGAAACAATAGTAAACAATTCATTATAATTTCTGGAACTCTTCAGTCATAAAGATCCACTTCTCACTCTCCTGCAGATATCTACATTTACTAGGCGTATTAATAGAATGTTGTTCTTATCTAACTATCCTTTTAGGAGAAGTTTGATTTAATATGGGTAAAATGTGAGTTGTGAAAAGGTGTTTAACACACACACACACACACACACACACACACACAGAACCCAGAGGCAATTTGAGAACTTCCCTATAGGGTTCTATCTATTATTTGGAATTTATGGTGTCTGTTACTACAGGTAAGCTGTCAGAATATGACTTCATAGCTAATAAAGAATACCCTGTTATTTCTATGGGTGTTGGGAGAAGGATCCTGATTGGTAGGGTGGCAAATAAAATATTCATCAATTATATATATATATATATATATATATATATATATATATATATAGATAGATAGATAGATATAAAATCATCTTATCTTTTACTTTTTCGGTTTGCTTTTAAAGAGTTTTTTGAAAAGTGTCTACCATGAATCTCTCTGATTTCCTCACCCTTCAAAACCTCATATACCTTAACCTCTAAGGAACAAAGTTAATATTTTTATTTCTCAATTTGTCAAGGAAATTGTCACACACATGAGAGAGCAGAAACAGGCTTACAGATGTTTTAGAGAACTGAAGAGTTTCTAGTGGCTTTTAATTTTCAGCATAAAGCCAATTCCCTGAAATGAAAATGTAGAAAGAAACTCCGAGTACTATCCTTTCCTCATATAAACCTTTACAATAGGTCTAAGTTGAGACCTGAAATACTCAAATGATTCCCCCTGGAAAACACTTTTAACCACATCTCTTTCCCACGTTTTCATGAAGTTGGGAATAGAGGGCAAGAGGGAAAAATGGAGCTGACAACTTGGTAACTGAAGAGTACTGAGCACCATCATGTGTTTCTTATTGCCACCTGTTAATAGCTGGGATGCAGAGTAATCATTGCCCTTCTGTGAGAACCAATTAGAGCAGCAGCCATTCATTTGATCACTGTCACTCATCATCAATTACTTTCTGTAGGAGTCTATTTTTAGTTCTTTTAAAAGGTGACTCTAAATGTCTTTACCATCTTTCCTCTCCTGAACTATTGCTGCTTCATGATTGCCCAGAAGTGTGTCTGATGCTTCTCACAGGAATGCTGGGGGGTTGGGGTGAGTGAGGTGGTGGAGAAAGAGGCTGCTTTTTTATTTCTTGTCAGAAACCACTGAGCAAAGCCCTTTGGGTTTTCCTTGAGAATGTCTGCTAGAGCTTTCAAGCCTGGCTGGGTTGCCAGACTTTCTTAGAGGTTCATAGAAGTCTGGGTGTTTCAGGTGTTACAAAGGGCCTCCAAAGAGAAATGTGAGAAAAAGTGATAAATATTAAAAGTGATAAGTTAAGTAGCATCATTACTGGGTAGTGTTATTACTGGGTGGCATCATGATTAAAGAGAAAATGCCATTACCGAATATTTATTCCTCTGAATTTTCTGCAAGGATCAATGGGGATTTTTGAATTACAAAGCTGTCAATGAGTATGACAAAATTAACCTTTGACTTTTTGTGTCTTGTTTGATTCATATTTCCTTTATGGCTGCAGAGACATCTAGGTGTAGCAAATAATAAAAACAAAGGACGTTAGGGTTAGGACTGTTTCACTTTTCTTTTTGGAACATGTAGCCCTTAAGGAGTATCTCACTACTTGGAGAGTGGGTTTTTCAGATATACCCTAAATTGGAGGTAGGGAAACTTTGGCCTCAATAATTCAGTCAAAGGGCCACATTTGAGGACCTAGAGGGTCACCTGTGGCCTCTAGGATGCAGGTTCCCTATTCCTGCTCTAGATTACAGTTACTTTGTGGGTCTGTATCCACTCAAAACCATAGCTCATGAATCCTCTCTGATTAAACATTAAGAGAGAAACTCCTTCAGGGTAAGGCTTATCTCAATTTTTGCTTCACTTATTGTACATAGCTATTTTTTTAAAACAAATTTTACATAGTTTTTTAAGTTTTGCAGAATGCTTCACAAATATCTTCTAATTTTATCCTCACAACAATCCTGGGAGACAGACACTGTTATCATCCATATTTTACAGATGAGGAAACAGGCTGAGACGGGTTCAGTGACTTGCCCGAGGTCACACAACCAATAAATGCATGCATCCAGATTTGGACTCAAAACTTCCTGACCCCAGATACATTGCTTTATCCGTTGTTCTACGTAGCTATTCATTGATTGATAGTCAGCCACAAGATATAATTAGATATAAACAAGGGGTATTTTCTGAAATAGCACATCAGGAAAGAGAACAATAAAGTGTTTTACCCATAAATTTGGGGGATGCTCTCCCATAATTCAACATCAGTAGTAAGAGAGGGTATATAGTTAATAATTAATATTATAATTAACATTTACGTAGCACCTATTTTGTGCTAGGCACAGAGCTAAGCAATTTACAGATATCTCATTGGATCCTCACAACAGCTCTGGAAGGTAGGTGCTTTGATTGTCTCATTTTATAGTTGAGGCAAACAAAGGTTAAATGAATTGCCCACACAACTAGAAAATATCTGAAGTTGGATTTGAACTCAGGTCTTCCTGACTCCAAGATTTGGTGGGTTATGTGAACAACAAGATGCAGGATTAAATACAAACACACACATATGCACACATATACACATGCTATATCCATTGTGCCACCTATTTTAGAGGGAATTACAAATAGGGAGTATATATGGTCAGGGTGCATGTCTATACAGGTACACACATAGAGGGTACACACATAGAGAGCACACACGGATTATCCAATCATACCCCAGAACCACCGAGGTCTTCTACTAATATCAATATACTTCTTCGACTGGTCCTATTCCCCACTGGTCTCTGCTATGTATATTGTGTTAGTGTTGAAGTTCAGGGGCACTCCAAAATGTTGGGGTGCAAAGTCATCTCAAAGGTATTCACTCAGGCTGTCTCCAAATCAAGGAAAGGCATTTATTCTGAGTAACACAACATACC
The DNA here is from genome assembly GCA_028658325.1 of Potorous gilbertii. Classification (NCBI taxonomy): domain Eukaryota; kingdom Metazoa; phylum Chordata; class Mammalia; order Diprotodontia; family Potoroidae; genus Potorous; species Potorous gilbertii. The sequence goes on along the minus strand of CM053769.1, from coordinate 614,614,275 downwards.
AAGCAGGTTCCTCTGCCACTGAAGGGCAGCTTAAGGGAGACCTCAGCTTAGAGGGGTGGGGGTAGCAGTCCCTTAAGGGACAAAGCCCTTCAGGGAGATGCCTCTCACTAAAGAGAGATGCCCCCTAACCAGGAGAGGCTGGGAATTCTTAGAGAGGAAAACCTGCCTTTGGCAACAAAATGAGGTAATCAGGGGCAAGTAGGCAAGGGGGTAGGGGTAGTTTAGAGGCACCCCATTATTTCATTGTCCAGGCCAGGGCAGACAAAGGGGCCTCTAGTTAGTTTCCTATTTTTTGACCAGCCTACTTGAATCTCATTGTCTCCAAAAGTGTCTTTAAGTGATCCTTGAGATCCTTCTCACAGACCACTCTATTTGAATCTCATCATTAGATGGATATTTATTTACCCCAAACGCAGGTCTCTGGGTATGCCATCTCCACCAGAGACTACTCCCCTGGATGTGAAGTTTCTGCCATGTGATGCTAAGGTGGACCTGTCTCTAAACAACATTGCTTTTCTGGACGTGTGGTTCTCCTCTGGTCTGTTGCCAGGTTGAGCCCCATTAAGCACTTGGTGCTAGAGCTGCTCCCTTCCTCTAGCCTCTGACTTTAGCTGAAGTGCTTGACTATAAGTGTTTCCTCTTCTTTATGAGAAGAGGAGGCTGTGCCACTGGTCTTTAGTTTAAGGATCTGAGGGTATTTTGTTTGTTTGTTTGCTTTCCTGTTTTATAACCTGATCAGAAAAGTAGCAGCCCTCAGACAGTGACCAACAAAAATCTTTGCTGGGCAAGAGGAGACGGTGAAGCTGCTTACTTTACTTTTTCCTTAAGGAGAAACCTGTCTATTCTTTCTAGAGTCTTGGCTAGAACAGACTCCATATCCAGAGGAAACTATTTGGCCCAGATGCCAGGTTCCTTAGAAGATAGAACAGATAAGCCCCTATCTAAATAGCTAGTGTTTTAGGCTTAAATTTCTCTTTTCAACTAAGCTTCCTGACCTAGGGCTTGGGTCTTTGTCACTGACTTCACCATAATTTAGGGCAAGCATTTCTTTTCCCTCTCTATTTGTCTCTCATGTCTAGATTATAGTTAATCAGCGTCTATTCTAATGACCACCCTTCCAATAAAACATTGAGGCATGGGGTTTGAGATCACTCAGTAGCTCAGTTCAGAAATCTCTTCTATTCTACCATGAAAATGAGTTGGAGGGGGAGTGGAGGCTGGAGAGGAAGCCAGAGAGACAAAACTAAACCCAGGAAGCAAGGCCATTATCTTCCCACGGCATAACCACCTTCCTGCCTTTATTATGTACATATGGCCAGGAATGCAGGAAAAGGCTTGCAGCATTTTTCCCTTACACTTATTGGAAGCAATACCTGGAACCAGTCAAATTCCTTCTCTCACTTGGATTTTCCTCAGCTTTTCAATGGAAATGATAATACGTATACCATCCATCTTGTGAGATTGTTGTGAGAAAATTGACATACAAACTATATTGCTCTCGTAGAATGAGCTGTAATTACTACCTAACTATGGTTAGGTACTTGCAATTCCACAAAGAAACTCCTATAACTATAAGAACTTACAATAAGCTTTGAATTTGGCGGGTTATGTGAACAACAAGATGTAGAATTAAATACGAACACACACGCATATGCACACAAATACACATGCACAAATGTACATATGTATATATATATATACATATACACACACACAAATATATATGTGTGTGTGTATATGTATATATGTATATATATTCCACATAATCTCTCAAAACTCCTACAAATAAGAATTATATACAAGAAGTAAAGTAATGCCAGTTATTTTTGCAAGCTAAAAGATCAAGGTGCCTAATGATGTAACAACCTCAAGAATTAACAGCAAAGAAAGTTAATTCCTAATCCCCAATATGCTCACTCAGCACCTGTCCCACACTAACTCCCATTCTCTGGCACAAGAGGATCAGTGGACTTGGGCTATGAGATTCACTTAGGGATTCCCATTTCTGTTACTGACTCTGAAAGCAGACCTTCCCTGCCCCTACTGTCACTCCCATGTTCTGTGACAACAAGCAAAGGAACTCAATTCTGTAGCTGTAACCTGTCCAGAGGAAGTAGAGGTATTGGAAAGTAGAAGCATGCCCCACCTGGGGTCACAGCACAAATTTACTATGCTGCAGTAGTGCTCAGTAGAGAACAAAAAAACCAAAACAAAACAGAGGGAATTGGGGCAGAAGGACAATATCTTTTGGAGGCTTTTGGGAAAGCTCAACTAGCCCTGAAGGAAAGAAGACTGGCATCCAGCTGGGCCCCTACTGTGATCCCTCAGAAATTCCTCTGGGCAGGAACTAAGGTCTTTGAAGAGTAAACTCCCCAGAACAGAAGGAGAAATAGATAACCTTGAGTATCTCACTGAAGATTTGCCATCAAAGGCAAAAGGGTCAGAAAGTGATAAGGAAATTTAAGGGGAGAAAAAGACTGATATTACCAAAGATACCAGACCAAACTAAACTGCCAAACATTTAAACTTTACTGCAGAGAGGGCAACAAAGATGGGTTGGCCACATTGTTCAAATACTTATACTTGCCTAAACAACGATTTTAATAGAGAACTCACATACAGCAAGCATTCACATGGTGGTCAGAAGAAGTGATACAAGGACACTCTCTAGGTCTCTCTTAAGAACTTTGGAATTGATTGTGTGACATGGGAGACACTGTCATAGCACTGCTCAGTATGGCATGCCCCCATCAGAGAAGGTGCTCTGCTCTATAAGCAAAGCAGAATTGAAGCAGCTCAAAAGAAATATGGGATGGGCAGATTTAGAGAATCCACCCCAGATGTTCACATGGACTATTTGTGCCCCATCTGTGGTAGATTTCAAGCTCCTATCGGTCTAATCAGTCATAGCTGGATGACTTGTAACTTGACTCTAACATACTGACATTTTGATCCTCTTTGAGAATGAGTGCAACAAACAAGGCACTACATCGGCCCCATTTTTACAGGTGAAGAAGCTGAAGTACGTGTAGAGAGTGTCATTTGTCCATGGTCACATGACTATTAAGTGACAGTGGCAGTATTTGAACCCAGGTCTTACTAATTCCAAGCCCAACATTCTAACCAGTATCAGATATTGTTATAGAATAATTACAATAAGAGCTATAGTTATATAGAGCTTTAAAGTTTGCAAAATGTTTTGCCTATGTTGGCTCACTTAACCCTGATGACCTTGTGAATAAGTTGCTATTACCACCTCCAATTTACAAATGAGAAAATTAAATTTTTGTATAGGATCACAAAACTATTATGTGACACAAAACTAGTTGAGACAGCATTTGAACTCAGCTATCCTTGACTCTAAACATTATGGGATATTGCCATTGCATCATCTATGTAGAACAATAATGGACTTCAAAAGTCATAGAGTATTAACTCCTTTATTTTACAGGCAACAAAACAGTACTTTAGCCAAGGTCATAGTTAATAATTGAAGGAAGTAAAGCTTGAATGTTGCTTGGTCTTCTGACTTCTAGTTCTATTGATTTTTCCACTAGGACATACCCTATCACACTGCCTGTTGCTGAAAGACAGTTCTATTCATTAAAATTCCCCTTTGTTGTTCTTCAGTCTTGACTGACTCTACTGTGATCCCATTTGGGGTTTCTTTGGCAAAGATACTGGAGTGATTTGCCATTTCCTTCTCCAGCTTATTTTATAGATGGGAAAACCAAGGCAAATTGGGTTAAGTGACTTTGCCCAGGGGCACACAGCTAGTAAGTGTCTAAAGTCAAATTTGAACTCAGGAAAATGAGTCTTCCTGATTCCAGACCCAGCACTCCATCCACTGTGCCACCTAACTGTAGATACATAGGTAAATTCATATTACTCAGACAGTTTTCAATAGGAGAAAACGAAGCTATCAATAGCCCTGTGGAAAAAAACCGTTCCAAATCACTAATTAGAGAAATGAAAGTGGAAACAATTTTGCAGATACATTCACAATCCTCAGATAGACAAAGATAATAAAAATAAAGTTGTTACAGGGCCTGTAATAGACAGACGCACTGATTTCCTGCTGTGAGACCTTAGATTGTTCTAACCATTCTGAAAAGCAGTTTGGAACTGTTCACAAAAACGTCACTAAACTATGCACATTCCTGGACCCGGTGATACAACTTCTAGGCGTATGCCCTAAAGAGATCAAAGAAGAGAAGAAGGGCTACTATATATGAAAAGATAGATTTAATTCTCAGAAGAGGATGTTTTGTTATAACCAAAACTTTAAACAAAATGGGTGCCCAATAACTCAAAAATGGCTGAACAAAGTATAGTACACGAATGCAAAGAACCATTATTATATATAAGAAACGATGTCAGAGACAGATTCAGGGATATTATTCAGAGATTAAGAGAAGCTGAGATATAGAGCAAATTAAGCTGTACCACATGGATAATTACAAAATTATTGTGAAAGACTTAAGAACTATGATAATACAGACCAATCATAACTCTCCAAGCATATTTATTCTTTTTACCGCTTGTAGGGTGGAGATGGGCTAGACTGAGGTACAGAATGAAATTTACATTTTCAGACACACTCCATATATAAATTAGTTTTGCTTAATTATGCTTATTTGTTATAAGGGAGAACTTTTATTTTTTGTTTTTTGCTGGGATAAAATGTACAAAGAGGATAGTGGTAGTGATCGCTAAGGAATAGAGTGTCAATGAAATATTTAAAAATAAGCAGAAGAGGGCATAAAGAAGTTCAGAAAGAGACACAGACAGGATATATAGTTATATATAGTCTATATAGTTAAATATGGTATTTATATTCTTTTAAAGAGGATGAGCTATGAATTTCATACACCATTCTCTTTTTCTGGTTTTCTTTGGATAAAGAAATGTTTGTATTTGCCAAGTTCGTAAAAGAAGATAATTCAAAATATAAAAATTCCATTACTGCTTCTAGACAATCTGACATCTCTGTTCTAAGTTACTTCAGGTTAAAATTAAAAAGACAACCATTGTATCTATTGAAAAATGTTGCTGAGCTTGTATTTTTAACATTTTAAGGAATGACTCTAACGAGAAAGGGAAAGTACAGTGGTCATTAGCATGCAAAAGTAATTCTGATGTCTGGTTATACCTCAGATTCAGTCATCCTTTGGGACTGAGAATGTGGGAATGGCAGTTAGGAAGGAAAAAATATCTCCCACTTACTCATGCAAACTGTTCTGTTAGAGGTCATGTCCTAGGAGTTTGTCAAATCAGATATCCTTCCACTGTATCTAGAATGCCCTTTCTCAAAAGTGCATAAGCCTTAGGAGTTTTCTTTTTATTTTTAGTATTAAGGTGTTTAGTTCCTAAATTCTGCCACCAATTATGAGAGTTCTTGCAGAAGTTACTTTCCCAGTGATATGAGGCTTAAGTAATTCTTTGGCTCAGGTTTCCCCCTTTTCTTTTTGAGGGCTGTGGAATGCTGCAGTATGTACTCCTACAATGTGTTGTTACTGATATTCTACTAAAAACAAAAGCAACTCTACCAGAAATGGGGGCTGAAAACATGTACTGCAGTCTAGTGTCTTAGCCAGAAAACCACATTTAGCAAGGCATGGAGTCAGACAAACCGCAGAGTTGATAGAAGGCAATGCCTTCTATCATAAGATTAATCTGAGGATCAGATAGAGCTGTTGCATTCAGGTATCTGAAAATCCACATTGAGTATTCTTGTTCCCAAGTCCTTGCCTTCAAATAGGGTTCTTAAAAAAAAAAAAAGATATTTTCTATTTTCAGCTATACCTTGAAAGGTATGATCTCTTTCAGATTTGAAGCTGCTGAAACTATTTCTTAGGAAAATTTTTAGCATTTATTGATTAATATGTAATTATAAACATTTCATATAAATTAACTTTTATACCAGGCAGCTAGGTGGTGCAGTAGATACAATAGCAGTCCTGGACTCAAGACCTGAGTTCAAATCTGGTCTCAGACATTTACTAGTTGTATAACCCTGGGCAAATCACTGAAGCCTGTTGGCCTCAGTTTCTTCATCTATAAAATAAGCTGGACAAGGAAATGGCAAGCCACTTCAGTATCTTTGCCAATAAAACTCCCAAAGAGGTCACAAAGAGTGAGAAATGACTAAATAACGATACAAACTTTTATATAAACTGCCAGATTCAAAAGCTAAGGTAAGGAGAAGAGTTAGGTGGAGAAATATTATTCTCCCATGGTTCAAAAAGGATAATTATAGGAGATAAAGTGAGGATACAGCATAGTATTAATCTCTCTTAGTGGAGTCTTGGAACTTCACAGAGGAAGTGCTAATGGATTCCATTATAAAAAGCAGCTTTATAGTTAGACATCTAAGGCATATTGAGAATTAATAGAAATATATGACCAAAATTCATTTTTCCAGTAAATGGCTAAGAATATGAACAAATAGTTCTCAAAAGAACTACAAACTATTAAACCCACACAAATCATCTGCATTTCTATATATTACTAACAAAGCTCAAAGCAAGAGATAGAAAGAAAAATCCCATTTAAATTTACTGTAGACACTATAAAATATTTGGTAATCTACCTGCCAAAACAAACCCACAGATTATATGAGCACAATTATAAAACACTTTTCTCACAAGTAAAGTCAGATCTATGTAATTGGAAAAAACATCAGTTGCTTGTGGATAAGCCTAGCTAATCCAAATCTACCTAAATTAATTTACTTATTCAGTGCCATACCAATCAAATTAACAGATAATTATTTTCTAGAGCTAGAAAAAATAATATCAAAATTCATCTGGAAGAACAAAAGGTCCATAATATCAAAAGAATTAATTTAAAAAAATGCTAGGGAAGGTGGCCTAGCCCTATCAGATCTCAAATTGTATTATAAAGCAGCAATCACCAAAACCACTTGGTACTGGCTAAGAAATAGAGGGGTAGATCAGTGGAATATGTAAGGTACGCAAGACACAGTAGTCAATGATTAAAGTAGTCTACTGTTTGATAAACTCAAGGACCTCATATTCTTGGATAAGAACTCACTGTTTGACAAAAATTACTGGGAAAAACTGAATAATAATGTGGCAGAAATTGGGCATAGACCAATGCCTGACACCATACACAAGAATAAAGTCCAAATGGATACATGATCCAGGTATAAAGGCTGATACTATAAACAAATTAGGGTAACAAGGAATAGTTTATTTGTCAGATTCATGGAGAATGGAGAAATTTACGACCAAACAAGAGATAGAAAACATTATTAAATGCAAAATGAATAATTTTTATTACATTAAATTGAAAAGTTATTGTACAAACAAAGCCAATGTAACCAAGATTATGAAGGAAGCAGAAATCTGGGAAATGATTTTTACAAGTAATGTCCGTGAGAAAGGTCTCATTTTTAAAATATATAGAGAACTGAGTCAAATTTACAAAAATATAAGCTATTCCCTAATTGATAAATGGTCAAAGGATATGAACAGGCAGTTTTCAGAGGAAGAAATTAAAACCATCTATAGTCATATGAAAAAATGCTCTAAATCACTCTTGATTAGAGAGATGCAAATCAAAACAACCCTGAGGTACCACATTACATGTATCAGACTGGCTAACATGACAAAACAGGAAGCTGATAAGTGTTGGAGAAGATGTGAGAGAGTTGCAATACTATGTCATTGCTGGTGGAGCTGTGAGCTGATCCAACCATTCTGGAGAGCAATTTGAAACTATACCCAAAGGGCTATAAAAATATGCACACCCTTTGACCAAGCAATATTGCTTCTAGGGCTATTTCCTAAAGAGATCATAAAAAGGGGGTAAGGACCAACATGCACAAAAATATTTACAGCAACTCTTCTGTGGTGGCCAAGAACTGGAAATTGGGGGAATACCCATCAATTGTGGAATGGCTAAACAAGTTGTGGTGTATGAATGTAATGGAATGCTATTGTGCCATAAGAAATGATAAATAGGTGGACTTCAGAAAAACCTGAAAAGATTTATATGAACTGGTACTGAGAGAAATGAGCAGAACCAGGAGAACATTATATACAGTCACAGGCACAGTGTGGGAGGACTGTTTCTGATAGACTTTGCCCTTCATAGCAGTGCAAGGACCTAAAACATTTCCAAAGGATTTTTGATGCAAAATGCCATCCACATTCAGACAAAGAACTATAGAATTGGAATGCAGAATGAAACAGACTATTTTATCTTTTGCTATGCTTTGTTTTGTTCTGGTTTTTCTCATGGTTTCTCCCATTCATTTTAATTCTTCTATGCAACATGATTAATGTGAAAATGTGTTTAATAAGAATATATGTGTAGAACCCATATAAGACTGCATGCCATCTTGGGAAGGGAGTGGTGAGGGAGGAGGAGAAAATTTAAAACATATGGAGGTGATTATTGAAAACAAATTAATAAAAAAAGAACTACAAACTCTTAACAACTGCATGAAAAAAATGCCCCAAATCACTAACAAGAGAAAAGTAAATCAAAACATTCCAGAGGTTCAACTAACGCAATAAATTTTCTGAGAACAACAAAAGGTAGGAAGGGAACATGGAAAGACAAGCACACTAAGGCATTGATGGTAGAGCGTGGAATTAGTCTAACCGTTCTGGAGAGCATTTTGTAATTATATCAAGAGAGTGACTTCATTGTCTTCAACCTTTGACTCAAAGAATTCCATTGTTCTATAAGTACCGTTGCAAGACATATCCAAAAGAAGTCAAGGACAAAATGAAAGGCCTAATAATATATACCCAAACATTTATATTAGTAGGTTTTTTTGTTTGATTGTTTGTTTTTGGTAGTAGCAAAGAAATGGAACCAAAGCAGGTAGCCATTGATTGGAGAATGACTAGGCAAATTGTTTCACAGGAATGTAATCAAATATTACTGTGCCGCATTTTAAACTTTGGGATTGATGAATACAAAGAGGCAAGATAAAATTTATATGAACTGATGCAAAAGTGAAGTGAACAGATTTGGGAATACATACAAGACTGCAAAAATATAAATAGAAAAAATAATAACAAAAACAAAATAATAGAAACTGAAAGTTGTGAAATTATAATGATAAAATTTGCCTTTAAGAAGAATCATGAGAAAAACCCTCCCCTTGATTCCTTGTGGGGTAGGGGCATGGGTATGAAATGCCAGCCAACCTTTTTGAAATCTTAATTTTGTTATTTTTTGGTTTCTTTTTGTTTCAGTCATGTCTGACTCTTTGTGACCCCATTTGGAGTTTTCTTGGCAAAGACACTGGAGTAGTTTGCCATTTCCTTCTCTAGTTCATTTTGCAAGTGAGGAAGCTGAGGCAGACAGGATCAAATGGTTCACTCATTGTTACACAGCTAGTGTCTGAGTGTCTGAGGCCAGATTTGAATTCGGGAAGATGAATCCTCCTGACATTGTCTATCATTCTATTCACTGTATGCCCCATACATTAATTAGTTTCAATGATTTTCTTTTCCTATTTTTTATTCTTATGATATATCTTATGATATAAGGGATATCTGTCTGGAAGAAACATTGGGAAATACAGATGAACAAAAACAAACTCAAAAATTTTTAAAAGCAGTCCAAGAAATAACTGGAAGTGTTAAGAAAGTAAATTAAAGGTTGACATATAATAAAAGGCAGTTTGTGTTTTATCTGACTAGTGACAAAATTAAAAAAAAAAACAAAACTAAATAAGAGGTGCCTCTGAAAGCTTTTGTTACCAAAGCTGCTTCTCTGGGACACTGGATGCCCCCCTTCCTTTTTTTTTTTTTAAATCTTGGAAGGCTTCTAATTCTAATAAAAAGAGAAAAACATAATATATTGCTTGGCAATGGTGGGAAAAATTAGAGTTAGCTTAAATACTTCCTCTTTGCAGTTGAAGTTTGTGGCTTTGGAGAAAGAATATTGGAATTAAAGCTAGGAGACTGGCTTCTGTTTCTTAAGTCTGTTTTCAACAAATCACACTTGCTTTTGGGAAAGTCATTTTTTTCCCCTCTGAGCCTTGTAAAAAAGAGGGTATTGGATTAAATGATCTCTAAACGTCCTTCTCTCTAGCATTGATATTTTAATTTTAGAGAAGGAAGTACTAAAACATATGTTTGTATATAAATTTCATGCTATTATAGCCTTTTAAAAATAAGTATACAAATGCTAGTAATTGATAAAATTTAGTATTATTTAATAATATGCTACTTTAAGAGTTTATTTTTATATTGTAGCAGGACACCTTGTTGAATTTAAATTCCTTTACATTTTTTAATCTTATCAAGTTTCTGTTTTGCATGAAATATGTTTTCATATATAAATAAATTAAACAAAAAAGTTTATTTTTATAACAAATGATTGATAGAAGAGAAAATTAATTGGGTGGTATCTAAATCTGGGTTATTTAGCAAGGTCTGGGAAAAAATCTTTCTGGGGGGCCATGAAGTCATGAGTAATACACATTTTTGGTGGTATCCAGTCAAATTGTAGGCATGGTGCCTTAGGAGGGAATAGTGCCTTGTGAGATAACCTTAAAAACTCAAACATATAGAGTAAACATATATTCACCCCCACACACACACACATAAGCACATACTGTTTCTTAAGGCTTTTTTATAACTATTCAAAGGCAATTTTTCTTTGAGAGCTCAAGCCATAAGCCTTAGTAGTGAGTACCTTACCAGGGATCCAGGATCCAAAATAGGTAGTTGGGTGTACAAATAGGGATACTAGGAGAAAAATAAAGGCTAGAAGACAAACTTTTCTACTTTGTCTACTTCACAATTTTGTCTAATGGGAATCTTGGGTGATCACATATGTTACAGGCAACATTTCAACGAATGCACCAGGACATAAAAGGTATAAAAAGCCCCAGGATAACATTAGTCGAGCACAGCAGTCCTTGGTGGTGGTGTTTCATCTCTACTCAATGGGCTTCTTCTGCTGAAAACCATGATGTATTTAAAGGAACTACAAAGTTTTAGAACTAGAAGGGACTTTAGGGATAGTCCAATACAACTACCTTATTTCACAAAGGAGGAAATCACTGAGGCCCCAAGAGTTTTAAGTGACTAATCTACAGATACAACAGTAATATTATTTGTCTAAGAATCAGTCTCCTGACTTTAAGCCTAATATTTCTTCAAATATAGTAAATCTGTTGAGTACTTTAGTCTTTCCTCCATTTTAGAAATCCTCCTATCTTTAAAAATAAAGCCGTTTCTTAACTCTACTCTGACTTATACACAGGTGTTTCTTTTTATGAAATGATAATAGAAAGATGTAAACCTTAAAGACCAGGTTATAAAATGGACAAATATCCATATCTAAGATTTCCTGATGATATTTTTCTTTGTTTTTGTCAAAATGTAGTCAACAAATTATATATTTGAGGTTGCAAACTAAGGAGCTAATTACCTATGACTTGATTTGTGAGAAAATTAGGTGAAAGTGAAGGTAAGGTGAATGGTTACAGACAACACTGATAACAAGAAATGGGCAAGAAGGGACCTTTCTCTCCTAGAAGATCCCTAACATCAAGTCTGCTGAGGGTGCCAAGGCTGCTTTTTTATTCAGGCTTTCTTTTTCAAATGGTCAATTGAATCCACATCTTTGTGATGTCTGTAAGCAGTATAAAATGTTATCGCCGCTTCTAAACCGGCCAGCACATGGTACCCTCCATTACCCTGAACAGAAGTTGCAAAGGCCCTGCAAAGCCACTTTCCAGATCTTGGAACAAATATAGCTTTTCAAAATTTATTCCAAATCACCTAGTCTTAATTGAAATCTTATTCTGTGTCAGGAACTCATTTCCTTTCTTCAATATGAATTTCTTCGGTGAGGCCAGTATGGCATTGATACCTTCGCACTATTCGATGTTCTGTTCTAAGAGTCTTTGTATATATCCTTAGGGTAGAAGCACAAACTCTTTTGGTTCTAATTCTTTTACTCCTCACCCCCTTCTCCCTCCTTAGTTTCTCATCATTGTCTTTAGAAGGAGCAGTTCTTATTTTGTTCCCTTTAATTTATAACTTTTTTTGCGAGGGAACTGGATTTTGTACAAAACTTTCAGGATGAAGAGCTGCCACTCACAAACTTGGGGAATGTGGTGGTAGCTGTCCATCTTAGAACAGCAATGAGATTCTTCCAAAAACTGGAGAAATGGAATGTCCCATCTCTAATCCCTGAGGGCAGCAGAAACATCAGATCAGTGAAGCTATGTTCAAGCAATAGAATGCAGGCAGCTATATTTTCATCAGGAGACAGCTTGTATCACTGTGTGATTATTTTACAGATTATAAGCCTCATATATCTGGCTATTCCTCACCATATGTGTAAAGTATCTATAATTTGTATGGAGAGAGAGAGAGATGCACACCGTCTGAATGTCTTCCAGGATGAAAGGAGATCTTACACAGGCTCTAGTCAGAGATGAGTCACTGGGCCAGACTTGAATGTTTGCAGAGGGCAGGAGGGAAAAAGAAAGGAGACCCAAAAGAATCCATCTCTTGGACTAGGATTTCCCCACCTAGGCACCAACCTGCTAGCCAGGCATCAGTTCCTCTGAGAGTCCAGACAAATACACAAATACTATTTACATTACTCCTGAGGATGAAATAGGCTGGAGACCTTTATAACTCAGACGGAGGTATTTAGTGGAGATTTATAAATATCATGTCAGACAAGTAAGTTCATTTTTCACTTTATCCTGACAATGACCATAGATTGTCTGCCAAGATCTCAGAACAAATTGTCTGAGAAAGTGTACAAGACCTGGGGGTCAGAGGCATGGGGACAAATGGGAGAGAAGTCATCATTGGAGAGAATTTGTGGGCTGGCATGGAGAAGTATGGTGGCCGTAGTTTGTACAGCTTCTTTTCTGGAGACGATAAATGGAGACATAAATAAAAGTTTGGGGAGAACTAACTACTCCCAGGAGTTCCTAGAAGGAGACCTTCATTATTTTTTTTTCACTGCATACTCTAAATCTTTAAGCAGAGGATAATTTACCTTAGAAATGTCACTGGGTTAGGCAGAGATTTCAATCTTCATGGGTCTATCAAAATGTGTTAAAAGACAATAAAACTTTACCACAATAATCTCTTTTTTGTTTTTGTCCTTCTTCAGTTGGGACATAAATGTGCTGTTGTTTTTGTTGTTTTCCACCTTGGCTTTAATTTTTGAGTAGAAATAGTAATGATATTGGTAAGGGGAATGAGGAGTCTGGATGTGAATGCTGAGAATTGAATTTGGAAAATTCAGTGGGAGTTCAGAAGAAGGCTTATGCCAGCATTAAATTCACCTGGGTTTGAACTCTAGGTTTTCGTGACACATATCAAGAACAAAGTTCTGGTAGTTGCTCCTTTGCAGACACATACTCTAACCATGCCCACTGATTGGAGTAGGTCTTTCAGTGACCTTTGTGATAAGTCTATTGTGAAGGTGCAATTTCGAGATTTAGGAAGTGGCAGTAATGTGTCAGGCTCTATTCTATAAATTAAAGCAAATGCCTGCTTTTTGTACTGTTATTTGCTCAAAGCTTTGGCCTAAAACAATGTCTTACAGTTGGAGGCAGAACCATAACTAGCAAATTTGGTGCCTGAAAGAATCAGCACAAAATATACCTGCAAATCAAGATTTTAAAGTAAATTCAGCTTGGGACATGAGAAGACTTGAAGACTTATAAGATTCTGTATAGAGAAAGATCCTGAAATATTTTCCCATATCTGGAAGCTAAACAGAGAATTTAGGATAATAGTATCTATGGGAAGTGACTACAAAAAACTGTGAAGTTGCTTTTGGGGGTTAGAGAGGGAGCAGATTGGAGATGACACAGGGGTTTCAACCAGAGAGGAGGTATCTGGGCAGAGGAAGGTTAACAACTGAAAACTTCTAATTCTCTATTTTTAACAAAATATTCATATTAATGAGATACCAAGGTCAGTTACTTATATGCTATTGAAGAAATGCAAGGATTATTAACACCTTCTAAAGTTTTTATGTCTTGGGGAAAATGTCTGGTTTTCCTTCTCTTGGTCAGGGGAATTGGCTTTTCAGGAGTCTGCTGTGCACAAAGGTAAAATGGAAACTGATTTACTCTTTGTCACATTTTATCACTCTAGTACCAAACTATAATTATATTGAGGAATATGGGAGAAATGTATTTTAATTCAGGGATAAATGAGCTCTAGCTGTAAATCTACTCAACACTTTCCTCTACTCAGGGTAGGTTTGGTGATTCCCTGTGTGACTAGAGAAATGTAAATCCTTTGAGTCTATGATACCGGGTTGTTGTTGTTTTTAGGAGCATATGATTCCTGATTGTTAGCGGGGAAGTGGTTTGAGAGAATTAGAAGGGAAAGTTTGGGACTCTTGAGTCGTGAATGGACCCACTTTCCCTCTTCTGCACCCCAGCTCTAGATGTATGTGGGAAAGCTGACACCTCAACAAGTCCCTTGATTCCAAGTGCCTACAAATTTATTACATGGTATCCTTATACTAAATACATTTGTATGTGCCTTATATTTCTGGCACCTCATTAGTCTACATCTATAATACTCTCACAAAATCATCGCTTCTCTTCCAAAGTTGATTATTTTTGGAATATGGTGATTGTCCATTTCTGAGAAGGGAGAAGCATCAGATGGTAGGCCAGTTGGTAATATGATACAAACAAGTCATCTTTTTGTGTCAAGATTGAGCTTCCCTTCTATGAGAAAACTGAGTTTCATCAAAACAACTAGAATGAGTAAGGGCTCTAACTATCTTTGTTCATAGTAAAACGTCACTGAAAAGTGAAAAACACAGAATAGATCTTGATGGGTAAACTATGGTATGCATTTTGAGTGTGATGTGTGGTTTAACTGGTGTTTCTGAGACTGTGGCCCATAACAGCTGCCTATTAGAGAAGGAAGCTGGTGAAATTCACTTTCCTGTCTTTCCCTTTCTCCAGACTGTAAATAAATCTGTCCACTCAGAACAGATTAACTGGAAAAGGAAAACGAAAATAGATAGGAAGATTTATAAATAGTACTGCTAATAGAAAAAAAAAGATTTATATAAAGAGTCATCTGCATCATTACTACTCAAAGTCCTGAGAAATATTTAGACTGTAGACACCTTTAAATACCCATGTTCACGTCAAGAAGGGAGGCACTTTCTTTTCTACTGTCTCCACTTCTTCTTGCCCTGATTTAAACTCCAATACTGTGTCCAGTTGGCTGGGATGAGCATGGAAATTTCATGAATTTTCCAAATGGTTGTCAATCTATTAAAAAAAAGATATTAATTCATCTCTGCCAAGCATGCCGCTCTTCACCAGCCAGGTTGATTCCAGCCTCATCTCTTCCACGGAAACTTGCCAAAGGAACCACACATGGTGCCTGCATGGCACTACTCTAGTGTCCTCCTCCTTTTCCCTAACTCCTCTCCTCCTTCTCACCCTGCCCCCCTTTTTGTGTGTATCTGTATACAACTATATTTACTCATATGCAAGGTTAGCTAGGTGGCATTGTGGATAGAATGCTGGGTCTGGAGTTAGAAAAACTCAGCTTTGGGAGTCCAAATCTGGCCTCAGACACTTCCTGACTGTGTGACCCAGGGCAAGTCATTTAACTTTGTTTACCTCAGTTTCCTCATCTGTACAGTGAGCTGGAGAAGGAAATGGCAAATCACTCCAGTATCTTTGCCAAGAAAACCCCAAATGGGTCACAAAGAGCTGGACTTTAAAAATTACTCAACAACAAGGTCAGTAGGCTTACCTCAGGAGACAGCTGGATGTTTTCCAATTTATTTCCCCCAGTCTTCTAGGAGGGAGGAAAATAAAGAGCTTTAGTAGTGCTCATGTTGCTTCTTGACAATCTGTTTTATGGTGATGATCCCAAGGTGAAGATAAAGAAACTGAAATCCTTCCCCAGCTGGTTGGACTAACTCAGGTACTATCCCTCCCAGGTAGTCTTAAATCTCTACAACCAGAAGTCACTTCTCTGTCCCCAGCTCTCTCTATAACACTTTGTTTTTACTTCACCTTTACGTATCCATGATTACATTCTAAATTGTATTTTAATTATTTGTATTCCCATTTCATTTCCCTTACTAGATTATAAGATCCTTGAGGACAGGGACTTTGTTTCATCTTTGTGGATCCAGTAATTGTGTACCACAGTACTTCACTAGATGCATTAAGGAGTGCTGATTATGATAATCTGTGCACCTACATGGTTTTGTCAGCCCAGGTATACACTGATAGCAAGTATGTGACCTAGACTGTGGGACCTTTATATCTCTGCCAGTCTTGCCTCCTGGTTATGTGCTGAGAGCTTCACATTCCTGGGTGAGCACTCTGCAGAGCAGAAAAATAAAAATTTCATTTTCAAAAATTCAGCCTAACAACCAAACTTTTTCACTCATTAGAATTTGGTTATATTGAGTATAGGTCTATATGCTCCTCTCTACAGTAGCGAGAAATGTGATAGTCAAGTTTCTCTGTAGCTGGTGGGAAGGAATTCTTAGTATTACAGTTGAGAGAAAGCAGAAACATAACACACCTACTTGTATCATAGACAAGTGCAAATTTGAAAAGGATCTCAGAAGTCATTTAGTCTAACTCCTTACCTGAAGCAGGATTCCCTTTTGAACATTTTCTAGTATCATTCAGTGTCTGTTTAAAGCTCAACAGTGATGGGAAATGAGCTTCAAAGAAAGCCATTGTATTCTGAGACAGGAATTTTTAATGTATATTCAAGAAAAATATGCCACCTTAAACTTATTTTCAATTCCACCCTTTTCTCTCTCCAAACATCTGTATCTTTCTTGTCTATGGTATTATTTAGCTTTTTTGTTGTTAGTTTATAAGGAAGATGGTTCATAAAGTGGATGGTCTGCATTTCCTGGCAGATGATGAATAGGATGCGAGGGGTTGGTTGTTGATCCCTTAGTTCTTGAAGAGGACCAATAACAGAAGACGTATGGGGTGGAAAAATGAGAAAGAAACTTAAAATTGCTCAGTTACCTAACAAAAGCATAAAACAATGATGATTTTATGCTTTTTTTCACTTCTGACAGAAGATTTTTAATCAGGTTCATTATATATGAGGCAACCATTCCTGGGCAGAAATGGAAAGAATATTTTTTGTACTAGGTGATTTTGTCTTGAGAATTTACTGATCAAGGAGGGGCTATTGCCATGGATGGTTCTATGAATGGCCATTATATGTGACATACCATCTACCATCTCCATTGCATTTGCCCAGACTGTGCCCCATGCCTAGAATCCACTCCATCATAGCCTCTTAGAATGACCAATTCTCTTAAACTCTGAGCCTGATGCATCCTCCCATCCCCTTAACTGTCAGTGTTCCTCCTCCCCCAAGGGACCTTGTATTTGTTTCATATTGAACTTTTATACATTTTGTATCTGTTTAGGAAGGAGAGAGAAAAAGAAAACAAGCATTTATTAAACGCTATGTTCCAGTCACTGTGGTAAGCATGGAAGCAAAATGAAAGACATTCTCTGTCCTCAAGGAGCTGATATTCTAATGAAGGTAGACAAAGCACAAAAGGAAGCTTAAAATGGGTGGGGGAGGTCCTGGATACAGGGCAATTATTTATGTATGATATATATATATATGTATATCACAACATACATATGTATGTTACACACAATATACATTTTGCATACGTATATCCATTTTTTTCCTTCTTCAATATGAGCTCTTTGAAAGAAAAGACATTTTCACTTTTGTCTTTTCATTGCTAACCATTATCATAAATTCTGAAACATAAGAGGTATTTGATAAATACTTGCCTACTTGGAAGCTTTGCTTGGAGAACAGAAATATATATTTTTTAAACATAATTTCTGTTTTAATAATAATCTATGTTAACAGGACTTTATTTGTAGCATTAAATAGAAGGTGTTGGAGAGAGAGGCATTTTCTCCTTCAGTTTCTGAACACATACACACACACACCCACACACACACACACACAAACTTCTACTACGTGGGGTGGAAGGATAAAATTAAATAAAAAAATATTAGAAGCCAAAGTAGTGATAATAGGTCTGATTGTTACAAGTCTAAAATACTTCAAATTTGCCTCCAGTGTTGCTCTTACAAATCAAGTCCAGCAGTAGAAGCTAAAGAGATCAAAGAGGGCTTAGTTAAACACATCAAAATTCAAATGTGAACTAGGTAACAGTTGTTTGGTTGGGATTAAGTTCAACAGACATACTTCTCATGCTTGGGTCTGATTTATATTTGAAGTGAAAAGTGTGGATACTTCCCACAAGTCCAACTCTAATTAATATCACTAATAACAAAGTCCCCCAGGACATAAAATGTCCTGTGTGTGGTGCTTTATTATCTGGGATCATTTTATGGAATGTTGAAAAATGTGTTAGTTTTTATGAGGCTTAGTGGACATAAAGTGAGAGTGAGGATAAAAGGCATTGTTAAAAAAATCAATCATACCCTCCCTCTATCTCTTTTTGCTTCTCTTCCATCTCCCTCCTCTTTCTTTCACCTCCCCCTTTCTCTTACTTCGGACTTTTAAAGATCCATCACATTTCCAAATTTTACATGAAAAAGAGGAGGAGGGTAGTTGTGGTAATTAGAGGTTGTATTTCAGGAAATAGAACACAAGATTCGGTCAGTTTCAAGGGAGACAAAATGAACATCACCCACTTTCTAGGCAGCAAATCTATGATTGCACTTTAGCTAGAAACACTGAAGCGAACTGGTGAGGAAATATAAAGAGGAACTCTACAATGTGTCCATGGGTCGTGCACCAATCATTTAAACAGAAAATTCCTAATAACTTCTATGTTCGTTTTATGAGAACAATGATACTGGATTACATTATTTTAGAGCTTTTAAAGGAAAAGAAAGGAATAAACTTTTATATAGCCCCTACTATGGACCAATGAAAGATTTGAGGAAAAAACCATGGATATATATACATATATACACATATATGTATATGTATACACAAATGTATACACGTGTGCATATGTTTATAGATATATAATGTACATACACACACACACACATATATATTTACATAACATGAAAGAGTAGGCTAGATGATTTCTATGAATCCTTGTGACTCTCATAGTCTATGAATCTATGGGTACTGGATAGGAAATTAAAAAAAAACAATTCTCACAGCAGTTTGGTTTTATGTGCTATCTTAGGGAAATAACTTCATTATTCTTAACCTTAATTTTCACAACTATAAAATAGAAGAGAGGAACAGATAATTTCTAAGGTCCCTTCTGGCATTAATATTCTATAATATTATGCTCATCCTCCTGAAATATTTTTATTCCTTTGAAACATTTTGAGTCATACATTACATATCACATCACTAGAATTCATATAATAAAACTGAAACACAAAAAAAAATAATTCATGAAATGTAATAGAGCTACTCTGTTAATAGACATGGTTAGAGAAAGATACAAGTTGAATTGTTACCTTAGTACAAAGGAATACCTTTGTACATGGTTCTAACAGCCCTTGAGAAAATGTTGCCATGTTGAAAGTATTAATGTGTGATATAATTACGGGGGTGGAACCAAGATGGCAGAGTAGAAAGATGCATATACTCTAGCTCTTCCCCCACAGCCCACAAAATGGCTGTAGAAATGACTCTCAACAAATTCTAGAGCAGCAGAAGCCACAGAACAACAGAGTGAAAGAGGTTTCCAGCCAAAGATAATCTGGAAGGCCAACAGGAAAGGTCTATCTCACTGGACACTGAGGAGAGTGTAGCCCAGCCCTGGCCACATGGCACTAGGAGGAACAGGACCTGGACAGACCTCCAGGGCAGAGTTTCCAGCAGGGAGGGTCCCAGATACCTCAACCCACAAGCAACAAAGAAGCTCCAAAGGTCAGTGTGGGAGGACTTTCCCAGTTGGGTGAGAGGGGAATGGGGTTCCTCCAACAATAGCCCCAGGTAACGGCAGAGGCAGCAGCAGTAGACTGCAGGCAGCTACAGTGGCCAGGAGGCAACCTGGGTCCACTATCTATGCCACTCAGCTTAAAGCCTCTGGTGGTAGGGAGCAGCTGTTACAAACCTCAGCCTTGAGTGATGGCCCCACCCCCACCAAAAGGCCTGGGAATTGAGCAGCTGAGTCGAATCTCAGCCTTGAACATGATACTAGGGAGGCAATAGGACCACCCTCTAGACAAAGGATTCAGAATTCAAGTAGCTGCGTGAGAAAATGCCCCCAAAAAAGGGAAAAAAAAAAACCCATAGAAGATTACTTTCTTGGTGACAGGTATATCCTCCCATCCTTTTAGATGAGGAAGAACAAGGCATACTGTCACAGGAGGTCTCCAAAGGGCCTCCAGGGCCTCCAAAGGGAACTTAAATTGGGTTCAGGCAATGGAAGAGCTTGAAAACAGAGTTAGCAGCTTGTTAAAGGAGAACCAAAAAAATGCTGAGGAAAATAACACCTTTAAAAAGAGGCTAACTCAATTGGAAAAAGAGGTCCAAAAAACCAATGAGAAGAAGGAGGCTTTAAAAAGCAGAATTAGCCAAATGGAAGAGAAAGTTCAAAAGCTCACTGAACAAAATAGCTCTTTGAAAGAAAAAATTGAGTACAGGGAAATGAATGACTATTAGATAAACCAAGCAGTTAAAAAACAAAACCAAAAGTATGAAAAAATAGAAGACAATGTGAATCATCTCATTGGAAAACAACTGACCTGGAAAATAGATCCAGGAGAGACAATGTAAAAATTGTGGGACTTCCTGAAAGCCATGATCAAAAAAAGAGCCTACATATTATCTTCCATGAAATTATCAAGGAAAGCTGCCTGGATATTCTAGAACTAGAGGGCAAAATAAATATTGAAAGAATCCACTGATCACCTCCTGAAAGAGGCTGGAAGAGAGAAACATCTAGGAATATTGAGGCCAAATTTCAGAGTTCCCAGGTCAGGGAGAAAATACTGCAAGCAGCTAGAAAGAAATAATTTGAGTATTGTGGAAATACAATCAGGATAATACAGGATCTGGCAGCTTGAACATTAAGGGATCACAGGGCTTGGAATAGGATATTCCAGAAGTCAAAGAAACTAGAATTAAAACCAAGAATCATCCACCCAGGCAAACTGAGTATAACATTTCAAGGGAATAAATGGTCATTCAATGATATAGAGGACTTTCAAGCATTCATGATGAAAAGACCAGAACTGAATAGAAAATTTGACTTCCAAACACAAGAATCAAGAGAAACATGAAAAGGTAAGCAGGAAAGAAAAATCATAAAAGACTTTCTAAAGCTGAACTATTCACATTCCTACATGGAAAGAAAATATTTATAACTCTTGAGACTTTTCTCAGTGTTTGGGTAGGTGGAGGGATTGTACATACATACACACATACACACACATATAGACAGAGAATACAGGCTATGATGAATCAGAAGATATGATATCTCCCCCCAAAAAAATTAAAATTAAGGGATGAGGGAGGAAAATACTAGGAGGAAAAAGGGAGAAATGGAATGAGGCAGGTAACTCATAAAAGAGATAAGAAAAATCTTGTTCAACGGAGAAGAAAAGGGAGAAGGGGAGAGGGGAAAAGTAAAGCTACTCTCTCCACATATGGCTTAAGGAGGGAATAACATGGTCACGAAATTTGGTATGAAAATCTATCTTACACTACAGAAAAGT
This sequence comes from Potorous gilbertii, assembly GCA_028658325.1. Lineage (NCBI taxonomy): Eukaryota > Metazoa > Chordata > Mammalia > Diprotodontia > Potoroidae > Potorous > Potorous gilbertii. Next base: position 614,592,581 of record CM053769.1, on the reverse strand, counting down.
ATGGTAGGGTGTGACAAGTGGGGTGAGGGCAATGATAGAAGGTAGGGCAAATGGGAGAAGGGAGTGACTAGAAATAACACTTTTGGGAAGGGACAAGGTCAAATGAAGGAATAAAAAAAATAAGGGGGGATAGAGTAGGATAGAGATAGTTAGTATTATACAACATGATTATTATGGAAGTCTTTGCAAAATGACACATATTTAGTCTGTATTGAATTGCTTGCCTTCTCAGTGGGGATGGGTGGGGAGGGAGGAAGGGAGAGGAGTTGGAATTCAAAGTATTAGAAATGAATGCTGAGAATTATTATTGCATATAACCAGGAAATAAGAAACACATGTAATGGGGTATAGAAATTTATCTTGCCCCACTAGAAAAGAGAGAAGATGAGGATAAGGGAAGGGAGGGGTGTGATAGAAGGGAGGGTACATTGAGGGAAGGGGTAATCAGAATGCAGAGTATTAGGGGGTAGGGAGAGGGAAGACATAGGCAGAAAAATTGGATGAAGTCATGTAAAAGCAATTAGTATTAAAACAATTGACTGAATTAATTACTGAGACTAAATCAGAGACATCTTTAATTTGGGGAAAATAATTTTAGTCTAAGTTTTCTAGAGGCAGGTAACCTTGGGTAAAACTTGGCATTGATGGAAAAGTTAAGGTTTTAATGGTAAATTTGATTTTATGATTGTTATTTAACCAGGAACTAGAACATGTATAGAAAGGCATGTAAGCCACTTAAAACTTGCCTCAAAAGATGTTCCTTAGCCAATGTGAAATTATAGTCATATCTGAAACCTGGTTATTGGAACTTGCTATTTTTAGATACTATGGGACTGTTAACTGACTTTTCTTCTGAGTTTCACTCCAGGTATGAATAGCAAGAAAGGTGATCTGAGCCTCCAACCTATGATGTCAGTAAGCCTGTGAGATGCTGGTATGAACTAAAAAAGGGAAGGGTGGAAGAGTGGCTATTCAACCTGGGTTAAGGAAGGATTCTCCTGACTAAATTTCCCCACTGACACCTGGCAGACTTTAAGTGTGACTGAATGCAAGTTGACAATCTACCCCTGCCTGGAACTGACATGAAGTTAGGGAGATATTGCTTCCCTGCAGTGTCCCTACTCTTAGTGGCAATTTCCTATAGTCAAAAGGTTTGCAGGCTTAATACCATATCTATTAAATTATAGATTGTTGGAAGGGGAACATCGGAGGTCAAGTCTAAAATTAAGCTATTAGGCTTAGGACTTTAGACCAGTAACAATAAGTTAGGGTCCTTTAATTCTTAGTAATAGAGTAGAGACAATTAGGTCAAGGGCTTGTGAAGTTAGTGTACAGTTATTATTTATGTCTTGGTTGTTAAAAAAAAATCATTTGAGGTCTATATTTTAAATGCTTTAAAAGAAGTATCACCTGACCAAAAGTTGGAATTGTTTTATGTGATATGAACTGTGTTAAAAATAAAAAATAAAATAAAATTAAAAAGGGAAAAAAAGAAAATATTAATATACTTAAAATACCTTGAAGAAGCATAAAGAGGAGTAGGTAGATTTTTTCCATTTCATTTATTAGAGGAAAGATTTAAATCAATACCAAATTAGAAAAAGAGAATAAAAATAAATGCTGTATAATTGAGGTCACTATAACAAGATGTTTTCAACATATTAATGTTGAAAACAGAGGAAGTGGACAAAAAAACAGATATTGACCCAGATTAATGACTTCCTAATGAACTCTGATGTAAATCAGTCATCAAAATGATATTGAAACTAGGTTTAGAAAATGAATGATTTCCTTTCTAAGTGGAAACATTTTGTGGCTTAGGAAACACTGGTTTAAAATATAGATATATCTATGAAACCTTCACCTAGTGAGGCATAAATAATGGAAAATGGCAGAGGGTAAAAAGCACCATTTACAGAAAGATTAGCAAAAGACCTAAGTAAGAAAATCATTTAAAATCTTTTAATCATGAAATTAGAAGGAAAATAATGGGAAAGATCTGTAAGAATTTCTATAAAAATACATTTCCTCTACTAATTATAGTGGATTCACCATATTTGAACTCCAGTACCATAGTTCCTGATGTGAGGCACAGAAAAAGAAAAATGGCACTAAAGAAATCACAAATGGGACTAGAAGAACAACTAGACTACATCAAAATTACAAAGAGAAAGTCCATGCTGGAAGCAACAGAACTCTGAGAATATTGATTGATTGATTCATGTAATATCTGAAAAAGGGGAGGATAGTATATAGTTGGAGAAAAATTGACATTATTAACTACTGGACAAAAATAAGTAAGAAGGTATTGACTATTGATCGATATAATATTTCCTATCTCTACAAAATTTTTGAGAATAATGTATGCACATGTCGAGGGCATCATTGATGGAGATGTGAGAAAGGAACAGATAGGATTTCACAAATAAGACCACATCTTTACAGTTGCACAGTTGACTAAATGATGTAGAGCACTAAACTGTACAGAAGGTCCAACTTACCAACTTAGAAAAGCACACCTTCATATGTTCCCTTTTAAAATTAATACATTGAATGAGTGGAGCCAAGATGATGGAGTGAGAGCAATGACTCACCTAAGCTCCTAGACACACTCCTTCAGATACCCCTAAAAACAGAATCTGACCAAATTTTGGAGGTGCGGAATCCAACAGGAGACAGACTGTGGCAGATTCAAAGCCCAGGACAGACTGGAAGAGCCACGGGAAGGATCTGTTCTGCTGGGGTGAGGCCACAGCACACAGAGCAGTGTGTCCAGAGGAGCAGAGTGGGAGGGCCCTGGGAAATCTGAGACAGCAGCAGGCAGAACCAGGGGACCTCCAGCCCAGGGTGAGAGATCAGCAGAGCCAAGTGAGTGACAGCCACTGAGCACCACATAACAGTGCAGCACCTCCTGAGACTTTCAGCCTGAGGATTAAACGTCTGTTAAGTCACCTACTTGAACTTCCAGGAGCCAGGATGGTGGCCAGGTGGCCAGGTGGTGATCAGTAAATACTCTCTCCTCCCCCCTTGATGACCTTGAAAGAATCATATTTCCCCAGAAAAATCCTGGATCAGCGGAAACAGCAGAGGGGACAAATAGTCTTATAACACCTGAGGCTAGGAAAGTAGTTAAGGGGGATTCCTCCTACTATGGCAGAGGCAAACTGGAAGGAAAGGGACCCCAGGGCAGAGGAAACTTTCATGAGGACCCAGGCAAGCCTCAGTGCCAGGAGAGGAGCCCCTGGAGGGTTGAAAACTCCCACTAGGATCTAGGCATGCCTCAGCACTCCAGGGGAAATAGGAAGGCAATAAGGCATCTGGGATCACCATTCCCTGAGCTTGCCTTTGCCTCAGTTCAGCTGAGGTGATCTCCCTTGAGCAGACCATTTTTTCCCTACACTTAACAAGCTAATCCCAGGGCTGATTCAGGAAACACAATACAAAACCGGCACTTAGCTTTTTCACACAAGTTAGCTCAATACCAAGTTCTGCAGCTTCTAACTGAAAGAACGGGAAGTCACAATACACAATCAACATCATGAACAAGAAAAAGCAAAAGAAAGGTGAAAAGCCATAGAATCTTTCTATGGGAACAAGGACCAAAACACAAATACCAAAGAGGTCAGTAGTGAGACTGTACTTCCATCAGAAAATTCAGAAGGGACTATGAACTGCTCCCATGCACAAACGGATCTCCTGGAACAGCTAAAGAAGGAAATAGAAGAAAAACTGGCCAATGATTTTAAAAGTATAAAAAAAGAATTCACTGATAAGAACATCTCTTCAAAAAGGAAAATTGAACAAATGGAAAAGGAAGTACAAAAATTAACTAGAGAAAATAACTCCTTAAAAGGAAAAATTGAACAGATGGAAAAGGAGATGCAAAAGTTAACTAAAGAAAGCAATTTGATAACGATTAAATTGGGCAAGTAGAAACTAATGACTCTATGAGACAGCAAGAATCAGATATACAAAAGCTAAAGAATAAAAAGATAGAAGAAAATGTAAAATATCTAATTGGAAAAACAACTGACCTGGAAAATAGATCTAGGACAGAAAATTTAAGAATTATTGGCCTGCCAGAAAGCCACAATGAAAAAAAAAGTCTGGACAACATCTTCCAGGAAATCATCAAGGAAAACTGCCCAGAAGTGCTAGATTCAGAGGGCAAAAATAATCATTGAAAAAAACCATCGTTCACCTCCTAAAAGGGATCTCAAACTCAAAACCCCAAGAAATATCATTGCCAAATCTCAGAACTATCAAGTGAAAGAGAAAATACTACAATCAGCCAGAAAGAAACCATTCAAATATTGAGGAGCTACAGTCAGGGTCACACAGGACCTTGCAGCTTCTACATTAAAAGATCAAAGGAGTTGGAATCCAATATTCTGTGAGGCAAAGGAATTGGGATTACAACCAAGGATCAACTACCCAGAAAAGTTCAGCATAATATTTCAGGCAAGGGGATGGTCATTCAACGCAGTAAAGGATTTCCAGACCTTCCTGACAAAAATGCCAAAAGAGGAAAAATTCACTCTTCAAATGCAGGTCTCAAGAGAGGCATAAAAAGTAAACAGGGGGCAGGGGAGAAACAAAACAAACAAACAAACAAACTTGTTATTCAATTTGGGCAAACTGCTTACCTCCCTATAAGGGAAGATGATATCTGTTAATCTTGACAATTGTGCATCTATTATGAAATATAAAAGGGATATACATAGAGGGAATAGGTATAAAGTAAATGACATCATGTTAAAAATATGATTTAAGTATATGAAGGAATTATAACAGGAGGTATGAAAAAGAGGAAGCAGAAAATTATAAATTACATCATAGGAAGAAGTACAAAATTATAGTAGAGGGAAAGAGGGGAGGGAGATGAGCATTGTTTGAGAGGAACTCTCATCTGATTTGGTTCAAGGAAGGAACAATAAAGTTAAGTATATTATCCTAACTAGCTCTATAGGCAGTAGGAGGGAAAGGAGTAAGAAAGGGGAGGGAAGCTAAAAGGGAGGGAAGAAGCAGTAAGGGTAAAGGGGAGTAAAAGGGAGGGGGGCTAAAAGAAGGAAGGGAGGGCTGCAGGAGGTGATGGTGAAAAGTGAAAACTGTTAAGGAGGGGAAGGGAGATGGGAGAGCTAAAAGCACAAATGGTGGGAAAGAGGGTGGAGGGAAATACACAGATTGTAATCATAACTGTGAATGTGAATGGAATGAACTCTCCCATAAAACAGAGATGGATAGCAGAATGGATTAAAAGCCATAATCCAACAATACATTGTTTATAAGAAACACATATGAAATGGGGGGATACACACAGGATAAAGGTCAAAGGTTTGAGCAGAATATATTGTGCTTCAGCTGATGTAAGAAAAGTAGGAGTAGCAATCCTTATCTCAGACAAAGCAAAAGCAGAAATAGATCTAATCAAAAGAGATAAGGATGGAAATTATATCCTGCTAAAAGGCACCATAGATAATGAAGCAATATCATTACTAAACATGTATGCTGTAAATGGTATAGCATCCAGATTCTTAGAGGAGAGGGTGAGGGAGTTGAAGGAAGAAATTGACAGCAAAACTATACTAGTGGGGGACCTCAACCTCCCCTTCTCTGAACTTGATAAATCTAACCTCAAAATAAAGAAGAAAGAGGTTAAGAAGGTAAATAAAACTCTGGATAAGGTAGATATGATAGATCTCTGGAGAAAATTGAATGGGAATAGAAAGGAATATACCTTTTTCTCGCAGTACATGGCACATATACAAAAATTGACCATGTACTAGGACATAAAAACCTCACAATCCAGTGCAGAAAGGCAGAGATAATCAATATATCCTTCTCAGATCACAATGCAATACAAATTATATGTCACAAAAGGCCACGGAAAGATAAACCAAAAATCAATTGGAAACTAAATGATATAATCCTAAAGAAGGAGTGGGTTAATGAAGAAATCATAGAAACAATCAACAACTTCATTCATGTCAAGTGAATGACAATAATGAGATAACCTACCAAATCTTGTGGGATACTGCACAAGCAGTTCTTAGGGGAAGTTTTATATCTTTGAATGCCTACATAAATAAAATAGAGAAAGAGGAGATCAATGACTTGGGCATGCAGCTGAAAAAGCTAGAAAAAGAACAACTTGAAAATCCCCAAGTAAATACCAAATTAGAAATACTGAAAACCAAAGGAGAGATTAATAAAATTGAAATTAAGAAAATTATTGAATTAATAAATAAAAGCAGTGGTTGGTTTTATGAAAAAACTAATAAAATTGATAAACCTTTGGTCAATTTGATTTAAAAAAAAGAAAGAAGAAAATCAAATTACTAATATCAAAAATGAAAGGGGTGAACTCACCTCCAATGAGGAGGAAATTAAAACAATAGTTAGAAATTACATTGCCCAACTTTATGCCCACAGATTTGATAATCTAAATGAGATGGATGAGTATTTTTAAAAAATACAAATTTCCCAGATTTACAGAAGAGGAAGTTGAATACTTAAACACCCCCATCTCAGAAAGAGAAATTGAACAAGCCATCAATGAACTCCCTCGGAAAAAATCTCCAGGGTCAGATGGATTTAAAAGTGAATTCTATCAAACATTTAAAGAATGGTTAATCCCAATACTATATATAGACTATTTTTTGAAAATTGGGGAAGAAGGAGTCCTCCCAAATTCTTTCTATGATATCTATGATACAAACATGGTTTTGATACCTAAAGCAAGAAGAGACAAAACAGAGAAAGAAAATTATAGACCAATTTCTCTAATGAATATAGATGCAAAAATATTAAATAAGATTTTAGCAAAACGAATACATCATCTTATCATGAGAATTATACATTATGATTAGGTAGGATTCATACCAGGAATGCAGGGTTGGTTCAATATTAGGAAAACTATTAGCATTATCGATCATATCAACAACAAAACTAATAAAAAACACATGATTATCTCAATAGATGCAGAAAAAGCTTTCGACAAAATACAACACCC
>CM053769.1:614488845-614585069 GCA_028658325.1 Potorous gilbertii | reverse complement strand
GACCTTTCCATAAAATAATAAACAGTACCTACCTAAAACCTTCAACAAGCATTATATGCAATGGAGATAAACTAGATGCATTTCCAATAAGATCAGGGTGAAACAAGGATGTCCATTATCACCACTATTATTCAATATGGTACTAGAAATGTTAGCTATAGCAATTAGACAAGATAAGGAAATTGAAGGAATAAGAATAGGCAAAGAAGAAACTAAATTATCATTCTTTGCAGATGATATGATGATATACTTAGAGAATCCCAGAGGTTCAAGTAAAAAACTACTTGAAATAATAAATAACTTTGGCAAAGTTGCAGGTTACAAAATAAACCTGCACAAATCTTCTGCATTCCTATATATTAGTAACAAAGTCCAACACCAAGAGATAGAAAGAGAAATCCCACTTAAAGCTAGGGTAGACATTATTAAATACTTGTGAGTTTACCTGCCAAAACAAACCCAGGGACTATATGAACATAATTACAAGACACTTCACACAAATAAAGTCAGATCTAAGTAAGCGGAAAAACATCAGTTGCTCATGGGTAGGCTGAGTTAATATAATAAAAATGATAATTCTACCTAAATTAATTTACTTATTTTGTGCCATACCAATTAAACTATCAGATAATTATTTTCCGGAGCTGGATAAAATAATATAAAAATTCATCTGGAAAAACAAAAGATCCAGAATATCAAAGGGACTAATGAAAAGAAATGCTGGGGAAGGTGGCCTAGTGCTACCAGATCTCAAATTGTATTATAAAGCAGCAATTATCAAAACCATTTGGTACTGGCTAAGAAACAGAAGGGTAGACAGGTGGAATAGACTTGGCACTCAAGACACAGTAGGCAAGGAATATAGCAAACTCCTGTTTGATAAACCCAAGGACCCCAGCTTCTGGGATAAGAACTCACTGTTTGACAAAAAATGCTGGGAAAATTAGATAACAGTGTGGTAGAAACCAGGCATAGACCCATGCCTGATACCATACACAAGAATAAAGTCCAAATGGATACCTGATCTACGTATAAAGATTGATACCATGGACAAACTGGAGGAGCAAGGAATAGTGTATTTATCAGATTTATGGAGAAAGGAAGAAGTTTTTACTAAAGAAGAGATAGAAAACATTATGAAATGCAAGATGGATAATTTTGATTACATCAAACTGAAAAGTTTTTGCCCAACCAAACCCAATGCAAACAAAATTCAGAGGGAAGTAGTAAATTGGGAAAGAATTTTTCGATCCAATTTTGGGGATAAAGGCCTCATTTTTAGAATATAGAGAGAACTGAGTCAAATGTACAACAATACAAGTCATTCCCCAATTGATAAATGGTCAAAGGATATGAACAGGCAATTTTCAGAGGAAGAAGTTAAAGATATTTATAATCATATGAAAAAATGCTCTAAATCACTTTTGATTAGAGAGATACAAATCAAAACAACTCTGAGATACCACATCACATCTATAAGATTGGCAAACATGACAGAACAGGAAAATGATAAATGCTGGAGAGGATGTGGGAGAGTTGGAACACTAATTCACTGTTGGTGGAACTGTGAGCTCATCCAACCATTCTGGAGAGTGGTTTGAAACTATACCCAAAGGGCTACAAAAATGTGCATACCCTTTGACCCAGCAATATCACTACTAGGACTGTATCAAGAGATCATAAAAATGGGAAGGGGTCCCACATGTACAAAAATATTTATAGCAGTACTCTTTGTAGTTGCCAAAAACCAGAAATCAAGGGGATGCCCATCAATTGGGGAATGGTTGAATAAATTATGGCATATGAATGTAATGGAGTAGTATTGCACTATAAGAAATGATGAATAAGAAAACTTCAGAGAGGCCTGGAAGGACTTATATGATCTGATGCTGAGTGAAAGGAGCAGAACCAGGAGAACTTCGTGCACAGCAATGACCACAGTGTGTGAGAGTTTTTTCTGGTAGACCTGGAACTTTGTAATAAAGCAAGAACTTAAAAAAAAAATTCCCAATGGTCTTTTAAGGCAAAATGCCTTCCACACTTAGAGGAAGAACTATGGAATTCATTTAGAGAATGTAGCAGATCATTTATGTGTGTGTGTGTATTGTTTTGATTTGTTATATGATTTCTTCCATTTATTTTAGTTCATCTACACAGCATGACTACAGTGAAAATGTATTCAATAGGAAAGTATGTGTAGATCCTATATAGAATTGTATGCCATCTTGGGGAGGGAGGGGAGTAGTGAGGAGTAGGTTGGGGGGAAAAATTCTAAGTTTTGTGATAGTGATTGTAGAACATTAAAAATTAAAAAAAAAATTTAAAAAATAAAAAAATATTAATACATCAATACATTAAAATCAGATGGGGGCTACATTTTATTCTGGATCAAATCACACTGTGGAGTGTTATAGGCTGTGTGTTTGACACTTCAAGCAAGTATAGAATATACAATATTCCATTGTGCAGGTAGCTGCTAAATTTATATTCCTAAAGCATATAAGATTATTTCACTCCCCTGCTACATAAACTTCAGTGGCTCCCACCTGTCTTTAGGATAAAATACAAACTCCTCAGCCTGACATTTAAACCCTTTAATATCTGACTCCTGCTTACTTTCCATCTCTTATCTGAATATCTTAGCCAAATTGGCCTAGTCCCTGTACACAGTATTCTATCTCCTGTTTTCTTGCTCCTCTCCTCTTTCCCCCTAGAATTCCTAGTTTTCTTCAAGCCTCAACTCAAATAGCTTAACTTAGTCTCCTGATTTCCAGTGCCCTTCCACACTGCTCCTGCCTGCCACCCCCATTCTTTTTTCATTGTGTATGTATCTTCTATTTATGTAAATGCACTTTATATGCTTTACATTTTTATGTCAAAAATTTAAATTCTTCAGGGAAAGAATGATTTTTTTTTTGTATCTCCAATGCCCAACATATACTGGGAACTTAATAAATTCTTGTTGAATAAAGGAGTGGATAGAAGAAAAGTGATATGACTTGCATTTTAGAAAATTCTGTAATACTTTTAATGACCCTAAATTTTTCTCTGTTTTAAAATAAGCCTTCAAATTCTTACAGTAATATATGGCTCTGAATCCTATCTTCTACTGTAAGTTTTTCCTGATCCCTGTAATACTTTAATGATTATCTCCAATTTATCTTGTATCTATCTTTTTCTGTGATGAGTGCATAGACTATGAGCTCCTTGATAACAAGGACTGTCTTTGGCCTTTCTTTGCATTCTTAGTGTTTCTCAGTACCTCAAATATAATAGGTGCTTACAAAATGCTTATTGAATGACTGACTGAACCACAGAATAGCATAGTCCAAGAGGAATCAAAACTTCAGACGACTAAATGGCTAAGTAAGAGATGTGAGATGACTCTGCAGTATTAGCAATGAAGACTTGGACAGGGAGATCATGTAAAGCAGGGATGTCAAACTCAAGTAGAAGAGGGGGATATTAAAATGTATGGAAAGGATAAATAACATTATGTTAACTTTGTGTTTTATTATATTTTAATTTATTTTGATAACTATTTCCCAATTCCATTTTAGTCTGGTTTGGGGAAGTATTTGAGGTATTGCCCTGACCCAAAATCTGTATTTGATACCTCTGATATAAAGAAGAGAAGTGTTAGCCTGGAAAAGGAGGTGGATGGTCATATAGGGACAGTGAGGGACAACCTGAATTCTCCATTGATATCTATCTACACAATATGAAAAGATCAGAAAAATGTCCCTAGCTTTACGGAGGATTTATAGAAGAACATGGAAAAGATTCACAAAGGATAAAAAAGTGTGTAAGGGTTGGAATTTGTTAAAGAAAGGATCTACACTGATAAACTCAGAGATTCATCAAAGTCTCATTAGGAAAGAAATATAATATCCTGGGTTGGGGGCTAGGGAATAAGGAAAGGGAGGGTACTGAACTGTGAGAGACTTTGCTATAGAGAAGGCTTATATCTAAGATGAATTATTTGTCACCCTCCCTTTGCAAGTATTTCTCCCTCCCTATTCATTGATTCTATCAGGATAGGGATTAGGAAGAGATTTTTTTTAACAATCTCATCAGGATCAAAGGAAAGTGTTGCTAAAATTATAAGCTTATACTCTTGTTCCAAAATCCAAATTCTAAACAATGTATAATTTTCAGCAAGTTAAACCATTTCCTCAGTTTGCTTTTCAAAAGAAATGGATTTTATTTGCGGATTATTTCTGAAACCTATTTATGTATGTTAGCTACTTTAAAATCTATAAGACCCATTAAATTTTAAATGAATAATTTGGTTCATTAAACATGGATTATGTACCTATTCCACGTAAAATACTGGCTGGCTGAGATACAAGAGAAGATATAACCTATATACTCATACAGTCCATAATATAGTCAACCATTATTTACAATCTCAAACCTCATAGGATCATAGATTCATAGCTAGAAACCTTTAAGATAATCTGGTTTAACCCCGTCATTTCACAAATAAGGAAACTAAGTCTCAAATATACAGTTACTTGTTCAAGTGACACAGCTAGTAAGTCCGAGCTAGGAGTTCAAGGTCACCTGGCTTCAGATAGCATTCTTTTTACTACACCATGTTGCTTCCTGAGACATGGTCTGTTTGAACTGTCAACCCAATAAAACTCTACAATTGAAGCACACTATATGTGTTATCTCACTTTTCTATTTGTATCCCCAACATTTAACCTACAGTCAGGATCCAGTTTCAAAAACTTACTTAGCTGTGTGACCCTAGGAAAGTGACTTAACTTTTGTTTGTCTGTTTTCTTACCAGTAAAATGGGGATATTAATAGCACCTACCTCTGTGTTGTTGTCAGGATCAATTGAGACAATATTTTTAGAGTCTAGCATAATGCCTAGCACATAGTAATTGTTATAAAAATGTTAGCTATTTGTGATTATTGTTACTCATTCATTTATTCATTTTAAAATCATTTCTGTGTTTTAAAATTTTCCTTTACCTAACTGATAGAAAGTTTGAATCAGAGACTTCAAAATAAAAGAAATTGATGGTTACCATTGTCATTAAGTGAAATTGTCTACCCTAAATCTCGAGTCTCACTTTTCAAAGCACATATCTGATATGCAAAGAATTCTTGCTTTCATAAATTGAATCAAATTTTTAAAAATGTTAACAAAAGTGCCCTGATGGTCTTTACCCAGGATTACTGCCGTTAACTAACGTATTTTGCAGTCTGTTAACCGAACTTAAATATTTCGATGGAATCTGGATGCAAGAGAAGTGGTGGATAAAGGAGTAACATCTCTGAGGTAGGATGAATTAGATGCAGATCACTTCTGACAGTTTCTCAGCATTTCAGGCAACTCTCTATGACTATAAATTGCAGAACTATTGCCAGTCTGCTTTGGTAGAATTTTCTCACCTAGAGTTGAGGTTGCACCAATGAAATCACAAGTCTGGGCAACAAAATAAAATGAAGCACCGATGGATGGAAGGAAACTGCTACTATGTCGATGAGGTAACCAAATGTTCTCTCTACTTTTCAGACCCAATAATTGGAGAAAATCCTTAAGCCAAAAACAGACATCTCAAGATCATTAATGATATCTTAAAAACGTAGAATCACAGAATTATAGAAACAGAGCTGGAGGGGACCTTAAAAATAATCTAATTGCTCTAGTTTTATATATAAAGAAACTGAGGCTCTAAGGGAAAAATTACTGGCTACACTTCTTTCACAGAAACAAAGGGATGCTAGATAGGCATTCATAGTCACTGACTTCTGTTTAAGTCTAACATGATTTCTCTCAAGTGTTGTAAGTTACATGTGATACGTTCTGGCATGAGGTGGGTGGCTTTCCAGTTCCCAGGGCTCCTATTAAACATATCCACCTCTTTTGGAGTTGATGTCAGAGGCACACCAGCTCAAAAGGCAGCATGGCAGAAATGGGAACAACACACATGAATATTGTTGGAGTAATCTGAGCCTTTCCCATTTAATCATACAGATGTCTTTGCCCAAAGGGACCAGAAATATAACGATCTAATGGAGGATCTTCCAAGAGACCACCACTGAAGTTAATCAAAAATCCTTTACTTTCGTAAGGGAAGGGGCAGGAGAAGCTGCTTCTTGGAAAGTAGCCCCTGGAGAAGGATGAAATTAGAGAAATGGAACGCCTTCCTCTAGCACGAAGTATTTTACCAGGAATCTTTCATCCTTTTCAATTTTCTGCTTCTTTTCCTTCCTACTGCTCTCAACTTTACTATATCTATTCTTAACCTTTTCTTCTTCTGTGAAATATGGATTTGCTTAACACTTTCTTTCCATCCATTGCTTAAATACGCTATTAAATTAGAAAAAAAGTGACTGTGGCTTATTAAGACACATTAGGGTTGCTATATTAAAAAAAAAAAAAGCTAACTGCTCAATGTATGTGTGTTTGTCCATTGCTGAAGAAGGCCATGTCATCAGAGAAATGACATGACTTGTGCTTGACTTTGTTTTGAGTGAGGGAGGGCTGTGCAGGTCACCAGCCTCACTTCTCCTCCAGAGCCATCTGAATCCAGTGACCAGATATTCATCAGGATGACTGGAGATGACTCGGGGTGAGGCAATTGGGGTTAAGTGACTTGCCCAAGGTCACACAGCTAGTGAGTGTCAAGTGTCTGAAATGCCTCACCTCAGATCCTCTGTATAGGATTTAAGGGAGTATATGGGTAAAAATCATACAGGATGAGAATACATGTGTGCTTCAGAAAGTATCTGGGTAGGGTGACTACTCATGCCTGTGAGGTCATGGATCCAGAGAAACATTCAAATGGAATTGTCACATGCCAAGTTTGTGGATCTCTCCCCTTCTCAGTTCACAGTAACTCTGAATGTAACAGTCCATAGACTAAATGAGGTCAGGCTGGTGTGTGTTCTTCCTAGAGGGCTGCTTGTGCCACAGCTGGAGGCAATTCTGTTACATTACTGTTAGGTGCTGAAAAAAGCAAAAGGATGAGAGAAGTGATTATTTTTCTATTATGTTAGTAACCAATTATTGAATCAGGACTGAAGATTTTCCTTTCTATTTCCTCATACATGAATGAACAGTAGATCATTTAACCAGTCTCTGGAGGATAAGGCTGATAGAAAAGATTGGCCTAATTCTCAGGGTACACACTCCACAACTGATTTTGGGCAGGACCCTATCCACCCAGAGGATCTTACTTTTATTTATAGTATAAATAGAATCTAATATAGCATCATTCCAAGACTAAAGCATTAAGCCCCTGACTTTACCCCTCTTCTTTGCAGTCTAGAGGAACTCAGATCATGAAGGAGAAAATCAACCAAAATGGTTTGGGTAGAAATTGATTCCTTTATCCAGATTACTGGAGGCAGCTAAGTCTCATGATCAAGGTATGTTCTCAGCAGGAGGAGCTGAAGCTTTTTAGCCCACCTCCTCATTAATATGTCTACCCCCTCATTAATTGTTCACCATTCAGGGTTGATTTTCACCTGTCAGGGTCAACTCCTTTTAAGCTGTATTTATAGAACTGAGCACAGAAACTATCAATTGTATCCCTGGCTCTGCCAGTAGCATTTTATTCTGAGGCCTTGAGCCAGCTCCTCAAATTGTAGGGGACAAAGTTTAATCCAGAAAAGAGTTAAGCTACACATTGTCTCCATGCTATGAGATGTTGAAGAGACTGTAATGCATAAATCTTTGATCTTGTGATATAACCAGACTTATTCCTTCGACTTATTTACGCTGGTAAGTCTGTCTCCCCATCGGATGGCCTTATGCAGTTGGCTTATTCTTGACAGACCCCAAAAGAAGAATCATTAGTTAAGAAGCCATGAGTATCATAAAAATGGGAAAGGGTCCCACATGTACAAAAATATTTATAGCAGCTGTCTTTGTGGTGGCCAAGAAATCAAGGGGATGCCTATCAACTGGGGAATGGCTGAACAAGTTGTGGTATATGAATGTAGTGGAATCCTATTTTGCTATAAGAAATGATGAAAAGGGGGACTTCAGAGAGGCCTAGAGGACTTATATGAATTGATGCTGAGTGAAAGAAGCAGAACGAGGAGAACTTTGTACACAATAACAACCACAGTGTGTGAGGAACTTTTCTGGTAGACTTAGCCCTTCACAGCAATGCAAGGACCCAAAACATTCCCAATGGATGCTTGAGGCAAAATGCCTTCCACATTTAGAGAAAGAACTATGGAATTGGGTTGCAGAATGAAGCAGATTTCTCCTGTTTTTCTTGTGTCGTGTTTTGTTTCATTTTGTTTTGTTTTTTTCTCATGGTTTCTCCCATTCATTTTAATTCTTCTATGCCACACAAGCAATGTGAAAATGTACTTAATAAGCATGTATGTGTAGAACTCATATAAAATTGCATACTATCTCAGGGAAGGAAGGTAGAGGGAGGGGGAGAAAATCTGTAACTTATAGAAGTGACTGTAGAAAACAAATTAATAAAAAAAAAGTCTAAAAAAAAGATGTTAAAAAAGAGAGAGAGAAGCCATGAGCTAAGCTAGATTTTCCATGAGAAATGTCTTGAGATGAGAGAAATGGTGAAAAAACAACTATATGATGAGGCTTTTGGTCCATGATACTTAGTTGGATCACTTACCTTTCTTGGAAGACACTATCATTCTGCTACCCCCTGAGCAAAATAAAATCAGCTCCAACAATTAGCCTTTGTCCAAATTGACTCCAGATCAACATTCTCCACTGCACTATCTAGTTGCTTTACAATTGGTCAATCTGTTATTTTCCTTCTAGATCTTCATAGCCTTAGGAAAGTAGAGACAACTAGCTTCTCTAGTCATAAAACTGAAGATGTTAAAATTTACTATGCTTCCACAAAACAAGGTGAAGAGAAAAGGAGAGAAGAGAGTTTAATCTAAAAACTATAAGAGAGGGAAGAGAGAAGTAAATAATTATACTTTAGGATTATGAAGTGAGAGATACATCCCTCTAGCTGGGAACAGAAGAAGTCAGGGCTGAAGAAGAGAAAGGGGAAGAAGAAGGCTGTGATATAGAGGTAGTATGTTAGGTCAACTTGCTCTCAGGGGTGTTGAGGTCAGGCACTGCAGACTCAGAACAGAGATGAGAAAAGTATCTTTTCTAAGGCTATCCAAGATGCCTATTTGCTCCCTGATCAGCAAGAGTGCTCTGTGGATAGGCACAGGATGGCAGGGGGAAAGGAGAAAAGAAATGTTTTGGATAGAAAGAAGAGAGAGATGAAAACAGCTTTGTTTTGTAGACACAATCTAGGTTATTTCAGCAAATGTTTCAGCTTAGAGGTTTGACCAAAACAGCAAGGAAAACACTGAACTGAGACAATTGTATAATGAGTATTTTTTTCTTAGTTAAATAACTGAATAAAGCTGACTATTTTTCTGTAATCAATGTGCCTTGGGCATGGAAATCTTCATTCAGTGCTAGGAGAAATGAATATGACAGGACACCAGAGAATCCCATAGCTGAAACTCAAGGAAGTATTTCTTTTGTTCTCTATGGAGTTATAGTTTAAGATTGCTGTATTTTCCACCGCCCAGCTTCCTCTCCCCACTCCAAGCTGAATATCTTTTGCCTCGTTAACAAGGTCTGGCTAACCCTTAGACCCAAGGAATTAGCTATGCCTTTAATGTCTCTTTAAATGGGAGAACAGTTTTGTTTAACCACCCCAAAGCTATGGAGCTGATGGGGGATGGGATCTCACATTACAAAATCCAGAATCATGTTATACGACAATTGGGAAAACTATTTGATTTAAGAAAAGGGAGGAATTGCCCCTTCTCTAACCTTCTTCCTAGCACCGTGAAATTAATAAATAATTATTTAGGTGTATATTATTTGTTAATTAATAATTTCTAATTATTACAAACAGTTTAAAATCTTTTTGTGTATTCCATGCCAGTACCTCAGGTCAAGACATGCATTTGGCAAAACTTTAAATGCTACATCTTCTGGTTTTACTGATAAGAAATTGTGAATCATAGATTCAATTCGACAAACATTTTAAAGATGTCTAACATGTTCAAAGCACTGTACTAGACACCCAGGGTACAAAGACAAATGGGCAGCATTTTCTGTTCTCCAGGAGCTTATATTCTACTGGGGAGTGTGCAACAGGCACACAGATGAGTAAATAGATCTAGACGTTTTACTCCCAATTGCATCTTTTCAATCACTTAGGATATTCTTTGTACAGACAATAAAAGAGCAACCTTTTGTTTTGGTAGCATCCAGGATACCTTTAGTATGTCTGTGGTGCAGTTAGATGATATCTTATAGCACATGGCCTGACTGACATACTTTTTGCATTTTACCCAGGGAGAGAGTTCTCTGATGCCCTTGAACATTTTGATGAATGACCTGGAATCATGGGAATTTGCTCAGTTTACTTGATGATGGTTGGGTGACCTTACCTAGCAGCCTTATCTACTTGTCTTCCTTGTAACTCCAGCACAGATCCTGCAGGCATAAATAGGCCTGCACAGTCTCCAACAAGCAAGGCAGACAAGTGCCTACAATACCAGTTGGCAAAATGACCAGAAATAGCTGCTTCTCCTTTCCCCCATGCCAGAAAAGTTTAAAA
The DNA here is from genome assembly GCA_028658325.1 of Potorous gilbertii. Taxonomy (NCBI): domain Eukaryota; kingdom Metazoa; phylum Chordata; class Mammalia; order Diprotodontia; family Potoroidae; genus Potorous; species Potorous gilbertii. The sequence goes on along the minus strand of CM053769.1, from coordinate 614,574,474 downwards.
GGTTCAGCTTACATCATAGGCCACTGAGTTCATTCCTAAAAACCTTCTAAGTGTAATTCTACCCATAGCAACAAGTATTATATTAAGATAATTTCAACTGAATATTGACTTCAATTATACTTACTGATATTTTAATACTTTCATTTCTATGTTGTGAAAGAACAGTAGAAAAATCTAATTGTCCAAAACAGAGATTTGCAAAATAATAATTAAAAATAATAGCACCAGTTCACCACCACTTAGAGACACCCACGTAGTTCTGTCCCTGGTTTTAACTTTGACTTTTCAGCTACACAATCAGTATCTTGTCTCTTGACTTTGGCTTATTGATCATGTTTCTGGTGTGCACTTGGGTGATGACTTCCTGCCTGTGACACTGTTTCAGTCTCTAAACTAGACACCCTTTCTTTCACTGTAGTGACATCAAATCTGTTCAACTATAGCTCATAATGGGTATCACTCATGACCCTACTCAACTGTGGGGCTGAATGAAAGAGTATCCTACCCTATTTTTGTAAAGTGTTTTAAAATTTTCAAATATCTTTCACATTTATCATTTTATCTGATCCTCCAAACAATTCTGTGAGTAAAATCATACCTAGATCAAAACAACTCGAGTTTTGCACCAGGGTGCAGGATTTATCTAAAATATTCCTAATGGTTGTTGTTCCAGCATCTTCACTGGAGACTGGGGAGTGGGAAGGAAAGGACCTTCTATTAATCAGGCTGTATTTCTTTAAGTTTAGAAATTAAAGATAAGTTCTTGATCTGCAATGGCAGATTACATACTAGGAATTTCTCACACCAATTAAATCACAAATTCATTAAATTCAATAAACATTTCTTAAACCCCTACTATGTGCCACATTGTACAAGACACCAAGAATATAAATAGAGAAATGAAAAAAAAAATTCCTGCTCTCAAGAAACCTATCTGTGGGGGAAAATATGTTTTTTTGGTTTTTTTTTGTGGGGATGTAAATCATATAATACGAAGAGTGGTTTGTTAACAATAGAATGGGGATACCAGAGTGCACATTGGAAAGATAGATTAGAATGGAATAGGGATAGAAGAGAGGGGAGCTAGGTGAATCAGTAGATAGAATGTCAGGTCTAGAGTCAGGAAGACCTGAATTTAAATTCAGCCTCAGACACTCACTAGCTGTTAACCTAGTAAACCTAGGCAAATCACCTAGTCTCTTTTTGTCTTAATTCACTGAAAAAAGAAATGGTAAACCCCTCCTGTATCTTTGCCAAGAAAACCCCATATGGAGTAATGACAATTTGGACATTACTTAATAACAATATCATAACAGTCTGATAAAGATGAGTTGAGGACTAGACTAAAACATGTTGCCAGGGAATGAACATTTTCAGTGCTATATATGTGTTTAATGAGTATTTATTTACATCCTAATGTGTACCGAGTACAAATGGGTTATATGAGGCTGAGGGTGGGAGCAGAGAGTCAGGAAATGGGTCAAGGTTCTAAAGACAGAGAAAAACAGAATAGAAAGCTACAGACACAAAACTAAGCATGATGTGATGACTAGGAAAGAGTGCTGGATTTGGAGCTGGCATCTGGATTTCAGTCCTTGCTGTGCTCCTCATTATCTGTGTGACTTTGAAGATGTTATTTTACTTTTCAGACCCTCAGGTTTTGTTTTGTTTTGTTTTGTTTTAATCTGTAAAATGATGCAATTGGACTAGGTGACTTCCAAAGTTCCTTTCAGCTCTATCTCTATGAGGAAGCCGAGCAGGGTCTTATGTGCCCAGAGCAGGAGGAAACTGAGTTCAGGGAACTTTTCTGCATGAAGTATTAGAAGACACTGACAAGTCATTTTACAGGTGGTTGGGAAGAGAACAGTTTCAATCTGAATTTGAAGAGTGGATCTGAAACCTTGGTGGAAAACAAGGCGACTTCTCCAGGGTTCAGTGACTTGAGAGAATACAAACACTTGGCCTTGACCCCAGGGTTAAGGTAGGGGGAATTAAGTAGAGTAAATTAAGGAGAAAGGAGTTAGGACATTTCAGATAGAAAGGGAGTAAAACAAAGAAAGTCTAGAAAAGACTGATTAATTCTTCAACGCTGCCAAACTTACCGAGTAGCATTAGACCTTGTACATACATATAATGTATCTAAAACTTAATGTGTCCCTTGAGAATCTCTGACACTATGAATGCATACTTTACAATGACTTTATGTTCTATTGCCAAGGTGCTAAGAGGTGAGGGTATGCCAGCACTCATTGGCCATATTTTGTTTTGACACTAGATGTTATCCAAAAAACTCCCAAACAACTCTCTCAGAGTACATTTCTCTTGAAAAAATTAAGTAAAATAGGGCATGGATTTTTAGAGTTGGAAGGAAAAAAAAGGGAAAGACCAGAGATTCCAGAAAGTGTAGCCTTAAAGAAGAAATTCTCCTGTGTATTCTCCTGCGTGTTAGTAATGGGAAGTGATCAATAAGTAGCCAAGGCAGAGATGTGGCCAGACAGTTTTCTGTTTGAGAATTGCCCATTTCTTTGGGACAATGGCCTCAGGCATTTTGCTTTCCTCTTTGTTTTTTATATCTTTCTTCTAGTAAGTAACTAACCATAACATATTCTCATCAGTTGTCTTGAGTGCAATGAAATAAAATAAAATAAAATAAAATAAAATCCCTTTCCCACAGGTATGTAAACTTGCCAGGGTACAAATTATTTATTGATCAGAAATTATAAATATATGGATAGAGTAGCTGAGTAAATAAATTTTACTTAGAAATCTTTGGTTCTGAATCTTTTTTTTGTCCAGTAACCTAGATACCTACTGGCACAGATAATTATTTCCCTGACTATCCAGGAAATCAGCATTCTTTTTCTGGCTCTATCTGAATTCTACCTCCCCACTTCAAGGAGAACTCTCCGAAATCTCCTGACTATCTGAGAAAACAATGACTCCTATCTATCCCAGGTAAAGCCCTCCTCACTCTCCTGGCTCTCAGAATAGTAGGGATTTTTGTTTTCCTGGACAATTTTCCTCACTCACTTCATCCTCTTTTACTCACTATTTTCTGTCCCACATCTGGATTCGCTGGCCCTTGCCTCATTATTTGAGTGGTGTTTATTCCAGAGTGCAAAACTTTCATACTCCTTACAAATTAGTATACACAAGTAGGGACATTTAGTATACAAAATGTCCACCCACACTGGTAGCAAGAAGCAAATACAGATAATTAAAATATCTCCCCCCACCCCTTTCCCACCTTGGAACAAATGTGCTAATGAGTTGAAAAACAGATGGTTTTATTTCCTCCTTTTTTCCTTCCATTTCATCCTGAAGTGGAGATACTGACAAGCTCTGAAATGATCCTGGTGATAACAGCAACAGAAAAAAAATGTTAGGAAGTGTAAAGGATAAGAGAGAGACAAACCTTGGGTTATCTCCAGGCTAGACTGAGGCTTAAGTACTTGATACCTGTTTACATGGAGTCATTGAATCTTTCTCTTTTCTTTTTATTTATTTTCTCCTGTCTTTCCTTTCCTTTGGTATTCATGTACTCCAGTATGCAAATGCATCTGTGATCTTACTGCCGCCAATGATGCAAAACACATCCTGTTCATGTCTGGTCATCCAACTTTTGTAACTCATGTCTATGTCCTCCCAAAAGTTCAACCTGAAGGTATAGCCAAGGTGCTAGGAGGGCTTTCCTTGCTTTCTCCTGGTGTTGGAAGGGTACCAAGGGAGAACTTGTATATTCACATTGTATGGTTAGGCAGATGGTGGTGTAGTGGATGGAGTGCTGGACCTAGAGTCAGAATGACCCGACTTTAAATTCAACCTCTAACCCTTACTAATTGTTTGACTCTGGGCAAGTCACTTAACTTCTTTTTGTTTCAGCTTCCTCAACTGTAAAATAGGGATAGTAATAGAAACTATCTCTCAGGGTTGTTGTGAAGGTCAAACGAGAATATTTGTAAAAGCACAGAGCACAATACCTGCATCACAGTGCTTATTCCTTCCCTCCACCCTTCCTCCACCTTCACTCTTGATGTGAAGTCCATATATGTGATATTAATAAAATATTTTCAGGGTTGAAAAAGGGTTTGAGTTAGTCTTTTGTATGTACTGTAAACAATGTACATGTGTATATGAGTATGTGTCCCACAAGTCTTACTTGAGTTTTATGCTTTAAAAGGGTTTTGTGATTGACTCTTCTACATATTAAAAATGATAGACATAGAGAGAGTTCAATATATATTATAATAGCTCAAAGTTTCCCTAAGATATTTGGTACCCTGTATCTACCTGGCTCACCTAGATAAAGCTAGTAGTCTAGAAGGGGTCATCTTAGAGTGCTTAAATACTATATTTGCATAGTTATTAATTTCAATTTATGAATGAAAACTAAAGATAGTATTCATAAATGTTAACACATCTGAGTCTAACAATAACCCTATTACATATTCTCTGTGAAATAGGCACTATTATTATATCTATCTTACAGATGAAGAAACAGAGAACTGAAATGACTTAGCTAGTGCAGTCATACAACTAAGTTACTATTGAGTCAGGATTATGAACTTAGGTCTTACTGACTCTAAGCCCTGGGATCTGTTCACCGGACCACCTAGTTGCTCCTAGGTATAATATTCCCTTATCACCCTTCATACTCAGCATGATTGTTTTGGGTAATCAATCATATGATTCAGTTTATTAATCCCAGACCATACAAGAGGCTCATAAGTCCAATAGCAGCCTCTGAAGCTGAGATGCAACAAAGTATGGATCAATTCTCTGATGGCTGTGCTAATTTTGGCCTAATCATTAACACTAAGAAAACACAGGTGCTCCATCAGCCACCACCACACCATCTACACATGGAACCATCAGTTACAAAAAATGGAGACGTTTTGAATGCTGTGGATAAGTTCATTTACTTTGGTAGTGTTACTTTGCAGGGATGTACACATTGACAATGAGGTTGATGCATGTATTGCCAGAGCTAGCTCAGTGTTTGGGAGACTCCAAAGAAAAGTTTGGGAGAGAAGAGGTATTAGATTGACTACCAAAATGAAGGTCTACGGAGCCATTGTGCTGACCTCATTGTTGTATGCCTGTGAAACATGGACAGCACCATGCTAGGAAACTGAATCACTTCCTTTGAACTGTCTTAGGAAGATTCTGAGGATCCCCTGGCAGGATAAGGTACCAGACACTGAAGTCCTTGCTTGAGCTGAACTGCCAAGTATTCAAACTATGCTTCAGAGAGGGCAACTCCAATGCACTGGCCATGTTTGAATGCCAAATGTATGCTTGCCAAAAAGACTATTTTATGGAGAACTTGCATGGGACAGGCGATCACATGGTGGCCAGAAGAAACGATACAAGGTCTCTCTCAAGAACTCTGGATTTGACTGTGCAATATGGGAGACACCGGCACAGGACCGCTCAGCATAACGTGCCCACATAAGAAAAGGTGCTGTGCTCTTTGAGCAAAGCAGAACTGAGACAGCACAAAGTAAATACAGGCTATACAAATTTGGGATATTCACCCCAAATATTCACATGGACTATGTGTGCCCAAGCTGTGGTAGAGCATTCCTAGATCACATTGGTCTGATCAGCCACAGACACATTGAAAGTTCACTTTACAGTGGTGATGTCATTTTGGTCATCTTCTAAGATGAATGACAACCATCATTGAACTGACTTCTTAGTCTTTCTGCTTTAAGTATCTCTCCTTTCTAATTCAGCCTCACACAGTTACTAAAGTGATTTTCATTAACATAATCATAATAGAATAGTTTCTTTTTTGTTGCTAGAATAAATATAAGCTCTTCTTTTAAATTCCTCTACAGATTGACCCTGACATCACTTTCTAACCTCATTGTATGTTAGTCTCCTTCATGCACCAATAAAACTTTATGTTCTTCTTCACACATGATGCTCCATCTCCATGTTTTTGGGTCTGGGGTCCCTCATGCCTAGAATGTATCCCCTCCACATCTCTTAGAATCTCTTTATTCCTCCAAAATTAAGCTCAAGCACCACTTCCTACATGAAGCCTTTACTAATTACCCAAACTTCTAGAGACCTCTCCCATTAAATGCCTTGTATTTATTTTGCATCTAATTAGAGATTTCCATGTTGTTTTTCCGGATTGAATGTGAGTTCCTTGAGGACAGGGACTGTTTCAGTCATCCTAGCATACAGATTGTGTTTAGTAAATACTTGTTAGTAACTTAATTGAACACCATCAAAGAAGAGAAAGGGAAGAAGATGTGTTAGTGGTTTTAGAGATGTGAATAAGCACTTTTTGCCCTGTATAAAGACGATATTTTAGTCAGCGTAGGAAACAAATGACTAAAGGATTCCACAGGAAAAAAGGCCAGTAACTGTGAGAGAGGGAGGTCTGGGAAAAATTAGGTCAGATACCTTCCCTCTGCTATTCCCTCATCATTAATTAACTTCTAGTCTCTCATCACTATTATTTATTTTCAGTCTAAATTGATTAGTAGACAGATTGCTTCCCTCAGTTCTTTGTTTTTTGCAGTAGTCCAAATTCCTCTTTTCTGGTTCACTCCCACTTCAGCTCAACACTGGCCCCAAACCTACAGAGTAAAATCAACAAAGATCTACATGCACATACATACACACACAAATGTATTTTAATTATATAAATGTTTTAATTTATTTATATATATATGTGTGTGTGTGTGTATATATATATATGTGTGTGTGTGTGTGTGTATATAACACACATACACGTACAAAACAAAACACACATACACGTACAAAACAAAATAGTGAATCCTGATTGCCCCTACTCTTGTTAATCTGAACACAGAGAATGGTGGAGTATTGATTGTTATTGTGGGTCCATGCAGCCTGAGGCCGAAGGGTAGGGATCCATTGGAGTGTAGATCAGCTCTAGCACCCAGATGCCATCTCACTTTTAAGGAGCCAGTTTGAAGCTCAGTCAGCTGGCATCTTCTTTTGAGTTTCTGCTACAAAGTTTTCTCGAATTCCTTTCCTTTTTTTTTCCTTATAGCAACCCTTAAAAATGAGTAATTTGTCCAGGTATTAAGGAGGAGAAGATGGATGTGGAAGAATCTGAATAGAGGTCTTCTGACTCCCAATAGAGTGTTCATTCTGGCAAATCAGGGCCAGGGATAATGGGAGTGCCATACTTGGAGTCAGGAAGACCTGAGTTTGAATCTTGTCTCAGGTACTTACCAGCTGTGTGACCTTGGGAAAGTCCTTAACTTCTCTGTGCCTCAGTTTCCACATTTGTAAATGTAGCCGACGACCTGCGTCCCTACACGGCTCGGTGATGTGGTTGAAAGCAGAGTCATGGGAGGTGGGAAAAGATAGACCAATTCTTTTATTGATGTGAGGGTTAGGGTTTATATAGACAAGGTACTGCAAGAGTAAGTAAGCTTCTGCTAGTCTACTGATTAAATCAGTTTTATCAGACTAGGAGCCTAGGGACATCTACTTTACATATCCCTTGTTTTCTGTAATTCTCTTGTTTGTCTCACAGACACAACAACATCTGGGAGGCATGGAGAGCCGTTCCGGATGATAATGAGCACAGTCCCAAAGAACAGTTTCCCCTAGGTCTATCCTGATCTCGTCAACCGCACTCCACCCTGGCCCTCAACATGTGAAAGGAGAGGATTGGATTTTGTGGCCTCTAAGGTCCCTTCCAGGTATAGAGTTATGATAAAACGGTTGAGAGTAAAGTCATTATAAGGGCACAATTCCTGTACTTTCTCTTAACCAAGCAAAACAAAGAGGCTTCTGGAAAGGTAGAATGAAAGATTTTAGGGAAAAAGTCTCCCAATGATCTCTTTTAAAAATAGCAATAGAAATGCCTCAAAGTGTCTAAGCTGCTAGAAATAATGAATCTAGAATTTACCAAATGGTAATGAGAGCAAATTGGAACCCAGGCCACTGCTCCGCTCACTGCTGCTTTGCTATGGATTTGACTGACCAGGCTTTCACGTCTCAGTCCTATACCCAGGGACTGAGAACTTGCAGAATAAAATAAGTCAACAGCTGTGTATTGCAAACCTGTTCTGGCAGGTCCTTGTCCACAGTTATCTTCCTTAGTGGGGTCTTTCTTTGTCCACTTCACCCTGACCTGAAATCATAACTTAACTATATCTTGGGACTCTTCATCTTTACCTCCATACCTAGTTACCAGGGATGGGGAAAGATTTTCTTCCCTATCTGAGCCAATGATGATCTCATGGCAGGTTTTAGCAGAGATCTCTATGCTCTGCCCCTCTAAAAACTGTATCTCTCTGATCCCATCCTCTCTGTTCTTTTCTGGCTGGCCTGCCTAATTTTCATTCAACTAGGTCAATATTTTTTGATTGATTAGGCCTTAGCGGTGACATCACCTCTTCCTCCACTGGGTCTGCCCTAGACCTATGGCCATTGACTGCAGGCCCCTTGGTGTTCCTTTGCTCCTCATTGTATTGCTTCTAAACTGATTGATTTGCTTTTTATTTCTGAACTTGTACTTTCTTGTGGCTCTGCCCTAGTTCCCCACTTATTGGCTTCTCAGAACTGAAAGGTACCTCCTAGGACCAAGAGAAACTGGGGAATCTTCTCTTAGCTGATCTAAAGGAACCACGACTTCCTTCACTCAAGATGCTGAATTGTTTGTCTAGGTTTAGGTCCCTCCTCCAAGTTGTAGCTCTTGAAGACCATATGTTTTGTCAAAAAAGCACTAGAATTTAGATTGATGTAATGATTGGTATTGATTTGAAAGAATGAATGATAAAATATTTTCCATTCTTCTTAGAAAAGTTAGAAGGTGGGGACTAAGCACTCCATGGGCTGTCTGACTTGGGGCAGATATGTCAGTTAGTTTTGTTTAACTTACTTTAGTTAGTTATGTGGTAATTCATCTCGTGAAATATCCAAGTAACTGACATTATTTAGGTTTGCAAATTTTTCAGGATATCTCATCTATGTGGCCCCTTCTATCAAGAGGAAAGGAATCAATTACTATTATTAATACCATCATCATTACAATCTCATTTTAATTTTTTAAATGAGGTTCTCATTTATGTTTTTATCCCTCCTCAAACTTCTCCCATGTTTCCTCTCCACCTCTCAGCTGATAACCTTAGCTTGTATTTTACAGAAAAAAATGAGATCCTTTGTCATGAGTTCCCTCTACTCCTGTCTTCCTCATCTCTCATCACTCAGGTGCCTTCTGACACTTTCTCCCCCTTTACCTCTGACTCACATGATGAAATGACCTTACTCCTTGTCAAAGCTAATGGAATCCCATTAAATCCTGTCCCCTCCAACATATTGCCCCCTCTGTTATCCCTCCTGTTTTACTTATTTTCAATCTCCCCTCCTCTACTGGCCTTTTCCCTGCTGCCTACAAACATATCCATGTCACCTCTACCCTGAAAAATAAAAACTTTATTCTTCTATATCTATTACCACACTATATATCTCTTCATCTCTTTGTGGCTAACCTCCTCAAAAAGGCAATCTACAATATGTGCCTCCATTTTCTCTCTTGTCACTCTCATCTTAACACCTTACAATCTGACTTCTGACCAGAAGTTACTAATGATCTCTTAGATGCCAAATCCGAAGGTCTTTTCTCAGTCTTCATTCTCTTTTCTCTCTATGTAGCCTTTGGCACTTCTGATCACTCTCTCCTCTTTGACATGCTCTTCTCTCTAGGTTTTGAGGACACAACACTTTCCTGGTTTTCCTCCTACTTTTCTTTTACTTGCTCCTCCTCCAGATCATACTTTCATAACTAGAGTTGATTGTGTTCTGTCCGGGGCCATGTTCTCTTTTCCCTCGATACTATTCCTCCACTTGGTGATTTCATCAGCTCCCATGGATTTACTAATACCCCTATGCGAATGATTATCAAATCTATCTTTCTTGTTCCAATCTCTCTACTGACCTCCAATCTCATATCTCCTACTTCTTTTTTAGAGATATCAAACTGGATATCTAGTAGGAGTCTTAAACTCAATATATCCAAAATAGAACTCATTATTTTTGCCACTACACTCTCGCCTTCTTCTACCTTCACTATTACTATAGAGGGTAACACTATCCTCTCAGTTGTTCAGACTCAGAACATAAAAATTATCCTGGATTCCTTATAATCTTATCCTTCCCCCAATATCCAATCTGTTGCCAAGATATGTCAATTTCACCTTTGCCACATCTCTCAAATATGTATCTTTCTTTCCATTGAACATTACCACCTCTGTCATGCAGACCCTTATCCCCTCTATGGTGGATCTATCTATCTCAAGTTTCTCCTTACTCCAATCCACTCTCCATTCAACCACTAATGTGATTTTCCTAAAGTGCATGTGTGATTTTATCACCACCCCCTAGTCAATAAACTCCAATGGTTTCATCTTGCCTACAGGAATAGGAGAGGAAGAGAAATTTTTTTTTCAATTCACCACATCCCAATTTGCCATGGTTTCTAGCAATAGCTTTATTATCTGAGGAGAAAATCCATCCAGTATCCAGTCATTTATAGAGTTCAAAGCCAATTTTGGGGATTAGAAATACACACTCCATTGTGAACTGGTCCAATTATACAATCAAGTTTTTTTGAGGGAAGGGAGCAGTACCTATGGGGAAGATCTCATATTGAAGTATGTGTTTTTAGTTGAACTTTTAAGGAAATTAGGTATACTAAGCAGTGCAGGGGAATGTATTCACAGCCAATGGGAGATGGAAAATCAAATGTCCTATGAAGAACAGTGAAATATTCAATTTGACTGGAAATGATTCAAAGAAGTTAGTATTTAAAAGCTGGAAAGGTAGATTAGTGCCAAGTTGTTGTGAATATCTTTACATGCCAAATAGTTGAAGTTAGATAACATGAATTTGTAATGGATCCAATCAGCAAGGTTTCCTAACTATCTCCAGCAGCACTTGGCAGCAACAAGAGCAGAGAAGGGGGTCTGTGAGGGTCACCCAGGCTTAGGGATTCGCAAGGTTGAAACCATACAGTGCAAAAGGGGAAGGGATTCAAAGTTGAAGTGACTGCAAAGGGAGGGAAATAAAACCCCTGTGGTGGTAATAGATTGCAAAAACAAAGAAAAGTCTCAATGAAGGTGAAGAACAGGTTCATGAAGGGGAAAACTGTGGGAGAATTGAAAGCACAGGAGATTGTGATAAGAAAGGGGAATTTCAGAGCTGCTGTTGTGTGTTTTCCTAAGGAGATAGAGGGACCCATTTGATTAGTACTTGTTTAGGTGCTGGAGACCTACATTCAGATCTTATTTTGTGGATTCCAAATGAAAATTAATTTGGTGATATTGTACTACTCCCCATTTGGGCACAAAATGAAACAACAATTTAATTTTACTCAGGGGAGATACTGGCAAGAATACAAAAGAAAGAACTGTAAGTTAGCACTAAGAAGCATATGTTTATGATAAGCTATTTCATTATATAACTTATTTTTTCCATTAAATACATTTTTTTAAGCTTCTCTAAATTATCTTCCACCCTCCCCCCTTGCCCCAATCTCATGCATTGAAGTATCTGAATACCAGAGCATTGTGCTTTACAAACTTGTGAATCATGTTTTTGTAAATTAACTCCTATTTTAGACAAACCTCATTTTCAATACAGATTGATCTTCATTCAGCAAGATATTATGCCAAGGGATTTATGGGTCTTCAGGGAAAACTAGCTCCTCTGATGTGAGGGCTTGCTGAGCCCTTCTCAGGGCTGCTTGTCCACTTTCAGTGTTCACTTTTTACCCAACTCCCACTTTTCATATCAGCCATACCCTGGTAAAACCATATCAGTAGATGGGCTCAACCAACAGTCTCAAGCCCATCCATGAGTTAGGAAAATGTTGAAGACTTTCTCTAATAGAATGGGCAGATGAGAATAATTTGTTCCAACAGCCATGAAGGAAGCTGAAGCAAGCCCTGGTGGAGCGTTTAGAGCTTGGTCAGACATTGAAGATGCCAAGGTCATCTACTGCATCCTGGGCCCTCACCTTTTGTCTTGTTACTGGACTTCCACGACTCAGGAAGAGAGAATGGGGCTGATGACTGTGCAATTCTACTGCACTTAAGTCCAATTCACATGCAAGTCAAGACATCACCCCATGATGTCATTGGTCTTTGAAAATGAAGGACAAACAAGGACATTTCAAGCACTGTCAGATAAATGTATAAATGCAGAGGAGGATATGACAGGGCAAGGAGAGCCCAGTTTTTAAGATAGAAGGTCATTGGAGAGTCATAACAGAACCTGCCAATAGCTGCTGAAGCTAAACTAGATGAGAAGTCAGCGTAGACCTTAAGAGCCAGATTGACCCAGATCAGCAATGAATCTTCCCAGCAGCTTCCTTACAAGTAAGGACTCTTTCAAGTGATGGATTCGTTTGTTGTTTTGCCACACCCAAGAGTGAACTTGGTGGACGGAATGTTTATAGCAACCACTTTATATCTGAACCTGCTCTTCCCAATGACTTAGGTGATGGGAGAGGAAAGTGTCCTCCCTTTTCAGAGTTTTTGTACTTCAGATAGTGTTATATATTCTTAGTAAATATTTCTTTCAAAAGATATTTGATGTTAATTACTTAATTGATATTGTTGAGAAAGCAAATGAACTAATGGACTGGGTGAATGCTATTGGGAAGAGCACAGTGGATTGGGCTAATGAGCTGTAGTATCAGAAGGACACTCTTCAGTCCTTTAGGGTCCTCTAGAACCTTAGAGGGAGAATGTCAGCTATTATTAGGGATCCAGATCACCAGGGGGAGCAGGGATTGGGAGAAGAGCAAGCCTGTATTTGCTGCAATTACAAAGGTCTACAGGGAAGCAAATACTTATGGGAGTTTGAACATTAAAGGAACTCAAAATAGATCATTACATAGATCAAAGACTGTAATAGTAGATTGTGGTGTATCTGCTTTGTAAACTCAGATTACAAAGTTTTTCTTAATGCATGGTACACTTTTATTCAGTATGATACTTCATACATTTTATTGTATTTATAATTCAATTTTTTCTGCTAAAGTCATACTCTGATAAATTCATGGAGGCAAGGAGATGAGGAGATGATTGCAGGAACTAGTTTGAACTGGAGAGTCATTGTTAAATTTTTAGCATAAGCGTTTATACTTCAGAAATTAGTAAATTTTACAAACCAGAGCTTGATTTATTGTTTTATTAATTGTCTAGACACAAGAAAGTAATGTAGAAAGTGTCAATAATTCAGATTAAACTTAAAAGTGTGTTGCCTGTGCATTTTTTTTTAGAGTAGTTGTTAAACATTTCCCAGCATGGCTGTGAGGTGATCCCAGGTTGTCATGTCAGTAGACCCCCAATTCTAAAAAGTAGTACCAAGCATGTAGGCTCAGCTGGATGGACTGTGATGTCAGCTGAGTACCAAACTGAATTCTTCAGCAAGAAATGATTACTTTTGATCACAGAAATTCAGTGAACTATTTGTTAAGGTATGGAAGACTTCACAACCTGCATTAGCAAAGTGAGTCCCCACCCAGATGAAATCATATTTTCTTGGAATATTGAGCTAAGTTTGATTTCCTTTATGATAAGTTCATTTTCTGGCAGAGTCTCTAGGCTAATAATATGATCTAAATGAATACTATATTTAGTCTGAGCATCAATTAATGGATTCATGAGGAATTTGATAACCGCATGTCAAAAATTTGTGGAGTTAAAGTAGGAGAAAAATGTTAGAAATCAAATTTTCTTGGGAAATGTAAGACATTTCAAATTCTTTCAGAATGAAGAATTTTGACTTGATCTGATACAGAAGACAAATGGGGAGTTCATAGGTTCTTCAACTGGGAAGTAACATAATACATTTTTCTAAAAAACATTTAGATATTTTTAGATATTATAAAAAATATTTAGATATAGTAACTTTAAATAAGTTACTATAGTCTATCCACTTTATTATTCCATCACTTTTAATGGCACCAAGGAATATTTGGTGAAGCAGCACCTTAGCACCATAACGTGACGCTCACACATTAGGGATGCAATGATAAATCCTTTCATTTCAACTTTCAATGACCTAATCATTGTTCATTTTCCAGTCACCCAGGCCCATAATCTGGAATTGTGTTTGATTTCTTTATCCCATTTTATCCAGTGTGCCATTTAATCATGTTGATTCTTCCTTCTTAAAATCCCTTGCGTCCATCATCTTCTATTTATGAAAGTAGTCAGCACACTAAATAGGCCTTTAATACTTTATAGCTGAATTTATGCAAGAGCCTTTCTGATTTCAGGTCATCCTGCAGTGAGAATTGTTAAAATATTTATCACATTATTCCTCAGCTCAAGAACCCATAATGACCTATTATGTCAGATCAAGTCCAAATTTTTCATCCTGACCATCAAAACTTTCAATGATAATTCACCTCACCATATCACCTATTCCACAATGTAAACTGTCTGTTCCCATTAGCCTGATTCCCTTTGCATGCACTACTAGCTTTAGTTACATGGATTACTTTGTACCTTTTCAGGCACTATTCCCCAGACACAAATGACCTCCTCCTTTTTCCTCCTGCTTTCAAGGCTAGAATCTTAGAGTTGGATGGAACCTTAAAAACCTAGTCCACCTCTTACCTAGTCATACCAGTGAATTTGCTAATGTTGCTTATTCATTTCATATAGTTTTATGTGAGAAAGTCTAGCGAGATGGAACCCACCACCTCCCAAGACAATCATTCCATTTTTGGTTAGCTAGAAAGTTTTGGCTAGGAAGTTTTTCTTATCCCAAGCCTAAATTTGCCTTTGCCAATTTGCCCATTGCTCTTTGGTGTTCCTTTGGGACCAAGCACGACAAATCAAATCCCATTTTTGTGTACGTATCTTCCAATACTTGAAAACAGTCACGTTAGCTTACCCTGGTCTCTGCTCCAGGATCAAAGAGTCAAAGTCAAATAAAAATGGATCCGTAGATGGCCTCATATTTACTTAGAAAACCACAAATTAACATCATCTATGTAGAATTTCTAATTATTGTGTTAAACAATTCCCAATTATATTTAACTGGCTGCCCCCTGGCCATCAGT
The DNA here is from genome assembly GCA_028658325.1 of Potorous gilbertii. NCBI lineage: Eukaryota > Metazoa > Chordata > Mammalia > Diprotodontia > Potoroidae > Potorous > Potorous gilbertii. Next base: position 614,559,395 of record CM053769.1, on the reverse strand, counting down.
TTGACTCCTCTACTTTAACTGATTGTCATAGAAGAAGATCTTATGCCTTTCAGCATGCCAATTCTTTAATCAACTGCTGTGCATGGAAATAAATAAAATATTACTGACAATGAACCCAATATTCTAGATGTGTCGTGTGAAAATAGAGGATAGAGGCACTGTAATTTCTCTGGTTTTGCATGCTATGCCACTATTAGTGCATCCTGAGATCCTATCAGCTCTTTGGGCAGCTACATCACACTATGGATGCACAGTGAGTTTGCAGTCTAATAAAATCCCCAGAACATTTTTAGAACAGCTATATCACCTCATCTACATTGTACCGGTGATGCTGATTTTTAAAAAACTCAGGATGATACTTTATATTATCCATACTAAAACTTACCTTATTGGATTTGGACTGGTATCTTAGCCTATTGGGCTCTTTTTGAATCCTCAAATTTTCCTTCCAGGTTCTGTTTCTGACTCTGCATTTCATTTTTTTAACATTCATTTTTAATAAAATTTTGAGTTCCAAAATTTTCTCTCTCCTCTCTCCTCCCCTCTCCCCAAGATGACAAATATAGGTTATATCCATGTAATCATGTAAAACCTATTTCCAGTAGTCATGTTGTTAAGTTTAATCTGATTTGTTGACACTTTTTACATTGCTTCCTTGCGTCTAGACAATGAATAAAATAATAAATCTAACTCTGGTTTGTAAAAAGGAAAAAAGTCCAAAATGAAAATAATATACTTTGATCTTCACTTAGACTCCATCAATTCCTTTTCTGGACATGGATGGCATTTTCCATCATGCTGACTCTGCATCTTGCCACTACACCTCAGCTAACCTCTCGCCTTGGAACTTCCCTCAGCACTTAATAGCCTTCTTGCTATGAAACAATCCTCCACTTCTCCATCCTCCCCACACCTCGCCTTGGTGAGTTCTTCCTGGGGCCTCCATTTTGGGGATGGGCAAAAGCTAGTCATGCTTTATTTAGAATCCTCTACTTCTGACTCTCAGTACTTTCCACCATTCCCTCCCATATTTCAGTTACATCTTTCATGTTGTCTTCTTCCATTAGAACATAAGCTCCTTGAGGACAGAGACAGCCTTTCTTTTTGCTTCTATTTGTATCCCTAATACCCAGCAAATAGTAGTCACTTAATAAGGGCTCCATGTCTTATTTCAATTTTAATTCCTTCCATAAAGTCTTTTCTGAAAACTTGGGCCAGTATGTTCTCTTCTCCTTCCTATTTATATCATTGACTCCTAATTATATCCCCCCAAGCATTTAGTTTTAAACTCACTTATATTCTTCTATTTTATGTGAATAAGTTTTATAATCTCAATAAAGCTATAAGCTTCTTAACATCATAAGGGCCAGGACTTTGGCATGTAGTGTCTCTAAATCCTTTGCCGTAGGCAGTACAGTGTTAAACATACAGGAAGTACTCATTAAATTCTTCACACATTTAATTTGTTAAAACTATTAGCAGGGTAAGAGAAAGGAAGAAAAAATAGAACCGTATATGTTAACTTTATTGTATATTTAAAAGGAATTCCAAACTGTGCATAATAAATTTGCAGTTTCATGTGCAATCATCTTTTTTTATGTTATATAAATGCTTGTTTTATTCTATAAATTGAAAATAAATTGAAAAAACATTATTGTTTATAGCTAGCAAAATTTGGAATAATTGTCTATCATTACTATATTCTTGAGGATTAGAAATTGTGTACTGTGGAATTAAACAAGTTCACCATTTTGGCAGAAAACTGCATAAGGCATGGCATGGTAAGATTAAGAATTCTGGGCCAGGAGTCAAGAAACATGTTCATATCCCAGCTCTTCTTCTTTTTTAGATCTAGCAAATAAATCCCTAAACCGATTTGAACATCAGTTTCTTCATCTCCAAATGGAAGGAGATTGGATTAAAGGATTTCTAAAGTCCTTTTCACTTCTAGTCTTCTAGGATTCTCTGAGAATAAAACAAAGAAGAAGAGAAATAAATGAGAGGATTATAGCCTGTCCTAGCATCCAGAGACTTCTATAACAAAGCAGTTCTCAGGACCAGGATTATAAAAACCACCAGTTTTTGTTTTTGATTTTTTGTTGTTATTGTTGATTTGACAGGTGGTTCTGCTGAGCAACTTAGGAATGTGTTCACTTACCACTAAAATTCAATAGCGCTGGGGTTTAAGAAAAGCTACAAAGATTAACTCATTTAAAACTGTAAGGTAAATTCTGGATGACAAGCTATGAGTAGAAAGCCATAGTATTTTTGGCTGAACCAGTTGTGGTATTTGATTGTGATGGAATACGATTGTCTTGTTAGAAATGATGAGCTTAGAAAAACATCAATAGACTTGCATGAAATAATGAAGAGTGAAATAAGCAGAACCAAGACAACACTGTATACAGTAAAAGTATGGTAGTTTTAAGAACACCTTTGAGGTACTAAGTCATTTTTGACTTATAAATACCCCAATTAACTACAGAGGACCTATGAAAGAAGATGCTATCTGCATCCAGAGAATGAACTGATAAATAGAAGTATGTATAGAACAATTTTACATACATGCATACATACATATAAAGGTACACCTACATTTTTGTCTAATGATAGCCATCTCTAGGGTGGTGGGGAAGAAAGAAAAGAAAAGAAAAAAAGAAATTTATATGATCTTTATTGTACATTTTACAGGAAAATTAAGTTGTATGTAATGAAGTTGCAGTTCCCTGTAAAATTGTTGTTTTTTTTAAAATTATACTGTGTTATGGAAATGCTTTTTTTATTCCATAAATTAAAAAGAAAATATATAAAAAAGAAAGGTCTAGTACATTTAAATACTTATGCTTGGAATGCTCTCTCTCCTCATTTCCGCTTCCTGATCCTCCAGGCTTTCTTCAAGTCCTACCTTCTACAGGAAGCCTTTCCCAAACCCCTTTAATTCTAGTGCCTTCCCTATGACGATTATTTCCTGATTATTTTTGATTGTTATCAATAGTAACTGTTGCTGTTTCCCTCCCAGCCTGATATCTTTCTTTTCCTTGGCCTCATTAAACGGGCCATGCCCTGGCCACCTCTTAAACAGGCCTATTCAATGAATGGACATTGCCTCACCCTAAGTGAGTACCTGCAAAGACCTTGGCCTAAAGGGCCCATCTTGGGTCATCTCCAGTCATCCTGATGAATATCTGGTCTCTAGATCCAGATGGCTCTGGAGGAGAAGTGATGCTGGTGACCTGCACAGCCCTCCCTCACTCAAAACAAAGTCATGTCATCATTTCTCTGATGGCATGGTCTTCTTTGGCAACAAAGGACAAACACAATTTCCTATTTATCTTGTATATACCTTGTTGGTTTGTTGTTATTTACATATCGTCTCCCCTAATAAACTCTGAGTTCCTTAAGACCAAGGACTGTCTTTTATGTTTCTCTGTATCCCCAGGGTTTAGCATAGTGTTTGGCATATAGTAGGTGCTTAATAAATGTTTATGACTGACTGACCAAGTTTCAGGCTGTCTCTTTGCCTAATCTCCAATCTCCTATGTTGGCTCTGTATAGGGATGAGTGAGGAAGGAAGAACAACTGTGGGATGTCATGGGGGGAAAGCTGCCTCAGATTCCATGAGATTTGAGTTCAAGTCCAACATCTCATACCTACTGATTGTATAAATTTTCCCATGTCATTTCACCTTCCACTGCCTTGGGAAGCTCTCTCTAAGATGACAAATTATAGAACAGTTTTTAGGTTGCATTAATAGTGAGAGTTGTGTTTAGGTCCTTAAAGGTTAACTTTTAGGATGGGAGAACACTTAGATATTTGAGAATGACAGAAAAATCCATAATATGGATCCATTTTGTGATGGAGAAGCAAAATCAAGATAATGGATCATCTCTATCCTTGCATTGCCTTAGTTATTTTGATCTAGAAAGAAAGCAGGAAGCCAGTTCTATAAAGGATAAAAAATGACTAAATAAAGGGAGGATATTATTTTCACTATCATGGCTTCTATAGGAACAAAGGGGTGATACAGAGTTTTTATACCTACTTAGAAGTGAGGGACTAGAAAGTTTCCCCCTCAAAATTGAGATGACAGCAGGAAGTGATGGGGTGTTATGGATAAATAGCTCCAGAGGACACCTTCTTTTGTGCGAGGCTATCTTCAGGACACGACTGCTTTCTTGAACTCCAAGTTACCCTTGGGAAAGCATGGTTTTCAGCTCGGATAAGAAAGTAGGAGTTAATGGCTCACCAGGCTGTAACTGGAGTTAAATTAACCAGAACAAATTAGAACAATAGTGGATTTACAGAGACATATGTGGTATGCAAATTTATCTTCTATTCTATTGCCAAGTTTTCTTCGGTGATCTCTTTAGCCCATCTTTGGACACTTAAGACAATGACTCATAATCATGTGGGAAAGGCAGGAAGAAATGGATAGACATGATCTCTCCTTGGCTTCTATCTGTCATACCTGTCTGTGAATAATCAGAAGGTTCTTGGTTTTAAACAGTGAAAACAATTACTTTACTTAGCCTCAGGGCACCCTGTTCCTTGTGTGTCTCTGTTCAGGCTTTAAACTAAAGCTCTTAAGATACGCAGAATTCACCACAGACTCTTTGTAGCTTTCCAACCTCCAGCTGGGAATTCAAATGCCTGGACCAGTCATCATAAAACACCAAGGTCAGAAAGATGAAAACTACATCATGATTAGTCATCCCACTGATGATATGCACTTCAGATAGCAGCTCTGGGTTGGTCTGTTCAGTAACTAGGTAGGTGGAAAAGAGCCAGCTCTCTCTAGACAAAATGTTGGCAGGCATAGGCATTTTGTTAAAAGCTCCCGTTTGTAAACTAATGGCAGGGAAATTTAAAAAAAAAAAAAGAAAGAAAGAAAGAAAGAAAACCTCTTCTTAACTCTTCATATCTCTTCCACTGCTTCAGTGGTTGTAAAGTGCTGGGTTAATTTGACCAGGCCTTATTCACAGCCTATCTAGGAGCTGTGGACAACTCCTTTCTAAGAGCCAGAAATCTTTGTACTTAAGCGTATAGAGGAGGTCAATGGGCATCTCCTGAGAAGAATAACAATCTTGAGAAATTCCTCAGAGATGTCCATTTTCTAGTTATATCTTGCAAATAGACACCAATCCTAGGAGTTTGTCTAATCTGATTTTTTTTTTTTACAAAAGAAATGGCATTGAAAATAGAAAGAAAGAGAAAAGAAAATTTGAGTGAATGCAGCATGAATAGCCTCCATCTCCATTTTCAGTTACAACCTTCTTGTAGTGATGGTAAACTGAGATAGTAAGTCCTGAAGTGCAAGGTGGGAGAGTTCTAATAGTGTGTGTGTGTGTGTGTGTGTGTGTGTGTGTGTGCATGCGCATGTGAGCAGGCACATGTGCACGCATGCAAGGAAAGCCTTCAGTAGGAGGTAATGCCTGAGTTTAAGACTTAAAGGAAGCTAGGAGCTCACAGTGTATCCAAGGCCAGGAAGATGGCTTAATCAAGGGTATGCTGATGTGAAATGGAATTCTGACTTCCCATAACAACCAGTAGGCCAGTTTTTTTTTTTCTGGAAATTAGAGTTTGTGGAATAACATGAAATAAATCTGAAAAGGTAGGTGCCAAACCATGAAAGGCTTTAAATACCAAATTAAGTAATTTGGGAAGCTACTGAAGCATTCTGAGCAGTGGAGTGCACTAGGAATATTAAATTGGCAGCTCTGTGAAGGGATGATGGAAAGGATGAGAAACTAGAATCAGGAAAAGGTATTAAGTCTACTGCAAAAGTTTGGGGCTAAAGAGCATCTAACCAGGATAGTGGCTATGAGAAAAAGGAGAAGAGAGATGCTGTGGAACTAGTCTAACTCTTACAATAATTAACACATTTTAAGTCTAAAGGGAATATAATGTTCTTTCCTCTGTGGCTTTAGGGAGTGAATTTTAGGTGAAGAGTTATGAGTTCAGTCATAGTCACTATGAACGTCTAGTTAGAAAAATTCCTAACATTTAGGTAGAAAATGGGCTCTCTGCTTAAATTTAAATTTATATCTAGTTAACTCCTGACCTCCCTGTGGTTGAGGCAAAAATTCATGTTACAGGAATTGTTTGGGTAATGAAATGGCAGATTATATCATAGTATCTGTAAATAGATAAGCACCAAGAAAGGAGATGGGGGGAAAAGACTTTTTCCTCAGGATTTCCCTCAGACCTTGAGTAGGTGGGTACACTGGTATGATGGAAATTGGTATGCTCCCAGAAGCATGTAGAACCTACGGTCCTCCTTGATATATCTCTTCTCTGCCACAACTGAGTGCAATCTTTTCTTTCTTTCCCTGCTTGCATCAAGGCTTCAAGGTGTACCTCTACATAAGCCCACTTCTATCTCTTTAGTACTAGACTCTCAGTTCTGAGATAACTATTTCCTCTCCCATTTCCTTAGGTAATAGTCACATTTCGCATACATCAGCTTTGTCCTGTTCACACCTGTGTCTGATTGCCTTATTTCAGAAGGGTTCTCATCTAACAGTGGTGATTATTTTTATGTGAATGGGAAAATGAAACTCTCCCTTTATCCAAAACTTGACAATTGATTGGAGATGTGACACAAGGGAGATAGGAAGAGGGAAAATTAAAATAAGTCCCTGAGCTTGGGAACCTGGAAGACTGATAATGCCTTCAAACAATAAAGGATTTTGGGGACCTAAGGGTTTTTGGGAAATATGATGAGTTCCATTTTGGATATGCTAATTCAAATATGCTGATGGGGTGACCAAGAAGGGATATCTAGCAGGTAGTTATGGCTAAGGGACACATAGTTTGGGGTCACTCAGTTGGATACCGATCTTAGTTGTCGGTACAGTAGATTGGTAATGAGGCTATGGATTACCAGGTTGAAGCATTGCAAAACTATGAAAGACTGGCTTCCAGCATTCCTTGTGGGTGTTGCTGTCGATTCTGGATTAGTTTGTCAAACCACCCAGTGTCTAAGGCAGGGATATCTTTTAGAGAGAGAACGCTCCTATTCCAGAAGAGAAAACGAAGTCTGCCAGTGCACAAAGTGATCTATTTCAAAGAAACATAATTCACAGCAATGTGAAAAAGGCCACCTCTTACGACCAGATTTTCATTATGTTCCCAACTCCTGCTGAGCTTCCACACATGAAAAGCTCCCTTTTAAAGAGAGCTGAAGCTATACTGAGGTGTATGCCCCAAGACGAATTTGGCTGTGGCTCGTTGAGCTTGTGATGAGGTGATAATCAGTCCTGGAATTCAGCTGGGGGAATTAGAGCCAGTTAGAATGGTTCTGAAGCTCTTTTGAATAGAAAAAATGTGTGTGGGAAATGCCAACTGAATATTTTTCACCTTTCAACAATCATTTTTGATGTTAGAATAAATGAAAATCTACTAGCTGCAGAGATAAGATTCTGAGGATTGTGAGGGCCCCTGACTTTTCTCAGTCTGTTGCCTTGGGGTGCTCTTCTCATGTAACAGGCTCAGCTGGTAGCTTAGAAATTGGTTTTCCTTCTTTGCACAATTATTATGTGGAATTTGGTTAACATTTTTTTTTAAAAAAGACAATATACAAGGTGCTTTGTGATTGGCTTGTAATCATTAATCTCTTTTTGCAATTCTTCAAATAACTTAATGGAGTGTTTCATAATGAAATTATTGTCTTAAAGCAGGAGTTTTTTCTCTGCCACAGTTAAGGGTCAAATAAAATAAAAAGTCTCATTAGTATGCCTAAAAGAATGGTTGGTTTGCTGTGCTATTCATTTGGCAGAGTTAGAAGTTGGATGCTTTTATATTTATTGTTCTTTTAAAAAAATTAAACTAAATTTTATTTCCATTTATTTATTCATCTCTTTTTAAGAAACATGATATAGTGCATGATGGCACAATGATGTGGTACTTTGTGGTTTAACATTGGCTTACCTTTGAACTAAACAATAGCTTCTAGAAAGCCTGTTAAGATTTCAAAGCACTCTTCTCATAACTCTGTGAAGGAGGAAAATGGTTGAGATCTTTTGCTAAGAGAAAATTATTTCATCCATAACGCTGACATTCTTTACCTTTTGGTTACTTTCCCTGATTAGTTAATAACTTTTTATTAGCTGTGTTTGGTCTTGATTCCTTTTTGCACTTTCAGATTTTGCACTTGGCTTATCTTTCTTTGTATTACAGATGTTTTTATATCTGCTATTTCCCTATTACAATGTGAGTTCTTTGAGAGGGGGAGGAGAGAGAGAGAGAGAGAGAGACAGAGATGGAGAGAGATGGAGAGAGACAGAGAGAGACAGAGAGAGACGGAGAGAGAGACAGAGAGACAGAGAGAGACAGAGAGACAGAGAGAGACAGAGAGACAGAAAAAGAGACAGAGAGACAAAGAGAGAAGAAGAAGAAGAAGAAGAAGAAGAAGAAGAAGAAGAAGAAGAAGAAGAAGAAGAAAAGAAACAGAGACAGAGAAAGAGAAAGAGAGAAAGGAAACAGATAAAAATGAACAGAGATGGAGATAGAGAAAGACAGTCAGAAATAGAAATTCACATCTGAGTAGGGTTACTTCTGCATGATGCATGTCTTTTCATAGAAGTCATTTGTCCCCATACATTGATTTTTAACTCTCTGGGCTTAGTTGAAACTGCCCCAGCCAGCACTACTGTACCTTATAGCCTCATAGATACAGAACTGGGATAAAGTTTAGAGATCATCGAGTTCAACCTTTTATTTTACAGAGGAGCTGAGACCCAGAGAATTTAAGTGACTTGCCCAGAATCACACAGGTAATAGATAGAACCAGAATTTGAACTCAAGACCTCTGACTCCAAATGCAGCATTCTTTCTACTCTGTCCAACTCTTGATTATCTTGTTACCCTTTTTCTCTTACAAAATAAAAGCAAAGCAAATAAACCCCCAAACATAAAATAAACAAGAAATCTTTCTCCTTATTTAGAAGGAGGTTTATGTCATAGAGGTTAACTGAAGTGGAAACAGGCAGGGAAGGCTTTCTTTTTCAGCTATATTACAGTTTAAATGCTATTGGAATACAAGAAAAACCTCAGTTAACCTAAAGGAATCAGTCTGAGGGCTCAGCACAAAGAATCAGTTGTCTGGTAAATTTAATTTTCTAGGCACCTGAAAGTTCAGCAGAAACCACTTTTTAGTTTCACCCTTTTGGGTTGGAAAAAAAACAAAAAACAAACAAACTGGTTCATAAAATGTGTCATTACATTTTTCTGCCTTAGGAACAAATAGAGTATTGTTCCTTGGTGAAAATGTGGAATTTTTTTTTAAGTTTAAGGATCACACAGTGCCCTAGAGGAACTCTTCTGAAGATCAATTATGAAAGGCAGCATGGTCTAGTGGATAAGTTGCTGGTTGTTGAGTTAGGAAGACCTGTGTTCAAGTCAGCGCTGTGCTAGTAAATGTTCAATGACTGGCTCTCTGCAAAAATATGTACAACCTCCTTGTCAGTTTAACCTGCATAATTAATATTTTATCTGTTCCTCTTTCAGATCTGACTTGAAACTTTTGCTAATTTCCAAAGTATAAATACTTAACACTGATAATTTAACAATTAACCTTGAGTTGAATCAAGCTAACTTCAAGTCTTGTTCCTAATGCTTATTTGCCCCATGACTATGGTCTCCTCACTTTCCTTATCTGTAAAATGTTAAAAATACCTGTAACATCTACCCCATAAGATTGCTGAGAAGCTCACAAATAAGCCATTATGTACACCTTAAAGCACCATCTAAGCATCCATTTTTATTTTCTACTATTATAGATGTAGAAGGTGGAGGAAATGGGGTTGCTTTGAAGCCTTTCACCATCCCACTTAATCTTAAGACATTCCCTTTGAGATTATTTCTAATTTATTCTGTATACATTCTATTTGTGCATAATTGCTTGCGTATTGTCTCCCTCATTAGACTGTGTGTCCTTCTTGGGGGCAAAGACTATTTTCTGCTTTTCATTGTGTCCTCAGTGCCTGTGCTTGCTTAATAAGTTTCTTGAATTGACTTGATGTGAAGGTCTTTGTTTTCTGAGGATTAATTGCAGTAATTCTTTTTCAGTTCTTGGTGGTGTTTTTTTAAAATTTTCAGTCACATTTTCCTTGGTGCTTTATTGTGATTGATTATGTTTAAAACTTTTTTGGGGGGGTCAAAATTTTGTGGGTTTACTGAAAGAAATGAAGCTAGGAGATTTGGGTTTTAGTTCTGCCACTATTAGCTGTTTGACATGGGATAAGTTGTGATCTCTCTTGGATTCAGAATTTTGATTTCTAAAAGAGAGGGTTGGGGTGTTTATCATAGAAGACTAGCACCTCTGGTGTGAGGACTTGCTGAGCCCTTTTCAGGGCTGCTCATCCACCTTTGGTGTCTACTTTTCACCCAACTCTCACTTGTGGCTCCAAGAAACTGTAGCACATGGAGTGGCCACACTGGTAAAACCATCTCAGCAGATGGGGATGTCTCAAAACCATCAGTGAGTTGAAGGATGTCTACCCCAAACATATGAAGATTTCTCCCAGCACAATGTGCAGAGGAGAATAATTTGTTGCAGTGGTCATGAAGGCAGGTGAACCAGGTGCTATGGAGTGCTTAGAAGTTGGCCAGATATGGAAGATACCAAGGTCATCTGCTCCATTCCACATCATTGCCAATCATCCTGACTTGTATTGCCACTGGACTTCAATGACTCTGGAAGAGAGAGTGAAACTGATGCAACTATGCATTTATGCAAATATGCCTGGCTCAAATTTATGCAGGAGTCCAGACATCACTGCTTGATGTTATTGATTATCATTGAAAATTAAGGGAACAGCAACAGAGGAGGGCTACAGTATGTTAAGAGTCAGCATTTTAATTTTTTAGAAGTCATTTTTTCTACTATTATTAGCATATAACTTTTGAGTGTCATATGTGTGTTCATGCGTGAGTTTTTAAAAAAAATTATGCCAAAGAAATGAATATTTATACATTTTAGTATTTCAGAACTTCAAGTATCTATGATTTTACTAATGTGGATGTCCTTTCCACCAAAAAAGACTGTACTCTTCTATGTAGAAAGCTTCTGTGGCTTTATAAATATACACACATACAGATACACACAAACATATAGGTGTGTATATATGTATACATAGCTTCACATAGATATACTTGTGTGTATATATATGTATACACACACACATAAACATAAACATATATATCACCTAATTGCCAACTTACTGGTTGTAGATTTTTTGTGACAGAAGAACAATTTGTCATAGGCTTTGATCTAAAGTTTTCCATTTCAATAGGACCTAACAGTCTGTGCTTTGCCTTTGAGAAACTAGGGTCAATTTGGTGCCATGATATGGCTTTGGAGGAACTTTATTGGAAGACTTACTTTTATTACTATTATTTTATTTTGATTGCAGGAGAAAATAGAGAATGATAGAAAGACCTAAGAGTAATTATTTATTGTCTTCAGATGGACGCTCACTGTAAATTTATGTGTGGCCTAGAAAATGTGGAAAGGTCCTTGGGAGGGCTCTAAGGAAGATTAGAAGGGGCTCTTATTGCCCTATCTCATTAGCACATTATGATAGCGGGACTTGACAACCATCATCTTGAATAACCTGGAGAGTCTGACCCTCAGGAGGTGATGTACAGAAAAGGAGAAGGATATACTTGGAGGGGGAGAGGGTAAAGGGGTAACGAGTAAATGAATGTAACAACTCACATGAGGAAGCTAATCATGCTTTAAGCTTTCAGTAATGGGAGGAGTGGAATGAAGAGATCATGGAGCCTCTTGGCCTGAGTTCTAGCCTCTATGGCTAGAAGTAATAGGACTGAAATGATTCCTTATATTAATATAGACTCATATAATGATTATAATATAGACTAATATAATGAAAACATTGTTATTATATATTATTATATAATATATTATATATAATATTTTACTTATAATATATAATATATTATATTATTACATATAATATATTATTAATACATTTACAATACCATTATGCTTATTATCAATATCACTAATTTACTAATATGTTAATATAATTATATCTTATGGAGTTTATTTTCTTTTAAAAATTTTTGTAAGCATTTATTTTCTCTTCCACTCCTTTCTCCAATAAGAAAAGAAAAAAAGAAAAATCCTCATAACAAATATACATAGTCCAGCAAAACAAATTCCCATATTGTCTATGTTCAGTGCATTTTTAACTCATCACATCTTGACCGGAGATAGGTAGCAAACTTCATCTTTGCTTATTGTTGTATTAATCTCAGGTCTAAAGCTTTCCAAAAATTTTTTTTTCTTAATGATGTTCTTGGAGTTCTGGTCATTTGACTCTGCATCAGTTTATCAATCTTTCTAGTTTCCCCTCAAACTATCCTTTTTGCAATAACATTCCATTAAATTCATATCCCAGATTTGTTTAGCTATTTATGAATTTGTTTATTTTTAATTTTAAAAATCTATCTATATTTAAAGGACTTCATGAAGACAGTTGCCACTCCCTGTACAAATTTACACTTAATTTCCCCTTTAGTTCTAATATTCTAAGGCTATGATTTTATGATTCTTTTAACATATATATTAAATAATACAGTATTTTTCCTAGGAACAAATGAACTTGTTTGGGATGATATGATATGAACTATACAGTAAACTTTATAGTGAATAAAATGGCCAGTGACTTGCCAGAAGAGCTCTCTTCTACATCCTGGCAATTGTTAATACTAAATATACTTAGTTCCCTAAAAAGGGATGATTATTCACAAACATAGAAAATAAGTCATGTAAAAATAAAAACAAACATAAAACATAGTCATCAAAAGCACCTACAACTTAAAAAAATTAATTAACATCTTTTCTTTTTACATTATTTATATTTGCACTCATTTTTCTCTCTCTTCCTAGGAAACCATCCTTTATAACTAAGAATTTTAAGGAAAAAAAAAGAAAAAAGAGAAGAAGGAAATATCAGGAAAACTGATTAAGGCATTGAAAGAATGTGACATCATAGTCCCTGCTCTTCAATGGGGGTTGGGGAGCACATCTATAATTTTCTTTTATTTTCCACCTCATCCTACCCCAAATCAGTTCTGCTTTTGCTATTTTATTTCTCATTTTTCTTGAACTTCCTAAGTTTCTGATCTGATTACTTTGTGAAGATTTGAGAAATAGTATCCTTCCTGATATCTTGCCTGGTATTTCTTTTCCGTCTTCTCTTCCCCTCTAATATCCCAGGGGACTATCCAAAATGACCTCTGAGGTTCCTTTCAACTGGGAAATTCAAGCACTCAGGAGAAGCAGTAGCTGTTTCCAGCTCTCTTCATCTGTGCACAAGCTCCAAGGGAGTACAGGAAGGAGGATGCTTAGCAGACAGAGTGACTGCTCAATTTTCAGTCTTATCTAGATCCTATTTTTTCTCTCCTCTCTCGTCCTTCCCTCCAGGTTTGTTTTGTCTGGACTGCTTTCCTTAGCTTGGAATTTCTGGGGCTTGTATTTAGTCGAAACCTATTGTGGTTCCTGGCAAATGTGGAAAGCATTACTCCTCTGAGCCCAGAGATAACCAGCCCCTCCCCACCTCTTAGGATTTAAGTAGCACCTGGTGAAATTCTTGTGAAGTAAGTGTGACTGAGGACAAAAGACCTTCTGTAGAAGGCTGTCATTGCCTTTGAAGGTAATTGAGAAACAAGTAAAGGAGAAAAAAAACAACAAAAGCCCACTGTGAGCCCCTAAGACCTGAGTCTATAAAATCAGGTAGTGGCACCTGAGTGTCAACATATAAATCAGCGTGTGTGTGTGTGTGTGTGTGTGTGTGTGTGTGTGTGTGAGAGAGAGAGAGAGAGAGAGAGAGACAGAGACAGAGACAGAGACAGAGACAGAGACACAGAGAGAGAGGGAGAGAGAGAGAGAGAGAGAGAGAGAGAGAGAGAGAGAGAGAGAGAGAAAGATCAGGATTGAAAAAAGATTCTATAACCTCTTTTCTTCTTAATTTCTCTTGGCCTGTAATCAAGGCAGAACTGAGTTACTGAGGGACTGCTCTTGCATAAGTGAGACATGAATGGCATCCACAAAGGGACAAATTTTTTTTGTTATTTCCCAAGGAAAGTGAAGAGCTGTGTATCTTTAGAACCTTACTGTCCTAGGCCAAGCAAACTATAATTGGAATTCAGAGGAAGAATAAGGAATGGGCATCTATACATTTCTCTACTCCCAGAATTTGAGAAAATTGTAGAATGGAAAGATTTTGAGAGTGGGCAAATGCAGGCATATAGAGAACTTTTCTGTATATTAACCTCAAAAAACTGTCCTGTTATTTAGGATAATGGGAACTAACTAATCAGACTAAATCTGGATTAATTGTTGCAAATTCATCCGTACAACTGGGCCAAAAACATGGATCAACATTCAATAAAACAAATATTAAGCATCTAATCTGTGCCCAACACTGTGCCCAACAAAATCAAGAAGATGACTTGGGTACATATCCTGACTTAGCCACTTAGAAACTGTATGATCCTGGGCAAGTAACTTTAATTTTCTTGTCTCAATTTTCTAATTTGTAAAAGTGAGGGAGTTAGACTTAGATGTCCTCTCAGGTTACCTTTAGTTCTAAGATTATGTTTGGAAGATCCTTGAGAAAATTATAATCATAGAGGGAAAATAAAAAGTGCATGTGACAAGCTCAATAACATCATGTAATACTTAGTTTCATGCCAAATGAATAGTTAGAAGTTGCAGAGATGGCAGATTGAGGTTAGGTACAAGGATATTTCTTAACAATTAGGGCTACCAAAAAATCCAATAGACTGCTTCTAAAGTGAGTAGATATTAGCCCCTCCCCACCAACTTTTGGTATTCAAGAGAAGACTCAAAGAGTACTTTCTGTTTATTGACCAGGGAATTCTTATCTAGACATGGGATGGACTAGATGCCTTGTCCATCAGACTTGGAGATTCTGTGATTTTGCGAATGAGACAGACCAATTCCAGAAAGGAATCAAAGCCCACAGGGGATGGTTGGTTGGTAATGACATGACCCTGAAAGGCTTCATTGAAGAAGTGATGGGACAGATGAGATGGAGCTAGATAAAGAGAATGAGGAACAGCGATAGCAAACGCAAGTACACTTGGTTTTATGTAATAGACCAGTCTGGCAAGAAAGGGGTGTAGAGGAATGTTGGGAAATAAAGTAAAAGAAAATGTAGGCTGAGTTCAAATAATGGAAGACTTGGATTACCAGGAATTTATTTCATAGGCACTGGGAATCACTTAAGTGACATAATGAAAGAGATATTTAAAAAATAAAGATTAGTTGAAGGAATTGATGATATTTAGGTTGGAAGAGAAAAGTTTGAGGGAGGTAGTAGATTTAAGAGATTAGCTGTCTTCAAGTATTTGAAGAGCTGTTATGTGGAAGGGTATTTAGACCCTGAGTTCTTATCTATCTATCTTAGTTTTTATTTTACTCTGTTTCTTATATCACCATAGTATCCTATGTGTATCCCTTGCCATCCCTCTTCCAGAAAATCATCTTATATGACAAATAGTATTTTTCAGAAAGGAAAAAAAGTCAACACAACTGACTGAGACATTGAAAAAGTCCAACAACATGTGCAATGTACAATACCTGTACATTGCATCCCACCTTCACGAAGGGGTAAGTTAGGGATGTCTTCTTATATCTTTTCATTTGAGGCAAGTGACCTGCACAGCCCTCCCTCACTCAAAACAAAGTCAAGCACAAGTCATGTCATCATTTCTCTAATGGCATGATCTTCTTCAAACATGAAGGACAAATATAATAACAGTAACAACTGATTTCCACTTGATTTTTATAATTTTGTTACATTTACTTTTCCTTTTTGTGGGACTAGTGTTCTTTCCATTTACATTGACATAGTTGATGTATACATCTTCTCTTTTAAAAAATTAAGTTTTAATTTGTGGAATAAAACAGTCATCCTCATAACATAGTATAATAAAAGAGATGATTGTACATGACACTACAAATCTATTACGTAAAATTTGCTGTTCCTTTTGAATATATAATAAGGTTATCATATAAATTTCTTTTCTTTTCCTTTTTAAATTTCCTCTCCTTGCTCTTCCACCACATTCCTGCCCTAGAGATGACAACCAGTTGTTGATTTTTGTTTGTCCTTCCTTATTGAAGAGAACCATGAAGAGTGATGTGATTTGCAAGTGAATTGAATTTAAATGAGGCAGGGTTGTACAGAGTCACCAGCTTCATTCTCTCCTCTGGAGCCATCTGGGTTCAGTGGCAAGATATGGATCAGGATGACTGGAGACGGCCCCAAGCTATCAGTAGACACAAATAGGCATATACATACACACACACACACACACACAAACATATACACACACACATATAGAGAGAGAGAGTGAGAGTTACTCTATGCATACTCCTTTCCATCAATTCTTTGGATGAAGATAGCACCTTCCTTCATTTATTTAATTTATCTATTTATAATAGTCAAAATGACTTAGTCACTCAAAGTCATTCTTAAAAATAATGTTATTTATTCTTTAAAAATGATATTCTGTATATTGTTTTTTGGGCTTTGCTTACTTTACTCTGTATCAGTTTCTACAGGTCTTACCATAATTTTCTATATTTATCACACATATAATTTCTTACATCAGAGTATTCCATTGCATTCAGGTGCCACATTTTTTAAAAAAGTTATTCCTCAATTGATTGCCATCTATTTTGTTTTCATTCTTAGCTATTTCAAAAAGTTCTGTTATATTTTGGAGTATATGGAGACTTTATTCTTATTGATGACTTCCTTGGGTTATACTCCCAATAATGGAGTCTTTGGTTTAAAAGGTATGGACATTTTAGTCACATTATTTGCATAATTCCAAATTGATTTCTAAAATGACTGAACAGCTCCACCAACTGTATTATATTATATATAATATATATTAATACCATTGTATTAATGTACCTATCGTTCTACAATCCCTTCAATGCTGACTTGCCATTTTTTGTCATTTTTTCCAGCTTTCAAAGTGTGTACTGAAACCTCATCGTTGTTTTGATTTGCATTTCTCTTACTATTAGTGATTTGGAGCTTTTTCTGATGAGGTTGTGAATACTTTGCAGTTATTTTTGAGAAATGTTTGTTCATATCCCTTGACCATTCATCCATTGGGGGATGACTATTAGTCATATACGCATACATGCATATATGCACAAATATGTATACATGTTTATTTAACGTTTATGTGTCTTGTATACCAAAACCTTATTACAGAAATTTGATACAAAGATTTTTCCCAATTGAGCAATTTCTCTTCTTCATCTTACATGTACCCTACTGAAATTTTTCAGTTTTAAGTAATCAAAATGATCTATTTCATATTTTACTAATTGCTTCTATCACTTGTTTACTTAAGAATACATTTTATAGCTGTGAGATTATATGATCTGTTTCTCTTCTAATGTTTTATCGTTATGATCTTTAATATTAAGGTCACATATCAATTTAAAATTTATTGTGGAGTGTGGTGTAAGATGCTGATCTAAACCTAATTTCTGTCAGACTGCTTTTCAGTTTTCCCAGCAGTTTTTTTTTTTATCAGATTGGGAGTTTCCCCCTAGGTAATATCTTTTCCACTTTATCAAATGGTTAGTTATTGAATTTTATTATTTCTGAATCTCATGTAGCTAGTATGTTCCATTAATCTGTTTCTCCATTCTTTAACTAATACCAAATGGTTTTGTTGATGGCTGCTTTATAATATAGTTTGAGGTCTAGAAATGCTATTCCCCTTCATCTTTATTTCTTTTTATACTTGATATTCTAGATCTTTTGTTTTTCTAGATGAATTTTGTTATTAATCAAGTTCTGCACAAGTATCCCCTTGGTAATTTGATGAGTATAGCATTAAAATCATAAGTTAATTTTGGCAGTATTGTCATTTTTACTTTATTGGCATGCCTAGCCACAAGCACTGAATATTCCTCTAGCAATTTGTTTCTTTAAAGAGTACTTCATAATTGAATCATGCAAGTCTTTTTGTGTGTATATGTTTTGGGAGGTTGATCCCCAGATGTTTTATGCACTTTGTAATTATTTGGAATAGAATTTCCACTTCTATTGTTGCTTCTTGTTTCATTATTATTTGAAGGAATATGATTTATTTTTGAGGATTTATTTAGTGGCCTGAAAATTTGCTGAAACTATTAATTGTTTCTTTGCTGATTCCCTCAAATTTCTAAACTGGTGATTCTTAACTGCTATTTGTGTGTTGTGGATTGCTTTGGAAATCTGGTGAAACAAATGGACTCCTCAGAACAATGTTTTAAAATCCACAAAATAAAATATGTAGGACTAACAAAGGAAATCAATCTGTCAACTTCAGGTTAAGAACCCTTGGTTTAGACTAGTTCTGTCTGGCCCCAGATGGCAAAATTAGGAGCCCTGGAAGTTACAAGGAGACAAATTTAAGATGGATGTAAGAGAAAGTTTCCTACAATGAGCATTATCCAAAAAGGAGAATGGGCTGCCTTGAGAAAGAGCAGATGTCATTGGTGGTTTTTAGAGCAATAGCTGGATGATGACTTTTGGTGGGTATGATGCAGACCCCTTCTAATTCTGCAGTACTGATTCTGGCCATGGTGTGCAGAACAGAACAGAAGGGCAGAGATTAGAGACAGGGTGACTACTTAGAAGCCTATTAGAATAGTGCAAGTGAGAAGGAGGTTTACACTTGGAAGTCCACTATCTGGGGTAGTGGTAGTGAGAACTGAAAAGAATAGATTCAGGAGATTTTAAAAAGAATTAACTCAACTTGGTGAATGTTCTATTATTGATTGTGGATCAATAACACCAATTTTCATCAAGGGAGGATAGTACATTGGAGTATTCTTTATCAGAGTAAAAAATTCAGAATTTGTACAATGCTCTTAAAATATATATATATACATATATATATATATATATATATATATGTATATATATACACACACACACTCTCACCTTACTCTGTAAGGTAAGTGAATGATTATACAAAGGAAATATTTAATAATGACATCCACTATAATTATATATATATATATATATATATATATATATATATATATATATAATTAGAATAATAGAAAAGTCTACCATTCAGTGGCTCTTGGGAAGTCACTCACATCTTGCTTTAGAAAGACATGAGCTTCTGAGGTCTGGATTTTTTTTATAGGCGGATAGGTGGTCTTTTGAAGAGAATGTTGGGCTTCAAGGCAGTAAGAAATCCAGCCTTAGTCATTTTCTAGTTATGTGACTCTGGGAAAGTCATTTAACCTCTTTTTGCCTAAATTTTCTCAACTATACAATGGGGAAAATAGTAGCATCTGCCTCCCAAGGTTGTTGTGACGATTGAATGAGCTAATATTTGTAAAGCACTATCAGCTTATAGTAGATGATTAATAAACATTTATTCCCTTCTCTTCTTCTAAAAAGGAGAGTCAAATGGATGTGCTACTTAGCTGTTCTCACTCCTCAAGGGTCTCAGTGTCTTTGAAGTAAGTGTAAGGGAGGCAGACTAACAGAATGTGTTTATATCTTTAGTTTTTGAGTTTTTGCAGGATGGATGTTCCACATGACACATCATGATATCAGTCCTGCTTTGTATCATCACTGGATTTGCCAAACCCAATCCGATGTGGACCATGAGGTCCTAAGATCAGAGCAGCAGAAGTGCTGAGCTACTCAGAGTGATGTCTGCATTCTTAGGTTGTTATTGAGTCCATATTAGATTAAGGAGCACGGGGCATTTTTCATCAGATTCATTCAGTTGATCAGCTCTAGCAGTACTTTGGGACCTGGCAATGTCTCCAGATCCAATTTCTATCACGTCACCTTCTATTCCCCTTTCTTATCATACATATGTGAGTAGTGGAGAGTCAGCACCCACTTTCTAGTATAAAAGCAAACCAATTCAGTGATTACCTAGGAATGAGAAAGCAGTGTGGTGTTACGGAGAGAACTTGGGACTTGGAGTCAGAAAGATCTGGGTATAAATCCTGCTGAAGATACTAACCAGTTATGTGATCTTGGGCAACTCACTTAACTTTTAACTGCCTCTATTTCCTCATCTGTAAAAAAAAATAAAGTGGAGGGAGAAAACTCTATGTCCTTTAAGGCTCCTTTTAGCTCTAAATCTATGATCCTATTATCTTATGAAATGATGAAACAGTCTAGAGACAAACAATACAATAAAAAATTTATTATAAAATTTCAGAAGACATAAATATTCAGGTGCTCATTACAAGTGGAGCTGCACTAGAAGAACACTGACTTGAAGGCAGCACCAATACTGAAATGGAGTATGTCGGAAAAAGGACGAAGTGCAGCTTTTTCATTTATGAAATGTTGGCATTCATTCTAAATGGATATTGCAAAAACAAACCAACCCCAAACTGCCACACATATAAAACTTGGATTTCTAGTTTAGAAAGTTGGTTATTTAGCAGACAACTATTTTAGTAGTACCATAATTTTCAATAAAGGACAGCAGAACTTGGGCATAACCAGACATTTAAAAAAAAGATGATACAGAACAATGTTTGTTTGTTTCTGTTACAGCAAAGCACAAAGAAATAAGTTTAAATAGGAAGGTTCCTTTGTAAATAACCGATAGATATAAAAAATACAACAGAAGAAAACTCTCGTTTGGCTCATGAGTCTGAAAGGGAAGGAAGCACCTTTGGAGATATTTTATTTTTCCCCCTTTCCACATCTGGTGCGTGAATCAAGACATGGTGTCCAGGTTCAAGTGCTTCAAGTACATTGATAGAACTTTTGATGTTGCTAGTATACGAGGAAGTATTCAGAAAGAGGAACAAATGACCCGATTGCAGGGCTGTCATCTACCAGCAGCTGAGTAGGAGAGCAGTATGGACCTGACAGCTTCTGTTCTTATAATATCTGCCCCTCTTTGAAAAAGAAGACTCAAAGAATTTCAGAACTGAAGAGCTGGAAGGGAGGGCAGAAATGAGAGGGAGGGGCAAGAAACTGCACGTGCCTGGTGGTAGGTAGGTCATTTTAACACGTGGTCCTCTTCATGGATTTTTTTTTCTTTTCTTCAGAAAGCACCACAGATACTACAGCAAGTTCATCTTGGCCTAGCTTTTGGCTTTAATTTATTTGAGATTAAAAGCAAAACAACAACATACTCCTTAGCAAAGCTTTGTCCATCCCCATTAGAATAGGTTCCTTTCGCTGGCAGTAATGGTAGGTTTGACACCTGCCATAATACTACAAAAGGTTATACAAGGCTTCCATGTTTAAATCTTTCATAATACCGTGTGTGTGTGTGTGTGTGTGTGTGATGTGTGTGTATGTGTGTGTGTGTGTGTGTGTGTGTGTGTGTGTGTGTGTGTGTTCAGGCCCATTAAAAACAATAATCCCAAAGTCAAAGAACCAAGCCTAGTTATTTTTCAGATTTCTATCTTACTTGGGCACAGCCCAATTCAGATTGTGCAGCTCTTTTCTTTTGCTGAAAATATATATATATATATATATTTTTTTCCCTCCATGGGAATCAGTCCTAAATTACAAATTAGATTTTGAACAAGACCTACAGCACTGTCTGCCATAAAACTTGTGGCTACACATTCCATGCTGGGGCACCAAGTAGCACCAGTTGAAGTAATCTTTGCAGAAAGTATCTGAAAAAGAGGAGAAGCCATCAAACTTCAATGTCCCCATTAGATCAGAAGCTCCTTAGGTCAAGGTCTTTTCTTTACTTATTTCCTTACTTTACTATCCCCAGAACCTAGCACATTGCCTGGCTCATAGTAGGTGCTAAATAAATGTTTATCATATGGTAGTATTGTATTTCCCATGACCTATTAGCTCTCTACATACTATCATCCATCACAGTCAGCAAATATATGTTTTGGGCAAGTAAAAGATACTTTTTGTCATTACTTTAAAAGGGAATGTTCAAACTATGTATGTCAGATAACTTCAAAACTGTAGGAGACCTTCCTTGGAAATTCTCTGGTAAAGCTTGAACTTCTCCTTTTTTCCCAAATAAACCTATCCACCCACTCATTCACCTAGACAATAGTTCTTCTGTTAACCAAACCTCACATTTTAAAGCCTCTGCTTTAGCCAAACCACTCACTATCCTCTAGATGTATTACTCCTTAGAAAATACTCTACTGAGTCCTCTGATCTCTCTAAATATTTTAGATATTTGGGGGGTATTTATACATGACTTGTAAAACAACACAATCCAGGTAGATACAACAAATAGAAATATGCTAGGCTTTTAGGAAGCTTATGTAAAGTTTATATCTTCACTTCTCTTATCCAGATAGTCTGAACAGCTTTTTTATGCGAAACATTTCCCACAACTCTTTTCTCCCTAGTAGCACTAAGGTGTTAGTAAGAATAGGATATTTTCAGACAAGGAAACCAGAGGCCACTTGGGTTGATTTAAAGAAAATATGGAGGATTGGGGTGGGGGGCAGGGTTGGGAATGAAAGAAAGCAGATCTTGATCCAGAGGTCCACCACATGGAGTTGCCCAGGACAGCCCCAAGTGATACCTGCTAAGGTCTACTTCTGATTGGCTCTGTAACTGCCAAGAATTAGTTCAATAATCTGCCTCCATTAGCTTTAATATTTATATCTATCATTATTCATACATTTAATCATGTCATTCATCAGCTCAAAAATCTTCAGTGGCATCCTATATCTTAGAGAGAAAAGTTGAAATTCATCTAATTCATTACTCCTTATATGATTTCTCTCCAGACAAGACTACTTACTGTGTTTTTCTAGCTTCTGTCTTCATGCTTAGCTATTCCTTTTGTCCGAAATATCATCTCTTTCCCTGTTTACTTGTAAAATTTGTACCCCTCCTTTAGAACCCAAATCAAAGAGCCCTGATCCTTGGTTGGTCACAACCTTAATGTCTTCAGGTCCCTTATAGCCCTTTGCATTTCTTGCATACACTTATTACAAATTATTTTGTTTTACAGTTATCCCCTCATTCAAACATGAACATCCAGGGGACAAGGACATCATTAGTTTTATCTAAACTTTGTGTTTTTCTCTATCACCCACCACTATTATGCTGCAGAGTAGAGGCTTAATGCTTATTGAAATGAATTTAAACATGAAAATACTATCAGTCATATTTACCTTTCTTCTCTGGGATAGGACAGAAGTGGGTATTGCAGGCTAGGGAACTGATAGGTTTCTGTTGCAGAAAGCATCCTGTGGCTGGTCGGCCACTTGCTAGGCACTGGACTGATCGTGTCTGAACTCCACCTCCACAAGTTGCTGTGCACTGGAAATGGCAAAAACAAAAATTATAAAGCGATGTATATGTGTGTATGTGTGTGTGTGTGTGTGTGTGTACATATGTTTTAGATTATTCAACACTTAAAGCTAAATAAGTGGCAAACTAGAGGCTGAAAAAGAAACATATATGAGGAAGAAAGGCAAATGCCCAACATTTACAATTAGGTATAATTACCTGGAAAAGAACAAGGAGTTCTTTTCCCTCCTTCCCTCCCTCCCTCTTTTTCTTTCCTTTCCCTTCCTTCCTTCCTTCCTTCCATTATGCATTTACTTATGTAAATAATTATTTACATAGCATTTTCTTCCCCCTTTTCCAGAAAGTAGGACAGCATACTGTGTGAAAATGATACTAAGTATAGATATAATTCATCTTCCGCTGAAGGTTAGAAACAGTAAACAAAAAAGAAGGCATTGCTATCCCAAAACTTCTGACTCTAGGACAAGATGGAATTTTTACTAGTAATGTTTTCAATAATGTTATTAAAGCAACTTAAGTTCTATAATAAATTCATTATATCCTACTGTAAGCCTGAAACACCATGGGGTCAATTTTCTATTTATAATATGAATAACATTGATCTTATGGGGAAATGTCATATTTTTAAGCTAATAAAAATCTTAGGTGGAGTATGCATGTATTTGTGACTTTGGAAAGGATTAATTATATTTTTATAAGCCATTAGGTGGCATAGTAGATAGAGTGCCAGGGCCGGAGTAAGGAAGACTCACTCTTCCTGAACTACAATCTGTTCTCAAACTAACTGTGCGACCTTGGGCAAGTCCCTTATCCATGTTTGCCTCAGTTTTCTCATCTGTAAAATGATCTGGAGAAGAAAATGGTCAACTACTCCAACAGATATGCCAAGAAAACTCCAAACAGGGTCACAAAGAGCTGGACACAACTGAAAAACAACTGAATGACAACAATGAGATCCTTTCCTAGTCAACTAAATTCATGTATCAACTTGTGGTTGTAACAAAAATCACTGAATATTGAACATAATGTTGTGAATCAAATTCTATAAAATATCCAAGAGCACCTTGTATGTATATTTATCCTATAAAGTGAAAAATCAATTACTTAAATATTAACCTCTCAACTCATAGTTTCAGACACTGAAAGCTGAAAGCTACCTCAAAGGTTGTTTTGAAATGTAAAAATCATGCCCAATAATTAGCCAACCTGAATCTACTTTAAGATCTATGATATGGAACAGATAAGCTTCAGGAAATCCTTTATTTATTTATTTTTTTAGAGCTATAATTGTTAGGACATTTTTCCCCTCTTTAATTTCTGTCCATTGATCCTAGATTTACCAAGCAGAATAGGTCTACTTCTTCTCTACCTCATAGTACTTCAAATATTTGAAAAATTCTAGATTTCTAAATATGCATATTTCCTTCAGTCAATCCTCATATGCTATGATTTTGAGTTCTTTCATTGTCCTGGTCACCTTCCTAGACATGTTCTAGCTTTTCAACATCTCCCATATTCACTCATATGTTAATTCTGAACATTTCACAGGTATCTATTGTCTATTATAGACATAACATTGTGTAAAAAGAAGCCTATGAGAACTTCTTGCATAAAGTAAGACAAGTTGTTAATATATGAAACAAATGAAGTTTCCTTATTCTTCATGCTGCATTTCAAGAAAAATGTAGATGTGAATTGAGGAATATGGAAATCCTAAATTGAATATACTCTCTCACCAAAAATGTAATTTCAAAATATCTGCATATCTAAATAGTTCTGCAAAATGCTTTAGTAAATAATCTATCTCTCTCTCTCTCTCTCTCTCTCTCTCTCCCTCTCTCTCACTGTGTCTCTCTCTGTGTCTCTCTCTCTCCTGAGATGTAAAACATCTTCTACCAAATTTCATGGTATGACTCTATAGTAGAAAAAGTACAGGGAATCCAAGATGGCTTCAGAGTTCTCAAAGTTCAAAGGATATGAGTTATCAGCATGAAGAGAGTCTACCCTCCCACAAAATAGAAGTCTGAGGGAGTAGTGGCAGGTGCAAGAAATGGTAATGCCTGGCAATGAGCACTTATAGGGAATTCCCTTTCAATAGGGGTAGTAATTATGTTCACATATTGAATAGAGACTTTAGCAGCAAGTTATTACTAATGATTTTCAGACTGGCTAACTGAAGCTCTATTGAAGCAAATTACTGAAGTCTGACTAGGAGTGAAAATGGGAAGCACTCTTAAGGCTTTGTATGCCATTTTGACCCATGATAGTATCTAAGCAACCTTGAGTTCTAAGTTACGTATGTAAATATTTAGGTTATTGGCTAGTTTAATTAATTTTCCAATAGGTATGATCCTGTGAAAGTTACCTACAGGCTGGATACTTGTTGTATAAGTGACACATACTTATCAAGATGCTTTTTTTTTTATACAGAAGAATTAAGATGTCATGGAAGTTCTAGGGATTCAGAGTAATCTCAAGCCTTGTCCAGGGTCCTGAAGGGGCTTGTCCATTACAGGTACTTTCCCATTTGTTTCTAGAACCAAACTGGGTTATTGGGGGTCATCAATACTATGGATAACCCAAGGTCATGTTGGATATCCCAGAGTGATTCCAGGGTCACCAGGGCTAAACATAGCCATACTCCAAATGAAACAGTCCAAAATATTTCCCCACCTCACTCTTCATCCCAACAAGGCTCAAGAGTCTACTCTAGATCCAAGTCTCTGTAGGTCAGAACAGAATTCAGATATTAAGGGAGACAACTAAATGACTTCCAAGGCCCCTTCTAGCTCTGATTATTCTTTAACATCCTTTGTTATGCATCTCAAGTTGCTTAATTGTGGATACCCCAGGATGTTCTCCTGGACCTCCTTTTCTTCTGTCCTCACTCTCTTTTACTTGGGAACCCCATTAGCTCCCATTGGTTTAGTTTATATCTCAGTGCAGATGGCTTCTAGATGTACATATCCAGCAACAGTCTCTCCTCTGAGGTGCAGGACCATCACCAACTGACTATTGGCCATTCCCAACTGAATGTCCAATTGTGAAATGTCCAAAACAAAACTTATTACCTTTCACTCTGATATTACCTCTCTTCCAAACTTCCCTATTGCTGTGAAGGGTTCTACTATTCTTTTAGTCACCCAGGTAGTCATTTCTCAATGTTCTCCGTGAGTCTTTATTTTCCCTTAGTTCATCTAATGTTCTCATTTCTACCTCTACAACACCTCTCTCATCTGCCCCCTTTTCTTTTTCCACACAGCTTCTACTCTATTTTGGTCCCACATCACTTTTCCCTTGTATTACTGCACTTGGATATCTGGGTGGTTCCATGGATAGAGGGCTGGGCCTGGAGCTGGAAACATTCATCTTCCTGAGTTCAAATCTGGTCTCAGGCACTTACTAGTTGTGTGACCCTGGACAAGTCACTTAGCCCTATTTGCCTCAGTTTTTTCATCTGTTAAATGAGATGGAGAAGAAAATGGCAAACCACTGTAGCATCTTTGCCAAGAAAACCCCAAATAGGGTCATGAAGAAGCAGACCCTACTGAAATGAGTCAACAACACAGCAGTAGTCTTTTACTTGGTCTCTCTACTTTAAGACTCTCCCCTCTGTAATCTCTCTTTTATGCTGTTGCCAAACTGCTTTTTCTTTATGTGCACGTCTGGCCACGTCATCACCATGCTCATTGAACTTCATTGGCTCCCTATCATCTTAAGGAACAAATATGGACGATTATACTTGGCATTTAAAGTTCTTTGCTATCAATCAATCTATCAAGTATTTATTAAGCACTATGCTCAGCACTTTGCCAGGTACTAGGGATACAAGTATAAAGAATGAAACAATCCCTACTTACAATGAGCTTATGCTACCTAATTCTAATCTACCTTTTCAATCTGTTATAAATTCTTCACCTTCATATACTCTACAATCCAGTCAATC
This sequence comes from Potorous gilbertii, assembly GCA_028658325.1. NCBI lineage: Eukaryota > Metazoa > Chordata > Mammalia > Diprotodontia > Potoroidae > Potorous > Potorous gilbertii. The sequence goes on along the minus strand of CM053769.1, from coordinate 614,532,128 downwards.
TAGCTTTCTCATTTTTCTTCATAAATGGAACTTAATTCTTGATCTCTGTGCTCCTTACCTCTTATAATTCCTTGTTTCCTTTAAGACTTAGGTCAAGCTCTTTGTGAATTTCTTCTTGATCCTCACTAACTACTGGTATTCTCTCCCACTCTAACCACCTTGTATGCATTTTGGATGTGCCTAGATAAGCACAGATTTTTCTCACCCATAGAATGTAAGTTCCTTGATGACAGAGGCTGTTTCCTTGTTGTCTGTGTACCCCAAGTGATTAGCATAGTGTCTGACATCTAGGAGGTGCTTCAATAAATGCATGCTGAATGTTTGACCCTAAGACCCTACTTTGGCAATAAGAAGTTTAGAGAGTTCACCACTCCACAGAATTGTAGGGGACTTGTTTTGATACATAAATTTCCTCTGTAGAGATTATTTTAGTGCTTTTCCCAAACACCTTCACTCTTAGCATTGTGTCCTTTGGAAATGGAGCAAGTGAACATCTCAATGAAAGTGAATACCTGTGTGAACCAACCACATACTTATGAATATGACTGCTCAGTGGAACAATCCATGACAACAACTCAAAGAACAGGGAAAACTAGAAATGAACCAAGAAAGGAAAGGAAACACTTAGCAATCAGTGGGTCCAAAAAGGAAATCTATAAACAGTCTAGCCAGAATTATGTAAATTATTTTAAGATAAAGGATCTGCTCCAAAAATGTTAAAAATGTAAGTAATTAAAACAGTACTGCAAAAAGATAGCAGGCTTGATTTTTTTTCTTTTGGATAGTTTGATACACAATGGTGAAATAAAACCTTTTAAACAGAAGGTATAAAAGTGGTATGAAAATTGCGTTATGGTATATGGGTAACACCACTTGCCAAAAATTACAGGAACGTTCTGCCAGAATCCCATAGTATAAAGTGACCTTGAGCAGGGCTCCAGGCTCTCTTCCTGAGACCTTAGCCAAGGGGCAATAAACTCTGCTTTCCATTGTTTCCTCCACTTTCCCTGCCCCAGATGGGGCTCTTAATCTAGGAATTCAAAAGTCCTCCCCCTCTGACTGAGTGACAAACACAAGATCACATAAGCTATTCCTTCTGTGTGGGGAGTGAGAATGAAAAATATAAAGGATGTCTATAAACTGACAAGCTGAGAGCATTTTAATTTTTCCTCTTTGGGCTGAAGGATAGTTAGGCCCACTGGATATTAAAATCAAGCACCTTGGGATTTCAGCTGATAAGCATGGTATGCCTCTAATGTTTCTGCTAGGTTTTTTCCTTCCCCTCCTCTCTTGCCTTTCTAACAAAGCTCAGCAAAATTCCTCAGTAAGTTAGTCTTAAAATATGACCATAAGCAACCAGAGAAAATTAATTGTGTGGGCATGTGAATGCTTAATTTCCAAATTATCAGGGTCAAATACAATTGATACAGCTGTTTTCTATCAAATATTCCTTATTTCTGTATATTCTGGTCTGAAACATAATTCTAAAATGAGGGAGGGGGCTGGTTTCATTCTTAGGAAGTGTGTTTTTAGACATTCTTCAAGGTCATACTTTGCACTGGCATCCTGAATTATGCTAAGTACAGTACCACTGAGAGTATTTCCTTAAACACTCTCCTCCCTCATTAAAAAAAAAAATCCCAAACTCTCATTTTATAAAATTTGAAATTTCTTCACTTGGTTGATAAATATTTTAGTTGGAAATTTTGAAAATACTGTGTTCTTAATATTGATCAAGATGGGAAGTAATGTGCTATAGTGGTTAATGAGTAGGCCTTATAGTTAGGAAGACCCAGATTCAAATCTAACCTAAAATTTACAAGCCCTGGAAACTGGGGCAAGTCATTTAACTCCTCAGGGCTCTGGACAAGTCTCTAAGGTTCTAAGTGAGTTATAGATTTCCTTCCACGGAAGTTTTCACATTAGGAGTTTCCCCAAAATATGAAATCACAGGTACCAATTCCCAACATCCCTTGTCCCACATGCATACACACGTAAGTAGGGGTGAGGGAGAATCAAGATAAAAATAGTAGTTGGACAAGGAGGTAAATAAAATCTTGAAAAGATTCATTCAAATTTCATGCATTAAAGGATTCATAACTTCAATTCCCTAACTTCTATTGAGGTTAAAAAAAAAAAGTATTAAGTTGCTTAATACTGTTATTTCCTTGGTTTATCAATGTCTTAACCAGATGGTCAAAATTTAATGCTAGAGTTCTGGATATATTTCTTGAATTCCTCCAGTCAATAAAGAAGGATTTTATGAGAGGCACACTAAAGTTCAAAGTTAAACAGCTTTTACTTCCACCTTTGTTTGTTTGTTTTTAATTAACCTAAGAGTTAGGTGGAGTCCTTCAATTTTTTCTTTTACCCCAAAGGTATGCTGATTCAAAAGTAACCAGTGCTCCTTTGACTATAAATAGACTCTTGAACTACATTGGGGAAACCATTGGTGGTAGTAATGCTAAAATGGTTTTAAATGTGATCAACATGTCTATAAATATGACTATAGAACAAAAATAATTTAGGTAACTTGGGTAAACTCCCCTTGCTTTGGCTTCAGTCTGAATATTGCCCTTATTACCTAGATAACAGAACAATTCATTTACTGTGACCTGTGCATTTACTGTGATATGTTAGACAACATCTTAAAACAAAGAATTACATTAAAAATGGAAGGAAGGGGCTAATATCTGACAATATAAAAATCTTAACAAATGAGCTAATATTAACGTTTTGTATAATATATTCCATAAAACAATCTCCCCAACCCATGTTTTAAACTTAGTTGATTTGTTTCTACCCAGGATCAATTTTTTTTCTGTTTCTACTACAAGATTATTTAATCTCCTGAGGATCTTTTTGGCAAGGTTTGTTTATAAGGAATTGTCAGGAAATAGAATTTCTGGGACTCCCAAACTGTAGTTTCCTGTTGAAGAAATGCTCTATTGCAGAAATTGTAGTCTTGGACTGAATATATTGGTGTGCATCTGATCTGAGGTGGGCCACAACTTTACTTGGGTCCAATTTAGTGACTACTGGTAAATGGTGGTGAGATTTGTCTGTGCTCCAAAGGGCCTCCCTTGGAACAATCCTTCTGTAGCTACTGAGATCTTTTAGTACTTTAGCAGGGTTTACCGTTTAATCTGAAGAGCTTTTCTCAGTGTTCAGTTCAACACTGCTCCATTCATTTCATGCAGGGCTGAAAATGGTTTATTGTGAGAACCCGAGACTACTTTCCAAGATTTCTTATAATCAGAGAAATTAGAAGTAGAAAAAGCCCAATACATTATCCGGGACATGATTCCTCCCTGTAGTTCGGCAATTAGTGTCTTTTTTCCAATCTCATTTGAAATGACCTTGCTGATGCTACCTGAGCTTCTCTCATTTACCTGGGGAGTCTATTTTCCTGATAATCACCCAACTAAGTAACATCTGCTGATTTCATTAACCTAACTCCCAACTCATCTAATTCAAGATATTTAGTACAACCAGTTTGCCAAACACTAAAACACTGAAAAAAAGTATCATATACCATCTCTTTTTATGCTCCCTTTCAGTAGCAATTTGCATGAATTTGAAATGATTATGAACCCCTATTTAACTTGGTTAAATGAAATAGACCATCATGCATCACTGCAGGTAGAAAGAAAAAAGCATTTTGAGTACATGAATATATATCGAGGCAAACGGACTGAGAAGTGAATATTCCATGTGACAGGGCAGAAATGGCCATCTTCTTTTATTGTGACCCTGGGTCTCACCAGGAGATAAATGGTAGTCTGATGGTTAACAGTCACTAGAAGAGCTAGGTGGTGTGGCAGATAGATTGCTGGGCCAGGAATCAAGAAGACCCAAGTTCAAATCCAGCCATAGACATTACTGAAGCCTTTGCTTCAGCTTCCTCATCTGTAAACTGGAACAATAATACGCCCTCTCCAGGGTTGTTGTGAAGAGGAAATGAGATAATATTCGTAAGACTTTGCAACCTTTAAAAGCATTATATGGATACTAACTATTATTATAGCTTGAATGTTGCTACTAAGTAGTTTTTAGTTACCAGTGTCTCTAACTTAGGACGATCATCTGTGCTTACCGCATTCCAAAGAAATACTTAGTCTGCTATTCTAATAGGGTGAATGCAAAATGTTTTCTAGAGAATTCACTGATTTCCCTTACACATAGTTTAAGGCCTTTTCTGCCTCTCCCTTCTGTCAATAATATAGCCCAATTAGGAGTGTACTTAAATTCTACCAAGGATATCTTCATCCTCTAGCTTTCCTGCTCTAATCACCACTTTCCCCACTGAAGTCTCTTGACTATGACTTCCATCTGATACCTTTACAAGCATCACATGTTGAAGAGCTTGGTAAATTCTTTCATTTTCCTGTAGCTAGGGTCCCTGTTGCATTTTCCTTTTTTTCCATTTTCCTACTGATCAGATATTCTTTGCCTGAACCTGAACTAGGGATTCACAAATCCCAAAAGCCTTAAGCAGAGCAAACAACTTCATGATTATAGACCTGGGCCTTATTGGGATATTAACACTACTGATTCCAATTCTTAAGCTCTGCTTTGGTGCATGCCATTTACTGTCCTCGGTGCCACTCATCAACACCCCAAGGTCAGCATGTCATTTCCTGTTCTCCTCTCAATCACTCAGAATTCTCTTGACAATGGAATTGAGAGTAGATAGAGTGCTGTGCTACTGGAGTCCGGTGACAACAAAGAGGTTAGTTTTTTAGGGTCTAGTACAGTGGAAGACCAAATGGCTCATCCACTACATGGTTCTTTCCCATGCAAATCTAGAAAATTACTGACAACTTGTGCATAGTCATGGTGAAGAATGTCTGGAATGACACACTGTTCCTCACGCTGCTCAGACTGTGATTTCACACCCCTGTTTTCGTCATGCTGATTCATTCAGACAATCCAACAGGTGTTTGCACTTAACCAGTCATACCCAAACCAAATTAGCATGTGAACCATCTGAATCTCTGCCCACATGATTTAAGTTAGTCCTAACTCAGGAGTCCCCCACTGAAAGAGATGATGAATAAAGTTCTTAAGTCAATAGAAATCTCATGAACCAAATAAGAGAAATGGAGATTTTTTAAACTGTTACAAGAATAAGCCTTGTGAGTGCAAAGGGCGAGTGGGCAGACAGCCATTACATCTTGACAGTTTTCCACAACCCTGGAAAGCTATTGCACAAAAGTGCTTATGGCATACATATCACTTTGGATTCTCATACCACAATAATTTATGATCTTGAAGAACTATAAAACACCCGGTAAATGAACAGTACTTGCCAGAAAACTTATAGTCCCCATATGATAAAAATGACTTATCAGACAACTGATTGAGTATCTTTTGTCTTTTGAAAGCTGTGAAGATATATATTCCCCTTTTTTTTTTTGCTCAAAATGCCAAGAATGGTTTAAATTAAATACAAATAAGACTTCTTTTTCTCTTTGTAAATTCCCCTAAAGTCTCTTCATAACTTTCTTCTGGGAAATAATAACAATATTTCAAAATGAGACAATGTGGTAACCCCACTTTGTTAGTCTTAATGTCTTAGCTGGTAGATAGTTAGCAGTTATGCTGCGTACACGAAGGAGACCAATCAAGGAAACTAAGCAAAGAAAGTTCTTACCCATTTGCTGCTCTCTGTCTAGCATAAGAAAAGCTTTTCAAGTCATGAAAGGCTCTAATTTTCCCTGTCCACATTAGATTGTGTCAGAAAGATGGTAGGATTCAGATGTATCTCATATCTCTTAATAAGAAATACACAGCAACTTTTTGATAAAAATATCCCAAAGATGAACTTGGAAGATATTTATTGTGTACAGTAGTAGGATTTTTGTTCTTTTTTATGGATTTATAAAATGTCTTTCCTCTAAAGTGCTTATAGATTAGATCAAGAGGCTATGGCTGATAAAAAAAAAAAAGAGACATACACCATGATGGCATTACTACTGGGTAGCCCTGTCTTTTTATAAACTTGTCAACGTATTACCAAACCAGTGCAAATAGCTTTTCCCTAAGATAGAATGAAAGGTATGATCCAGACAATATTTGGATATTACCAGTTCTTCGTGGTTCAATAATTTTAGAAAATACAATGACTGGGTGTGAGAGTTACCGATGGGGTTGAAGGGACAATTCTATTTATTTTTCTTTTAAAATATTTTTTAAAAATAATTTTTAGTGTTTGTGTTGGGTTATGATGATTCAGTCAAATACTCAATCTTGGAGTCTGTGGAGATTTTTCTTCCTTTGTGTTTTACTTGAGTCTTTAATTAATCAGAAGGACATATGAACAGTAGACATGGATAAGAATTGCTAGTTCATAACACCCTTCTTCTATCAAAGAAATAGGGAGCAGAAAGTGGAGTGAGTGAAATGAGAAAGCAGCAACCACCTCTTGCATCCTCCCAATAGTAGCGAAAAATAGTCGCTGAGGAAAGTGATTCCATTTATCAGCTGAGCTAGGGAAACTCTGCTCTATTCCTTTATCTCATCTGTGTGGCAAGAAGAGATAAAGAGTAGTAGACACAGTGGATGTAGACTCTGATGGCTCAAAAAAATCATTTTCCTGGTTTGGCATCCTTTTTCAACAAGGAATAGTCATTCTTTTACCTTTTCAAAGATGACTGAGCAGCCTTAGATTATTTCCTATGCGGAAAAATTTTACCCAGTTGGAATTGCAATGCTCACAAACTATTAAATCCTTAATAAAAATCCAACTCAAGTGAAAATCAGTTACTAGTTTCTATAGTGCATGTGATGTGCCTCCCTGACCGGGAAGTGAACCATGGACAACTATTTATTAGCTTGTTAAACCACATTCCAGTCCCTTTTTTGTGTCTCTCTTCCCACCTCCCCCCCATCAGATAAATGTTTTCTGGATTAAAAAAAATAAAATTATTTTGGTATAGTGTCTATACGCTAAAAATTTGAAATGAGGATTTTAGTTGCAAATGATTAGTATGACTTCATATACATGTATATGTACACATATATTTATAGATACATACATAAGTATAAATACACAGATGTACACACACATGCCATGTCTATATGGTGATAATGATCTTGTATAAGATCTTTCTGGAAAGGATGATCCCTATAGTAACTCAAGTCCATCTGTGGGGAACTTTACTTGATTTACTTCTTTGTATTGGGCACATTGTATGTGTTCATCCTTCATGGCCAAAGAAGACCATGCCATCAGAGAAATAATGACATGACTTGCACTTGGCTTTGTTTTGAGGGAGGGAGGGCTGTGCAGGTCACTATTCTCACTTCTCCTTCAGAGTCATCTGAATCCAATGACCAGATATTCATCAGGATGACTGGAGATGACCCAGGAGGAGGCAATTGGATTAAGTGACTTGCCCAAGGTCACACAGCTAGTAAGTGTCAAGTGTCTGAGGTAAGATTTGAACTCAGGTCCTCTTGACTCCTGCACTGGTGCTCTATTCACTGCACCACCTAGCTGCTCCAATTGGGCACATACAACCCTTGAGCGAAGACTAAAGAAAATTTCTCCTCCCTTATTCCCCAGTTTCTACTATGTTTCTAATTTCAGGTCAAGTGGAGAATGAATCTGGTCCTTCTGGGAGTTCTGGCTTCAGCTATGCACACACAGTAAGTGACAGGGTTGGCATCTTGGGGTGAAGGATTGCTGAAAGGGTAGAGGGGGGTATCATTCTTCCTGGAAATACATCATATGCTGTAGTAGAAGGAATCCTAGTTTATGCAGATTCTCGCCCCAGCTCTTTCACTTCCTAGATGGATGAATTTGGGAAAGTTATTGATCCAGGTTGAATGTTCTTTAGTTTCCTCAGCTGTAAATTGAGGGTGCTAGCCTGGATGATCTCCAAAGTCACTTTTGACTCTGATATACAGCTTCTTTCCTGACATAACCATGATCCCTTTTGTCACTGCATGTACTACAGGCCACTCCTGTGCTCAGGAGTTGACCCTTGGGATGCAACACAGAAGCATATGATGAGATATTCTCCCCTTTCACATAGTAGGAGGCACAGCTGCATAACACATAGTGGTCTGAGGATGTTAGCATGATGTCTCATGAGAGAATCCTAGAATAATCAAAGTTTAATGGGAAAAAATGTCCTTAGAGACCATCTAATTCAATCCTCTCAGTTTGAAGATGAAAAAACTGAAAAAGGTGAACAGATTTCTGTGGTCACGTAGATGTTTAAAGGCAAAGCAGCCTCCTGGCCCATAGTCAAGAGCTGCTCCCACCACTGCACGCACTGCTGCAGCGTTTGGAGAAAGACAAAGCTCAGTGTATGACATCTATCATATTCCTTTGGGAAAAAATGGGGTCCTTCCTAACATAGGAGAAAACATGCCCAGATGTTCTTTGGAAGAGATTGACTTTGGAAAGTGAAGACTCCAATTTGAAGATGAACATTGGAAAATGTTTTACTATTTAGTTAAATATTCACAATCTCTTAGGTGACATTATTGAAAGTCACTAGAGTCATTAGATTTTATAGTAGGAATGGTGTTCCAAGTATGTCTAATCCAAGCATTAATTCCTTTTACAACATCTCCAACAAACAGGCATGCAGCCTCTGTTTAAATGTGAACTCACTACCTTGATAGTCTGCCTATCAAATTTGTTGAGTGACCTGAGGTTTTAGGATGTTCTTTCTTGTTTTGATCAGAACTTGCTTACTTGTAATTTCAATCTATCATGGGTTGAAGATTCATTTAAATGCATATAGTCTTTGACAATTCATAATATTGCTATCAATCTATAAAATCTATGCATGAATGAATTATCATCTAAGTGGTTGACAACTGAAAATAAAAAAGCTAGGCTCCAAGAGAATCCGGAAAAAAAGAGAGATTTAAACATTTTTGGGGGGAGGAAGGAGTGGAGAGCAGGATAGGTTTTTGAATAAGGTAAGGTAGGCTTGAATGGAATACAACAATAGAGGCCTCTTGAATAGGGAGGAAGAAACATGAAGGCATGAAGTACTCTGAAAATATTAAGGGGATCATTAAAAGAAAAATTTCACCTCTATGCAATGTTGCCTATGGTTGTATATATCCATTCATGTTAGGGAGAATATTCATCTGAACTACTGGCTATTATTAACTTCCTGGCCCATCTGTTCCAAGAAAAGAGGTAAAGTGTGATAGAAGGCAAAGAGTTTCTGTCTCAGAATAAGTCAGAGCTGGGTTGAAGTATGATCTCTGATGCAAACTGGCTATAGGATCACTGTGCAGGCCCCCTAACCTCTCAGTGGACTATACATTACAAAATAGTGACCAATTTGTATTGGTAGAGGGAGTTTCCCCACAAGGATTTCTATCACAAATGAAATCACTAGGCCAAACCACGTTTACCCACTAGATTCAGAGTCCGCTAGGTAACATAATGGTTATAGCAGTAGACATGGAGTCAGGAGGACCAGAGTTCCATTTTGGTCTCAAACACTTACTAGCTGTGTTATCCTAAGCAAGTCACTCAACTTCTATCTGCCTTAGTTTCCTCAATTGTAAAATAAAAATAATAACAGCACCTACCTCCCAGGCTTGTTATGAAATAATGTTAGTAAAATGCGTAGTCTAGTGGCTGGCAGAGAGTAGATGATTAATAAATGTTTGTTTCCTTCCTTCCAAAAGTCAGTAAGAAACAATTTAATGACCTATACTGTCAATATAGAGTGTTCCAGGTGACTAAATTCCTCCTGTTAATGAAGATCTGTACTTTCTCGGCAATTTCTAGCCTTAGAGAATTGCCTGGGGGCCCTGGGAGGAAAATGATTTGCCAAAGGCTACACAATATATGTGTGTGTGTGTGTGTGTGTGTGTGTGTGTGTGTGTGTGTGTATGAGCAGGCACAGTTGAACTCAAAGCTTCCAGATTTCCCGACTAGCTTTCTATCCATTATGCTACTCTGCCTCTTCAAAAGCCAATCAATCTTGATAGATGTGGATTAAATTATACAGATTGTCATTTCTCTAAAACAAAACTCCATATCCTACAGATATATTTAGAATGTTGTATCTACATGATCAGAGAAGTGTTAGCCTACAATAAATATTGGCAGATGAATTCTGTTTGATATCTTGCAGGTATAAGGAGGGGTTAAATATGGATTTGTTAAGTGGAAAGTTGACTTCTCTTGGGTCAGAATGTAAAATCTAGGCTATCCTGGTTGGAAGTACATTTTGCATTCTGCCCTATAGTTCAATAATTAAAAGGCTTGAGAGGAATGTGCTTTAATTGAACTGATGCCAAATAGATGGGGACTTCAATTTGAATTCAGTCAATAGCTGCACCAATCATCCATTTAATTTGAATGCCAGTCTCCATTCATGATGGAGGGTGGGATGGGACCCTTGTACTTCTCTTTCTTTTTTGGAGAAGCTTTAGGAAGATATGACTGTAGAAATGATCCATGTAATGAAAAAGATACCTAAACACTAGCAAGGAGGAGTTACTCAATACAAGAAGCTTATGAGTAAGAGTACCATAATTGTTGCTGGGCTCTTTTTTATTTAGCTTTTAAAAAATACCCTTCCATTTCCCAATTTGCACAAATCTGGACCTGCTTCACTCTATTGCCTAAAGGATATACACAAGCATGTGAATATTTTTGATGGTTCATAGATTTTCACTAAAAAATTAGATCTTGTATACATTATAACCTTCCAAAGAACTTGTATTATGTATACCAGGGACCAGACATCAATTACAGAATTCAATTAATGGAAAAAGAATATAAATTGAACAACAGAAAGAAATTATTTGAGAATATTCCCTAAAAACAAATGCATGGGGCTTAAAAACAACTCTTTATTTTAGGAAAGTGGGATTATGAAAGCCCTCAGATTTTCAGACAAGAGTTAGTTTAATTTAGCATATCTTTCTGCTTTTATTTAAGTCAATCTTGTTTTGTAATGGGCCACATAATATTTACAGAGGGAGAAAAGACATGGATAGACAATTAACTTTTGCTCTCTTGAAAGATTGATACAGTCAGTTGTCTTTGGAATTGAGGAGAACAAAAATCAAGGAAATGGAAATTTCTGATTCTCCTTTTGTCCTAAGAGTCAGAAGTGACCTGACCTGATGGGAAATACCTGGATTTCTTAAGTTAGATGAGGAAGCAGAAATCCCTGACATAATGGGGAAGGTTGTTATTCCTCCTTAAAGCCAATACTCACTGAAGAGTTTATGTGAGAGAATTAGAAGGATGATACAAGATACAAGTATCTAGGAGTGATTGGAATGATTGTCTCAAGAAAGGACACAAATGCAGTCACTTCTATGTGCAGGCAGATGAGACAGTCAACAACATGAGGGCACTTTATTTTATCCAGAATAAAAAAAAAGATGCTTGTGCATCAAATCTTCCATTCCATGTCATAATCTTTCCATATCTTCTTCCCTCTGCACCCAGAGAAATGGAAGGCAAAGAAATTTAGGTTGTAGGAAAAGGCAAGGTAATTGAGGAGATAGCAAAAAGGAATTAAAATGAAAGGAAAAGGAAGAAAAGGGAAATGAAATAAAATGAAAACTAATCAGACAAAGACCATACACAATCATTTCATTATTATTTTGCATGTTTGCTGAAAAAAAAATAGAATTCGGAAAAGAGGGAGCAAATAGGTAGGGGGAGAAAATGGCACGGACAAGAGAGAAACCTCACCGATTTTACCAGCTAAAACCTGGCTCTACTTAAATGTATGTAAACAATTCACATGATATCCTATATATATTTGGACTTGTGAAATTCCCTAGTTAATCTACCATGAACTTTAACCCTTTTCATCCTGAAGTTGTTTTTTCTCTTCATACGTATTCTATGAGGAATTCTGCCCCCATCTCACCCATCGCATTAAATCTTCCTATATGTGATGAGTGGGTGATAATTCTGAGCAAAGGACACAAACATGCCCTTAATGGCTTTGTAACAATTGGATATCAAACCCTAAAACACACACACACACACACACACACACACACACACACACCTTTAAAATAAATGTAATAAAGCAGTTTAATAGGACATTGGGGACTGAAACTCTGAGGAAACATCACTGTTTAAACTTCACCACCAAACAGTAGAGTCATAAATTTTGCTTACTAAGCCTCTGAGAATTTAAAACTGTCAAGTACCTGAGACCAGGGAGAAGAATACCACGTGCCCCTAGCACGCCTCCCCGCAGAGTACACTGGCTGCTTGGGACATGGAAACAGGGTGCATTCTCTTTCCAACTCCAGGTTTGGTTTTGGCAAATGTAAGCATTTCTTTGAAGCCAGCTCTCTGTATTTTCCAGAAACATATTTTTCTGCACATTTTAACAACCTTTTCTGTATTCCTCTTTCACAAGTTACAGAGCACTAAAGGTAAAAAGAGAAGGAAAACCATAAGGGGGATTAAAATAATTCCTCTGAAGTTTAGAACAAAATTTAATATGGAAGTTAAAGTGTTATACAATTATTAAGTTTTAACATGAATGTAACAAAACAGTGGGGACCCCAGATTTCATTATTTTAACCAAATATAGTGACTATCTTTTAAAAAAGGATTTTGAGTGCATACTGGCTTTCAGTACCAGGTGATACTTGTTGGCAGACTAGAGCTGCATAGGCAGAGCAGTCTAGAAACACAGGACTCAATGAGCTTCCAAAGTGACATTGTGGCTGTTGGCTCTGTGGAACCCATCCAAGACTCATTGAAGTCCTGTGTTTTCTGAGCCTTTGCTTGGTTAGCTGCTTATGTATGTTCCTGGTTGTTTCTTCCTTGGCATTTGCCATTCCTATTTCCCTTCCTGATTGGTTATGGATGATCCCCGGCTTAAATAATATAACTTCTGCTTGGTGAGTATCCCTCTGTGCTCCTTTCTTGGTAGTTTTTTTTTTCCCACCATCCACAACTATGGACTGATTTTGTGGCCAAGACTAGGCTTCACTAAATCTTCTTTATCCCACCTTACCATGAGGCCAGTAAGGCCAATTGGGTTGGGCCAATGTGACAGAGATCACCAACATAGTGAAGACGCTAAAGAGTGGAAGTGGAAGAAGAGAAGAAAGGAATAATGCCTGGGAGTGAGACCAAATGGCATCTCCCCAGTAGATGCTCTCATGTTGTACTGGAACTTATTCGAGACTTCACTGAAAGAAAAAACACAGGGCCAACTGGCATATTCCACTGTTTGATGTAAAAGTCCATGCTCTGTACCAGGCTTCACACAGGGGCTGTGTGAAGGGGCTGGAAAGCCAACTGCTCTGTTAGTGCATATACCCCTGAGAGCAAAGCAGTTAGCTACCTTATACTTCCCAGAGAATGGAAGGTAAATAGTTCCAGTTCCATGAGGTCACATGTCTTATATGAGACTGACTTCCAAATAAAACTAGAAACATTTTGAAAGGAGGTGGGGTGGAGGAACATGGCTATTAACATTAATCAAGTGTCCTATGGGGTTAGATCTAACAGCACAAACAATGGCTTTAGCACTAGGGAAAAATGATTATTCTGCACAATAAGCTCAAAAATATCTAGGGAAAGCTCCCATAGGTTGCCAAAGTAGGTGATACTGACACTTGCGGGGCACTGAAATGGTCCAGGGGGGTGGTAGGAGCCTCAGATATAATTGGGGGGTGTTGAATAAAAAAAGGAGGTGATGGAAACATAAAGAAAGAAGAAAAATTTGGAAAACCACTTATACATGTTTCATCTGTTGTGTAACAGAATTAAATTCATAGTGATTAATTATTTTCCATATAAATAGACAAAATGTAAGTTATAACCAATCAGTGGTCAAGTCTGGCAACAGGTCTTAATAAGCAAGTGTTGGCAGGCAAGCATATACCACAATGTAGCAAAGTCAAGCATGCATCAGCAAGAATATGTGCAGGTAATGACTTGTTTATAATATGATACTATATGATTACATAATACAATATTGCATCATCAAAATTTCAATGCAGGAAGAGCCCCACAAATTTATAATAGATTATTAAGATGCATCATTACAAATATTTTCTATATGTTTAAAATGATGCAAATTTTAAAAAAATGTTAAAGGGTTAAAGAAAGTAGATTTCCTGGGGGGCACTGAGTAATTTTTGTAAAGGGGGCAGTAGGCCAAATAAGTTTGGGAACGCTGGTCTAGACTGACCATGGAGAATTGAGACTAACAGCAGAAATATCCAAATCCATGCTTGTGGCCCAGGTGACTGAAAGTTACATCAGTGGAGTGAATAATTTTCTATATTCTTGGCCCAGTCCTACTCCTGAGGCCATATTTCTCTACTCATTCCAGCCAGCTATCTAACTTTTATGGTAGCTATAATAATTGAGGTGAAGCAACATAGTATAGGGGATAAAGAGCTGACATCTTAGCTAAGAAGACTTAGAGATTATAAATTGTAGAAAAGGTGATGACCTGCATTGGTAAAATGAATTTCCTACTTTGGGAATTCAGTATATAATTGAAATCACAGGTCCAGTCCCTATTCCCATCTCAGTGATAACTAGATGGAGTGTATAATTATTAAGTTCTAGCTATCTATTTGATGGTAGTTGTGCCCAAGACCTGAGTTCTATAGTTTGAATGTAAGTGCCTCATGTTGATTGTAGTATTTCAATCAGGAGAATCATAATAAAGGCCATGCAATTAATTTAATTTTTTCAGAAATCCATTTTTTCCCTTTTCCAACCTTTAGAAGTAACTGTACCAAAGTTGTGGAAGATATAAAATAGTGTTCAATCCTATCTTTTACATCAAACTCAAATAGAAACAGATTCCTGGTACTGCGTATTGACTTAGAAAATCACAAATTAATACTGTCTATGTTGTATTGTATTTTTATTTATTTTGTTAATCATTTTCCAATTTTATTTTAATCTGGTGTAAGTCATAGTCATGAGTGTTATAGGTATCTGCAGACCTTGGGCAGAGAATCTGACACCTCTATATCACAGTTATATCTTCTACTATTGCTGTTTTTTCTCTATGTATTTCTCAGATCAAAGGGACTTATAAACACCAAACAAATTTCAATGAGAGATGGTGTTTAAAATCTTTCCCTTAGATGATATAACAGATACTAAAAGAAAATTTTGCATATAAATCTGATTATTCCAAAATAATGCACTTGAATATCCCTGGTAGAGTCATTTTTCAATGTTTTAAAAATCTTCTATTTTTTAAATTCAAAAATAGCCTCTAAAGCCCATTGTAGGCAAGATACCTCAGTTCCCAAGTGTCTGATGCCTGATACAATCTCCAGATAGGCATCTTCTCTAAATGTAACTTGTGTCAACCCAAAAGAGATACTCAACTGAATTCAATCAGGCATTAGACAGAATAATTTATGCATATATTCTTTTTTATTTTGAAGATAATGCTCCTGGTGGATATCGCTATTCATGTGATTTTTTTCTCTCAAATGCAAAGCAGTATAATTATAGTGAAAAGAATATTGGAATGGGAGTCAAGGACCTGGATTTCTGTGGGAACTCTGATACTACAACCATATACACATCATCTAAGCTCTCTGTGACTAGCCCTCTACTGTGTAGTTTTTAAATAAATGTTCAGTGTTGGGCCTCTGTCCCTTCTGAAAAGATACTCAAGGTCTTTGAAAAGAATTTAGTGCCTTCTTTCACAGCTGCTGGAACGACATTCTAGCAATTTATCAGAATAAAGACATACCCACCTCCGACCAGGCAGACACAAGCCATTGTAGTTTCTTGTGTTTATGGCAGCGTTTAAGCAAACAGGCTTCTTGAGTTTGAGGTTTCATTTCTGTGAAACAGACAGCATCAGGCAGAGTCTGAGCCCGAGCAGACGGGTTAGTGCTTTTACAAGTCACAGATCTCTTTTTCCATCCTTTCCCACATGTTCTTGAACACTAAAGAAAAGCAAAGAGTAAATAATGAGTGGGTTTTCAGGAGAAAGACTCTAAATGGCATCGGTAGAAGCAAGGGTTTGGTACCAGGCACTGACCTCATTTCTCTGCTCTCTGCTTGTAGTAGTGTGAATAACTTACCTCTGACCAGGGCCCTGCACTCCAGGCTGGTGGGCAGCTCTGAGTATTGCAGATCTGTCTGCTGGGAGGGATTGGCTGAGGGCAAAGCATGGCAGAGACCACCTCTGCTTTAGAGTGAATCCGCTGCATGCACTGAACCAGCCTAGATTGTTCTCCTAAGCCACAGGTCAAGCTGCAGGTGCTCCAGTTCCCCACTGACCAGCTAGAAGATAAAGCAAAAGTCATCAAGATTTGTGAAAATCTATCCATCGTCCATGCCAGAAAGAAGGTAATTATATATAGTATTTCTATTTTTAA
The DNA here is from genome assembly GCA_028658325.1 of Potorous gilbertii. Classification (NCBI taxonomy): domain Eukaryota; kingdom Metazoa; phylum Chordata; class Mammalia; order Diprotodontia; family Potoroidae; genus Potorous; species Potorous gilbertii. The sequence goes on along the minus strand of CM053769.1, from coordinate 614,515,778 downwards.
AGTTTTATCATTAGTAAGAGTAGCTATTTCCTACAATAACACTACTAAGTAAACTCAGAATATTTTTTTTTCACACTGAAGAAGTAATATTTTCTAGGTAGGTGATGCAGTGGTTTGAGTACTAGACCTGAGCTCAGGACGATCCGAGTTCAAAACCAGCTTCAACCATTTACTAGCTGTGTGATCCTGGACAAATCACTTAACCTCTGTCTAACTCAGTTTCCTCATCTGTAAAATTTGACATTAACAACAATAATAAATAACAATGATGATGACAGTAGCATCTACTTCCTAGGGTCGTTGTTAGGCTAACGTGAGATAAAAGAGAATGGGAATAAGCATTTCTGTAGCACCTATCAAGTGCCAAGCATTTTTACAAACACCTCACTGGAACCTTACAACAACTCTGTGAAATAGGTGCTACTACTATCTTCATCTTACAATTGAAGAAACTGAGGCACATAGAGGTTAAGTGACTTGCCCAGGGTCACATAGGCAGTAAATTTTAAGGCTATATTTGAATCCAGCTCTTCTAGACTCAAGGTCCAATCCTCTACTGTGCCACTAACTGCCTCTTTATTTAAAGGTGGTATTTGTAAAGTGCTTAGCAAACCTTAAAGTACTACATAAATGTAAGCTGCATCACCATCATCATCATCATCATCATCTTCAAATTCTGCCCCATTGACTTGCTTCCTTTATGAATTCTTCTCTTCATTTTCCTCAGCTCTTCTTATGCTCCAATATGGAGAACTACTTTGTACAAGGCAGAGGGTTTTTCCAAATTAAGAAAGACAAGTCCAATATGTATTCTAGAGGTGGATGAGAAACATCTTTCCCCATTATAATTCATCTTTGTTTGTGGAAGCCCTAAAATATTATATACTAAGTAAATTTATTTCAAGAGCATATTTCCATTATGTATTCAATGAACTCAAATAGCCCAATGTCACCAAAACCCATCTTTTTTTTTTTATATCAATTTCCACCTTGTTATTCCATGTGAGTCTGAATCATGGGCTACCATATTCTCAGAAGGATCAAGATAATAAATAATCTGAAGAAAAAAGAAAAGACATATGGTAGGTGAAAGAAGGTCACAGGATTCACTTTGGGAAACCATCAAAGACACGCAGGAGTAAAAACACAGATTAGTTGGTCATAACGAGAGCATGTGGGACAAAAGATGGACAGCACAAGTTGCACTGTTATTCATGATGTATTAAAAGACAAAGGACAAGATATCCAGCATATCGGATAGGCAATCCATGGAGACTTTCTGGAAAGACACAGGCAAGAATTCTAAGGATGTAAAGGTCTGAAAGTATGAGTGTATGCACACTCATGAAATCATGATCTATCAAGTCATCAATATATTTTCCAACTCAAGAAACTGAGGCAAAGGTGGAAGAACTTGTCAAAAGTCATGCTAGGGTAGTTCAAATGATCTCCTATGGAATAGGAACTGAGGTCTATCTGAAAGGTTAGTCTGAATAGTAAAACAAAGAAAAATATCAAAAAGAACTTAGGTTCTAAGTCTACCAAGCTATGTTATGTGAAAGTCCTGGAATAAAATTCAGGAAAACAGGCTCAGTGTTGTCCTAGATGTGAAAACAGAAGTAACTATATGTGCTTTTGTCTATATCTGTCTGTGTCAGGTCTAAAATATTACCTATTAAGTGTGTTTCCTAAACAGATACCATTGCATTTGTGGGGAATTATGGAAAATCTGGAATGTCAACTTGTGTACCCAGAATAATAAAACAAAGTAACTCCTTATGAACTGTCCCATTTTAACAGTGGAAAGGTTTCAGCTTTCCAGCTCAAGCAGGGCTAATCTATTAAAAAAAAAATTAAAGACCTTCTCAATCAATCTATCCTTATTATGAAAAGTAGTCGTTTAGCATGTGCTGCTTGGCTTTTTCATCTATTGATAATCCTTCCCCTTTCTCTGTCTTCATCATCCCTGTTTGCATTTATGGTGCATTTATTCTCCTCCTTTCTTATATTTGTTCTCCCTTTCCCGAAGCCTTATAAATTATAATTGGTATGTCCACGCAGGGGTTGCAACAGACATCTTGGCTGCTTCAAGGCTTTTCACACCATCTCGTTAAGTCCTTCTGTCTCCACCGTCTTAAGCCATTCCAACTGTGTTGATCCAGTCTATCCCCTCCCCTCTTGACTGCACATCATTAAGAAACCCTTCTCTTGAACAAAGCTCATTCATACTGTATCTGGAAACTCCAAGTGTCTGTTCTGTGTCATGGACAGAGCTGTGGGGGAAAAGTCTTGACTTTCAGCTCATGAAACAGTCAAAGTCAAGACAAGAGCCTGCCCTTTGCCATCTTACGTTTCTGTAGCTCCTTGATCTTCAAGAGTAATTTCCCAAAACTAGATGTATACAGTAGCACACCAACTGTCATGCTAGTTGGCTCTAGTATAGTTTTGATTTTTTTTTTCTAAGTTCCCAAGTCTCCAATCTGAACAAAATAAGGGGCTGGTTAAGTGTCAAGTTAAAGGTATGGTTCCAATTTCAGACATTAAAAGATTGAGCCATACATAGTCAGTACTTTCCATCAACTCAGTCACTTACCCATGAGACATAGGTTTTTGTCTCCCAGGAGTGCCTGGAGAAATGCTAGTGTTTTATGATCTTCAATTGCCAGGCTAGATAGTATTTTCTGGCATCATTTGTTTCATTTTTATGCCCCATTTGCCACCATTCACCAACTGTTTCTCAAGAAAACTACAAGCCATTTAAAAAATTCTTTTTTTATGTCAATAATATTTTGGTTCCAGACTTGGGTTACTTCCTTTCAAGATGTAAAATTCCGACATGGGTAATTGATTTAAGTAAAGTATCTTGACATAAAGCTGCCACACAAGCAGACATATTATGTTTTGGCTAAAATCCAAACTCTGGCATAATGTCAACATTAGATGACACCTTAAGAATTAGACAAAAAGTTAATCCTGTAAAGAACCAATATAGAGAATTTACTCATTTATTGGGTTTAAAGAGGTGTCAAATATTTACTGCTTTTTAGTGATTGTGAGTTTAAAATAACAATGTTATCAAATTTTATCTAGCTTTTGAAAATTTAAGATCAATCAGGTCTGTTATACATTTCCCCCCAAATTTACTGCAGAGGAGGGCTAATTACAATGAATAAGCACATGATTAAATTAAACATTTACTTCTAAATCATCTATATATATATATGTGTATATATATATATATATATATATATATATATATATATACACATCTCTCTCTCTCTCTCTATCTATCTATCTATATATATATATATATATAATATATTTCTTTGATACCTCATTGAAGGCAAACAACAATGCTTATCTTGATATCTTGATTTACTGTAGTACAGACCTCAGTATAAGGTAAGGTCCATCTTAGAAAATGTCCAAAGGATTTATTTAGCAATAGAATTACAGAAGGACCTCATTATAACATTATTTTCCTCCAATAACACATTCTTTCAGTTTAGAGCCTGGAAAGGATTAAACTAAGGTTCCAGCATACATATAATTTTTACAGCGCTGACATTTATTTTTCTTCCTCTAAAGTTCTCTTCTGTTCCTAGATCATGGCATGGAGGTGCCCCTGGGTTTATCAAGGCTATGCCAGGAGATACAAGGACCTGGCAGGTCCTATGGTGGGGCAAAGGCTTCAAGTAAATACCTGGAGACAGATTCTGTATGTCTTTGGAGGACAAGCCTTGCCAAATTCAGAGTGGCTCATCACCATGAAGTTCGACACTAGATAATGTGTGTTTGCCACAGCAGCTCTTACAGAACTGTATTTTTCTCTGTACCATTTTTAAAGCAGTTTGTAAGCTTCCCTTACAGGCTCATTTCACATTAAGAAATTTTTGGTGATCCCTGCAATATAAATTGTCCCTGGGAAACATTCTCATAAACCTAATCCTTCAACTATCTGACAAGTTATCTGTATGATTCTTGAACTAATACAGATGAGGAACCTAGACTCGCTTTCTTATCATTTTTTTGAAAAAAAAAGCCTCCTTGTTATGCAGTGAATCCTAAAACTCTGTCAGTTATGAAACCTACCTTTCGTGTAGAAAAAATTTAAAGAAATATTCAGAGGAGACCCATATGTTCAACATGTGTAATGTCTTAGGGAGTAAAACCATTTTAATTCAATAAACACCAATCACCTGCTCTGGGTGATGAACCATGCTGGATAGTGGGGGTACATATACCCAGGTCCCTGCCTTCAAGAAGTTTACATTGTCCTGGGACTCCACCCAGAAGGTACAGATAAATAAATACAAGGTCATTTGAGGAGCAGAGAGAACTAACAACCATAGACTGGCTGGGTGAGTGAAAGAGGTGGCATTTGAATAGGGAAGGTAGGAATTCTAACACAGGGAGAGGAAGATGGAGGGCAAGTAGATCTGGAGAATACTCAGTGAAAATCCATTGAATCTCACATGGGTCTAATGCCCACACCATCCTATTCTATGTAATGCTGTTAGGGAAGAAAAGCCAAAATACGTGCCAGTTGGGAAATCTACTTTTTTATAGTGAAACTTAAGAAATCTATTTCAAGAGAAAATATTGATGTAACCCTTGTGCTCAAAAGTCATAGTGTCTGAGGCATGGGTGTATCAGTACCCTGCCCTTGAACAGCTCAAAACAAAGAATTATCAGGATAAAAAATATAAATTAGATTTGACAATGGATCAAGAAACCAGCCAGGTAAACTCAGCCTGCAAAGACTGTGAGTAGGAAACCAAAGGAGAGAGAGTGGCACTCCTGGTGGAGGTGTTTCCACAGAAGAGAGGATTCCTGTGCCTTTTCATCTTGACCAGAAGGCTGAGATGGAGAGGAGTTCTTAGGGAAAGAGAACCCACTGAGCAGTGGGGAGGGGAGGGGCTGGGGAGGAAAAAGGAGAGAGAAATAATAGCATCTAGTTGCTCTACAGTCAGACATGACCAGTGGCAGCTGAGGAAAGAAACTGGTATGGAAACTAATAGTAAGAAGCCCAAAGTGAGCTCATTGGACTTGGAAGCACCATAGTCAACAAGAACCAAATCTGCAAGAGCCAGAAGGATTTTGACTTTTGGAGTCAATCATGAGGCAGCTAGGTGCCCTGGAGGGTAGAGTACTGGACCTGGAGTCAGGGAAACTTGGGTTAAAAGGCTTGGCCTCAGACACCAACTGTGCAGTTCTGGGTAGATCATTTAACATTTTTCTTCATCTATAAAACGGGGATAACAGTATCTTCCTGCCAGGGTTGTTGTGAGGGTAAAATGAGATAGAATGGTAAAACACTTTGTAAACCCTAAAGCACTAACTAGATGTTAGCTATTGGCTAAGTAATTGTTACTTGACAATTCTGTGGACTTTGGGGATCACAATAAGCCCCTGTGAGTTTTCTTTTTATTTCCTTCCTTCCCTTTCCTCTTCCTGCCTTCTTTCCTTCCTTCCTTCCTTCCTTCCCTCCCTTCCTCCCTTCCTCTCTTCCTTCCTTCCTTCCTTTCTTCTTTCCTTCCCTTCCTTCCCTTCCTTCCTTCCTTCCTGCCTTCCTGCCTGCCTTCCTTCCTTCCTGTTATTTATGTAGGGAAGTTGCTTTTTGATGCTTAAAGGGATAGGGTAGACTGCTCAGCACAAATTTCCCAGGATTCTGCATGGCTGCTCAAAATCAGGAAGCAGAAAAAAGTAGCAATATAGTAAAAAGTACGATTGATTAGGAATAAGAGTTCATGCATTCATATCTTGGCTTTGAAATCCATATGACTTTGGACTTGTCACTTAATCTCTTAGGCCTCTATGTCCTCATCTTCAGAAGAAGAGGAATAGATTGGTGGTGTCAAATTCAAATGCAAACAGGACCCACTAAACCATATATATATATATAAGGATCCCTGTAGGCTTCCTGCTGACCTAGAAAACCACATATTAACATTATCTACGTTTTATTATGTACTGATTTTGTTAACTATTTCCTGCTTATATCTAGTTGGGCACTCTTAAGAGTGTTGTGGGCCAAATGTAGCCCATGGGCCTCGTGCATGAAACCTCTGTTCTAGACGATTTCTTTGGTTATTCATAACTCAAAATGCTGTAGTTATGGAAAGGTAACACAGAAACATCATGTCTTGAAGGCAGGAGGAGGAGAATACATAAGCTACAATTTGAATGGGAAGCAGCATAGGGTAATAGAACACAGAGAAAGTCACAACCATGGAATCTTAGAGCAGGAAAGGTCCCCTGAGGGTCCCTCAGTCCAACCTTCATTCAATGCCATAAATCTTATCTAGAACAAATATCCTGGACATATAGTCATCAAACCAATGCTTGAACCTAGAATTCAGGAGGGGGTGCTCTGGTATTGTGACCCCAGTTGTCATCCACTCCATAGTTCACTTTCCTCATCTATCAATTTTGGGTTTTACTTTTTATACATCTCCCAGGACTAGTCATCAGGATTAAATGAGATTTATTAAGTGTCTACATCTTGGCAATCTGTCAAATCAGTGAAAGTGGTGAGGGTCATGTCCTCAAAGAGCAGACAGATTTTCACATTGAGTAAACATATAAATGAATACTTTGTACAGCCCCTAAACAACCACCTGTATAAGACTGTTATCTTTGTGCATGCCTGATTGGAAAAAAATTCAGTGTCTTAATATTCCCAATATCCATGCCCTCCAAAGACTAGAGCTAAAAGCTGAAGGAAATGGAGGACAACCTGCCCAAAATTCAGCAATCACATTTTCCTCTGCAGCCTATTTGGACAGATGTTCTGGTAGCTAACTGGACAAGCTAGGATGGGGCTGTCTGCTGGAACACTTTTTCATTAATCCTCACTGCCTGAAGGTGGACCCCCGAAACCTTTTCATCTTAGCATGGAGAGCTCATTACTGACAACTGGTTGGCAAAGAAACACGGCCCTAACATTTGGGAAGAAGGAAACCTGGATTGGGAATCCAGCTCCTTGATGAGGGAACCAAAAACCATGTCTACTGGCACATCAGGGCTTCTAACTTTACAATTCCTGCATTTCTTTGTGCCGGAAAAGTTAGACTTGTGAAACTGAAATAGATATTTGTAATGAGCTAAATAAATCCAGACATGGAATTGTTTTAATCTTCAAAGACAGGATTTCTTTGCTGAATCATGCAAAGCTACACTGATACATATCAAGAACTGAGCAGGAATAAGGTGCCGTGGGTGTTAATTTTATGAACTGTGAAAAGTCAAGAGTATGTCCAATTCTCATTCTTGTGGGCCAAGATACTATTTTTAATGGGTTTGCCTGTCTTGGTATCCTGTCATCAGATCTTATCTTTAAAAGGATTATTACCAAGATCTGTCATCCTTGTATTTACAATCTGAAGGATGGGGAAAAATCGAATCTTATGACACATGCTTACAGAAAGTGACCTCAGTGTTCTTAAAATCTGTCTTTTTAGTCCCTTGTCTCAGTTCAAACCCTTCATCCAGGGGGGATTTCTCAGCAGAACTTTGAGGGTGTCACTCTTCTATTAACTTAAATGAAAACAACATCAGCTTGTAAAAAAAAATGAAAGGAAAGCTATTACACCCTAAAAGGATGCTGAGCTCTGGCACTCTTTGAAGTGCCTTTGTTTCTAGTGCAGCATGTATATGTAAGGAGATAAAAGTCCTAGAGATACCACCCTACCCTGCAACTAGGTGGTGCAGTGGACAGAGCACCAGTGCAGGAGTCAGGAGGACCTGAGTTCCAATCTCACCTCAAACACTTGGCACTTACTAGCTGTGTGACCTTGGGCAAGTCACTTAACCCCAACTGCCTTATCCTGGGTCATCTCCAGTCATCCTGATGAATATCTAGTCACTGGATTCAGATGGCTCTAGAGTGAGGCTGGTGACCTGCACAGCCCTTTCTTGCTCAAAACAAAGTCAAGTGCAAGTCATGTCATTATTTCTCTGATGGCATGGTCTTCTTTGGCAACAAGGATGAACACACACACCAATATAAGTATTCCTGCCACACACACTCTCTCTCTCTCTCTCTCTCTCTCTCTCACACACACACACACACACACACACACACACACACACACACACACACATACACACATCTAATCTGTAAACAATCAATTAAAAGTAAAGACAAAAATAGTAATCCTTAGGAACAGGCATTCTAGAGATGTGTAAAATTAAATACGTATTACCCACGTGTATGTCATGTGCACCCATAATTACATATAAAATAGAGACAAAAATACAAGGTAAATTTAGGAGGGACAGCAACTGGGGGGTATCAGAAAAGGCTTTTGGAGCTGAGTTTTGAAGGTAATAAAGATTGTAAGAGGAAAGGAGGGAACATAATTACCTTTAGAAAATCATAGCTCATCTTTATATTGTGCCTTAAGAGCTACAAAGGGCTTTATAATATGAATTGTCATGGCTGACGCTCACAGCACTCTTGTGAATCAAGTGCTATTATCTTCATTTTACTTTGAGGAAATTGAGTCTCAGAGAAGCTAAGGGATGGGCCCAGGCTCACACATCCAATAAATGTTGGAGTCGGGATTTAAACTAACTCTTCTTGGCTCCAAGAACAGAATGGCATATCAATCATCCTGCAGGATGAGATCTTCTGAGAACAAAATTTTTGGTCTCAGAATCCCTTTTTATACTCTTCCACATTATTGAAGACCCCACCAAGGGCTCTTGTTTATATAGGTTACATCTATCAAAACTTACAATATTAGAAATTAATACAGTTTAAAATTATTATGAAAATAGTTTTGACTTCACAGACCTCCTCCTCCCCTTACAGTCTCGGGGATGCCCATGGATTCTTGGGCCCCACTTTAAGAATTGCTGCTCTGTGCCACTGTGTCTCTAGATAGAGAGGCTAGAATGGAAACCTTGCCCCTTTGTTCTGCCTATGACCTCTCCTCCATATTAAAGGTTTCTATGCATATTGCTATTGAATGTAAAACTTTATACTTACTTATAATGGTGAACAAAATGGCAAGCTGAGCAAAGAATATCCTGGGCTGTTAGTCTTATTCTTAACCTTTGCAAGAGGCAGGTTGCAACTGAGACTCTGCTTTGATAGGCGGCCTTCTCCCTAATCCAGCCATCCAATTCCTTGACAGCTCTCATCCATTATTCCCGGTTCTGTTTTTCTGGGGCCAAGTAGAACTGATTAAATCTCTCTTCCCTGATGATGGCCTTTTGGGTATTTGAAGACAGCTACCCATATATAGTTCCCCCAAGCTTTCTCTTCCTCAGGCTACATGCTCTTAGCTTTCAGTCTATCTCTTTATAACCTGGTATCTAGTCCCTTGTCTTCTGGGGGTGGCAGAGATCTTCATACGGAAATGTATAGATGCTGAGGATGTAGTGTTTCCAGTTAAAGTCTTGGGGGAGCCATGAGTTCAGTTTGTTTTCTCACATGCAGAACTACCAAGTTCATATATGAAGATGTAAGAGACAGCTGATGGCTTAGAGTACTGCATCTGGAGTCAGAAAGTCTTGAACTCAGATTTAGCTTCAGACACTTATTAGCTGTATGACCCTGGGCTAGTCATTCACTGCTGTCAGCCTCAGTTTCCTTAATTGCAAAATGAGAAATATAATAGCATCTACCTCCCAGGGTTGTTGTATCAATTGAAATATTTGTAAAGTACTTAGCACAATGCCTGGCACTTAGTAGGTACTTAATAAATGTCATGTTGTCACAAGGTTCAAATGAAATTATGCATAAAGTGCTTCACAGACCTTAATGTACCATATGAAGTCAGATATTATTATTATAAAAATTAACAGAGACCTATTGAAAAATCTAGCCTTTTTCACCATCTTAATTTGAAAGCGGATCAATTTAAATCTTACAAAACCATATACGGAAATCTTATAAAACTATAATGCAATCTACCCACAAGACTAATTTAAATTCAAAATGATGTTGCTTTTAATTTCTCTATGATGATTTTTTTGAGACAATGGTGTAGTAATGTATGTAGGACATTCGATATGGAGCTAAAAGACTTTTAGTTTCAGTTCCTGGTCTGCCACCTTTGTGACCTTGGGCAAGTTACAACCTCTCTGACCTTCAAATTCCTCATTTGTAAATTGTAGGTATTTGTCTGATCTACCACCCAGGTTGTTGGGAGTGAAGTACTTTCTAAATCCTAAAGTGTTATATTAGCATTCCTGACCATGATAATAGCTAATGTTTAGTGTTTTTTAAAGGCTTGCCAAGTGCTTTAATCCATTATCTCATTTTGTGAATATTTTATGTACACTTTTTTATCTATATATTATCTTCCCTACTAGCATATAAATTCCTGAGCGCAGGGACTGTTTCTGCTTATACATGTGCATCCCAGTACTTAGCATAGAGACTGATCCAAACACTTAGTACATGCTTGTTGATGGATAAAGATGAAGTATGCTGTAGTGAATAAAGTCTATATTGGACTGGGAATATGGAAAACAGTTTTGAATTTGACATTAGATATTAGCTGTAATACTCTGCATAAATCACTTACATCTTTTCTGGCCTTCAGTTTTCTCATCTATAAAATGAGGAAGTGAGACTCATTGACATATAATAGTCTTTTTTTCAGCGATAAATCTGTGATCTTGGGATTTATTGACTAAGAGCCAGGATGCTTATAAAAGAATGTAAAGCCCCACATACCCCCATATAAAAGAGTGAAATAGGGTTTCATGTATTTAAGTACTCAGGTTCCAGCAGGATTGAGTCAAACAAGTCAGACAGAAGTGAGAGATCATCAAAGTGAATCTTTCTTTTCTTCTCTTCCTTCCTTCCTTCCTCCCTCCCTCCCTGCAAAGTAACTTTGCAAGTGGCACAATCAGGTTGCTATTCTGTCTAAAGTCAACATCACTGGGTCAAGTCTCTGGGTTATTTGGTCCATAAACTAGGGTTTCTTTCTATCTCTCTGTCTCTCTCTCTCTCCCATATATACATATGTATATAAATCAAATATATATGTCTATATGTGTGCATGTATATGTATGTATGTGTGTGTATTTAAGCCAAGATCTTTTCTCTTTGGATCAGGAGGACTTTTGTCCCATTTGTCTGAAGGGCCCCCAAGAAAATCTGGCCTTTGGGAGGGGGGCTCATTGGATTCCCCTTCCATTTCTCCCAGGCCAGATACTCCCTATCTTCTATTTAGCATTCTTTTGATATTCCTCCTTTTGATCCTATTACCAGCCACTCCCATCAGAATTCTCCCTGGGTTTGATCTATGGAGACCATCCGTGGGATCCCAGACTACCTGGACACCTGCTTCTGGCCCAGGCCCTCCATTGCCTGATATCTCCTGATTGCCTCCAGCAGTTTCCAACCCTTGACTAGTCTCCCCTTCCTTGGACTTCTCCTCGAGAACCTCCCTAAACCCCTCCTCCCATTACCTTAGACTACCAGACCACCCCCAGATCTCTCCTACACTCTATTTTTAAGGTCCATCTTGCCTCCATGAAGGCACTCAGGTGGGATCGAGCACAGACTCTGTCTAGCTGAGATTCTGTCTGGCTCACTTAGCCATACAAGTGCTGCTACAAATGCTTAGGTTCCTTAAGAGCCAACCCAATTTGGTGAATCTTTAATGAACTTTGTTTTTCTTTGGGTTTAAGAAGGCTTGAGCAGAATTCATTTGAGCAGGACCCGGCATGTTGGTATTTTGGGGTCCCTAGCACCCCTAAACCTCATCATATATATATCTATGGGTGTATACTATATATACATATATGTATATATGTGTGTGTGTATATATGTATGTATATATACACACATAAATCTTGATATGCTTCCTGAGAAGCATTTTTTCACCTCATGATTCTGGAAGTTATACAAATATTTTAGAAGAATTAAATATTAGTATTGTTCTACCAAAGTTTCTTCTACAGGGAAATTCATGCCTGTGGAGTTAGTCTTTGGCTAGTTTAATGCACAAATTTTGTATAATTGATTGGTAGGTAGAGATGCAAAATGAACTCGGTAGAGAGGTCAGAGAGCTAGATAATAGGTTTGAGAGACAGCTATATAGAGGGGAAATCGCTGAGGGAGAGAAATGAGAAAAAATAGAATGAGGGATAGAAGACAACCTTGAAAAAGCTCAGAGAGGGAAGGAAAACACACTCATGACACAAATAAGTCAAACAGGAGGAAGAATCAAGAGTACATTTTTCACTCCTATCTTCTCCTCAGCTCATCTTGTCATCTCAATTCCTTTAATAAATTTGGTTCATCATAACATTACTTCCCCTCCTGTAGTCTGTGATCCATTCAAGCTAGTCTTCTCTTTGTTCCCCACACAGAATATTCCATCTCCCATTTCTATGCCTTTCCTTGGCCATGCCTCTTGATTGGAATGTGATTCTTCCTTATCTCTGCCTCAAGGAATCCCTCTATTCCTTGGAGACATAATTAAAGCATGACCTTCAGCTGCAAGTCTTTCCTGCTCTCCCCTGTGCCCAACTATGAGTAATCTTCCTCCCAAACTACCTTGTGTCTAACTTTGTTGTGTGTCTTTATATTTATTCATTTTGTATTTATGATATATATATATATATATATATATATATATAATATGAATAAGCTTTTGCCTTTCTGATTAAAATGTAAGTAATTGTTTCATTCTTTTCCATGTATCTCTAGAGTCATGTATTTCTAGCACATAGCAGGACTAATAAATACTTATTGATTGATAAATTGATGTACATAGCTATGTTTGGCTTGAATTAGTGTTTTATTACATAGTGTTATAAATTGATTATTTGATATATTCACATCTTATCTCCTGAATTAAATTCAAGCTCCTTCTGGACAGGGGCAATACTTATTTTGATTTATTAATGATAATAGTATTTCAGGTTTTATGTTGTGCTTTCTGAATTACCAATTTCTTGACCTAAGTAATGTTATTATCTAACAACTCTAATAACTTAGATACTATTATTGTTTTACAGACAAGGAAACTAAGGGTAAGCGATATTACAAAGGTAGTTTATGTTAAAGAAGGATTTGAACTAGTTTTCCTGACTTCATCTGAACTTTAATTACTTTACCATGCTTCTTCATGATCTCATATAGAAAAAATATTTCATTAAGTGTTATTTGATTGAAGGTCAGCCTTGCTGTTCCTCTTTGACAGAGAAGGAAGTTGAGGCACAGCTCTTGTTAAGTACAGCTTAACTTGGGGTCAAGAGCACTGTGCTAAATTTGGTTGTGTTGAAAAACAGTATTAACATCTGCCTCTGAGATCACCCAGATTAAATTCATATTTTAAGGGACAAGATATAAACTATGCAGGGGGCTAGACTGTATGTCTATTTAGTGTACAAAAGTTCATGAAATTATAAAAAGTATAAGTGTTTTGTGTATATAAGTATATGTATACAAATGTATATAATATATATTATATATACACCTATATTATACATGTACATATAAATATATGTGTATGTGTGTATATGTAAATATATATGTAATGTGCATACATACATACATATAGTTGCAAAGTATAAATATTTCTTATTCATATCCTCACCCTCTGAACCAAGTAATGTTTACCATAGTTTCTTCCCACTAGCAGCTTATAATGTAAAATAGTCAAGGCAAGACCATAATACTATATAACAACAAAGCAATTAGAAGAGAATTCCAACATGCCTGAGCCGTAAAAGGCTTCAGAGATAATCTAGTCCAACTCTCATTTTATAGATGAGAATTCTACATTGCTTAAATGCCAATATCTCCCTACTGGTAAATGACAGGGGTGAGACTCCAGCTGAGGTCTCTCAAGTGCACTTTTAGTATACTACCTAGCTTGTGATTTAATGTTACAAGATAAACTTAATTATTAGGTGAAATAACTTGGGAGGAGGGGCAAAATTCCCCCTGAGGATCCTCACCCAACCCACCAAAGAAGAAAGTAAGATCATTAATGCTAATAAACCAGGAAGCCCACTCCTTCACTTTGCATGTTCCTTCCTTATAAAACCAATAAGATGCACATTTTTTTCTTACCCAATCACTGCCTACTTTGTATAGATGTTAATATTAATAAAGTATTTAAATAGTCAAGTTATTTTACAGCAACCTAAATGGACTGGTAATTGTGATATCCAATCAGCTGGAATGAAGAGTAGTCAAGCATCATTTCCTATTAAAATCTCAATAGTGAGTCATTCAAAGCTGTTCTATACCATCATTTAATACTAAATCCTTTTTTAGGAATGAGTGAAATTAATGTAGGGAGTCAGAGGATCAGAATGAAGAAATTGATTATTCTGGACAAAAGAAAAACAACCAAAACCTCTCATTTTCCCTTATATGGTTATGGTTAGTGGAAAATATACTCAAATATTGTTTAGTTGTGTTTTTATCATGAATAATAATAATCATTTCTAAAGGTTAATAAATTATTTTATAATAATGATATTTATTAACATAGAGATTTAGGTTTGTAAAGCACGTTACATATATAATGTTCATTTTACAGATGAGGAAAGGCAGAGAATGGTTAAGCGGTTTGTCTAGTGTTACACAGAAAATAACAATCTGAGGAGGAATTCAAACACACATCCATCTGACTCCAAGTCTATTGCCTTTGGACAACAGGAATTTAATGGTAAAAGAAAAGTGAAGCAGGAATGGAAGAACAGTGTCCTCCCTATTGCAGCCAATGCTAAGTCTGAGAGTTTTTCAAGTTCATTCTATTTAACCTTAATGATGAGATGCAGGCAACAGGATTCAGCACAGAACACCAGTGATGTGGATAAAAACAGTGCCCTAGGAGTTAAAATAATTTTGATTGACTTTGTGAAGCCCTTGGTGCCTTAAAGTCTCCCCTTACCATCAAACTTCCCCCTTATCCTAGACCATGGGATTCCTTGTCCCCACCCCATCCTGGGGAATGGTATTTCCTTGTCTTGTGTCATTCATAGTACTTACCTGTGCCTTTATCTTGCAAGACTTACCCTACATTTCTAAGCCCCATAAGGAAACCCTAAAATCATCTTATATAAGTCTGGTCCTTTTCCTGTATCACTGCCTTGCTAAATCTCAGACCCGCTGCTTTTGCATCAATAAAGCTCCTAATGATTACAGAGAAGGTCTAAGGAATTCATTTACATTCTGAACCAACTCTCTCATCTCTCTCCAATGTCATGGTGCTGAAACCCAGGAGTCCAAACATTAATTAGACTCTCATGATCTTCTCCTATCCACGTCACCAGCAGCCACAAAGGAGAAAGGGCAGATTATTCCAGTTGACTTCAAAATTCAAAATGAAAGTAATTACCAACAGACATGCTTTAACCCAACTGATATAAACAATCTGCTAAGAGCAGATCCAAACAATGGAGGAAAGACAGTCATGAGTTAAACACTAACCCCGATCATGGACTTAAAAACAATAAAAGAGCTTTAAGGTTTGCAAAGTAACAGATATAGATCATATAAATATGAAATCTAATTTGACCCTCACCACAATACTGTGAGATAGGTGGTTTATTATCCCCACATTGCAGATAAGGAAAATAAGGCAGAGAGAAGTTGAATGGCTCATTCTGGATTTCAGTATTCAGTAAGTGTCTGAGTCCAGATTTGAACTCTGATCTTCCTAACTCTAAAGACAGAGTAACTGTGGATACCAGTCTTCTCCCCTTCTTAGGAAAGGAAGCAACACTTCATAAGGGATACAGTCTCATCAATAGAGCCTTCAGCTAAAAGTATCATAAATATAATTTTTGTGAAGATGCTTCAGCAAATCCATCAGGGGAGGCAGGTCTTAAGAAAGTTTGGTAGTTTCACAGTTGTGCAAATTTAATAGAGCAACCAATTGCTCAGAAGCAACAGAGGAAAAAGAAACTGTGGTTTATTGTTCTTTTCTTGCTTTGTAATTTAAATATTTTAACTGCATCTGGTCCATGCCAGTCAGGATGACTAAGAATCAGTGGACTCATTGATTACCTCAGCACTTTGATATAAATACTCAGTACTGAATAGGCTTTTTTAATATGTTAAGACAATCCCTGCCTATAATCTTCACTTAAGAAAGGGAACTGCCAAGATGATCAACTCACTGAGTGACTAAGAATCAATTCTTTAAACTTTTTGGTTAAATATGTCAGCTGGTTGCTCATATATTTCTGTGAACTTCCATCCAAACTCTCCTATACTGTGCTTATTCAGAGATGGTATTGTGATACTTGGACAAATTTTATCGAGAAGCCCACGTTGAAAGTGACTTAGTCAATGTCACAAAGGCATAGTTCAAACACCAAATTCATTGTTCTTTTGGTCACATTAGACTGCCTTATTTAGATGACCCTGAGTATATCTGCAAACTTGATTCAGTGATTCAAGTCCTAATTTTGTTATGATTTGGGGAAATTTCTTAGCCTGAAATGAACTCACAGTTGTCTGAGACTGTTTAAGTTTCAGTGATTTAGGCTACCTCAAAAAGTGATTGGTTGGCTTGGAAGTCTGGAGAACCCAATCTCAGTAGAGGAACCATACATACTCCTTTGTGATGCATTATAAAAGAAAAGAAATCTTCACTGAGAACCTCAGTTTCTTTTGTACCTTTCTATCTGCCTCTCCTGACAGATCTGTAACTCAGGAAGTCACTAATTGCTGTTTTGGTGCACAAGCTAAGGGACTTGTATGTGTTCCTCAATGTAGCCAAAGAGCAATATTGTAGAGGCAAAGTTGGCAAGATTTGGAACCTGATTAGATGGGGAAGGGCATGGGATTTAAAAGGGCAGTGAGGAATAAAAGATAATGCTAAAATGATAAACCTAAGGAAATAGAAGAATTGTGATGCCTTTGGTGGAAACAGAGAAGTTTGAAAGAGAAATGGGATGTGGGGAAATGGCAATGAGTTCTGTTTTGGATATGTTGATTTGAGATGTCTCCAGAATATCCTGTTTGAAATGTTTATGAACACTTGTGAGTCCTTTGCATCTAACGTATTTTCAATGGGATGAAGTAAAGGCTATACTGTATGCAATAAAATTACTCATGTTACCTTGAGTGCTTGTATGGGATCTGGGAACCATGTTACAATATGTGTGAAACCTAGAAACTAGCTATAGACAAGTTATATGCAGAGATTTCCCTCTGGTTTGAGCCATACATTAAAAGCTAAAGAAAGATTGATATTTTGGGTATTATTCTCAAATCTGATACCCTGAACCAAGAGCTAAAATGCTTTTAAATATTTATAGACAATGCCATTGTTTCCTTTTAAATTAAAAATGAGGAATGCTAAGAATCTTCTCATTCCCTAATTCAATGGCTAAAAACAACTTAAATGTTTTGGTTAAATGTGTCAGCTAGGATTTATAGCTAAATAACAAAAGTTTATCTAGTCAACTCCTTCACCTCTCTTTTCTCTCCTCCTTATAAATGAGACCCAGAAAGATCAATACACTGCTAGGAAGTAGCACAGTCAAGAATTGCCCATGTAAACTAACTTTCAGATCAGTGTTCTCCCCTCTGTGCCACACTGCTCCAAGAAAGTCAAGGTTAAAAACCATCTTATCTACACTAGACAGTGTTCATCTTATAAATACTATCTTTCCTGCATGGACATTGACCTTTTGATTTTTTTTTTTTAAGGAAAAAATATGGTAGATTTGCCACTCTCAATAAAAAACAATACCTTTTAAAACATTGTGATAATGCAGAGAAATTGCTGGAATGCTTATAGGCACTCACTGATTTGCTTTTACACTCCTTTCAGTGCACTGACACTTCTTTTGCAGCATAAAGGCAATGAACTAATTATACCCATTGGTTATAGGGCTGAGTGTATCTGCTTAACCCAGGAAGTCCTATCTTTAAAACTGACATCACTTTACTATAAAAGAGGTGTCTCTGAGTTTCATGCTCATGTTGAAGTACAACAGAAACAGAGCATGGGAGGACAAAAAGGAAGATAAACTGCAATATTGTGGGAGATGTTGACAGTAAGGAAAACCACATGTTAAAGTTTGTAGTTTCAGTGAAACATATAGATTGCAAACTTTAAGAGACAAAAATGAGATACAGGATTGACACCACTGTAAGTTTTCTAGAAAAGAGAGCTCAAGGAAATGAACATTATCTCATCTAAGAAAAACCTTAACTTGGTTTGAAAAATGCATGGCTGCCTTTTATAAAACAAAGAAAAACCCAGTTGCTTTTCCTGTTATATTGTATTGGTTAATATAGTAGGAACTAAGGGTTATAGCAGGTCGCAGGAGAAATATCAGCTACGCAGAGGCATTTTTCTGGACATTGACTAACCTATTTGGAGAGTTCATTTGATGACAATTAGCTGATAATGGTGTGGTTGATTTTCATATAAGTGCTGAGTTCTTCCTATTCATAAAACTGTACATATGCATCTGTATTCACTAGTGTATATATATATGTATATATATGCACATTTCTCTACATACATATGTGATTATTTAAATGCCAATACTAGAAATAAATGAGCCTATTTTCATTCCATTGCTGATTGGTAACCCAACTGATACTGTTTGTAAGCTACTTAAATGATTTCGGATGGAGTTGAAGTCTAGCTAGTATTAAGGACAAGTTGTTCCAAAACTTTCTCCATTAGTTATTATGCGGGTTCAACTCTTCTAGCAGCTGAAATATCTTTTTCTGTCTCTCAAGAGAGCCAATTATGGACAGCCAGGGGAAAATGCGAGTGTATAACATGAATTTTAAAATTTTTAAGCTGACCTGTGTTCACTTATCTTTCTTTTAAAATGAATGACCTTCACATTGATAATGCTGCAAGGTTAACTTCGTTCCCTGGAGGTTAAGGTGTGAGAGAAATCACAGATGCAGAAAATGCCCACAGATCTCAAACATTCACTGGATCTTTGTTTTTGAGGAATGAATATGGAATTTCACATTCTTCATAGTAGTTTAATATTCCCAGTTGTCTCTTCTTTCTTTCATTACAAGGATTTGAATAGGATGGCAAGCTCCTACTATGTTCCCTGACTCATCTCACCTCTTTGATTTAGTGTTCCTTGGAATTATGATCATAGGTAAATAATCCTAGAGATGATCTTTCCCTGACTGGTGAATCATTTTTCTAAGAATGCTTCCCAGTTGTCTGTGTCCAGCACATCTGAACTTTTACAGCCCTGGCAACGAAGGCTATATAAAGTTCCTGATGCCGGCTAATTCTAACAACATGCACAGAATGGTAGGGGTGTGGAAGAAAGTAGAATGGGAAGGAAAGTGGTCAGTATTAGAATAATTAACATACAATTCTGCATACATATAACACATGTTTTGCATATACGTATATGTATATACGCACACATATGTATATGTGAAACACTGTTAAAGCAACTGCCAGAAATCCCAGTATGCTTTGAGATGTAAATGACAAAGACACTTTTAATCAGTATTTTAAGGAAGTCAATCAAAAGTACACTGTCATTGTTGACAATATCGGTGCCAATATCCTCTTTAATTTAAACTGTTTTAAAAGACTGTTAATCAGATTCACTGTGAAAGGACAAGCAAGAGAGGTTGGTGGTAGTTGTACAACAAAACCCCTTTTGGAAGAGCAGGTAGGGTTTCCCTCTTAGGGAACAAAAGTGATGAAATTAAAATATGAGTAGTATTCTCTTACTTAAAAAGTGCTGGGGATTATACATATTGTTCAAAGTAATGGAAGACATCTACTTTCTTATTTTGGCATTCAAGATACTTCACAATCTGGCCAAACCCACTCTACCTGTCAAGCCTTGCCTCACACTACTTTCCACCAGTTGTACCCTATACTTTAGTCAGCTTGGATTAACTTGCTACCTACTTCTTCCATGGCTCTGTTCACACCTTTCCCTACAACTGTAATGTCCTTTTCTTCTTAACCTGCCTGTTAAAATCTTATTCATTTATTAAGAACCTACTCTCTTAAATGCCATCTCTACCATGAAGTCTTCCTTGATTCCTACAGTTAGAAACAAATGCCCTATCGTTGGTGGTTATCACAAGGCACTTTGCTTTCACTTCTCTGTTGTAGTATTTGGGCATGTGCTATATTCCACCTACTAGATATTAAGCTCCTTGAGAATGCAGATTATTTCTTATTTTCCATCTTTCTCAGTGTTTAGCCTAGTGCCCTGTATGTCTTTCTCAGTGTTTTGACTAGTGACCTATATGTGGCAGACACATTAAATACTTGTAAAGCTGAGGTTATAGAGCTGCTAATTAATAGAGGGACCCAGGCCAAAAAAAAAAAAAAATAGGACATTTGGCCAGCAAAGTGATAGAGACCAATAAATTATTTTATGGTTTTTATAACCTCTACAATATTTTCTTTCTTGAAATCATTCTGAAAATAGCTTTAACAACAGAGGAAAAAAATTGTTTCTCCATGAAACTTTATAGAGAAAATGCTGTCTATCCTTTTTTTCCTTTTCCATTATTTTAGATATAAACAATTCAGTCACTGGAATTAGGGTACTTCATGATGTAGTTTATTCCAAGTTTCAGGAGCACAGACCTCATGAATCCTCATGCCTGAAAACAAGGTCCAGTTAAAAATTGAAGTCAGCATCATCTTTCACCATAATCATAGCCTAATTTCACTTTCTACAGGAAAGAGGTCTCACCATGGTGCTTTCAAAGAGATCAGCCTGATGCCAGGAAGTAAATATGTCTACTACATGGAAAAAAAAATTCAATGTTTATGTAACCTCCTGGCTCAAGTCCCAGAGAAACTAACTATTCACAGTTACCCTCTTCAAGACACTTGGATATTGCCTTCTTTACTTTTTCCTCCTGAGCCACAGAGATATCATTGGCTGGACTTGTTACCATGGTCAGATTAAGTTGAATCATGGGTGGCCTTAGATGTTGTTAGACCATAGAATGTCATTGGAATAATTTTCTTTGTACATTACTGCTACATATCTTGTAATCAACTTCATAATGTAAACATTTAGTAATAATATCAGGAAAAGTACAGTGAAAATTCTGTTAGAGATATTATTTTTAATCTAACTTTCTCAATGCTGAATTCTGAGATGAATAAATTATGTACTGTTGGACTCTGAAATATCATTTATTTTATTATAATTGGTATGAGCTATGAGCCATTCAGGATTGAACATGAGAAGGGTAATATTTAGCTACCTTTGCATCTGCCTGTATGGATAATATAAACACTATCCTTGATGTTTAACAAGTTTCACATAAGCTCAACATCCCAACAACTAGCCATGGATAGAGGGAGAACCCAGTATTTATAGACCTCATCCACTAGCTCAGCTGGTTTAAATGTTTCAGATTGGGACAGCAGCCAAGCACTGTAGGGTTTATGATAATTTATTCCAAGATATCATATGCAGAACATAGAAACAATGTCTAATAGTTTAGCCAGTGCTATGATGTCTTTCTTTAACTAGTGCTCTAAAATTCTATGAGTCTATGAATCCATAAGCAAGAATGTATAAGTGATATAAGGGCTTTATGAGTACAAGGATCCAGGGGAAAACTGCTTTTATATACCTAGCTTTTGCAGTCACTGAAAATTCTATAAGTATTGAATTTGAATTTCCTGAATCATACAAAAAATTCTCATAAATATGAAGAGAGGAAAAATTCTAAAAGAAATATGTATAAGAAGGTCAAGAAAGGGCACTAAATCAACCACTTGACCAATGACTGGTTACTTATTAAGATCCAATGTGCATTTGAATAAAACCTAATGGATATATTAGACATTCAACACTGTAAAATCTCATCTACCAGGTTTCCAAACATTGTGCTCTGTTGGTTGGCTAGGGGTTATGGTGCAGATGTCATGGACTTATTAACATATTTCTGTTCCATTACCATAACCTACATCCTTAATCCTAGCCAACTGTATGACAAACATGTGGGACATCAACCAGAGACTATCAATACATTTTACTTCCCTCCCCCTCTAACCTAATATATCCATCCATTTCTTGCTATTCCCTTTGAAGGGAAGTGACTTCCATATCTCTTCTAACACCATAGATTCAAAGCTACCTGACCTTACCATGTCCAAGTTTCCATCCCTTCTCTAATTTAGCAACCCACCTGCAAGTTCTTCATTTCCAAGACCCTGAACTCTGAAATTCTCCACCTTGAAACCCTCAAAGTTTTCATGTTTTCATGCTATCATTTTTATTAAATCTGCTTTTTGTTCTTTTAATGATCTCCAGTTTTTTTTTCTCCCTTGATAGTTCAATGATTTATTCACTACACTACTTGAATCTGTCACTTCCTTGGCATTATGCCATTACCACATGCTAATCCCCACCACTTCATATTTACCACCATCCAAATCTCATAATTCTGTTCCCATTTCTAGGTGGCCAAATCCTGCTAGAGAAAGTGACAAAATTATGTGGAATGGATAGACTACCCTTCAGGATATTTAACCTCAGATAGGACTACTTGAGAGTCCTTTTTTTTCAGTCTATTAATTAGTTTACTACTTACTGAATTTTTTATAATGGCTGTTCCAAAGGTTTTCCATCATCCTTCAGTTCTTAGCTCCACAATCACCTCTTTGCCCTACTCTTAGGTAATCTTTCTTTATATAGTAATCAAGGTCATCTGATAGAAGTTTCCTGCTCCTCATTTCTCTGTATCTTTACTCTTTCACTTTTATACTTGAGGAAGAATGCCTCTTTTCTTTGTCAAGTCTAAACCTTTTCACCTGTGCTCATGAGCCCATTCCTCCTAGCCTTGAGCCCTCAGACCTTTGTCATCAATTGTCTTCTTACTCTTTAGCTTCTTTAATTTCCCTTTTCTTTCACTGGTTCTTTTCCCTCTCCTTAGAAACTTTCTCATTTTACCTCTACAGTGTGATGATTTGATCTGGAGGTTCCTAATTAACTGCCTACTGGCCTAGCTGATGAAATTACAAAATGTAAAGGGGCAAGTAACAGTGCCATTATTAAGATCTCTGTCAGTCAAACTTGATGGAATTAGAAGACAGCTTTGATACTCCTTTACTAGATATGAGGTCTCTAGCTTGATGGAATTACACAGTGGTAAACTATTAACTCCAAAAGTATAAGCATACTCCTAATGGATCTTTAAAAATCAAGTTATATTCTCTAAGTAGTCAATAGAGGCAGATGCTAAAAGTATAACCTCTAGTAGTGAAGAGAGCAAGCTATGGAGCCCAACTGTGTGATGGGTCTGTGTTTTCTCTTATATCTTTACCAGAGGACAGTAGGGAAGGTGAGAATCCCTCTTTACTTAACACTACCTGTAATATCTTTTTATAAGATCTACTAATCCAGTAGGAGAGACCACATCTAGCAGGGAAATCAAGAATATGCAACAACATTCTGGCAACAGAGAAGAGAGGAGAATATTGATCTAACAAAATTGACCTTGGCAGTTGGGA
This sequence comes from Potorous gilbertii, assembly GCA_028658325.1. Taxonomy (NCBI): domain Eukaryota; kingdom Metazoa; phylum Chordata; class Mammalia; order Diprotodontia; family Potoroidae; genus Potorous; species Potorous gilbertii. The sequence goes on along the minus strand of CM053769.1, from coordinate 614,492,337 downwards.
ATTTATCTGTGGGGATGAACAGGTCCAGGGATACCAGCTATATGACTTTTCCATTATGGCAGCTATTTCCATGAGGGAATAATGTAAAGACACCATGAGAAAAGGAGGAACATCAAGGTCCTGTAGTGCCAGAAGCAAGAGATACTTTGATTATATCTACTAATTATGCATTTTCCTCTACTAGAGAACGTTCCCACTCTTCACCCTGACACTGTGTACATTTATGACAGAATTCTGTTCAGGTTTATGGGGCTGTGGCAGAGTTTTGTAGTTGTTCTTATTTCCCCATAATAAATGCCTTTGCTTTGAGCTCATCATGTCAACTGGCTAACTAGTAAAGGAAAGCTGACTGGTGAGAGCTACAGTTTTAGGAATGTGTACCCACAGAGTATATTGATCCCTTGGAACCCAACCTACAATTATGAGTTGGGGGTTGCCCTAGAAGGGGCATTGCTCTCCTGTTTTCATAAGAAGCTCCTGTTGAACTTGCTACTGCATCGTTACTTTACTCATTTTTACCACTGACCTTGGAAAAATAGAATAGACTTGATACCTCTACTTTCTCACTAACCATTCCTTATTCATTAAAAACAATCTGTTGTTGCCCCTCTTTCCACTGGACCTGTTTATTCGAGGTTACCAATGACTTTCTAGTTGCTAAATCTGGGAAAAAAATTTCTCTCTTGCTATTCTCATTAATCTCTATGAAGTATTTTATATGATGGACCATCGATTTCTTTATAAACTTTCATTTCTCTTGGTCTCAGAGACACTATAGCATCCTGATTCATCATTCAAATTATTCCTTTTTGCTTCTTCCACTTTCTACTTCCTAACTTCTCTTGGTCCTCCTTTCTCCCTCCACTATCTTTCTTGGTAATTTTCTTCATTCCTATGGCTTCAACTATCATATATATGTAGACAATTCTCATCTTTTAATCTTCAGTCTCTAGGTCCTAACTGAGCTTCAAGTCTGAATTTACACCTAAATATCTCTATCTTGATGTTTTATTGGTCCTTCAAAATCAACACATACCTACCTGCTTCATCCAAACCAGCTCTTTGTCATGACTTTCCTGATCTGCTAAAAATAGTTATAAATTGAGAACTTAAAATTCTGATCTTCATTTATCACTCCCCTCTTTTTATTTTAAGGACTTGATTTCTCCTTTGAACCATTCTGGCATTTCTTGTTTTTGTTCCATGTTGTCTTGAGAGTCCATAGGATTCTGTATGTCATTCAATATTGGTTTACTTTCCTTTGTCTGGAAATAGGTTCCAAGAGAACTAAGTATTCTCTTTAATGATTTAGTACTCATCTCTCCTTAAGGTTTTCAGTTCCTCCTTGTTGATTCAAAATCTTTTTGGGTTTGTGTAGAGGATTTTTCTCATAAAATCTTTGGTATTTCAGCCCTTTTTAAAATAGTGTCATTCCTATTGTCTCTAACTTTTTGAATCTTCCTCTTCTTCTGATAAGTATATGCCTAAGATTTCCTACAAAGCTCCCTTGCCTCATCACCCTTTGGGGGATATCAGATTTGCCAGCTTACCCCTATCCTGAATAGCTTCTGGAGTGACAAGACTAGCCCTAAATAGATTTATTTCTTTTTTCTTCAGACCTGGAAAAACTACATAATAGACCTCTGTCCAAATTTCTCTCTTGGATTTATTCCTTTCCTAGTTGGGGTGAATCACTATCTGCCTCTTCCCTGCACCCTCCTCTCTCCAGGATATAGAGGGGAAGAGAAGGTGTTTCTGGAAGAGTCTGTGAATCCAATACAGTCCCTAAATCAGTGCTGTGTTCTAGTCAGAAGGCAGAACTATTTCAGTCCTAGCTTTTTTCTTCATATGGTCAGGTAGAAAGAGTGCCTGCTACCTGAATCTGAGGGTTTTCTTCTTTTGTGAGGAGAGGGAATCAGCTTTGGTCTCTCTGCCATGAAAGCAGAGAGGTTGGTGAGAAAGGAGTGAAGGATGAGTTCTCTAGTTAATTTATAAAGACTTGGCATTGTTGGGATTCTCTTTTCTTTATGTGTTCAGCTATAATTTCTTATTATGGGACAAAATTCCTCATTTTTCAGTGTTAAAAGGTTCTGGAGAATGACTAACCTTCCAGCTTGATGATCATGTCACTCAGAAATGTATAAATTGTGAACTACATTTAACGAACAAAGTTTTGGTATTGTATTCTTAGTTCTAGGAATTCTATGCAGTCATTTGTAATAGTGACAATCTGATACTTTGGGAAATTGGTTGCTCTTCTTTCACTTAAAAGTTATGGCATTTAGAATGTATGACAGTAATGAACTAGAAAGATTTAAACAGGTACAAAGAACACAAGGTACAAACTATAGCTATCTTCAAGTGTTTGAAAGCTTGGCTTGTAAATGAGTAAATTAGACTATATCCTACTGGAACCAGAGAACAGAAGTTGGCCAAAGTGTCAGAGAGGATGATTTCATCTCAATAGTAAAGAAATCATTTCCAACAATTAGAGCCATCCAAGTTTGGAATAGGCTGCCCCAAGAGTGGTAGTTTCCCCTTTCCTAGAGTTGTTCAAGTCAAGGCTGAATGGACACTTTTCAGGGATGTTGTAGAGGTCGGATTAGGTGGCTTCTGAAATCTTGTCAACTTTGAGATTCTGTGAGAGGCTTTTCAGCAAAAACTTGCATTGCTGGGGAGGAGACAAGATGGTGAAGTAGAAAGATTCACATATGCTAGCTCCGAAACCACAGCCCATGGATTTCCTCTAAAAAGAACTCCCAACAAATTCTGGAGCAGTGGAAGCCATGCCACATCGGAGTGAAGGAGATTTCCATTCCAGAGAGCCCTGAAAAACCGACCCCAAGTATCAGTCACGCACCAGACAGGAGCGGAGCCCAGCCTTGCCCTGGCCATGCAGCACCAAGAGGAGCAGATCCGAGCAGCCTTCAGGGACAGAATCTCCAGGGCCCGCGAAGGTCCCTCCACCCACAGGCATAAAGGTCAGTGAGAGAAACTTCTGGGCTGGCTGAGAGGGGAGCGGGGTGTCTCCATAACGCAGGCCCCTCGGGAGGCATTGGGAGAGGCAGTGGCAGCCAGAGGCTCCCGGAGCAGGCCGGACCTCAGATCCATTACTGAAGGTCTCCACATAAACCCCCTGAGGGAACTGAGCCTGGGAGGTGGCCCTGCCCCTATCTGAGCACCAGAACTTAAGCTCACATTGAATACCAGCCAAGTCTGCCACTGAAAGCCCTGAGGCTGGGGAGCAGCATTTGAATCTCAGACCCCAAGCACTAGCTGGGCAGATCTGGGCGGGGGTGGAGAGGAATCTCAGAAGTCAAGTAACTGGCTGGGAAAATGCCCAGAAAAAGGAAAAAAAATAAGACCATAGAAGGTTACTTTATTGGTGAGCAGATGTTTCCCCCCTTCCATTCTGATGAGGAAGAACAATGCTTACCATCAGGGAAAGAAATAGGAGTCAAGGCCTCTGTATCCCAAACATCTGAAATAGAT
>CM053769.1:614348378-614488345 GCA_028658325.1 Potorous gilbertii | reverse complement strand
GGCAGTTTTCCTTGATAATTTCATGAAGGATGATGTCTAGGCTCTTTTTTTGATCATGGCTTTCAGATAGTCCCATAATTTTTAAATTGTCTCTCCTGGATCTATTTTCCATGTCAGTTGTTTTTCCAATGAGATGTGTCACATTCTCTTCCATTTTGTCATTTTTTTGGTTTTGTTTTGTGATTTCTTTGTTTCTCAGAAAGTCATTGGCCTCCATCTGTTCCATTCTAATTTTGAGAGAACTATTTTCTTCAGTGAGCTTTTGCACCTCTTTTTCCACTTGGCTAATTCTGCTTTTGAAAGCATTCTTCTCCTCATTGGCTTTTTGAACCTCTCTTGCCAATTGAGTTAGCCTATTTTTCAAGCTGTTATTTTCTTCATCATTTTTTTGGGTCTCCTTTAGCAAGGTATTGACCCATTTTTCTTGATTTTCTTGCATCTCTCTCATTTCTCTTCCCAGTTTTTCCTCCACCTGTCTAACTTGATTTTCAAAATTCTTTTTGAGCTCTTCCATGGCCTGAGCCCATTGAATATTTATTTTGGATGTTTAGGATACAGAAGACTTGACTTCTAAGTCTTTACCTGATGGTAAGCATTGTTCTTCCTCATCCAAAAGGATGGGAGGAGATATCTGTTCACCAAGAAAGTAACCTTCTATGGTCTTATTATTTTTTCCCTTTTCTGGACATTTTCCTGGCCAGTTACTTGATTTCGGAGCTTCCTCTCCACACCCACCTCGTCTCCAGTTTTGCCCAACTAGTGCTTGGCGGCTGAGATTCAAATGCTGCTTCCCAGCCTCAGGGCTTTCGGTGGGGGTGGGGCTGCTATTCAGTGTGAGATTAAGTTCAGGTGCTCAGGTCGGGTCAGGGCCCCACATGGGGCTCATTTCCCTCAGGGGGTTTATGAGGAGACTTTCAACAATGGATCCCAGCTCCTGCCTGCTTTGGGAGCCCCTGTCTGCTGTTGCCTCCCAAGGAGGACAGAGTTATGGAGACACTCCACTCCCATCTCGGCAAGCTGAAAAAGACCATCTCACTGACCTTTGGTGCCTGTGGGTGGAGAGACCTGCGCTGCTGCTGGAGATTCTGTCCTTGAAGCCTGCTTGGTTCTACTCCCCTAGGTGCCACGCAGCCAAGGCAGGGCTGGGCTCTGCTCTGGGTCCAGTGTGTGACAGACCTTTGGTGTCAGTTTTTCAGATCTCTCTGGAACAGAAATCTCCTCCACTCCATTGTTCTGTGGCTTCTGCTGCTCCAGAATTTGTTGGGAGTTCTTCTTTACAGGTATTTATGGGCTGTGGGTTAGGAGCTAGCATATGTGTATCTTTCTACTCCGCCACCTTGGCTCCTCCCTGTCAACTCTGGTCTTTTCAACAAGAATGCTTGGAAGTCCTCTATTTCACTGAAGTTCTATATTTTTCCCTGAAGCATTATACTCAGTTTTGCTGGGTAGTCAATTCTTGGTTTTAATCCTGTCTCCTTTGATCTCTGGAAAATCATGTTCCAACCCCTCTGAGTTTTCAGTGTAGAAGCTGCTAAATCTTATTTTATCCTGATTGTGTTTCCACGATACTTGAATTGTTTCTTTCTGGCTACTTTTAATATTTTGTTCTTCACCTCAGAACTCTGGAATTTGACTACAATATTCCTAGGAGTTTTCCTTTGGGGATCTCTTTCAGGAGGTGGTCAGTGGATTCTTTCCATTTGTGTTTTACCCTCTGTTTCTAAAATATCAGGGCAGTTTTCCTTGATAATTTCTTGAAAGATGAAATCTGGACTCTTTTTTTTTGATCATGGCTTTCAGGTAGTCCAATAATTTTTTAAATTATCTCTCTTGCATCCATTTTCCAGGTCAGTGGGTTTTTTTTGCTGTAATACCTCATACTATTTTCTATTTTTTTTATTCATTTTGTTTTATTTTATAATTTCTTTATTTCTCACAAAGTCATTAACTTCCATTTGTTCCATTCTAATTTTAAAGGAATTATTTTCTTCAGTGAGCTTTTGGACCTCCTTTTCCATTTGACCCATTCTCTTAAGGCAGCCTTCTCCTCATTGGTTTTTGGACCTCTTTTGCCATTTGGGTTAGTCTAATTTTAAAGTTATCATTTTTTTCAGCATTTCAGGGGATTTCATTTAGCAAACTGTTGACTTGTTTTTCATGATTTTCTTGCATCACTCTCATTTCTCTTCCCAATTTTTCCTCTCTTCTTATTTGATTTTCAAAATCCTTTTTGAGCTCTTCCATGGTCTGAGACCAATTCATATTTTTCTTGGAGGCTTTGGATCCAGGAGCTTTGGCTTTTTTGTCTTCTTCTGGATGTATGCTTTGATCTTCCTCCTCACCATTGATGTAAGAAAATACCTTTTCACCAAGAAAATAAGAATCTTTAGTCTGTTTCCTTTTCCCCTTTTTGCTCATTTTCCCAAACAATTACTTAACTTTTAAGCTCTTTGTTAAATGGAGGGCTCATTAAGCAGCCTCTGATTCAGTAGTGGCTACCTCTGTCCTGAGTTTGGGACTGGAGCTGAGGCCAGACAAAGCTATCACTCAGCCAAGTGAGAGACCCTTCTCACTGATCTTTGAAGCTTTCTTAGGCATTTGTGGGTTGGAAAGTTTGGAATCCACCCCATTCAGTGTCTTCTGATCCAGTGAAGCATATTCTGTCGCACTGAACATGAAAAGAAAGAAGGTGGCAGGGTTTTTACCAGCCAGGCAATCTGGAAGGTAAGGATAGGTATAAGTGGATTTTTACCCCCAAATGCACCTGCTATGTTGCATGTCTTGGATGGTCCTGGTTAAATTATAACTACCCTGTGGGTATAGTGCCTCAATGAAGGGGAGAAATTGAGGGCTTGTATGTACATCAGATGTAGGAGGGGGAAAATGTTGTCAACAAGTAAAGGTGTTGGTATAGTTGTCTTGGAAACAGGCTCTGTGATTGGCCACAAAGGAGAGAGTTATAGTATGGGAACAATATTTCCATAACCTGGTTATCCCTTGAGTACCACCACTGGATAGACCTCAGGGAGGGCCCCATTTGGGAGACTATTGCTATAGAGCAAGTAAACTTTTTGTCATAGCACCCTATGGCAATCTAGTGATCCTAAGGTCAGAATACTATTGTTTCTAAATGCATGAAATGAAATACATAGGATTATAAAGGCAGCCAACTATGTAGAAATTGAGTTAGGGAAATATTTTCTTAAAAGACAAGGTCTAGGACCTCAGTTTAAGAGTTTGCTAAAGGAAGTACATGGAAGTGGAAAGAGAATTAGATCAGAAAACCAGGATTATAGTCAAAGCTCTGCTATTAACTATGCAACTTTAGGCAAATCCTTTAACTATGAGCTATAGTTCCTCATGTGTGAAATAAGGGAATGGAGTGGACTAGATGATTCTTAAAGGCTTGTCCAACTCTAAGTATTTTATTCTATCTCAATAGCAATGAGACAATGGTAAAAATGGGAGAAAAATCAACAACCACAGTGAGAAAACAATGGCAAGATAGGAATAAGTAGAAAATAGTGTTTATCACTATGACCCCCCTACAAGTAGGCCAACTAATATGGTATATTAAGATTTGGAGTCATGAAGGGCAGGGGCTTAAATTCTACCTCTGACATTTATTTGCTCCAGTGGGCAAATCTTTAAGCTCTTTGAGCCTCGGGTTCTTTATATATAAACGTGGGTGGGGGAGTATGTTTCCTTATGTAGTTCTGAAGGTCACGTGATTATATTTGCAAAGTACTTTGCAAACCTTAAAATCTTATACAAGTACCAGCTATTACAAAAAACATGTTTCTAACAATCTAATTGGTGGAACTTTAAAAAAATATTTCTGGATAGATAAGTAATTGGGGCATAGACATTAGAAAGCCAACCCGGTAAAATCTCCACATTTCTACTTTTGATCATTTTTAATCTTACTAAAAGCTATTATCTTTGAACATTTTTTCTAATTCTTCCATTCTACTTTATTTGGTAAGAAAAAAAAATAGGAAATGTCACAGTATTTTGGGATCTTTTAAGGAGAAGAGGTCCTGGGTCTAATGGCTTCCCATTCTCTCCAAGGAGAATCATAGGCTCATTGGTTGAGATGAAAGGAACCTTAAAATTCATCTAGTCCAACATTTTTCATTTTATGGATAAGACAACTAAGGCTCAGACAGGGCAAGTAATTTGCCCAAGGTCAGATTGCCAAAATTTGGGAGAACTAGGTCAAATCCAGTTGAAGTGTGCTTTAATGTAGAATTCCTATTGCTAGATGCTCAATTAAAGGTTTGTTCAGTCATGACCCCATATGGGGATTTCTTGGCAGACATACTGTAGTTGTTTGCCATTTCCTTTTCTAGCTCATTTCACAGATAAAAAAAACTGAGACAAACAAGTTTAAATGACTTGCCCACAGTCTCACAACTAGCAAGCATCTGAGGTCAGATTTGAACTCAGGAAGATTGGTCTTCCTGACTAGAGGCCTGGCACTCTATCCACTGCGCCAACCAGCTGCCCTTCAAATGGAGGTCTCCTAGCTTAAACGAGAGAAACTTTAGGGCATTCCTGCCCTATTTGCATATTTATTTAACCACTTGATATCTGTCTATCTTAAAAAGAAGATCCTCCAAAGCGGGGATATGTTTTACACTATTTGTTTCATTTTCCCCAAAATACCCACCACAATGTTACCACATAGTAAGGGTTCATGTAAAGCTCCTTGCTTTTAGTTCAATCAAGTTTGGAGAATCTTCCCTTGATATTTGGTATTTCTGAAAAAATTTTTGAATATCTTCACCACATTGTGGGGACCAAATGTAATTTTAAAAGCTTTTAGACATTAAGGGGATATCATATCAAATAATTTTGAATAAAAGATTTACTGGCTCTCCTTCATGATCATTCAGCATTTACTATATATAAGCAAATAAAATCAAGATATAAAAATGATTTTTACTGCTTTTCCTGAGCCAAATGCCATTGGTTACTGTCAGCAGACTTTTAAGTGCATACATGTGCCTAAGTGTATGGATATCTTAAACCTGATAAGGAGTTTGGCTAGCTTTTGAAAAGGGCTGATTCTGATACCTGTCAGGCTTGGATAAGGACCATTATGGATTCCTTTCACATGATAGATGGTAAATTTGATATGTGCTGATGTCTAAATGTTGGATGACTGTGAAATAAACCTTTTGCTGTGTGGGTTGTGATTTTCTTTTCTTTATGCTAGCAATGAGGCATTTACATAAAGAGTTTCTGGGTTTCTCCCCCCTCCTTTCATTGACAAGTTTAATCTCTTATATGTAACAATGTCATAATAGATGATTCTCTCATCCAAGGTCTATAAAATGATAGCCTACAGCTACAGTGTCATCATTTTAAATAAAAAATGTGGACCATGTACATAAAAGGATAGTTGGTTTAAAAAAAGAAGAATCACTGGTTTGGGGTTTTCTTTTGTTCAAATTTCATTGAGTAAATCAAAAGTAACCTGATTAAATATTTGAAACTTGATACTCTGAGATTATCTGTTCATAAAATATTTTAAAAGTGGAGATTATACACAAATGCTACAGTGTATAACATAAGATTACTTACTATCATATTCAAGATTTTGTTGATTTTAGAAGAATCAAATGATTCTTGAAACATTACAATAACACTTTAGTTACCTGGTAACTTTAACTGTCCAGATCCAGTTGAGAATTAGGAAAAATAAGCAAAAAAAAATGTAAATATATTTAAAAAGTATCATAAATTCCATACGCAAAATTTCCTTAATTTCATACATAGATGTTTTTGAGAGACAGACATACATTCAAATAAAGCTGAAATACTCTTACTTTATACAGAATTAGAACAAACTTTATAATCCGATTTTCTGACCCAAAGCACATTACAACTATCAGAAGATACACACATTAGTGAGATGGAAGACACACTGATAAGAAGAAATTAGAGCTGACAGTTGGAAAGTGAAGGAAGAGAAACAAAAAACTATAAAAACTGACCTTCGGACGAAAAATGAATAGCAGTCTCGTACCATGTAGAGGACACTCAAGTAATTTGATATAAATAGTGATTGTTGTAAGTCCTTAAGAAAATCTTCAATTAATTTCACTGCATATTGCTTGAAAGGGCTTAGAAATATGTAATCCATAAAGTATTTTCTTCTGTTTTAGAGCATATCTGTGATTTCATTGATAGAGGAAACTGAAAATAGTTATGAGAAAGGATGAGGCAGGATCTTAGTTCAGTGGAAAGAGACCTGGATTTGGGATCTGAAGAACTGGATTTAAATACTGGCTCTTCCATTTGTAAACTGTATGCCTCTGGGCAAGACATTTAATCACCCTAGGTTGAAGTTTCCTGATCTATAAAATGTACAGGTACGACTAATCGAATTCTAGCATCCCTTCTAACCGTAAATCTATGATCCCTTGAAATAAAGTTAACCGAGATGATTTGATGCTTAAAGAAGAGAGTAAGTTTCAGTTCTCTGAACAATTCATTCATGTAAAAGTCCAAATTCCCTAGAAATGCCTGGTTGAAGGTTACTATTCTTTGTTTTAAGATTTAAAGAGGCAAATGGGTTAAAAACAAATCTTAGACTTGAGAAACTTACAATAAAACTTCCCAGAATTCAAGAAGATATCAGTTGTTTGGCAGAGTTGTTTACCACTCTCTGAATTTTGCTTTAAAATAAAATTGAGAGACCTTTTACAAGGTGTGAAGTAAGGATTAAGTTCCGAGGTGTCTTAGCGCCAAGGTACATAGAAGAAAGTCACATTATGTACCAGTTGCTCCATCCATCTGACTACAATTTGAATTTCATCGTGGGCTTCCATCTCAGAGGGCTTTTATGTAGTATAGAAATGAAATTGGTCTCCCAGAGATTTTCTAAGGAATTTCCTTTAGTATTAATGCAGTCCATTAAAAATGTGTCATGTACTATCAAATATCAAATGACTTTAGCAATAGCACTCTAAAGAAACATTCCTGTTACATTTTACAAACTTCCCTGTTTGGCTGCAGAAATATCAGGATTCAGGCCAAGAGAATTATCCAGGATTCAATCAATTAGATTCAATAAGTGTTTATTTAAGGGCTTTTGTGTGTGTCTGTGTGTGCCAGGCGTGATTCTGAATACTGTGAATACAAAGACAGAAAAGGAAATATTTCCTACCCACAAGAAGTAACATTTTCCTGAGCAGATGGGAATAAGATCACTACTGGAGGCCAGAACCGGGACATAGGAAGGGAGGCCCTTGTAGCATGGACACTTGTCACAGTGTCCTCTTCCATGACTTAATTTCAGCTCAGTCACTGCCATTGCCCCTTAAGTGTGCTGCACCTGGTGGCAGTGGAGCTGGAAAGGGGCATGGTGGCAAACTCCTGGTCACATGGTCCAAGTTACAAGGCAGGGCGTTGGAATTCAGCAAACATTCATTAAATATTTAATAGCATGTCCAAGGCTCTATATTAGGTCTTAGGGGAAATTTAATGATGAAATATGATATAGTTTCTGCCCTTCAAAGAATTTTTTTCTAGTATAGCAGAGGAACTTTAGGCATAGTGTTAGAGTAGGAGAAATATGGCATTTACACAAATAACTAAAATACAAATTAGAATAAAAGAAATGCAAAGAATAGATCCAATAGATCTATATGAGAAGGAAGAGACTATTTCCATTTGTATAGTTCAAGGACCAGGTGGGGAAGCTAGGTTACTCCAAAATCAAAGCAATGAGAAAGGGCAGAACTATACAGGGCACAGTAAGTCCCAGTGTAGCTGAAATTTACAGTGAATGAAGAGAAGTGGGTAGACAGATAAATAGACACATGAGTGAGTGTGTGTCTGTGTATGTGTGGATGGAAAGGTGATTAGAACTGAATTTTGGAGGGCTTGAAGGCCCCTCTATCTTGTTCCATTGAGTAGACAGTCCAGAGCCATGGAAAGTTTCTGAGGGGGAGTGTTGTGAAGTCACACCTGTGTCTGAGGCAGATTACTTTGAAGACCACATGGAGCACTCAAAACTCATCCCAAAGTTCTGTAATCAAGGATTTCTATTTTGTAAAAATTATGTATTAATAAAACAATTATTTTTCCCCAATTTCCTTAACCCTAATTTTACAATAAATTTTACTAGCATGTTAACTTTCAGGTTTCAACTTTTCATCTTACTTGTTCCTATCTTGTTTCTTTTTGCTACTACTGATCCCAATGTCTCTCTGTCTGTCCCCTGAGCTGGGAGGTTTTTATGTGAGTAAAACAACTCACATCTCTTGGTTAGGCCTTCCTAGGCTGCAAGTTTTTCTTCAAAAGCATGAAAAACTCCCCAAAGAGAGGAAAGAAAAGACAAATCAGTTTTCCTTCATTTCTGGAATTCCCTTGTCAGACTTTTGCTGATTTCCAAAGAGAATTTTCCATTTGTTTTTCTTTTGGGGGAAGAATTCATTGTGATTTTTTTATTCTTCTTTGACCTTTCTGAACCTAAAACCAACTTACATAAATCTTCAGAGAATTAGTTGGATTGTGAGTTTGAAAACCTGGGATCAAATCTTGCCTCTGAAACCCACTAGTTGCGTAGCCATGGGAAGTCATTTCATTTCTTTGAATCTTTTTACTTATTTGTAACAGGATGATAATAGTGCCGTTCTCAAAAATTGTCTTGAGGTTCAAGTGAAATTACGTATGTATGAGAAGGTGCGTGGGTTTGTCCTTCGTTGTCGAAGAAGGCCATGCCATCAGAGAAATAATGACATCACTTGTACTTGACTTTGTTTTGAGTGAGGGAGGGCTGGGCAGGTCACCTGCCTCACTTCTCCTCCAGAGCCATCTGAATCCAGTGACCAGATATTCCTCAGGATGACTGGAGATGACCCAGGATGAGGCAACTGAGGTTAAGTGACTTGCCCAAGGTCACACAGCTAGTGAGGGTTGTATCTGAGGTGAGATTTGAACTCAGGTCCTCCTGACTCCTGCACTGGTGCTCTATCCACTGCACCACCTAGCTGCCCCATGTAAAAGAATGACGCAGACTTTAAAGTTGTGCTCAATTACCATCCCTTTATCTTCTTAGGTATGGGGTGCAATTCCTGAACTTGCTCTAGCAATACAAATCTGAACCATTTATACAATGGTTAGTTGTCTTAGATACTCATATAATAAATAACTCTTCCAAAGTCACACACCTAGTTTGTCTCAGAGAAAGAATTTCAACCCAGCTTTTCCTAACTCCAAAATCATCCTTGGACCAGTGGTCTCCAAACTTTCTTTTGATTGTTCAGCCCATCAGTACAAAGTTTTGAGCATACATTCTCCAAAAGTGTACATTTGTATGTTTACAAATTATCTACATGAACTACTACATTGATATTTGTGTGCATTATAAAATTTACATAAAAATATAAATTGAAAAGGATGCTATGAAGATGAATTGATATAATACTGAAATCGATATATATCCACTGAAATTAACTGAAACTGAGAAGTGGGAGCAACTCCAGTGAAGATACCACTAATATTAAGCACCTCCTCCTCAGGAGCAGAGCTCCTGCAGACAAAATGTTCTCTATTAATGTCTTTGGAACTGTCAAATTGTTCAACATCAAAATAGATATGGTATTACCAAATGAAATCACAGAATAAGAGTTATGAGTGTACATTAGTCTTAACTTCTCTACATAATCCAACCAGCTGGAAAATAATTCTGCTTGGTTGCCCTGCTTTAACATAAAGCTCAAATTCAAGAAATAGGCTGGAAAATAAATAGACAACCAAAAGAGGAACTTGACCAAAAAAGTTACTATGAGGTCAGGGAAGACCAAAACAAACTCAGAAGAATACATTTACATAAAAACAGCTACAATCAAAGCCTTGAAGAAAGGAAAATTTCCTATGTGGACACAAGCCCAGCAAGAATTCCTAAAAGAGAGGTAAGAGTGATACACAAAAAAGGAGAAAGAAATAAGAATGATGTGAGACAATTATGAAAAGAAAATTAATAGCCTTTTAAAAGAGCACATAAAATACTGAAGAAAGTAAAACTTTAAAAACAGAATTGGCCTAATGCTAAAAGAGGCATAAAAAATTCACTGAAGAAAAGAACTGCTTAAAAAGCAGAATTGAGCAAATGGAAAATAAGAGATAGAAAATTTTTTATGAAGAAAATAATTCCTTAAAAATTAGAATTGGTCAAGTGACAACTAATGACATCATGAAACATCAAGAAACAATACTACAAAGTCAAAAAATGAAAAAATAGAAGAAAATGTGAAATAGCTCATCAGAAAAAAAGCTGACTTGGAAAATAGAGGAAAGATAATATATGAACTTCCTGAAAGTCATGATTAAAAAAAAAAAGCCTAGGCAGATTTCAAGAAATTATAAAGGAAAATTGCCTCAATAACTTAAATCCAGAGGATAAGATAAAAATTAAAGGAATCTATCAATTGCATCCTGAAAGAGATTCCAAATGAAAACTCCAGGAATATCACAGCCAAATTACAGAGTACACTTGTTAAAGTGCAAATGTTGTAAGCAATCAGAAAAAAAACCCCACAATTTAAATGTCTGGATAATACAAGATTTAACAGCTGTGTTAAAGGAGTGGAGGGCTCAGAATATTATACTATGGAAGGCAAAGGAGCTAGAATTACAACCAAGAATAACCTGTCCAGCAAAACTAAGCATATATCTTCAAGGGAAAAATGGATATTTAATGAAATGAGAAGTTTCAAGAATTCCTGATGAAAAAACCCAAGGTAAATTGAAAATCTGATTTTCAAATGCACTCAAGAGAAGTTTCAAGAATTCCTGATGAAAAAACCCAAGGTAAATTGAAAATCTGATTTTCAAATGCACTCAAGAACAGTGTAAAATGGTAAACATGAAAGAGAAATCTTATGAGATTCAATAAAGTCAAACTGTTGACATTCCTCTTTGGGAGGATGATAGTTGTGATTCCTAAGACCTTTGTCATAATTAAGGCAGTTAAAATCAGTCCTCATAGACAGAGAGCATGAATATGAGTCAATTATGTTGAAATAATCTTTTTAAAAATGGAGCGATAAAGATGGATGGACTGGGAGAAGGGGGAAGGGAGAGGAACAACAGAGGAAATATCATTAAAAAAAGAAGCACATGGAAGAGCTTTTACAGTGAAGGGGGAAAATAGGATTGGTGGACAATATTTGAACATCATTTTTATCAGAATTGATTCAAAGAGGGAAGAATAAAAAGACAGAGAGAGGGGAGTGGGGGAGAGAAGGAGAAATGAAAGGAGGGAGAGGAGGGAGGGAGAGGGAGAGAGAAAAAGAGAAAACTGTGTATTGAAGTCTATTTTACTCAACACAGGGAAATAGAAGGGGAAGAGTATAAGAAAAAGAGTAGGATGATAAAACGAAGAGTTGGTTAATGGAGGAAGTAGTGAAAAGCAAAATAGGCTTTTGAGGAGGGACATCATAAAGAGAGAAGGACATGGAATAGGAGAATATAAGAATGGAGAAAAATGCAGAGTTAATAATCATAACTGTGAATGTAATTGAGATGAACTCACTCAAGTTGGAAGTGGATTGCAGAATGGATGAGAAACTACAATCCAACAATTGTTTACAAGAGACACACTTCAAACAGAAAGACACACACAGAGTTAAAATTAGGGGCTGTAGCAGAATCTGTTACATTTCAGTGGAAGTAAAAAAAAGGGAGAGGTAGCAATCATAAACTCAGATAAAGAAAAAGCAGAAATAGATCTAATTAAAAGAGCTAATCAAGGAAACCGTGTTTTATAAAAATGTACCATAGACAGTGAAGTAACATCAAAGACGGTTACAGCAAGTTTCTTTGGCAATTGCCTCTTTTCTCAAATATATATGGAACTGATTCAAATTTATAAAAAATTATTAAAAAATAAGATTACTAAACTTAGACAACTAATAAATTGTCAAGGGATATGAATAAGAAGTTTTCATAAAAAAAATCAAACTATCCATAGTCATATGAAAAAATATTCTAAAACACTAATGAATAGAGAAATGTAAATAAAAACAACTCTGAAATACCACCTCACATCTACCAGAAACAACAAATTCTAGAAGAAATGAGTCAGAGGCAGAATTTGAACCTAGCTCCTCTCATTCCAGAACCAGTTTCTTCCCATTGTACCACACTCTTACCCATCTCCTGCTAATTTGATTTTCAATTTCAATAAATATTTATTGAGCCTATGCTATATAAAGAACACTATGCTAAGTGTTAGGAAATATAAGGTTCTTTATATATATATATATGTATATATGATGTCTACTTCAATGGATTGAATTGCTTGAGAGCAGGACTGTTTCACTTTTTTATCTCTGTACACACAATACCTAGCACAGTGTCTGGTTTAAAGTGGGCACTTAATAAATATATTTTGATTGATAAAAATAAATTTAGATAGGCACAATGTTCCTGTGAAGCATAATCTAATTGATGGTTATGGAACAGTCAGATAACAACAATATAATATGAATTATAATAAAACTACCAAGCAGCCTCTTAAAGAATATGATTGAGCTATGCATTTTCTTTTTTACTTCTTACTAGAGATGCAGCTGTAGTTTTCCCAATCTTCTGGATATTATTCATCATTTCATTCAAATGCAAAATGGGATTATTTATGCTAGTAGGAGAGATGTTGAGAGAATGGGTATTTTAACTCAGTTCGATGTGACTTTAAATATCACTTTGGCCAAAAAATAAGATTAGATAGACTAAAAAGAAATTGAATGATATCAAAGGATATAAAACCATCGAGAGCACAGGGTGAAAAGAGTCTTTCCCCTAAAATCTTGGCATGTTAGAAAGCATCATTTAAAACTAGAGTGGCATGAGACCACTATATAGATCATATAAACTATATAAACATATGGATTTCATTATTCTACAATGTTAGACAGGCCAAAAATATATTAGATCTACAATGAATTTTTCAAGGAGGATATGGATGGTCATGGTATGTCTTTAACCTTCTAACATCAAAATCAATCAATGATCTTTGAAAATTATCTGCTATGCAGACATGTTCTCCTACAAAATATATCTTAGTTTTATTGAGAAAGGCAGAATTCTGAACTGAGTTAATTGGTCTGGTCTAAAGTCACACTTCTCCTGTTTTTGACTAGTGATATTTCCTAATAACAACATAGCCCTAATGCTTTTGAACCTGTATTTCCTCAGCCTTTTCATACTTTGCCACAGTGACTGACCATCTGACTCCCCATCCTGTTTCAGGCAACTTCACCTTTGCCTCACCCTGCTATGAACTCTGATTTTCTAGTTATTGAGACTGGTTCCCTTCAGTCTTGTCTCTCCTCAGCCCTGTCTGAACTTTGATCTCTTGGTTATTGATCTAACTCATACAGGAACTTATTGTTTACCTCCGCATTATCCCAAACCCAATTTCCAATCAGTTAGTGCCAGTGGCAATATGAGAAGTTTAGAACCTCTTTATTTCTCTTGTAGCTATTTCCCTCTCCCCACCAAGTCCAGCTGATTTTATCTGCATCAAGATGATGCCAACATGACCATGTCTCTGCTAGGCACCATACAAACCAAGCTGAACAAACCTGCCTCCTTCTACTAATGGTATAGAAGACAAAGTAGGTCTTGTTATAATTCACCCAAACCACATTTGTTTTAGTCTGGTGGTTATTACACTGTAACTGAATCACCCAACCTCATAAGATCCAGATGTGAACTGTCAAAGCAAACATATTTGCAATAGTCATACAAATGGAAAGGGGGCACAAAAATTGTCGTGGGTTTTTAGAACAATCTGCTGATCCTTCTAAAGAATTGACTGAGAAATCCCTAACTCCAAACTCATTTCTTCAATAAAACTGAAGGAAAAGAATAGAGTTGGAATCAAAAGACATGGGTTCAAGGCTTAGTTTTGCCACTTAATACTATGTGGCACTGAACAATTCTCATAGACTGTCAATGAGCCTTGGTTTCCTCATCTGTAAAATGGGGATAATATCTAATGTTACTAATTAATTGAGGTTGTTATCAGGTTCAAATGAAGTAACGTGTAAAACATTTAAAAATTACCATGCAAATGTAATGTATTATTTTGCTGTTCTCTTTTTTCTACCTTCTCATTATATCTTTTTTATCCTTCAGTAAATATTCTAGGCCTAATTAATTTATAGTATTCTATTGCTATGATATAGCTTCACTATAGGCAACACACATAGGAAAGAAGTCAGTTAAGTCACCTTTTGGTAATATTATAACTTAGATTTCTGTAATATTATAACCTTAGTGTCGCAGAATTTCTATTACCTAAAGGACCCTGGTACATTATGAGACATTTGTATCACCTCAGGTCTTACTGAAATTTTTGCGTTCTTTTTCCAAGTATTCTGAAAGCAACCAGTTCCTCAATTTCAAGTATGAAACCAAAATGTTAAAAAGGAAAATTGTATTAGAAGGAACAAGAAAATTCCTAGAATGACTATTAATCCAGAAAATAATATGTAAATATACAACGTCACTTGGGATTCTGACCAAGGAGACATCTCTAATAACAACTTCACATCCCAAGTCTTGGAAGTTCATTCCTTTATATCAATTCTCTGTTGTTTAAAAGAGGAAATGACAAATTGTTTTCTATCCCTTTCTCTCCTTTCTCCTCTTCCACTCGTTCTAGTTCCACTATAGCACAGCCATACAGTCCATCACTTTTTCAGATGTGACCAGGCTGGGGTGATTCTACTTCACCAATGCCAAATGAGGAAAATTAAAGTGCTCTCTCTCTCTCTCTCTCTCTCTCTCTCTCTCTCTCTCTCTCTCTCTCTCTCTCTCTTTCTCTCTCTCTCTCTCTCTCTCTCTCTCTCCCTCTCTCTCCCTCCCTCTCTCCCTCTCCCTCTCCCTTTTCCCCAGTTAACTGAATAGGAAAAGGATGAGAGAGACTTCCCTACATCCCACTGTTTTCTACATCATTCTTGATGCTAAAACTTGGCTGGAAGCCTTTTTAAGAGTTTAAATGTTCAGCATTGTGGACTTACCGTGCAGACCACTGGAAAATGGCTATTAATCAGTGTCTAGGCACAATAAGCTATATTAAATTACAGAGTAGTATCATTTAAAACTATTATGATTGGTACATTCTTTGGGTAATAGCAGCAGCAATATTGCCCTTGTATATAGAAGTGTGTTTGGGGGGAATTCAAAGGGCAAGAAGTTTGTCTGTAGGGTGGTTGGAATAGCTTAGTGTCTAGTGAACTATATATATGTGAACTTTACATACAATTATACTAAGCATCTTAGCACTTGTATAGTAAGCAAAAGCTTTCTAAAGATAGTCTAGAAAAGACCTTAAAGGAGCTCTGGTAATGAAGTGGGGTGAGCATTGTTGCTGTGCTCTCCTATCATACCCCTCTAAACAATTTTCAAAAGCACATCAAACCATATTGTGAGTGGGATAAGTAGCACAGAAAGTCAGTGTGCTATTTCTCCAATCCAACATGGACAGAAAATAAGTCTTCAGTTTCAGGGTGAGAACTAGCCAGAAGTGTAGCATGGTGCGAGTAACACATGTGTAGACTTTGGAGACAGTAGAAACAGCTACAGCAGCACCAGGAGTACAAATCACCAAGGGAATGGGAAGGGGCAAAACACCTGCTCAGAACAAGATTCCAAAAGATATTAGCAAAATTGCAAGATAAAAATAAACCCACACAAATCATCATCATTTCTACATATTACCATCACAACCCAGCAGAAGAAGATAAAACGAGATTCCAGTTTAAAAAAAAACTATAGACAATATAAAATCCTTGGGAGTCTGCCTCAAAAGACATGCACACTATATGAACACAAGTACCAAATACTATATATAAAGACAGAGTTAAATAATTGAAGAAATATTGTTACACAGATAGCAGAGCCAATATAACAAAAATGACAATACTACCTAAACTAATTTACTTAATGAGTGACATGCCAATCAACTTTAAAAACAAACTTTATAAAGTACTAGAAAAAGTCATCTAGAGGAACAAATGTTAATACTTGAAAGAGAATCAGTTTTAAAAAGGAAAAGGAAAGGGCCTAGAAATTCCAGATCTCAAACTAATATTACAAAGTGATCATCATCAAAACAATTTGATACTAGATAAGGAACAGAGTAGTTGATCAATGGAATTGATTGGGTATAATATACAGAAGGAAATGAGCACAGTAACATAGTATTTGATAAATCAATAACCCACTAATAAAAATTGCTAAGAAAACTAGAAATCAGTCTAGCAGAAACTAGATATGGACCAACATCTCACACAATACAACACGATAAGTTCAGAATGGATACATGACCTGGACATTAAGGACATTTCCTAACCAAATTAGTGGAGTATGGGAGAAAATTATCTGTCAGATCTATGAGAAGGGAAAGAGTTCATGACTAAACAAGAGATAGAGAGCACCACAGGAGGGGAAAAGGATAACTTTAATAACATGAAGTTAAGCATGTTTTGCACAAACAAAACAAATGCAGTCAAAATCTTAAGGAAAGCAGGAAACTATAGGGGAAATACATAGCAAGTTTCTCTGATAAAGGTTTCATTTCTCAAATATGAAGAGAACTGCTTCAGATTTATACAAATAAAATCCCTTCCCCAATTGATAAATGATTAAAGGATATGAAAGGGTGGTTTTCAGAAGAAGTCAGTTATCAATACGTGATATTGTGAAGAAATGTTCTAATGTTCATTGTTCACAATAAATATTTTTAGCATACAGCTGCTCTATTAATGTAAATAGATTATTTTTTATTGAGTTAACATTCAAAGACTGGAAAGTATTTGTGACATTTACATTCAACTTATAATTTTTCCTATCTCAAGATTACCTCATTGGTTCAGATTTATTTTACCATGCTGAAGGACCTTGACAACAAGACCTTAATTTGAAATGATTCTGTCCTTAAAAGAAAAAGATAAAGAACCTAGAAGGCAGCTTTTGTAAGATCAAATCCTCCAGACCTTGGCCACATTCTAAAACCAGCTTGTCCTTATGTGTTACTGTTCGTGTCCCAATAGAATTTACATCAAGTTACAGTTGAATAGACTGGGTTTCAGTTCCTTATGTGGTAATGTTTTTTTTTTCCTTTGTTGTAACAAGGAACATAAAGAGAAACTTGGAGAATAAGGTAAACATTAACTGGAACATTAAGCTCTCATTCTTTTGCTGAAGTAGTGATTCAAAATGAAACAAATATTTCAATATTTTTCATTATCCTATTAATCAAAAAGTGAAATTTGTTTATGACACCAAAACAAAAGAGCAAACTCTTCATTACTGCCTTCTTCTTTATATGTCTCTGTTGAAACATGTTTTGTTATCATCACAAATACAAAAGATCATATCTCAGAACCAACTAGAATGAAAATAAAATAATATGCCATTAGTAATAAAAGGCTAGAAACCAACTACAGAAGGACTCAATTTGTTTGCAGGGCAGGTTCCAGTAGCCTAACCACCAGAAAGTCATAAACTCAGAAGCACATAAGGACTTTGAGTCCCAAATAACTGTAAGAAAACCTGGGCACAGAAGCAGTCTCTGTCCAAACTACTGTATACAAATAAAGCACCATATGAGAAACACAAAAACATGATACCAAAAATGATAACTGACATTGTAGAGAGAAAACAGAGGAATCACCTGTATGAAAGTCCAACACTCTGGGGGCTAGTCAGCACAGGAAGAATTTACACACCTCAATTTTCCTTGCCATGTTAGAACACATCAAAAGTAGACTCATTGATTTTAGGGAAATGTGGTATGGTAGATAGAATACTGAAGTAGGAGCATAAATTCATAGATTCTGCCACATGAAGAAGTATTTCTTCAGCTAAAACTCTCTTCTGATTCTACATCATAGGAAGAACAAACTTTGGCAGGTCCTACCAACTAAAAAGGTTTTGAGTATAGACAAGGGATGGATTATATGTCCAACAATCAGTCTAGTTAAGTTTAAACAGTCTTGCCATTAGATTGGCCACAGGAAAATAGGAGTTTTTTGGTTGTCACTATTTGTTTTGTGAAGGCAGCTATATTAAGTTACTCTACTTAGTAGCAACTCTACTAAGCCCATCTTAATGAATTATACTTAGTAATAAGTTACAGTAGTAACTTATAGTTATCTCTATAGTAGTAAGTAAAAGTAGCACACTAGTATAGTAGTAAATGTAAGTCACAATACTATGTTACCATAGTTTAAATGACAAATCTTTTCAGTAGCCTCTATTTAAGAAAGAATGGAAATGTATACTACATTTTAGAATTATTTCCATCCAAATCAGTGAAGCCCAACTGTCTATTAATCTTCTTGAGCTGGATGTCTTATAGATGTCTTAAAATCAACATGGTCCAAGATGAATTCATTATCTTTCCCCCAAAACTATCCCTTCTTCCTAATTCCCCTATTACTGTTGAGGACCTCATCTTCCTAGTCACTCAAGCTGGAAACTTAGGTGATATCCTGAATTCCTCGCTTTCTCACTCCCTTGTATCTAAGCAGTTGCTAAGTTCTATCATTCCTACCTTTATGACACTTCTCATTGTGTACCCCCATCTCTCTTCTGATACTGAAAACCACCCCAGTGTAGATCCTCATCACCTGATGCCTACACTATTGCAATAACCTAGTGATTGATCTTCTTTCCTCATGTCTCTCACCTTTTCAATTCTTCCTTCATTCAATTGTCATGTTTATCTTCTTAAAGCAGAAATCTAATCATATCATACACCTCCATTCAATAAACTCCAGTGGCTCCCCATTGCATCCAGGATAAATTTAAAATCATCTGTTTAGCTTTTAAACCCCTTATTAACCTGCCAACTTCCTACTATTCCAGCTTTCTTATACCTTACTCCCTGGCATGCTCTCTTTGATCCAATGACACTGGCCTCCTCAGTGCTTCTCTCATAGGATGCTCTATCCTGAGCATTTTCATTGACTCTTCTACTAGCCTGAAATGGAAGTTATATGCTTTGTTTTGGTTTTCCCAGTTTTCCTTAATGCTAGTGCCTTCTCTGTAAGACTACCCTCAATTTATTAGGTAGATACATAGATATATAGATATTACTAGTAATAAGTTACAGTAGTAACTTATAGTTATCTCTATAGTAGTAAATAAAAGTAGCACACTAGTATAATAGTAAATGTAAGTCACAATACTATGTTACCATAGTTTAAATGACAAATCTTTTGTCATTGATAGAAAGAATTTGTGCATTTGCTTATTGTCTTACCTATTAAACTGTGTTAGGGACTGCCTTGCCCCTTTGTTGCCTTTTTTTGTATCTGCAGTACTTAGCATAGTACCTGGTAAAACTGAGTAAAAAGAAAATGAAATTTTGACACTTCCTGAAAGAAAACTGATAGATTCAGAGTGCAGAATGAGATACGGGCATGGCTAGTATGGGAACTTGTTTTGTTTAACCATGAATATTTGTTACATAGACTTTATTTTTCTTTTGGTTTTTTTTGATGGAAGAGGAAGAAAGGAGAGGAAATATATCATTGCTAATAGAAAAAAATAAATTATTTTTTAAAATTAAAAAAAAAGGAATTAAAAAGACAAGCTTCATTTATCTGGAAAAATCATTTATCTGGAAAATCATATTCTCTGAAGTTGCCAAATATAATAAATGTTATCCAAGTTAATCACCTAAATGATTTTTACTGGTATTTCTGGGTTGGCTTTTAAATTTCAAGATCATAGTTTTTGCATTGAAAATGACTCCTGCTTGATTCATACAGTTTCATACCTAGTTTTAAACACAGTGATTTGACAGCTGTTTTTCTCCTGATAGAATGCTGTCATTTGAATTGTTTTCATGTCCCATTCTAAGCTGTAACACACTTGGAGGCCAAAAACATGATAACTGACTTTCAAACTCATTCAAGTAGAGCTAATACATTATGGAGAGGCTGCCTCCTTTTTGACCCAAGGTTTAAGCTTTAAATATTTCACATTTAGATATAAAGATGATGGCCTTTAATCAACTCTCCAGGAGGTGTCTACCCTGCCCCCTGAGTTACTGATCAGTGATGCTGATAGTTTAATGAGGAATTGGTATTTGGCCCCTTTCTAGTCTACAGTTAAGTCTTTTGGAGATAAGGATTATAATCTACCTCTCCCCTTTCTGCCTCCCCCTAAAGTTTAATTTGGCACCTTCCCAGCAGCTGAAAAGTCTCTAGGATCACCTCACTAACGTTATGCAAATGTCTAGGGCAGAGGGAGATCAGCTGAGCATAGCACTTGACTCTGTACTTAGTTTAACCAAGGCTAATGGAAACCATACCTCAGTGAAATGGAAGGATTAGAATAAGAATCTTAGAAGTTTTTTGAAGATCTGACATTTCTTTTTTACAATTTAGAAAAGTGATACCAAAAGTGATGACAGCAACCAGACTAAAAAAAAAAAGATCCCAAGTCCTAATTTAGTGCTAAATCATATTAATTTAGAAGAGAGACAATGTGGAGAGCTTTGGGGGGAAAATTTGGATAAATAAAATATTAAATTTAATCCTATGACATTTACTAATCATTTAATGATTGAGCACTGAAAGGTTAAGTGATGATCTGAGGGTCACGCAGCCAATGTATACTGGAAGCAGGAATTGAATCCAGGGTTTCTTGACTCTGATACCAGCTTTCCAAATACTATAACATGCTATCTCTAAAATAATGACAAAAATAATAATAAAATATTAATATTTCAAATAGATCTAATCTATTTAGATATATTATAATTATTACTATAACTCTATGAGGTTTACTATCCCTATTTTATATATGAGGAAACAGAGACTCAGAGGTCAAGTGACTTACCCAGGGTCATACTGTAAGTGTTTGAGGCAATGTTCAAACCTAGGTCTTCCAATTTCCAAACCCAGCAGGTAACTTTTGAGTTAGGAGCCATGGTCATGGTGTTACTGAGGATAGAGGGAATTAGGAAGGCAAACAGAGTTGTTTAGATAAAGGTACTGGGGAAAGATGGTAGAGTAAAAGCAGGGACTTGCTGGCTTTCTCCCCCTAAACTCCTCCAAGTAGCTGTAAAAAGTGACTCTAAACAAATTCTAGAGCTGCAAAAGCCACAAAATGACAGTGTAAAACAAATCCCAAGCCCAGGACAGCTTGGAAGGTTGACAGGAAGCATTGATTGTACTGGGCTGGGAACAGAACACAGTACAGATAGGGCCATGCCAGCACAGACAGGGTTGGAACAGGGCTCAGGGGACTGAATTGATGGAAGCTGTGGCAATTTCCAGACTTCTCAACCCACAAACACCAAAGATAGCATAGCAGATCAATGAGAAAACTCTATGGGACCTGGTTTGGCTGAGGTCCAGCTTCATCCCCAGGGCGAAGGAGGAGGCAGAGGCTGCTTCCAGAGTTCCTGGCCCATGGACAGTGTGGGATCAAGCAGCTGATACAAAACCCCTGAAGCCTGGGACAGTACACCACCCCCACTGGAAGCAGAATCCTTCCTTGGCAAAGAGAAATTTAAGTGTTTGGCTGGGAACATGAGAAAACCACATAAAATTGTAGACTATAGAATCTTACTTTGGTGACAAAGGAGATCAAAACATACAACCAGAAGAAGACAATAAAGTCAAAAATCCTATATCCAAAGCCTCCAACAAAAATATTAATTGATCTCAGGCCATGGAAGTGTTCAAAAAGGATTTTGAAAATCAAGTAAGAGAAAGAGAGCAAAAATTGAGAAGGGAAATGAGTGATGCAAAAAAATCATGAAAAACAGGTCAACAGCTTGCTAAAGGAGACCCCCCCAAAAATACTGAAGAAAATAATACCTTTAAAAATAGACTAACCTAAGTGGCAAAAGAGGTCCAAAAAAGCTAATGAGGAGAAGAATGGCTTAAAAATCAGGACTGGCCAAATGGAAAAAGAGGTCACTGAAGAAAAGGCTCACTAAAGAAAATAATTCCTTCAAAATTATAATGGAGCAAAGGGAATCTAATGCTTTTATGAGAAATCAAGAAATTATAAAACAGAACCAAAAGAATGAAAAAAATAGAAGACAATATGAACTATCTCATTGGAAAACCCACTGATCTAGAAAATGGATCCAAAAGAGATGATTTAAAAATTATTGAACTACTTGAAAACCATAATTCAAAACAGAGTCTAGATATCATCTTTCAAAGGAAAACTGCCCCGATATTCAAGAACCAGAGTGTAAAATAGAAATGGTAAGAATCCACTGATCACTTCTTGAGAGAGATTCCCCTAGGAATATTGTAACCAAATTCCAGAGTTCCCAAGTCAAGGAGAAAAGATTGCAAGCAGCCAGAAAGAAACAATTCAAATATTGTGGAAATATAATCAGGATGATACAAGATTTAGCAGCTTCTGCATTAAGGGACTGAAGGACTTGGAATATGATATGCTGGAGGTCAAAGGAGCTAGGATTAAAATGAAAAATCACCTACCCAGAAAAACTGAGTATAATACTTCAGGGGAAAAAAATGGAATTTTAGTAAAATAGAGGACTTTCAAGCATTCTTGCTGAAAAGATCAGAGCTGAATAGAAAATTTGACTTTCACACACAAGAATCAAGAGAAACATGAAAAGGTAAACAGGGTAAAGAAATAATAAAGGACTTTTAAAGCTGAAAAGTTGTACATTCCTACATAGAAGGATGATATTTGTATCTCATGAGGCCTTGCTTAATATTAGTGCAGTTGAAGGAAATTAGATAGAGAGAGAAGGGGGATAGACAGAGAGAAAGAGAAAGAGAGAGATGGCACAGGATGAATTGAATATGAAGGGATGATAGTTGAAAATAAAATTAAGGGGTGAGAGAGGAAAATATTGAGAGTAGGAGAAAACAAGAGATAGAATGAGATAAATCATCTCACATAAAAGAGGCAAGAAAAATATTTTACAATAGAGGGAATGGGGGAAGATGAAAGGGAATGAATGAGTGAACTTTACTCTTATCAGATTTAGCTTAAGGAGGGAATAACATGCACATTCAATTGGATATCTTACCATATGAAAGTAGGGGAAGGGGATAAAGGGCAGGGATGATAGAAGGGAGAGCAGATTGGGGAAGTGGGGGAGTCAGAAGCAAATATTTTAGGAAAGGGACAGGGTCAAATTTGAAAATAGAATAAAAGGGGTCAGGATAGGATGGAGGGAAATATAGTTAGTCTTTCACAACATGACTAATATGGAAGTGTTTTACACAACTACAAAATTGTTTTTGTCAAAAATGTTGTTTTTATATGGAACTGAGGGAAAAGATGTATTGGCAATGGGGTGAAGAAATCTATATTACTCTAAAAAAAAGTAAGGGAGAGTAAGGGGGAGGATGATAAAAGGGAAGGCAGACTGGGGGAAAGAGTAATCAGAATGCATTCCATATTGGGGTGTGGGGAGGTGAGAGATGGGGAGAAAATTTGGAATTTAAAATCTTGTAGAAATGAATGTTACAACTAAAAATTAATTAATTATTTTCAAAATGTAGTGTTGTATTAAATGGAATGCATTCCAAAGCTACCTCTGAATCCTCTAGCAATTTTATAGAGATCTACTTGAGCTCTTTATAGAGTAACTTGGGATCACAAATAATGGAAAGCTAGCACATACTCCCTGTTGGAAGATAATAGCTGTGTTTGATAACTTTTGAAAATCCGTCTAGGGACCTTGTCTACTCTGAGCATTGTAGAGCAACATGATGTAATGGAAATAATTCTAGCCAGGAAGTTAGAATCCTCGATTCTTATCCCAGCTCTCAAAATGGTGTGATTTTGCATACAAAAGCTTCACTGCTATAGATTTAGTTTCTGCATCTATAGGATAATCAGGGTGAACTAATATTTCCTGTTTTTCTAAGAGTACAATTCTCATTCTCATTGCTGTTTCTTGAACTCTCAGGCTGAAGAGAAAAATTATGTGAAAGATTGACAATGAATATTCAAATTAGAGAATAGTTCATTTTTCCAGTATTGACTTCTCAAAACTAAAAGGATGTATCATATCAGTGATGGGGATACTCCTTTCATTGATATACAAACTAAGATCCCTTCACTCCTTGCTTGGTAGATTTTATGAGTTATTGTAGACTACCTGTTGATTTGTCTGTTTAATATATATGTCTATAATCTATGTGTACATAGTTCTATGGGATGTCATGTAGAAAACTATCATGCATCAGCCAGCTTTCTGGTGATGAGAGTTTCTCCAATGTCAATCCGAAAATATATTGATTATATTTTCTTCCTTTCTTCAGTCAGGTCTGATAAGAACCCAGGAAGCAGATTATTTCTTAAAACCACTTCCTTTGCACCTAGCCCTTAAACTGAATTATTCAGCACCCGATGGACATCATTCCCATGTACTTTACAAAAGATCCGTAGGAGCCCAGCCTCACAGTGATAATGAAATCATGATGATTGAGAGGAAAAGAGAACTGGAAAAGCACAGCAGATTATATCAAGAAAACCAGCATCTCCACCATGGATTTAACCTCAAGCACCCACAAAAGCAGCATTTCTGTGGAAGGCGCAAGAAATGTATGTAAGGGCAAATTTTGGTTTTATTTCATTACTATTTATAGAAACAACATGTTATAATGGATAAAGAGATAGCCTAAAAGCCAGGAAGACCTGTGTTCCAATGTTGCCTCAGATAGGTGTTGGCTTTGTGACCCAGGGCAAGTCACTTAACCCTTCAGTGCTCACTGGCAACTCTTTAAGATTGCAACTTTCAGAGAATCATGAAATCAATAAACATTTATTAAGTGCCTACTATGTGTCAGTGCTGGGGATGCAATAAGATAGTCCCTACCTTCTAAGAGTTCACAATATAATGGGGGTAGCAACTAGGAAATAAATATATACAAACAAGCTATATATTTATATATGTATATAAATATACACACACATGTGTGTGCATGTTTGTGCATGTGCGTGCATGACAAATTAGAAATAATTAAAAGGGAATGAGAAAGGTTACCTATACAAGGTGGGATTTTAGTTGGGATTTAAAAAACTGATGGGAAACCAACAGGTGGGTTCCCATTTGGGAAAGGAGAGAATTCCAGGGATGAGAGACAGCCAGAAAAAAGATGGTTAGAGCTGAGATGGAGTGTCTTGTTCATGGGACAGCAAGGAGGACTGTGTCACTGGATCAAAGAATACCTGATGACCTTAAGGTTACAAGAACCATGGAAATGTAGATGGGACCTAGGTTATGAAGGGCTTTGAATGCAAAACAGGATTTTGTAGTTTATCCTAGAGGCAATAGGAAACTAAGGGAGTTTTCTGAGTGGAGGGAGGGAGTGGTGAGAAAGTGACATGGTCAGACCTACACTTTAGGAAAAATCACTTTAGTGGCAGCATGGAGAATGATTTGGAGTAAGGAAATATTTGAGATAAGCAGATCCACCAGCAGGCTATTGCAATAAACTAGGAATGAGAGGAAGGTCTACACCAGAGTGTTGTCAGTGTCAGAAGAGAGAAGGAGGAGAAATACTGCAAAAGTGAAAATTGACAGGTCTTGGCAAGAGAATAAGCATGGTGTGGGTAAGAGTGAAAAATTAAGGGTGCCTCTTGGGTGGTGAGCCTGAACAACTGTGAGGATGCTGTTGACTTCCAAAGTAATAAGGAAGGTAGAAAGGGAAGAAAGGTGAAGGAAAGACAGTAAGTTCTTAGGTGTCTAGTAGACATTCAGTTTGAGATTTCTGAAAGACAGCTGGAAATGTGAGATTAGCAGCAGAGAGATATGAGAATCTTCAGCATAGAGATAGTAATTAAAATCATGACAGCTAATGAGATGAAGTGAAAAATGGGTGAAGTAGTATGGAAGAAGATAAGAGAGATCAAGATAGAACCCTGTGGAACACCTTTGGCAAGTCGTTGTGATCTTGATGAGGATTGTGATGAGCACTGAGGAAAAGAGACTGAGAGGAAGAGGTCAGATAGGTGGGAGAAGAACTAAGAGAGTAGTATCCAGAAAACCTAAGGAGAAGGGATTGTCAAGAAGGAATAAGTAATTAATCATGTCAAAGCTCCCAAGAGGTCAAAGAGAACAATTGCTATTTTTCTCCACCTTCATTCAACAGTACATGAGTAGAAAAGAGCAAAAACAGAGAATGGTGGGTGTGATTCAAGGTTGAATATAGGCAGAGCATAAAAATCAAAATAATAAGGGGGCTAAAGATTCGGGAGGGGTAGATAGTATGGTGGTAAATGAGTACACTAAGGGGTCAAGATGGAGAAAGGTGGAGAGTGGTTAGTGTGAACAAGATGAGCTGGGAGAGTAATTGAGGGGTAAAGGATTGTAGGTGATGGTGTGGATAAATGGTAGAGTTTTATGATTGAAGGCAGAGGGAAAGGTGAAAAGTCATTAGATTATGGTCTGATGAGGAGATTTCAGAATTCTTGAATGCAAAGGTAGTATATTGGTGGATGACGGCAAGCTCAGGGGTGTTCTATCTTCATATGTAGTTGAAGTGGAATAGAGGTGTACATTATGGAAAGGGAGGAGGTTGAAGAACTGAGTGGTTAAGATGTGGACCTACATTGCTAGAGAGTTTCCTCACCAGGAAGCTCCCTACTCCAGTCTTTTTCATGTCCCTATCCAATTTTTAACACATTATCTTAAAACATTGACATTTATATAAATTAATACAAGTATATATCATAGCTATAAGATAGAAAAAATATTTTCTTTCAGCAGTATCCTCTCAGGGATGGGGAACTTTGACTAGGTTCTCAAATGTGACCAAACTTTATGGAACTATAAATCCCAATAAGAATATTGGTTCTATGAAGTTTGGATTCAGTAAAAGGTCCATTCTTAAGGACCTAGAGGGCCACGTGTGGCTTTGAGGCCACAGGCTCCTCACCCCCAAGGTGAACTCATAGAAATGACCGCCATAATAATAAATTTAAGGTAAAATCTCTCCCTAGGTTTATCTTTTGTCTGTCTTGGATTGATCAGGTACAGTATAAAGTGATGGAAGAGAGTAGTCAATCAGACTTCAAAATTTTTCTATTAGGTTTAACTATTTTATATTTTAGAGGTGTAGTAGCATCTTAGATCTAGAAGGGTTTATATTTTTTATGTCTAGTCTGTATTTATAAAATTCCATTTTCTGTGTTGAGAATTTATCTTAGCCCTCTATTTCAAAGAATTCACATAAGGAGGATAACGTCTTTATGACAAAACTATAGAAATATCTTGTTTTTATCTAAGACGTCTTGGTGTATGAATCAGTATAAAAAAGGAACATGTATATTATTGCAGTCATTACAAATAGTAGTAAAATAAGTAGGGTACTAGGAAAGAGGAGTCAACAAATTCACAGATAGAAGGAACATTTATACTTCTATTAGGAAAGATAATGTTTAGCACTATTGGTTTATTATTAAATTATTAATTATAGGCATCAGCCCACAAATATATTGAGTGCTTACTTTGTCCTTGCTATAAATTACAAAACACCTGAAATATAAGATGCATAGAATACAAATATACTTGTTTAATTTAAATATACTTCATTTATATCAGACTATCAGCTCCCTAGTCACTGATACTGTGATTTTCAGTGTAGACCCAAGTTCATGATATAGCCAACTGTATCAACTTATTGACTCACTATGAGTTTACTATCCACTAAGACTCCTAGTCTTTTTTTTCTTTCAAATGAACTACCATATAGCTATGACCCTCTCATCTTTAACTGTGAAGTTGTGGGTGTTTTTTCTGAAAACAATTATAAGATTTTACATTTATCCTTCTAAAATTTGTTCTTACTAGATTTAGCCTAATGACAACATTTTTATGAACCTACGCTATCATTCATAGTGCTAGGTACACCTTACAGCTTTATCATCTGCAAATTTGAGGAGTATGCAAGCTTCAATTTTTTGAGTCAGTGATAAAAATGGTCATCTACATTGGGCTTAGAGGATTCCTTGAGTAGTGAATTGGAGACTACCTTCCAAGATGACTTTAAACCATTAATAACCATTCTTTGTGACCAAATATTCAACCATTTATGAAACACTCTAAATGTACTTTTGTTTAGACTGTGCCTCTTTATCTTTTCCAGAAGGATAAAATGAAAGATTTTATTTTTTTTTACTAATATCTAATTAACTATATTTTCATTATTCACCTGACGTAGGTATATACAACTGACCTGTAATTTTATTGGCATAGAGGATGCTCAGATGAGAAAACTCCCTCTAATAATGCAGATTGGCACCTCTACTTCGGAGAGTTGTCCAGAGCAGTGAGAGGTTCAGTGACTTGTTCAGGGTCACACAGTAAATATGTGCCAGAACCTAGGATCTTGTTGATTCTGATCCAACTCCTTATTTATATCATATAACCTCACCAGTCTAGTAACGATTTCAAAAAATGAAATTAATCATACGGTTTTTAATGGACCCACGTTGATTCCTCATGATCACTGCTTCTTTTTATAGATTTTCGCTAACAGTTCCTTTAATGATACATTCTAGACATTTTCCCCCAGTAATCAAAGTCAAGCTCATGTCCTGTAATTTAAATTTCATTCTCTTCTTGTCTCTTCATAATTTTTGTCCTTCAGAAGCACCATCCCTGGTCCCTATGAGCTTTCAACTATCATTGACACTAAACTGATAATCACAGCTATGGACCTTCAGATATAGCTCATCAGAGACTGGTGACTTTAACTCATCAAAGACTTCCCCATGATCTCATCTTACTTTCCAACTTATCCTCAGTAATAAAAACTTCTTCAACATATTCCTTTCCAACCCAATGATCATTCCTCTTTGTGGAACATAAGGAATAAAAGAATTCAAGTACTATGTTTTCTGTCCATCATTCTTTATGTTCATTCAGTCCACCCTGAGCAGTGGTCCTATCTCTAATTTTCATATTCCTCTCTTCTCAATAAAGTTTAACATTAGCTTTATTTGTCAGCCTCAGATTATTTTGAGCTTTAGTTCTCCTGGCACCATTGGGAAAGGTATGCTATACTTTTTTTATACATACTCCATTTTGCTTGTGTCCATCTTCTTTACATGTATTATTTAAAATATATGTTGGTTCAGGAGTTCCTTTGCATACATGTTATTCTTTTTGACAACTTTCTCTTTTCCTACTTATTGGACTCATTACTTTGACAAAAGGTCTATCTCCTTCCTCTTCAGGATAAGTCCTATTACAGTTACTTATTTCTTTGCATCCTTTGGTCCTTGTATCCTTTCTCCTCTGTTCTTCCACTCTTCAATTTACTTTTACCTGTTTAAATTCTTTTTCTTCTTTATTTTTACATTAAAGCCTTTCTGTTTCTTGTAAGGAAGAATTCATTCTCACTGATATCATAGAATTCAGAGGTGACCCTCAAGTCCCACTATCTTCCTTCTTTAGAGGGAATGCGACTTGAATTTTGAGCATAGATAATCATTTACATAGTCGTGACCGAAAATAAAACATCAGATATACTCTTTGAGGCACACTGACAAATGTAGCCTGCTCTCTATACTTTAAGAAAGTGAGAATTTGCTTTCTTACTAGCTAATTCTCTGGGCAACTATTGTGACTAATTTTGTTTTATGTTTTGTTTTTGTGAGAGTCTTCAATTTTTAGGCTTTTTCTGTTTTTCACCTTCACAAGATACAGCCAACTTCATTCCCTTGTCTTAGCAACTCAACTTTACGTTGTCTTATCTTTTCTAAATAGCTTTTTTATCTTACTGTGATGGTAATTTAAATGAGAAGATCTTTCCCAGTCATTAATAGATCCATGTGACTTGCTTAAATCACATGGAAGCCTACGTCACATGTGGTGGGAAGAGCTTACTGAACAAGTGGAACAGAAAGGGTGGAGCAGAACTGGGAGGAAGTTGGTGAGAGTGATTGGGGGCAGAGGAGAGAGGACACAGGCAGGCATAGCTAGGTTCTTGAGTGTTTGCTTGTGAGAAGGCCTCAGCACTGGGGAGAGGCTTGGGAATGGTTTTGTCTCCTTCAGGGCTAATATACGTTGATTTCTTGGTTACTATGACAGATTTGACTTTCTAGTGTTGGGATTTGGCTTTTGGTGTCTGAATAAATGTTTTCCTTCTGCCTTATATATGGAGAGCAGTCTGTTATACATTGAGATTCAGAATTACACTGACATATTCATAGTTGCCCTTGGGCTGTGATTATTGCCTGGGTGATACACTTACCAACTTCTTTCTCTTTCATTCTATTCCTTTTCTAGCTAGTCTCCTTTTCTTACAGGTCTTCTCCTCTTTCAGGTCAACTATTTTACCTGTTACTCCTTATTTGCTTCAGGTTCTTCTGTTTTAGTGGTCTTATTCTTAGACTCTTCCTCCTCCTTCTCTAGACCTTCTCTTGCTTCTGTTCCACTTTCTAATCTTCCTCTTCTCATCCTTCTACTTCAACTTTTCCTCAAGTCTTCACAGATTTTCCCTACCCTATATTCATTTTCACACATTATTCAAAATTATAAAACCCTTCAAATTCCCTACACTGTTCCTTCTATTTCTTCAGATCAAGTCCTTTTCTCATAAAAGTTGGAGCTCATTAATTAATTGTCACATTTTTACTGATAGGTCATGTGGTTGGAATTGAAACAACTGGACAGAAATCAGTCTGAATTAAGGACCATGGATAGCTCTGAGAGATTTTAGTTCTTTGATTAATTTCCAAAATGAATGAATCCATTTTTCTTGTTTACTTAACCACCTGTACACTACCCTGAATGTCAGACTCTTAACATTCTTTTTATAAAAGTTTGTTTCAATCTATATTTAGATACCATCAGTTTTCTTTCTCTGGAGATGGATAGAATTTTTCATCATAAGTCTTTTAGAGTTATCTTGGATCACTGTATTTCTAAGAATAACTAAGTCATTCACAGCTGATCATCTTATAATATTGTTACTTTATACACAGTACATTTCACTTTGCATTAGCTCATGCAATGCTTTCTGGTTTTTCTGAGAGCATCCTACTCATAATTTCTTGTACTATAATAACATTCCATCATAATCACATACTATAACTTGTTCAACCATTCCCTAGTAGATGGGCACACCCTCAATTTTTTAATTCTCTCCCCCCAGAAAAAAACTGTTATAAATATTTTTGCACGTGGAGGTCCTTTTCCTTTTTCTTTTTTTCTCTCTTTTGGGATACAGACTTAGTAGTGTTATTGCTAGGTCAAAGGATATGCATGGTTTTATTTACTATGAGTATAGTTCCAAATTGCTCTACAGAGTAGTTGAACCAGTTCACAACCCCACCAATAGTGTATTAATGTCTCATTTTTCCCACAACCCCTCAAATATTTGTCATTTGCCTTTTTCTGTCCTATTAGCCACTTTAATAGATATGAGATAGAAACTTGGAGTTATTTTAATTTGCGTTTCTCCAATCAATAGTGAGTTAATGCTAACTATATTTTCCTCCATCCTATCACCCTCCTATTTGTTGTCTCTCTTCTTCCATCCTGTCCCTCCTCAAAAGTGTTTTGCTTTTGACTATCCCCTTTGACAATCTTCTCTCCCTTCTATCACCACAATCCTTGTCTTATTCTACTCTTCCGACTTTCCTGTAAGGTAAGATAGATTTCTATACCCACTTGAACATTTATGTTACTCCCTCCTTGTGGTAATTCTGATAGGAATAATGTTCACTCACTCTCCCTCATCTCTTCCCTCTTTTCCTCCACTGTAAAACCTTTTTCTTACCTCTTTTACTTGAGATAATTGACCCTCTCCCTTTCTCTTTCTCAAATACATTCCTGTCTTACCTTTTAATATTATTTTTTTTACATATCATCCCCTCATAATCAAATCACACCTGTGCTCTCTGTCTATATTTGTTCATTCTAACTACTCTCATAAAGAGAAAGGTCTTATGAGTTAAAAATATCATCCTCCCATGTAGAAATGTAAACAGTTTAAACTTTTTCAGTCCCTTATGATTTCCCTTTCCAGTTTACCTTTCTTTGCTTCTCTTGATTCTTATATCTGAAAGTCAAATTTTCTATTCACTCTGATCTTTTCATAAGTAATGTTTGAAAGTCCTTTATCTCATTGAGTTTTCATTTTCCCCTACAGAATTTTATTCAGCTTTGCTGGGTAGGTGATTCTTTGTTATAAACCTAGCTCCTGTGTTCTTCAGAATATCACGTTCCAAGCTGTCACATCCTTTAACATAAAAGCTGTTAAATTTTGTATTACCTTGACTGTGACTCCATGATGTTTGAATCTTTCTGTCTGCTTGCCAGAAAGCAAGCATTTTCTCCTTGATCTGGGAATGCTGGGATTTGGCTATAATATTCCTGGCAGTTTTCATTTTGGGATCTCTTTCAGGGAGTGATTGGTAGATTCTTTCAATTTCTATCATACCCTCTGGTTCTAGAATATCAGGGCAGTTTTTCTTGATAATTTCTTGGAAGGTCATATCTAGGCTCCTTTTCAGATCATAGCTTTCAGGTAATCCAATAATTTGTTTTCCAGGTCAGTTGTTTTTCCAATGAGATATTTCAAATTATCTTCTATTTTTTTCATTTCTTTGATTTTTGTTATATTGTTTCTTGATTTCTCATACAATCATTTTGCTGAATTCTAATTTTTAAAATAGTATTTTCTTCAGTGAGCTTTTGGACCTCCTTTTTCACTTGGCCAATTGTACCTTTTAAGGGACTCTTCTCTTTGACCTTTTGGCCTTTCTTTACCATTTAGCCTAGCCTATTTTTAAATTGTTATTTTCTTCAGTATTTTTTGTGTCTCCTTTACCAAGCTATTGACTCATTTTTTGGGGGGGAATTTTCTTGCATCACTCTCATTTCTCTTCCCAATTTTTCCTCTGCCACTGTCACTTGATTTTCAAAATTCTTTTTGAGCTCTTCCATGCCCTGAGATCAGTTTATATTTTTCTTGGAGGCTTGGGATGTAGGACTTTTGACTTTGGTGTCTTCTGAGTGTGTATTCTGATCTTCCTTGTCACCATAATAACTTTCTATAGTCAGTTTTTTTTTCATTTGTTTGCTCATTTTCCCTGACTATAATATATATATATATATTACTTACTTGACTTATCTGTTTGTTAAAGTAGGGCTCTACTTGAATGTTGAAGGGCACACTGTCCCAAGCTTCAGGTCTTTGAGTTGACATTGGCATCTATGGACTGAGAGGTCTGGAAACTGCCACTGCCCTCACTCCTGCTCTGAGATTCTGGGGCCTAATCTGTGTGGGTACTACTTATGCTATACTACACTCCTCTCTCACTCTGGTGAGATAGACCTTTCTCCCAGGTTGTCTTGGGCTGAAAATTTGTTTCACTCCATTTTTTATGGGTTCTGTGCTCTAGAATTTGTTTAGAGTCATTTTAAAGGTTTTTGGATGGATATGGGGAAGAGTTCAGACAAGTCCCTGCCTTTTCTCAGCCATCTTGCCTCTGCTTCTGTTTCCTTAGACTCTTACCATCTTTAAAAAAGCAGTTTTATAGGTTTTGTTCTTATCCACATATAACTCAAGTATCTTCCAATAAAAGGTGGGGGAGGAAAATGATTCCTTACTTTCTGGTCAGTTTGTAAATTCTTTGAGATGGTAATATTCCTAAAAGATTCCGTTGATTATGCCCCCCTTTTCTCTCTTAGAGTCTAGTTCATCCCTTTAATCCTTTTCCAAAACTTTAGCTTTCCTACCCAGAACTATCCTCTTAGTTTTTTGCTAAAGGTCCCCCAGACCAGCTTTGTTATTGGGTATTAATCACTTAAGATTAAGTAGGAAATGTTAAGAAACTAACATGATTAATTTTAACATTGAATTTTTTAAATACTTCAATTCATGAATTTATTTTCTTTCTCTGAAACAAATCAGTTGATATTCCATTTTCATCTGTGATATAACCACTTTTGATAAACAGGATAAATAAGCTTAGAAATACTTGTTCAGGAATACCATTATGTGATAAGCAATACTTAGTTCACTCTTCTGCAGCATGGACTATGGAATGATGAACTGATTGAGGTTTTATTAACTGAAGTATTATCTATTGGAGGCATTCTGAATGATGTTTCTGACTTTTTAAAGGTAATTAGAACATATAATAATTAAGTTTGGGGATATTTCCCCTTGAAGTGAATATGGTTTAAAAATAGTGCTTAGTGTAGAGAGTAGCCAGTGTGTGTGTGTGTGTGTGTGTGTGTGTGTGTGTATGTGTGTGTGTGTATGTGTGTATGTGTGTGTGTGTGTGTGTGTGTGTAATGCTAGATGTAATTACAAGTCTCTAAAAATCAAGTCTTTAAATTATAAGTCTTTAACAAAATCACTCTCTGCTTACTGTATATACTACAATTATAGTTTCCTTAAGTTTTCAAGATCAGACATATAATTTACCACTTAAACAATTGGGTTTGCTCAATCCCACATTTGAAATTATATAACACACAAGTTAACCACAATTTTTTTTTTATTTTTCAATCCAAAGATAATTTTCACACAACCTTATTTGGATCATATGATCATTTTGGAACTGGAAGAGAATGTTGCCTCCCCATATTTCTACCTAACAATTGTACATACCCAAAAGAAAACAAACAAAAGAAGCCATAAACAAAATCTCAACCTAGTTATTCTAACTTGACCGACAAAATAGTCTTTGTCTTCTAAATAAATACTTATGGTGTTTTCAGAGGGTTGGCTTCCCATTAGGGTCTGGGACAAAGGGTTGTGTTGTTCTTGCTTTGTAACAGAAAGTTAATAAAATTCTTACTTATGGGAGACACAATCCAGTTGAGATAAGAGAGAGAAGCATTCATTTAGATGTTCATGGGATCATGGATATAGAGCTGAAAAGGGCATTAGAATTTTGCCAGTCTATACTTTGACTTTTCCAGATGATGAAATTGAGACCCAGAGAAGTTGTGGCTTACCCAAGGCTATATGGATGAGTAACCAAGATTGATCATGAAATTCCCAAATTCTGTTCTCTACACTCTTGTGCGTATGCACTCTAAACTTAGTTCAGTGTAACAGAGTAAATCTCATTTTAAGAAAGTTTCAAATCATGAAGAAAATCTCTTCTGCAAAATTTATCATCAAAAATAAGAAACTTTTACTTATGGCAGCTTCACTCTGCAGCTACTCCTTTACAAGATCTCTTTTCAAAATCTCCATAGGATTATATGAATCTTTTGGAGTTATGCTTCTGACTCCTGGGGATAAATATGTAGACCTAGTTCAGTGTGTATGTGTATGTGTGTGTGTGTGTGTGTGTGTGTGTGTGTTCATCCTTTGTTGCTGAAGAAGACCATGCCATCAAAGAAATGATGACATGACTTGCACTTGACTTTGTTTTAAGGGAGGGTGGGTTGTGCAGGTCTCCAGCCTCACTTCTCCTCCAGAGCCAGGTGAATCTAGTGACCAGCTATTCATCAGGATGACTGGAGATGACCCAGGATGAGACAATGGGGGTTAAGTGACTTGCCCAAGGTCACACAGCTAATGAGTGTCAAGTGTTTGAGGTGAGATTGGAACTCCTAACTCCTGCACTGGTACTCTACCCATTGCACCACCTAGCTGCCCCACATGTAGACTCAGTTCATTAGTTTGCTTTTGGAGGAATACCCTCAAGAACAAAAACTCATAGTGATAAGTGCTATGGTAACATCTATACAACAACTTCAATGTCCTTCTGTTTTTGTTCAGGTTTTACATCACTATGCAATAAACAATGTAAAATATTTAGCATTAATTATCTAAAAAAAAAACTTCCAGGTACTAATTTGGACCATTGGAAATAAGGGAGTTTCCACTTTTCATTGATTTCCTCTGTTTCCTTTCACAGATATGCCAAAGCCTCCCAAAGAAGATCTTTTCATCTTAC
Source organism: Potorous gilbertii (assembly GCA_028658325.1). Lineage (NCBI taxonomy): Eukaryota > Metazoa > Chordata > Mammalia > Diprotodontia > Potoroidae > Potorous > Potorous gilbertii. The sequence continues at coordinate 614,452,414 of CM053769.1, read as the reverse complement.
CTGATGAATATAAGTATCCATTGCGGAACAAGCGGTCTCTCCTGAAAACCCACAAAAATAATGAACTGAATGTGGAAACACTAGTGGTAGTTGACAAAAAGATGATGCAAAACCATGGTCATGAAAATATTACAACTTACGTCTTGACTATACTCAATATGGTAGGATAGCACTTCTTGTTGAGGCCAACTGGGTAATTAAATCTTTCCTAATATCTGACCTATTGCAAAATTAGCATTTGCCATTCTGTTACTTTACTTGGGAATTCATTTAGCCATCATAAGAAACCTTACTTGGTGAATTTAACAAATTCAATTCAGTAAATATTAAAGTACCTATTATATTCATGACATTGGAGCAGCAGAAATTTAATAACAGTATTCCCTCAAAGATTTTATAATCATTGGGGGAATGAGACATATACACAGATAATTATAATCCTACAAGTACATGAGAGAGGTCGCATAGAATGGCATGAAATTTGAAAAGGAATGGGACTAAGTTATTCAAGTTTGGCTTGAGACTTTGTGAGAAAGTAACTAATAATAAATAGTAATACTCTAATCATTGTAACAGCTCACCTTTAGAAAGCACTTTAAAGTTTTTAAGACACTTTTCACATGGTATCTCGTTTGTTCTCATAACAACCTTATGTGGCACATGCTGGTGTTATCTCTGCTTTATTGATGAAGGCTCAGACTGAGGCTTAAGTGACTAGTCCAACATAACATAGTTCGTAATAGTGTAAACCAACATGTGAACTTGACCTTGCTGACCACAAAGACATTACTCTAATAAGTTGAGCAGTAAAGGAAAAAGGGTTGTAGTAAGTAATGGGGAGGAATATTCTACACAGAGGTTCATCAGAATAAATGCTTAGAGGTAGGAGATGGAAAGGTGAAACATGGAAATTGCAGGGAGGACAGTTTCATTAGAATATAAACTCGGTGAAGGAGAGTGGCGTGAAGTAAGATTGGAAAGATATTTGGAACCAGATAAAGACTTCTTATGCCAGAGAGAGTAAGCATTTCACTTCATCGATAATGAGAGTTTGAGATGAATGTTTTTGTGCAGAAGAGTGATGTGATTAGACTTACATATAAGAAAGATTACTTTGCTAACAATGTAAAAGATGTTTTGACATAGAGAGAGATGAGAACCATTAAAAAAAAAAACAACATATAGGTGGCTAATATGAAAGAATGCCCAGTCAGTGAGATAATGAATTGGAGTGTTTATAATGGGAACAGAATTGAAAATGGATTTATGATACATAATGAGAATTGACAGACTTAACTAATTTTATGCAGAGAGTAAAGAAAGGTAAAAATCAGAGCTGATTCATTTGCAGGTTTTGTCATTAACTTAAGGGAATTAGATTGGCAAAAAGAAATTGAGGAAAAAATCTGTGTAGCCATAATAACTTCAGTGTTCATGAGTACTAAAAAATAAAAATAAAAAAATAAAAAGTAAAATAAAAAATAAACTTGACAGTAAACTCAAAGAAGAAGTTGAAATTTTTTGAATAGAATAAAAATGTTTCTCTTTTCAACTAAGAGGTAGTACATACATAGATATTTAAATTTCTTGTGGCTCAACCTTTCTCTGCCTTCAAAACAGAAATGCTGAAAGCTTAATGAATGTGATTTAATTTTTATGATTAAAAAACAAGATATATAAGGACACCTTTTTTTTACTCAAAATGCCTTTCTACTGACTTTGAAGTGTATTATCCCTGTAACAAGCATTAAGTTCTCAGTAAAAGAAGCATCACTTCATTCATTCTTTCCTTCCTGCCTTCTTTCATTCACTCAAAAAGTATTTATTGAATACACTTTGTGTAAGGTATTGTCAAGACATAAAATGTTCCACATAAGTGAATTATCCAGATAAGAGAACTTTAACTCTGTAAGTACTAACACTTTTTATCCTAACCACTTTTAGTGGAACTGCTTTTTAAGCAATGCTGGTCATATTTTCTTGCTTTAGTAAATAGAGTTTACTAGAAATCATTTTGTCTTTTCTTGATACCTCAAGATCCTGCTGTGAATATCCATTATCGTACTCTATTGTAATAAAGCGATACCTTCTAGGACAAATAAAGCAAGTTTCATTAAATATATCATTAAAATTTGCAAAGAATGCAAAACTCTCCTATATACGGTGCCTTCTTCGAAGTGCCCTCAGAGACTTACTGTGATGTATAAGACTATTTACTCTCAATTCTTCAGAGCCATGATGTTTTCCCTTCTGTCCATGTGTCTCATCTTATGTTCCTTTGTCAGTTCTTTCTACTGATGCTATATTTGCCACTGACTACTGTCATTCAGGTTTCTAGTCTCAATTGCTTCTGCTGAGCTGACATTTCTCTCTTCCCCTTTTCCCTTCCTCATCTATCTTTTCTTCTTTTTTTGCCTCTTGCACCTCCTTTCCCTGATGTTTCTCCTGGACTTCGAGGTCAGCCAGCAGACACTGGCATTGAAAGTCATCAACAGCAATGATCTGTAACCCAGCCAGTCAGCACTTTGGCTGTTTCCATTGCTGTTCATGGTTCAGAAGCTCTTTGTTATGTCTTTTTACTTCAGGCATTGTTGAGGGTGTGTGACGTTGCTAGAAGTTGGAATTCCATATAATCAAGATATTAACTGCAATATTGATGTTGCAGTTTCCTAGCAAAGTGTCTGAAGACAGTGTTTTAAAGCAAGTTACATAGAATAAGTGAGGGCTTCTGTGACAAATGTGCTTTCCTTGTCTTCCCCAGGTATCTGCTTTGTTTAAAGATGGAACGATAGGTGGTAACATCAACATTGCAGTTGTAGGTCTGATTCTTCTAGAAGAGGAGCAGGTACAGTATTACTGAATTTTTTCAGAGAAATGATGCAAATTTAGTGTTTTACTTTCATTTGTAAAATAGCCACTTTGATTCCCTAGCTCAGTTTTGCCTGAGGCTGAAAATATTTTCATGTTTCATATCTAAAGTAATGAATTTTTCATTAGTTAGTTCAATGGAATTATTTGAATTCTTGTAGTTTGTATATAGAGGGGTTAAATAGTCTTTCAGTCATCTTGTGTAAGTGGGATAGAAGGCAGAATGAAGACCACCTGCATTCTTTAAAGGTATCAGAAGATTTAAGTTAGTCTCTGTGTTAAAAAAAAACTACAAATATATTTGAAATATAGCATATGGACCATATCTTTTGCCATTTTGAGATTTTTGAATACCAGGCGGCAGTGTAAACAGTAAAAAAACAAACCAAAAATGCTGTACATTCTGTTTGTTTCATAGCACTAGTATTAGTTAAGTTGTTTTGATACAATTTTGTTTGGGATCCTCGGAAATTACTCATAAACATTAGTTCTTTTCTCATGCCAATGTTTCTCACTACTGTTGAACTCATTTTCAGATCTTAATGGCTTGAGTTTTTGAGTTCCGTAGAGAAGAAACAAAGTTAGAGTAATTTTTTATTTTCTAAACTCACTTCTCTCCTTCATTTCCAACTTGTCAGTTTCACAAATTTCCCAAACCAGAATCTGTCCATGTGTTTAAATGATGACCACTGAAGTGATTTCTTCTTAGTTCTAGATTTTTTACTAATTACTTGTTATGCACATCTCTAGGAAGAGAAAGGAAAATAATTTCTTCTGTCATGATCCCAAACCCCCAAATGATATACATAACTTTATGTTTCCCATGTCTGCCATGATGAGGAATCTAGAGAGAGGGTGCATTTGAATAGTAAAAAAGAGTACATATTTCTCAAGCTCCTCTTTGTTTATAACCCATTCTTACTTTTTGGGGGGAGGTCGGAGCCTATGTGACATAGGCTATATGTTGGAAGGATAGTTATTACCAGCTCCTGTCTTCCTCTTGCCTGGCAAGGGATGGATGAGGTTCTGGCAGAAAAATACAAAGGGTCTTTATGCCTCCTTTCCTGTAAACCCACCCAATATCCAACCCTGTTCTCATTCTGAAGGGAAAGGAGAGCAAATTCAGCTCCAAGGTCTTATTTTGTGTGCTGAACGATCAGTGTTTCTCAAGTGACAGCTTAATTATTTTGTGTTTTAAAACTTCTTCACCTTGGAATTTATCCAAGCTGCAAAGAGGACAAGAGTCTGTCTTTTGATCATACACCTGTGTTAACTTTAATTAATGTAATTTTCCTGGAAATCACCAGCTGAAGAATTTCAGGCATGTTGTGTTTCAAATGTTTTACACATTGGCATTTAACTTAGGTTTACTCCTTTCTCTGGTAAAACCAACATATTATTTTAAGTAGAAGATACCATCATTTGTTGACTATGGGACACTGTGTACTTTTAATATTATCACTCCTATTGCCATTTTCTCAAAAGTTTAATTTATCCTCTAAAAATACAAATGTATCAGAAAACAGGGTTCCTAAAAGTAGTGACTTAACTCATAGCATAGTCACTGTAATAAAACTGTTTGCTTCCAAATTATGCCCATGCCCATTATCTTCTGCCTTCTTTACTAAAGTTCCAATTTGACAGTTTTATAAATTTCCCAAAGCAGAGTCTGTCCATGTGTTTAAATAGTGACCAGGGAAGTGATTTCTTCTTAGTTCTAAAATTTTTATGAAGTTTCTAAAAGTTTGATATGCTTTCTCAATGCTGTTGTAGTAACCTTTACTTAAGGTTACCTCTATCTTAATATAGTGGATAGAGAGAGCAGGCCTAAGCACCAAAAAGATCTGAGTTCAGTTCCTGACTTTGGCACATACTGACTGAATGGCACTGGACAAGTCACTTAACCTTTAAATGCCCCAGTGCAACTCTTTAAGCCTATAAGTTACACAGAAAAGTACTGACCTACATGGATAGAATGTCCTTGTCCATGATTTCCCTACATCAATGAAATCAAAAGTCCAGTTCCTATCCCTTTTTACCCTAAGAATACTAATACAGGAAATTCTCAATGAACAGGTATTCCATGCTCTCAGTTATGAGCATCCATACATAAGCATCCCTGGTTGCCAATTATAAATTATAATAATGGCCAATAAAGTACATATTAAACATTGCTAAGGTACTTGATGATATTGCAATGCCTCACAATCATCCTGAAGAGAATCAGTTGTCAGAAAGCAGTACTTTAGCACTGTAGGCCACAGCATGGTTGAAAGGCAGGAGCACCACCCTGGGCTGAAACAGCCCTAGGTTCTAGTTAAGTATTTGCCTCTGTGTCCCTGTAGATACATCACTTAATCTGTTTGGGCCTCCGTTGTTTCATTTCTAAAATGAAACAGTTTTTTTGTATCACAGACTTTTTTGTTCATCTGGTGCCACTGATGGACTTGTTTTCAGAATGATGTTTTTCAATATATGATATAAAATTCATAGGCTCACAAATGAAACCAATAATATTGAAATAAAGTTATTAAAACACAATGGGACAATGAAGTGGTATAGTAGATAGAGTATTTTCCTGAAATCAGGAAACCTGAGACCAAGTCCCATTTTAGGCACTTACTAGTTATATCAGATTAACAAACCACTTAAACTCTCTTTGCCTCGGTTTCTTCATCTGTAAAATGGAGATGCTGTCAATAATAGCATCTCCCTCCCATTTTGTTGTAAGGATTAAATCAGATACTATTTATAAGGCACCTATCACAGTGCCTATACATAGTAGGTTCTATATAGGTGCCAGCTACAGATCCCTTGATATTTATCAACAGATTCCTTAGGGGAGGTACCATGGACCACAGGTTAAGAATCCTTGGACTAGAGGATTTCTCATATTTCTTTCAGCTCTAATAATCTATAAGACTATAATGAGTTTGAGTTCACTTTGTACTATTTTGTGAGCTCTCTTGAAAGTTTCTTTTAAAATATTTGCCGTACTTATCTTTTGTCTCTTTATCAGAAAGGTAGAAGAGAAAAACGTGTCATTTGAATTTTCTGGTCATTTGAATTCATTATGATTAATAAACGTTTATTAAGCACCTATTATGGCCGGCTAATGTGCTAAGCACTGTGAAGTTTTACTATGGTAAGAGTAATTACTATAATGTTGATATGAGTGTTATGGTCTTTCTTGAGTAGCCAGGCCTTGTGATCAATCACCATGCTGACCACACCTTAAGTAGTTTTTGCCAATGGCAATCCGGATTGATAGGAAAAGATGGAACCCGCCATGATCATGCAGTCTTACTTACTGGTCTGGATATATGTTCCTGGAAGAATGAGCCGTGTGACACTTTGGGTAAGAATTTTTGCGTGATATTTTCAAAGATGTGTCTACCTTTGTACAGGTGCATATGTAATTGCACCTTTTGTACATAAACACTCTTTTAATTGTGGTATGACTTCGCTTATTTTCATATTAGTGGCAAGTGCCTTTCAATTTTTAATAGGTGTAGCATTGGAAAGTGAAAATTTCTGTGTGCAAGCTTACTTTTTTTCTAAATATAGAGCTCTACCTTAATATATACTAATAGTTCATCTAACAAGGAATTGTTTCTCACCGAACACTAAAGGTATGAGAACTTGATGTTCACAATTTTGAATTTTTTCAAACTTGTTACAAGTAATTTAGGATGTGTGGAACTCATTAAAATATTTGATCGAAGCTCAGGGTCATCAGGTTTCAGGTTAAGATTGATGAGATATTCTTGGAGAAAATCAATGTTATGAAAAGTTGTAGATATTCTGTAGAAATATAGCATTCTTTAATTTTCCATCTTTCCATAATCAACTCAGTTTCAGGATTGTTCCTTGGAGGGTCCCTGCACATTATCTTTTTCTTGGAGACTGCTTGTTCATATTTTTTCTGAAAAGTTAATGAACAGTGTTCTAATTGAGAATACTGCAAACTTTATTTCTTCTTTATTTTTAGTGAACATGAGATATTTAGTATACAGATTTGGCTCATTTGAATGCAATTAGTGGCAAGATGCACAATACCCTTTGATTCAGGCTTTGGGTAGCAGGAATTTGTGGAAAAACACCCAGATCAACAATCAATAATTCAACCTCATCATATTCCATTATAGTGCATTATGTGCAGGATGCAAAACCTCAGCTAGGTTTTATATGTGATGGATGGTCCTGAGAGCTCCTAGAAATAGGTATCCTTTCTTCATTATGCAAATAGCTGTTATGTGGTCATTCTAGCAATAGCACATCTCCATTTTCCCACAAGGGTATCAGGGACAGAATTGGTCCAGGAGATGAAAGATAAGAGAATATAGTTCGTTCTTTTGTTTTTTTCCAGTAACTATGCTACACTTCTCTTTTGGCCTTCCTGTTCTGTAGGATTTGCACCCATAAGTGGAATGTGTAGCAAATATCGCAGCTGTACTGTTAATGAAGATACGGGTCTTGGTCTAGCTTTCACCATTGCCCATGAGTCTGGACACAAGTAAGTGAAAATGTGCCAAGGAGCACAATATGGAGGGGTAGACCTTTTGTGTTCTTCTCCTACTGACCTAGGTCAGAGTTTGAATTGCAATAGCTATTCCTGTTATTTCATCATTCAAAGTATTAATAAATCAAGCCCATCCCACGTATTAGAATTTGCTGAACAATGACATTGAACGTCTCTGTGAAATATTAACACAAAGTACTTATGGCTCATTTTCATTTGGGTGCTCTATTACATTGTAAAAATATAGTCTCTTGAGATTAATAATAGGCTAGCTAGAATAAATGCATGTCTAATTAAGAATGGGGTGAGTGAGTGGTTTTGGTTCCCTCATATGAAATCTTAGACCCTAAGTTTTAAAGGTCAAATTGAATAGGAGCTTTTATTTTTTTTTCCTCTAAATTTAGAAGCATACTTATACTGCAAGAAAATATATAGTTATGTGTTTGAACATATGTAATTTTATTCTCTTTTGCATCTTTCTTCCTTTCATATATGTGCACATGTCAGAATGCTGAAGGCAATTCTTTTGATTAGCTCTATACCGAGGGTAAAGTGGTCAGAGCTTTTTCCCAGGACACTGAAATTTGAAGTGTGACAAAAGCACCACCTGGAGAAACACTTTGCCCCAGTGGACACATTCCTCCAACCTACTCACTTTTTCTTCACAAGTTCCCCACAAAGGGCCAGTTGTTTAGCATAAAATTTATGCAAGGACGGATGCATTCTTTCCCCCAGTGATCTATACTCTCCATTCTCCCCACTCCAAGTGCAAAAATTCCTAATTATCAATACTACTTTGTATTGTATTTGTATTATCTATTCTTTAGTTGTGCTTCCAAGATTCATGTTTTCCAATAAATTCAACTGAATCATTTACTAGTTCACTTTGGAGAATTCCATATATTCTATATATAAGTATGTCCCAAAAGTCTCAGGGCAATTTTAAGCTTTGGTGGTATATGTGTGTGCATAGATGTATGTATAACATATATGTGTATTTGTGTATTAATGTATTAGAAACCCTACTATGTCTTCCTGTTGATGTCCTTTAATGAGCATTCTGTTATTATAATTTCTTTTCCCCCTCTTAAAATTTCTGTTCTTGTGGTCAGTTAGTTGTTTAAAGTACATTGTGCATCTTGGGTTTGACTTCAACCTAAGCTTCAGTGGCTACAACGTATGATTTTGTTCACAACGGGAAATGGGTGGGAGAGTGTGAAAGGACTGAGGGAAATCCAGTACAGCTACTACAATACAATTATGAGTATCTGTCCTAGTGACCATCCATCAGCAAGATCATTTTGTATGTGAAATTTGATGAATTTATTCTGATGGAGTGAGCAGTATTTTTGAGCAGCTAGGTGATACAGTATATAATAGACAGCCAAGTCTGAAGTCAGGAAGACCTGAGTTCAAATCCAGTCTCAGACACTTACTAGCTATGTGACCCTGGGCAAGTCATTTAACCCTGTTTCCTCAATAGCCTCATCTGTAAAACAATCTGGAGAAAGAAACGGCAAACCACTTCACTATCTTTGCCGAAAAAAAAAAAAATCCAAATGGGGACACAAAGCATTGGACACAACTGAAGAACAACAATGCTTGCTTGATATTTTAAAATAAATGACTTCAAGGAGTTTCTTATACTTTATATATTAAGCTATATGTTATGCTGATAATTTCCATTGTCTTTTTTCTTTTTATTCAGCCCTCATTTTCAGAGGGATCTCCTACAATTCTCTTCCCAGGCCACACAGTCAACATATTTGAAATTTTTGCTGGACAATGTACAACTAAGAAACATAATTTGTTATCTTTATAGCCTTTACTTTTCCTCACCTTCTGTTTACACTGGCAAGAAAGGTAGTGCTGGTAAATGTGTTTTCATGAAACTCCCCTCTCCTCCTAGCCTATTAGAAAATGAAATGAAGTCCCTTATTCATTTCCTCCAAAACTATTCAAAGGATTCAGCTGCTGTATGTGTGTATGTACATGCTCTAGTCTCTAATGGAATGCATGTGAGTAACTATGGACTTTGGCTCTGGGTGAACTGATGACCTCCAAATGGAAAACTTTGTATTCTATTACTGACCCTCTCATCATTACATTGCCTGACTTTTTCAGTGCCTAGCAAATGGTGCCTGCAACTATATGTGAAGCTTCCATTTAAATAATAATTATATTTTTAATATTCTGTTAGAATAAAACTTTCAAAACACTCACATGATCTTAGCTTCATTAGGCTGTCACTATCCTCTGAAACATACCTAAAGTTAATTATTTAATAAGGATAACATACATTTAAAGTCCTCCCCTATATATTAAATCAGAGTTGAGGAAATTATTTAGATAGGATCTTGGCAATGTCAGCCCTTGAAGGCAGCGGGCTCACTAAGATGGTTTATTTCTCCTTTTTTTGTGGTTTATACTAATAATTTTATCAGGTATGGAACTCCCCATGTAGAAATATTATTGACCTTCCCCAAGTAGAATTTGCCAGAAAAATGCAAATCAGTAATTCCTCTGTGACCTACAGCCCTAGAGAGTTATTTGGGTCACTGAAAGGATAAAAATTATCTTTATTTTTCAAATGAGGGAATTAAAATTCAGAGGAGTAAAATGATTTCTCCAAGATTACACAGCTAGTAAATAGTGATCTGAGGCTTGAACCCAGGCCTCCTGATTCTATCCAGGTTCTTTCTTTTTTTTCATATTTTCCTCTAATATTGGATCAGTTAGGTCTAAGCAGACTCATTTTTAGAATTTTATAGCTAGTAAATTTAATAAAATATTCTTTTCCAAAGGTTTTTATGTTGTCAGAATATAATGTTAAAAAAAATAGCTCATTTCTGTGAGGCTGGATTTGAATTTAGGTTCTTCTGACTCCATGGTCAGTATTCTATCCACTGTGCAACCTAGTTATTCCTTGTTACCTTATTCTCAATCCACTTTTTTTTGGTAGGGAGGTATTAAGGCAAACTAAACATCTAAACTTTAGATTAAAGGAGTTTCTTCCAGGTATGATTCCTTTTTTTTTTTTTAATCTCACTGTGTTGGAAAGACTCTTAGAGATCAAATATTCATTCCCTTAATTTGTTTAAATTTGGGTTGGGATAGGGAAGGCAGGAAAGTCAGAATAAAGATGAGGAGGTATATTCTCTTTCACTAGGTAGGGAAGAGTCAGGGTGAGGGGTTGTGAACCTACAGCCTCAAGGCCACTGAGTCGGAGTGTTACAGAACAAATCCTTTTACTAAAGGGATTTGTTCTGTAAAGTTTGGATTCGGTCAAAGGGCCACACTTCTTTTTTAAAGAGGCAATAGAAGGAGATTTTTGCTGTTACTCTAAATCACTTGAAACAGCTACATGTGGTTTGTAAGCTGCAGGTGCTAAAAAACTGGTAGGGCTGTACCGATAACTGAACTGCATGCTTTGGAGAATGTGTAATCTGGGCAATAGGCCATTTGAAAAATTCCCATTTGTTAAGGGAAGCAGTATGGTCTGATGGGTAGAGCTAGGGGAATAGGAATCTAGATGTACTCTGCTTCTACCACAGCTTGGCTATATAGCCATGGAGTCATTACTTAATCTGGTCTCACTAAATTTTCCCATCTGCAAAATTGGTAAAGCTCTTTCAGATCTTTAGGCCAGACATGCAGGTGCAGTTTTAAATTGTATTATAACCTTGAAGTCAGAGCTTCTCAGTATGTAAGATATGCTCCCAGGGCTAAACCATATTTATTTTTCAGCCACTTAGGACTCCATTTTCTAAATTGTGTTTTTAAGTGACCTGAATTATATGTAAGAAACCAGTTAGCTTCACTCATGCTTGCACCTTGGGGGATAGCAAGTGCTAATCCATGAGAATGTCAGGATCTGCATTACTAGGTTTCCAGGATACAATGGATGTGGAGTCAGAAGTCCCGGGTTTGAATCCTGACTCAGCAGTGTACTACAAGCATAACTTTGGGCAAGTGACTTTAACCTCTCTGAGTCTCAGTTTCCTCCTCCATAAAATGAGGCAGTAGATTAAATAACCTTTGATTTCTCTTACAACTATAAATCCATAATACAGTGCTGCTTAGAGGACTTCATTTCCTTTACTTATAGTACCAGAGACAGCTGACCTTTAAGATCCCTTAAGTTTCTAAATCTAGAAGCCTTTTCATTGTTTTATCCTGTCTGTATCCTGTCCGCTCATACCCTTTCCCTATGACCAGTCTCTGATATCACTAATGGGGCAATAAGAGCTTAGGGAAATCAACGATATACAAATTAATATAATTTTAGAGCTGTAAATAACCTGGTTCCAACAGCTCATTTTACAGATAAAGGATTTCAAGCCTAGGCAGAGAAAATGACTTATCCAAAGTCATGGTGGTAATTCAAGATCTCCTGACTCCTGGCCTGTAATCTCCCCTATTCTTCATATTGTCTCTCCTAGAGTCATAATACCATGCTCCATAGCCACACATAGTTGCTCTGTGTCAGGATGCTGGAAGTCTAAGGATAAGCCCTGATGAGATTCCTTCATTCCTGGGCAAAGGTTTTAAAAGATATACTCTGATTTTTTCAAAGTCAACCCATGTTCCATGCTTATAAATAGCTGTCCCAGTAGTTTAAAAGAGTTGTTGCTTCAAAAAAAATGGGCATAATAGTAGGCACTAAAGAAATACCTTGATTGTTTAATTTACTCCCAGGGAAGAGTATCTGTGTTGAAATAACATGATTTATTTTAAGTTCAAATTTTAAACTCTCCTACTTGACCTAACAGAAAATACTCTTTCAAACTTCATGTTTTTATATTGCTTTAAATAGTTGAAAAAAGAGTTGCCAAGTCTTTTCAGTTCTTTCTCTTTGATATCTCTCCTGTCTTTGTCCTTCTCTCTGTACCACAACCAACTCCATCCAGGTCCTCATCACCACTCATCTGGTGCATTGCAATAGCAATGGAATAACCCTTCACTGGTCTCCCTGAGTCCAGTCTCCCTTACTGGTGCCAAACTGATATCCCTAAAGTACAGATCTTACTCCTATGGTGCGGACCCCAGGATATCATTCCTTTGCTAAATAAAATTCAGTGGCTCCCCATTGCTCTCAGTTAAAATACAAAGTTATTTAAAGTCCATCACATTCCGCCTTCTGTTCTATTTTTTGAAGCTGTTTATTATCTTATAGGGCAAGTCACTTAACTGTTTGCCTTGGTTCCTCATGTGAATGAACTGAAGAAGGAAATGGCAAACCACTCCAGTGTCTTTGTCAAGAAAACCCCAAATGAGGGCACAAAGAGTTGGACGCGACTGAATCAACTGAACCAAATAATTACACTATTACTTACACATTAATAATTATAGTATTATTCCCTTTCAAAAAGACAGGCCTATTTGCTAATTAACTGCACAAAAATTCTATGTCTGTCTCTGTACAGACTGTCTCTTTCTATGTACCCTGTGCCTAAAATGATTTCCTGTGCACAACTTCTCTTGAAATGTGCACACTCCAAGGCTCAGCTCAAGTATTCCCTCCTTGAAAAGCCCTTTTCTGTTATTAGTGCCTACCTCCTCTTAATGGAAATTTTACACACATACACACACACACACACACACACACACATGCATTCACATACACATGTGTGCTCATGAATAAGTACAATCCATATATTTTCAATTAGCATTTTTGGACCTGTTTTGTTTCAGATACTGTTAGATCTCAGCGATAACAAGTATAAAAGTGAGTCAGTCCTAACTCTCAAAGAACTTACATTCAACTAGGAGGCAATAGTACATGTACAGGTGAGTTTGTAGACATAGGACATTCTCTGATACAAAAGAAGTGCCAAATAAATTCCTGGGGATTAATTTATTAAAACAGATAAAAACTAAGTAAATAATCCCCTTTTCCTACCTTGTTCCTTAATAGTGTTTCTCAACTTTCTTATTCATCAAATATCACAAAATCATAGGTTTGGAGCTGGAAGAAACCTTAGAGGTGATATGGTCCAACCCTCTCATTTTACAGATGAGGAGAGAGATCAGATGAATTACTTAAGACCCCATGGCTACTAGCAGGCAGTTCCAAGATTCAAACTTGGGTTCTTTGACTCCAAAATCCAAAACTGCCTTTCCTTTAGGGGAAGGAAAAGGGAAGAATCAGAAAATTTGGCTCATCTATTTTTTTTCTTTGCTTCATTGATGTTAATGTTAAATACACTCACTCTATTAATGCTGTCTGGACCTTTTATAAATATCATGATAATAGAAAATGAGACATAAAATACTTTCTTATATATAGGTCAAAGAAAGAAGACAACATTAACTTATTCCTTTTTTATCACATTATACCAGGGCCAGCTTCACACCACTGACCTAAATCTGAAACCTTTCCATATCCTATGACACATTGTTTATGCCATATGGTAACCCTGGGCTTGGTTAATTATTTTTAATGGAACTTCAGAGAGTGGGTGGAGGTCAAAATGACTAAACCCACATCGCTGGTAGCACTGTATATGAATTCTACAGAAAGCTGCCATTTGCGGTGCCACATTATCTAAGTTAGACCCTTAAATTTATTTGTTAAATTTTTAATAAGATAGAGGCAATACTGAAATAGGTGGTTTGCTTATTTCCAGAATACTTTAATTACCGCTTTTAGAATGATCTTTCCTACTTGAAGAATTCCTTCTTTCCTCCCAAAGCTTTTGGGGCTGCTCTTGGAGGCTCTTCAGAGTGATCAGCTGGATGGTGCAGTGGATAAAATGCTAGACTCATAGTCAGGAGTTAAAATTCTCTTTTACATATCTGCTTACCTTTGCAAATCACTTGACCTCTTTCAGACTCATTTTGTTCATCTATAAAAACAGGAGTTTGGATTCAATGATCCCTAAGGTCCTTTCTAATTCTGAGTATATGAGTCATCCTCAGACCAGATAGCACCTATTCCCCTGATTTTTCTCTCTCCCTACTGCTCTTCTTAATCAAAGAAAAATCTATCTTGTTTCATATTTCCTCAGAACCCTAAACTGAGGAGAATCCAACAAACTAATTATAGCTAAGACATTAATAGTCAATAATAACCCTCCAGAAATGTGAACAGTTTTCAGTGCCAGATTTGAAACGCTTCCTAATCTCTGTGATACCAGGTTTCCATAGAGATCGGCATTTGTAGGAAAACCTTTCAGGAGTCCTCTGTAGACTCTATAAAGTTAAGGGAAACAGTAGAGAGAAATGCTTGAGGAAAGGGAGGAAGTACCTGCATAGGTGATGTCATCAAAGTATCATGTAGAATTTTGAGGAGAGAGCTAATGAGTTGGAGAAAATACTTTTTTCTCTCCTCATCCACAAGATTAAATCTTAATTTATCATTTGTGCTCTTTTGGACCCCTCCACATGCAAAATAATGAGATAGGATTTTATGTGTTACGGTCAACTCTCAGGGCCCTTACCTGGTCCTCCTAGGTTGAGGCAGGGCTGAGACCACTTGGTCATCTGACTTGTACTCACCATCCCCTGAATTTTACTTTCAAAGAAAAGAAACCAACATAGGGGATTGTAATGTAAAAAGACCACCCTGCTCAGTGGCTATAGCCCCAAAGAAAACTTGCAAGTGAGTGTGGCAGATATACAGATGGTCTTGACCACTCAACAGACTGAAGTTGTTTCCAGAGAAGGTGACAAAGGTGAAGAAGGATCCAATGGCAGCTTTAATTAAGAGACTATAAAAGAAAACTGATAAGTAGAATACTTCTTCTACGTCACTTGAATTGCTTCTGTGCTCATTAGTCCAAATAAGTAGGGTTTTTTGTTCTATCTGTATCATTTACGTACAATTCTCCAACATATTAAAAAGAGGCTGTGGCTTGCCTTGGATCGCACAATGCAGTCAAGATCTAAGTTTGGAGTGCTTTTGATGGGTATAAAATGTTTTCTGTTTTAAAGTGTTTGACATTTTTTTTCTCTTTGATAGCTTTGGCATGGTCCATGATGGAGAAGGGAACATGTGTAAGAAGTCTGAGGGTAACATCATGTCCCCTACATTGGCAGGACACAATGGAGTCTTTTCTTGGTCAGCTTGCAGTCGCCAGTATCTGTACAAATTTTTAAGGTAAATAATTCCAGAAGGAATTTGATTAAAAATGTATTAAATTCTTTAAGTACGTAAAATGCTGGGTGATGGGGAGGACACAAAATTCAGAAAAGACACTGTCACTGCTCTCATGCAGTTCATAGCCAAACAGGCATAAGATAACTATATAAATAACCACAGTTTAAAAGAATACATTATCACTGCTTTAATGAGTTACAAGCAAGTACTATATAGATTCCAAGGCAGGAAGGCCATTCTCAGCTAGAAGTCATTGAAAGGAAATGGAAGGGAAGGGGGAAAGATTTTATTTACATGTCCGACGCTGTGCTAAGTGCTTTCCAAATATTATCTCATTTGATCCACACAACAACCTTGGGAGGTAGGTGGCTGCTATTACCCCCATTTTACAGTTGAAAAAAACTGAAACAAACAAAGATTAAGTGATTTGCTCAGGGTCACACAGCTGGTAAGCTTGTGTGGTCAAATTTGAATTCTCAGCTTCCTGACTCCAGACCCAGCACTTTATCCACTGCACTACTTAGTTTACTCAGGAGATAAAGAGACAGTTGAGACTAACTGTAAATGAAAAAGAAAGCTAGGAATTCCATTAGTGGAAGGAAGGTTTTATAAGCAAGGGAAAGCATTATAAGGACAAGGAACAGTGTGAGTAAATACACAAAGGCAAAAACATTTGACACTTATGGGGAGTTGTGATTTGGTTATAATGTAAAATATAGAGAGGAGAGTGTTAGGAGATAAGCCTGGGAAAAATTAGAGTAGCGTCAGAATATAGAGGCCTTGAGTAAAGAATCTTGAATGCCAGGAAAAGAAATACGGAATTAAGTTGGGAAGCAGTAGGGAACTACAGAAGGCATTTTAGGAGAGATCAGATCAATACATAAGTAAATTTAGCTTGGCAGCATTATAAAGGATGGTGTCAAGTTGACAAGATGTATAATGAAGGTATTACAATATCCTAAGTGTGTGGTGGCAATGGAGTTAAAGTGGAAGGAACATATATAAGATCAATGGGACACAGTAACTGATTGGATGAGAGGAGACAGGAGAGAGAAAAGGAAGGGACAAAGAGCACACCAAAGTATCAAGTATGAGAGATTAGACCATGGATGGACACTGACAGAAGGTAGAAAGATTGGGTAAGGGAGTAGAGCTGGTAATAAATCACTTTAGACATATTAAGTTGGATGTGCCAGTAGGCTATCCAGATGGAAGTATCCTTTGAGGAACTGGAGGTATGCCCGATGAGAGGAAATAGGGATCTGGAGTTAGGTAAGGATGCCAGAACTGGTGATGTAGAGTCAGTTAATTGTTCATTTTGTATAATAATGGATTATAGGCCAATCTGATCAAGAGAGAGTTTTAATTGCCCTCAGCTTTGATTATGACCTGAGATAGATTATTAAAGTTTTCCTAAAGAAAATCTCCATGGAGTTCTTGACTAAATCAAACTATTTGACTGAGATAAGGCAGATCTCTCTCTCTTTCTCTTTCTCTCTCTCTCTCTTTTCCTACCTCCCTCCCCCTCTCACTGTCTCAGCCCAGAGATCTATTGACTCATTCAAAAATCATTTAAAATTATGAATTTTAGGTTCATAGAAATCTAAAGTAGATAATCCACAAGAAATTATCCTAGGATGACATAAACATTTAACAATTACATTTTAGAACTAAATATTTCAGCAAGTTACCATAACAGACCAGCTTTGTTCAATAGGTAGGGAAGCTTATAGCCTAATATATATCTCAATCTCAATACCATGAATGATTTTTCTAAATGCTTGACTTTTCATAATGAAGTGCTAAGAATTTTGTTCAGTCCTTTGTGTGACATGATTTAGAAGTCTAAAATCTAACAGAAATTTGAATTGATGAGATAAAGAATCTAATAGGTGAATGGGATTAGAATCCTATGGAGGTAACTGAAGACACCTTAGAGCTATATTTTTTAGGCCAATTCTCAAAATCTTAATGATATTGAGAAGTGTTGCATACTGGAAACAACACTGAATTTGGATTCTGAGGAACTGGGGTTGGATTCTGATTCTACTACTTAGACCTTCTGTGACCCGCTTACTTTACTCCTTGGGTACCTGTTTTGCTTATCTGTAAAATTAGGGGATTAGATTAAATAATTAAGGTCCTATCCTACACTAGAACCTATAAGATTATGTACAAGCAGAGGCAAGTAACATCCTTAAGATGATCATGATGATCATAGCTAACATTTATATAAGGTTGATCGTGTGCCAAGCAGAATGTTAAACATTTCACAACTGTTATCTTATTTGGTCATTTCAGCAGCCCTGGAATGTAGGTGACTTTATTATACCCATTTTGCAAATGAGGAAACTAAGGCAAACAAAGATTAAGTGACTTGCCCCAGGTTCACAGCTGGTAAATGTTTGAGGCTGGATTTGAACTCAGGTTTTCCTGGCTCTATCCACTGTACCTCCCAGATGCTAACTAGTCAGTGGCAGTGAGTGGTAAGAAGGACCAAGACAAAGCCTGAATAGTTATTATACCTAGTTAATGATAGTTATTCCAGATTTTTTCCTTCAATACCACCCCAAATTATGAAAAAGAGAAAGAACCTTCTCATTTTTGTTTAAGTAATGCTTTTGTCTCCTTGAAAAGCAACTAGTCTGTCTCATACATCAGGTTAGGATCATTACCTACTCAATAAAAAAAGAGATTATTGAAATAAAAGTCATTAACCTTAATATGATTATCACTGACACATTTAATTCCCTGTATATTGAAGCTAAAATCCAAAGGTGTGGGGAAGGGGTTGAAGTAGGGAATCTATTTTTTCCCTGGTGTGTAAGAGCAGAGGGATAGATGATGTTGACTAAAGGTTAGAGGGCCATCCATGGAGACAGGAGGATTCAGATTCCAGTGTTGCCCTTGAAATATATTAGCTATGTAATCATGGGAGCAAATAGTGACATTAACCTATTCAAGCTCCTAGGCAATAATAAAACTTTAATTTACAAGTGTGTGGCTTATCTGCTTTGGTGAAGGAACTATCCACACTAAAGATTCCTTAGGAAATCATACCTGCCACCCTTGCCCCACAAAAAAATCTGAAAAAGAATACTTTGTATTTTGACATTTTATTCCATATCTGGAAGCACTCTGAATTTAATCCCCACCATTACCACCTCTACCAAAGTAGTTCCAGTAATAGTTGGAAGAAAAGAAAAAACCCTATCCACTTTCTGTCTAGCATAGTTACATAGTTCTATGGGATAATAAAGATGTCCTATGGTGTCATCTTATAAAAATCACAGGATCAATAACTGGAAGGGATATTAGCAATCATTTAGTTCAACTCCCTTACTTTACAGACAAAGAAATTGAGGCCCAGAGAGGTAATTTCACTTATTCGTTTAAGATCTCACAAGTAATAAATGACTGATCCGTATTTCAAAGCAGGATCTCAGCTCCGAACCCGAGACCCCTGTCCACTACCCAGACACTGACTTTGAAGCTCCTCTGTGGTTATCTGGTGCCTGTAGCACCAATGTGATACCCACAGCAGCTGCTTTGGATAAGCATGTGTATTTCCAGGGTAAACTTGTAAAATATAAATTCTCTTCCTCAAAGAGGAAACCAAGACATTTATTCAAACACCAGAAAGTCAAATTTGTCATAGTAACAAGGAAATCTATATACATTATCAATGCAGGGAGCATAGCCACCCCCAAGCTTTCCTTCAGTTAGGCCTCCCCACAAACAAGCTCCTTTAGACAAAATCACTCCCTCTCTCACTCATGCTAGCTGCTCCACTCTGCTTCACCTGCTCTCTCTCTTTCAGCTCTGCTTCACTCTCTCCTTGCTGCGCCCTTCCTCCTCCACCCATTCAGCAAGCTCCTCCCACCATGAGCTTCATGTAACTAGAGCTGTGGACAGGGCCAAAGCTCAAGGTTACATGGTTAGGTTAAGGCGCAGGAAAGATCTTCAAATTCCCTTACTATTACAGTGCCTTGCCTTTGTCCTTTTGTTTCCAACATTACCCCTGCTCATGTCATTAAATGGCAGGATCATGGAGATGTTGCCACAGTCAGACCTAAGACTGCAAGACTGATAATAGAGAATAGCGAGATCAAGGCACTTGTGAAGACCTAACAAATATTTGGGATGATGATGATGAGTATTATAATTAATAATAATAGCATTATATAGTGCTTTAAGAATTCTTGTGTATGTTATTTTATTTCATCCTTAACCTCAACCTAGTGAGTTATCTTCATTTTCTGGTTGAGGAAACCAGGGCTGACTGGGAGAGATATAATTTGAACCCAGGTCTTCCTACCTCTAAGTGCAGGACACTGATATTTGACACACACGTGTGTGTGTGTGTGTATGTGTGTGTGTGTAACACACATGTTTCCTGATATGATGAAGATATCCTATGATATCATCTTGTAAGATCGTAGTTGTTGTTGAGTTGTGTCAGACTCTCCATGACTCCATTTGGGCTTTCCTTGGTAAAGACTGGAGTGGTTTGTCATTTCCTTCTCCAGTTCATTTTATAAGTAAGGAAAATGAGGCAAACACAGTGAGGTGACTTACTTAGGGTAACACAGCTAATGAGTGTCTGAGGCTGGATTTGAACTTAGGTCCTCCTGACTCTAAGGCTCACACTCTATCCACTGCTTCACCTAGCTGCCCTTATAAGATCATAGGATTAATCAAATGTCTATGTTTTGGTTTTGTCCTGCATGTGTGTATCTATGTACATGCACAAATGCACATATATATGTAAACATGCACATAAAGAGAAACACATACATAAACACATCTTTGGGGACATTGAAGTTTGTTCTTCATTGAATATCCCTATGATTTTCAGTCACCTGTGCCTCATTTGGCATGTGATCCAATGATGGCTCCTTAGTTAGCCCATTGTTGCTATATCATCATGAGAGAATAACTTATATATCCATTTTAGCTTTTGAAAAACCATCATGCCTTTTTGTCCTTAGGAAAAAGGTTCTATTTCCAAGTGGATTAAGGATGCAAACAACTATGTTGGCCTTTTTCTTTCAGCTTCATCCCTCTCATGAAAAACTGCCAATTTTTTAAATTAATGTAGAAATAAGATATTTGTTTACCATCCCTTTCCCTTCCAATGTACAAATCTCAGAGGGAAATTGAGGGAAAGATGCTTCTCCTAAATAAGTTCATTCTGAACCTCTTTGAAAAGTTCACATTATTTACGTCATTATTCCAGGAAAAGTAGGTGAAAGAATCTTTTCCTTCTAATCATTAGAGTTATGCTTGTAAATGTTCATGCAATAGGAAACAAGGAAAAATGCATGGGAAAAAAAAACTAAAAATAAAACTTTGTGACTTGACCAGATGAGGGGAGATGAGAAGACAGGAATTATGGGAAATTATCTAAAACATAACTAGATCTATATTACCATCAAATTAGGTCTGGAAGGTATATTAGAAGACTTTGAGTCCACTACACCCCACTTCCCATATTCAAGATAATGAATCCCATAGAAATTAAATGACTTTCCCAGGGCCACACAACCATTAGGTATCGGAGACAGGATTTGAATCAAGGACCTTATCCTCTATGACTTTCAGGTATATTTTTCTTAAAGCAAACTAGAACAGTTTCTCTTCATTGTATTTATTTCCTTCATTCACCGTTAATATTTTCCAATACCCATTTTAAGTCTTCTAACTAAGGTGATGCAATGTGGTTTGGTGGGAGGTAGGTTGAACATGGAGACGTGAGAGACCCAAGGTCAAATACTTACCCCGTCAGATGGCAATGTGATATTTGATGAGTCATTTAACTTATCCTTGCCTCATTTTTCTCATGAGTAAAATGCAGATAATGAATTTTACGGTGACTTCCTTGTGCGATTCTTCCCAAGAACACCAGAAATAGAATTTTTCACTGCATCATGTTACCTCTTCTGGAAACACATAGCATTGAGTTTAAAGGAGAAAGGACAGTAATATTTAAGAACATCTTTTCAATAAAATTTGGTACTCATGCCCCTTTTGTTAGAGTTAAAATTGACTTGCCCAAGGTAACACAGCTAATAAGTATCTGAGGTCACATTTGAACTAAAATCTTCCCAACTCCAGACCAGTATTCTATCCACTATACTACCTAGTTTCCCCTTATCAATATGCCTTACACCAATGAAATTACAAATCAGGAAAAAAAAAACAGCAGAGTAGTTGAAAACTTTTTCTAGGATCATTTGACACCACCTACTACTACTCCATGTTGTTTTGCTCAGCAATAAGGGGGAAAACGTTGAAAGTTTTCTATTTATCTCTAACTTCTAATTGTTTTAGTCTCCCTTCAATTCAACTCAGCTAATTAAATATTTAACAAATATGCAAAGTTCTGTGCTAGGAGAATGAAAATATTTGTGATAGTTCTCCTCTTTTTCTTATTTTAAAGAAAAAAGGGAGCTCCTTTTTGGAGATAATGTAATAAAAATGTTTAGCTTTAGTATGAAGTATGAAACGACATAATGGTATTTATCAGAGATGGTTGGGGAAATGTCTTCATCTCAAGTGCTTCTGTACAAGTAAGGAAAAAGACAAGTTTTGAAGATGTTGAGGGAAAAAGTAGCCTTGAAATTGATGAAGTGCTCATGGGGACCAATTCTGTTTCTCTTTTTGTGTACACTGACTCTCGGCAACAATCCCCAAATCAGCTCAGCTCTTTGACTGCTACCATGAGATCAAGGGTATTTTCCTAGTTCACTTCTATTACTCTCAGAGCAACGAGGGTATCAGCTAAGCGCTTCCTTTAGCCTACTTACTAGGTCTCCCTGCAGTAATTCTGGAATGCAATTTCACTTTGGAGGATTTGGCTAATTCCCCCTAGACCACACACTAGCAATTAAATCTAAAACTTAAATTAATTAAGATTTCACAGAATCAACAAGTTGACTTTTGAAAATAAATCTCATAAAAACATCAAGCAAAAAGCTCTAGCATCTAATTTAATCAGCAGGGCTTTCGCTTTATTTGAAATGACCCATTACAAGTTAGATACTTTTCCTGAGCCTGAATTAGTCATGCTCTTAGTGACTCCATAAATTTGAGTCGGTATTCTGTCACATGTGCCTATGGCCTTCCTGAATCATGTGTCCTCACCAGCAATTAGATGGGTATTTGGCCCCATGCCCATTTCTGAGTAAATAATGAAAGGAAAACTTTTCAAAGATAAATCTACTATTCTCAATAGAAGATTAACATTAAGAATAGAGTGAATGAACTCTAAATCGCCTGAAAATGTAGAAGCAAATTTTGTACCCTGGTCTTACTAATGTCAAGACAATTTGGGATTTTTTTTTTTTTTAGTATAAGTCCTAAGCCCATCATCCTGTTGACATATCATGTCCTTAAAATATTTTCTATTAATAGGCACAAACCTCATCTCAATTAGTCATGTCTGTACCAATGGCCTATAGTTTCAGGAAAACTTAGCTCAATAATGTAAAAGTAGTAAGGCACATCATAATCTCATCCTCAAGTCACTTCTTACATGTGATTATTTTATTTTCAACTACTTGATGATCAGTGAAAACATGCAGAACTAAAATATAATTCTATTAATCCAGCAGAATACTTGGACTTTCTCCCTGTTCCCTATTCTAATGCCTTTTTGGGGCATGGACGTGACCTTGGGTTCTTGAGATCCCATTGTGGATTGAACCTCTGGTCAATCCTACCCATCTGGTAAGACTTTGATGATGGACCAGTAATGGATGTGATCCTAACTAGACATAGACAGGTTTACCACAAGGTTGCTACCAAAAAAAATGAATTTAGGGGCCATAGTTCTTTGAAGAAACCATAGAGAAGTTATAATTTTTCACTGGTAGAGAGAGTATACATACAAATTCAATTCCAGGGTGTTGCAGTATTGGGTTGAGAATCAATAGTAGATCCCAAAATGAAATTTAGGTGAGAATTTGTGAAATATACAATTGTGCCTCATGGAAAGAATATATATTAATTCAAATCCCGTATAACTTTTCAAAATCATCTTTTATTATATATTTGACAGATGCTTTTTTGGGGTCAAGGGAGGTGGTTTGAGAATGGAAAAGATGGTGTCTACATATGGATCTCCAAGGTTATAATGTTTGTAGTAGAAAATAGAACTGTTCATAGTGGAATCAAAGGAATGATTGTGTCACTACACTAGCTAGATGTCACTGAGTGAGCATTTTGTGTTTCTATTTCTCTGTATATGAAAAGAAGTCAGACTAGATGATATCTAAGGTTCCTTGCAGTTTCAGTATTCTCTAATTCTCTAACAAGAATAGGAGAGGAATTTTTGTTTTAAGTTATGACATATCTCATTGAATTTGAAAGCTAAATGCAAAACCCCTGTAAACTTAAACATTTAATTCATATAACATAGTCTTACTTTGTAGGAGTTTTTAGAATAGTAAATACCAGGTAATGTTGTAATATATTTCTAAAAAACTGAATAAAGTTATATCAGTTTGTGGGTTTTCTAATATAATTGAATTTTGATAACAAATTGTGAAAAGACCGTTAGTGAAAATGATTTTTCTTTACCCTGATAGTATAAAAAGGTAGTGTGGCATAATGAGTAGAGAGCCAGCCATGGAGTTAGAAAGATAGGTTCAAAGCCCACTCCTGACACATACTGACTGACTGTAAGACCTTAGGCATGTCACCTATTATCCCAGTGTTGCTGGAAACTATAAAACTCAAAGCTGAAGAGAAGGTGTTGACCTACTTTAGTAGAGAGAGTTTATTTAATAGCTAGTTCTCCATACTCGTGAAATCACAGGTTCAGGTAGTCTCCACAAATTTGATATCATTCTAATTCTCTTTTTAGATATAGCATATTATAAAAATAACACATTAGTGAACTGCAAAAAAATCTACTTACACAAAACTGTTGACATCACTTTTCCTAGTCTCCCATCTGTGAGTTAGGAATATCATCAGTATCACTATATCTGAGATAATCAGAATAGATGAGTTAGAATATCAGTCAATCCATCTATTAATAAACAATTAGTAAATGCATATTATGTACTGAGTTCTGTGTTATATGATACAAAAACAAAAATGGAATATTCCATGTCCTCTAGGAGCTTACATTCTGTTGGGTAAAGAAACATTATGGATATAGATATATACATATATCTATGGATATATGGATATAGATATGGATATATGTATTTAGATATATATGGATATATATACATATGGATATATGTGTATAGATATATACAAAATAAATGCTTTGTGTTTCCTAAAAGAAATAGTTCATAGAATATCATCACTTTAATCAACAAATCCAGAAGATATCTCTCATTTTTCTGGATTTCTTTCACACAGTGTTTATACTGCTTCCTATTGTAATATCCTTCCATTTTATCTTCATTCTGGAATTGATATTGCCTTGAGAGAGTCTTATTCATCTCTGTATCTAACCCCCCACCCCACCCACACACACACACTCTGCCAATGCTGACTTGCTTAGCATAGCCTTGGACAGAGTTGGCACTCAATGAATGATTGTTGAATGAGAGAATGAGGAGAAATGTTGCATTTCTTCAAAACTTAACACCTTAGTGCTAGAAGGAATCTTAGAGGTGACCTAGTCCATTCCCCTCATTTTCCAGATGAGGTAACTGCATCCACTATGGTGATGTCTTTTCTGTCTTGATTCCTTGCCATCTTAAATAAGTGCTCAGAATTTCTTGGCCTGTTAAGGACTACATGTTCTACTCCACGCCCTCCTCCCAATGTCCTGGATTTATACCTTATAAAACTCACTGGCTAAGAAGGTGATAATCTGTTTATATTTGTTTGTTTTTGTTGGGGAGGAGAGGGTGAAAGAAACTCAGCAGTAGCTTTAACTTGATTGAATCTACATTTTTATTTGCAATTCTGATCAGGAATTGGCCCAGACTTAAAATATTGCTGGCGGAAATTTTTACACAGTTCAGTAAGGAACTAATGGAAGCTGTAAACTATTGTCCAGGTGGCACCAGCCCTTCGACACTCATTGTGAGGAAACTTCCAAGTGGGCAGGCTGTGTTTTGACAGCCGCAACATCCACTTCCACAGGCATATCCTTGATTGTTCCTGGCAAAGAGTATCCTCTTTCTTTGGAGCATGAAGTTCCAGTTCAAAAGAGGTATCTGGGGTAGAAGCGTCTCACAGTAGACAGCTGGTTGCAATTATTTGAGTTCACCTTTCCCCACGATATAGTCAGGACTAAATTGCTCTTTGGAAGGGGTGAAATGCATTATTGATAATTTCAGAAAATGTGGATGGTATCTATAGAGCTGCAGTTAGGAGAAATGTAATTATTAGGCCTCAAGAGGGGAATAGTTTCCACTACCCTCTGCAAAGTATCTCTATTCTATTTTATGAGAAGAAAAGCAAAACAATGTGTGTATCCTCCGCTAACTCCCTCTGGTCAACACATACGGCCCCATCTCCTCTCTGTGTTTTAGCACTGCTCAAGCCATATGCCTTGCTGATCAGCCTAAGCCTGTGAACGAATACAAGTATCCTGAAAAGCTGCCTGGAGAACTGTATGATGCCAACACACAATGCAAGTGGCAGTTCGGGGAGAAGGCCAAGCTTTGCATGTTGGACTTCAAAAAGGCAAGAGACAATGTGATTTATATTATAAGGGAAATTTTTGAAAGTTTAATTTTTAAGAGTTCTTTACCCCATACGATTCACCCATACGTCAAAAGAATTAAAGT
Source organism: Potorous gilbertii (assembly GCA_028658325.1). Lineage (NCBI taxonomy): Eukaryota > Metazoa > Chordata > Mammalia > Diprotodontia > Potoroidae > Potorous > Potorous gilbertii. The sequence continues at coordinate 614,426,160 of CM053769.1, read as the reverse complement.
CAGCCATTCATTTATCACCTGCCTTGTACCAGGCTCTGTGTTAGGTACTGGGGCAACGTATTAAAAATGCATACAATCTCTTCCCTCAAGGATCTTACATTCTACGAGATGCAAATAATATGTAATAAATATATCTATTTGTATATGTATGTAATAAAACTTATATATACATATACATATATATTTATATATATAATAAAAAATACACAGAGGCAATGTATTGTAGTGAGTAGAGCTCTGGACCTGACATCAAGTTCTGCCTTCAGATTCCTCCTCAGATGTATGTGATTCCACCAGGCAAGCATCTGACCTGCTCCTTTAACTCCAAACCCATCATTTGTTTTGCAGCACCTACTGTCATTCTAGTAGTGAAAGTGCTTTGCAAAAGTCAAAGTGCTCTTGTTGGTAAACACAAACAAAAATTCATACACTAAATGCAAAGTAATAGAAGGGAGGCAGAGAAAAGGAGACAAACATTTATTAATTGCCTGCTATGTGCCTGGTACTGGCTAAGTACTTTACAAATATTATCTAATTTAATAGTTAGATAAAACCGAGGGAATTCGAAAAGGCCCAATGGCCCACCAGGGTGACTCTCGGGGCTTTCTTGGAGCTAAAAGGAAGGAGTAACAATATATGGTATAATGTACAGTAGGGAGGGAAACATTTTGGCAGGAGAATCCACTTGTAGAAAAATTGTTGATTCTGAGAAGCAGAGACAGCCTTCATCTCAGAACATTTCCTTCTTCCCTATGGAGTCGCATTAGTTCTTCATTAGAAAAATCTTCTGGCTGTCAGCGAGTCAATTCATAAAATGGGTTCTATTGACTGCTGAATGAAAGTACCAGAGGCTGTTAATAATCCTAAATATGTGAAATCCAGGAGGAGGAGGAGAAAAAGAAGAGGAGAAGGAAGTGAGAAGGGCAGTGAAGAAAAGGTGAATGTCTTTTTAAATATGCAAGTACAATGAATCCTGAACTACCAACAGAATGAAGAATTAAAATAGATACACAGACACAAAGAGTTAAGAAGAACCATGGGCAGTCCCACAGATAAAGGACACATGTTAATAATAGTAATTAGTGATGTACCATTATCAAGTTGCTTTAAAAAAAAACAGGATAGAGCATTCTGATGAGATGTAATTTTATTTATTTTAATATATGATTGCTATACATCGAAAATAGGGACCAGACCTGTGGTTTCACTGGTACAGGGAACTTACTTGTGAGAAAACTCCCTCTAGCAATATAAATTAACACCTCTTCAACTTACAGATTTGGAGAATTGCTAAAGCAGTAAGAAATTAAGTGATTTAGCTTAGTGGGATTAACTTGATGAGTGTCAGAGAAGGGATTTGAACACAAGATTTCCTAGTTCTGAGGCCAGCTCTCTATCCACTATGCAGCAGTGCTTCTGTATATAATTATGTACATGTGTATATATGTGTGTGTGTGTGTGTGCATATATACACCCACTTATATATTTCCACCCCTATCCTTCTCCCCAGGAGGAACTGTTCTTGCCTGTAGTTTGTGGAACATAATTGATAGATTATTATGGTAGATTTAGTTATAGTAAGATTTACTTACCATAACTTAGCATAACATAAATACTTACCATTTTACACATGGTAGATTTACTCCCAAGTCTGAAACTTGATCCCCAAAATTCCATTTACTGAAAGCTAATTTTTTGTATTCATCTTAACCCTCTGATAAATTTAATCAACAAATATTTAAGTGCTCATTCTGGTACAAGTTGCTGGGAATAAAATTACAAAAATGAAAATAAGTCTCTGACTTCAGGGAACTTGTATTCAACTGGAGATACCAAGAGTAGTTATCATTCATCTTTATTGAAATCTACCTTTAGAGGAAAACTATCATCCCTTTGGGGCAAAAAAGTTGTGTGATACAGTGTTACAGGATTCCCCTTAATTGATTGCTTTGGGTTTAGCAGTTTGTAGTTCAGGGCATTTGTTAAGGAAGAAACTTCTCAGCTGCCAAGAATCTTCTAAGTATGCTACTATGGGAATAGAATTTATCAGGTTTCTTCCATAATCAAAAATTTGGCCATGGCATATATTCTAGAATAGTTATCTACTACTTTGATCGGTCATCATTGTCTGATGGCCTGACCCTGAAGGCTGGGATATGAAGTACCAAAGCTATTTTGATATTTGATGCCCTTGGTCACGTGAGGATGGTTATTATACACTAGTATGTCCCCTAAAACCTTTACGTTCAAGTTCCATAGCTTCTGACTCATGATTTCACTGTCATCCCAAGTATTGGCAAGAAAAGGCTGTAATGTTATTTTAATAAAAATTAAAGCTATGTGATGCCTGGGAGAAAACCACTGGGGATCTGAACCCAAACCAATTCTCATTCCCATTCTCATCCATCCATAACTAGCTTTCATTCATTTTCTGCAAGTTTTTTTTTTATTTTGTAACTTCTAAAACATTGAAGTGGGTTAAATCTAGTTGGCTCCAACTGTCTAGTGGTCGAGCACATAACACTTATGAGAAGAGAAGGGTCAGAAGAGGGTGATGGACTTATCAACAGTCCTTGGTAAAAGGATGGGGTGAAAAGGTATGGCAGCTAGGTAATGGAGTAGAGAGAATCCTGGGACTGGCATCAGGAAGACTTCATGAGTTTTAAATCTGGCTCCACACACTTACTACCTGTATGACCTTGGGCAAGTCACTTAATACTGTTTGCCTCAGTTTCCTCATCTATAAAATGAGCTGGAGAAGGAAATGGTAAACCACTTCAGTGTCTTTGCCGAGAAAACCCCAAAGGGGGTCATGAACAGTCTATTATAACTGAAACAACTGAGCACAAAGAAAGGGATACATTTGTTTCCTATGCCTAATGAGCACAGGGCAGGATAGAGTTAAATTGGGACAGACTGAAGTTAGACATGCAAAAATATTTTCCAATTTTATCAGGTTTCAAAAAAGATAGATATTACCAGTGGTAGCATGAGAATCTTCTTTTGGAAATTTGTTGTCAATGGGAAAACACTTTGTCTAGACGTTGGATAATAAATGCTTCTCAGTTTTGTTTTTTAGAGGAGGATGAGTTATTGATATCACAAAGTCCCTTCTCATTTTTTGATATAGTGATATGGGATCTCCTTTAGTCAATTGCCTTGGATAATTAGAATGAGAAACCCAGAGAAGTAGGAAGTCCCATGATATGGGAGTTAAGGTCGTTAGCTCATAAGCTTGGAATTATAACATCATAGCTCTTAACTTATTGACTTAGAACTCTTAGGTCCCATTTATCAGTAGTAAATGAACACATTCACCTTCATGATGAGAATAAATACCATATTTTCTCCCTTTTGTTAGAATAAAGGCCATGATGGTAACAAAGAAGCAGCACAACCTAATGGATAGAGAGCCAACCTCAAAGTTAGAAGTACCAGAGTTCAAGTCCCTCCTCCTCACAAATCTGATATATATTGGATGTGTGACCCTGGGCAATTGGTTATTGTCTCTCTGTCCCTAGAAAGCTCTCTGAGCCTAAGCTTTGGAGCAACTGCTGATCTGCAAGTATTGGAATTTCAGAACCTGGAGTTCCCTATGCCAGTGGGTCAAACTCAAAGTAGAAGCCATTAAACCAGACATATGGATCCCTGTGGGAACATACTGACTTAGTAAACCATATATTAACATTACATTGTATTTTTATTTACTTTGTTAAATAGTTTCCAATTATATTTTAATCTGATTCTGGACACAGTGGAGAATGTTGTGAACTGAGTGCACATGTGGGCAATGTGTTTGACACCTCTGCCCTATACCAATAAAATCATAATTCCAGTTCAAAATAAAAGCTTAATATGTGTGATTGTCCTATATTAATTTTTTAAATGTTCCCAGAAGTTGATAAATGCTTATAAATTCTTTTTTTAAAGAACAAGGTTTAAGTGTGTTCCTATGACAGATATTAGAGGTGGGTAGGTGGTACCATAGTGCGTAGGTCTGAAGTCAGGAAGATCTGAGTTCAAATAGTACCTCAGATGTTTAACTTCATTTAGCTGCATTTGTCTCAATATCCTTGGCAGTGAAATAGAAATAATAATCGCATCTACCTCCCAGAGCTGTGTGAGGTTCAGGTGACATATTAATTATAAAAGTGCTTAACAAAGTGCCTGGCATACATTCCATACTATATATATGTTAGCTACTTATTGTTGGTGCTATCATTATCACATCAGTCCTAGACGCTGTACTTAGACTTCCTCTTGGTTAATAGGCTACTTAATTTTTTCCTGAATTTTCTCTTGAGTAGATAGAGATCATTCATCACTTGGATTCCCTCAAGTGCTCTTGATGTCTGGATTCCCTCACCATGATTCACAACTTATCTTTAAAGGCAGAATTCCACCTTCACTCTCTCTTACTCAGCCAGCCTCCTGTATCAGCAACATGTGTCATCAGTGTCCTAAACTTACCTATAAAGGGAGCAGAGTGTATTTCTGCCCAGACAGTTCTTCTAGCAAGACATTTGTCATTTTCTATCACTAGACTATGAGTCCCACACATTCAAACCTCATCAAGAGAGCTCTGTTTATCCCTCCATGCTATATCAGGCTGTAGTCATCTCTGATGGGAAACTGAGCTCTCTGTCTGCTCCTTAGAGAATAGGGGAGTGCAGGCTGCTGTTTTCATTCCAGCAGGTCTAGGGCCAAATTCCTTGTGTCTTTAATTTGTCAATGTCAGTTTGGCTAAGAATTCTGTCTTCCAACACAAAGTGTTAGTTAATACAAGGAGGAGGATCGCTGAGAGGCAGAAAAACTGAGCTTAGTAATGGCAAGATCAGTAACAGTAGCACTTAACATTGTAGCTGTTGTTAGCGGAGGGAGGACGGTATTTTTGGCACCACATAAAACATGGTAGTGAATAAAGAGATAGCTTCTTTTTACTCTAATACTGCTCAGATATCCTTGTGGAGTCTCTCAAAATAATGAATCTTGCTTTCCCATTGATTTGAGCCATAGATGGTTACAAATAGCTCGTAGTATTATGAGAATTGCATACCAATGTTAAGACATCAAAAGTTCATCTTATTAATGCTTACAAGTTCAAGAAAACTATTTTTACAGATGGAGAATACACAGGTAGTGATTATAGAGGAATTTATGCAGAAACCCAAACCCTAGAACCTTTACCTCCTATGATCTATTATTTTAAGAACAACACTCAAGAAGTAATAGCAGAAAGATAGAATAAAAGAAATTGCTTTTATCAAACTGCTCAACAGTGTGACTTTGGTAATTATATAATAGGAAGGACCTTTTGACATTAGAGAGAAGTAAATGGTATTTTTTTAAAAAAAATCATTAAAAGAAAAATGTTTGAAGCTGAAATATATGACTATGACTATTCTGAAGAATGTCGTGTTATTCAGGCATTTGATCGTGCTCAACTCTTTGCGACCCCATTTTGCCATTTCCTTCTCTAGCTCATTTAAGAGATGAAGGAATTGACGCAAACAGGGTTAAGTGAGTTGCCCAGGGTCCTACAGCTAGTAAGTGTCTGATGTTGAGATTTGAACTCAGGTCTTCTTAACTCCAGGCGCAACACTCTATCTACACCCTTCTGTATCACAGCAAGATAGAAAAGGAAGAGGGTTCTGGTGGAGGAATGTTTAACATACCCTACTGAGATGGTAAAGGAATTTTCAGAAAGTACTCTGCTTTGTTCACATAGGAAATTTGTCAATGGTTTTGCAATAATTGCTCATATAAAAACAATATATTTCGTGTTATCTCCTTTGGCAAGTCATGCTAACTTAATGAATCAGAAACTATTTCCCCCACTTTACATGGACAGAAAATGAGGTTTTGGAAGTATATATTATTTACATGACATCACAAGGCTAGAGCTGGGAGTATTTGGACTGTTTTGCTACTATTCTTCTGACCTTTTCCTTTCCCCCTTAGGATATATGTAAAGCCCTGTGGTGCCATCGAATTGGAAGAAAATGTGAGACAAAATTTATGCCAGCTGCAGAAGGCACTATTTGTGGTCATGATATGGTAAGAATAATTAATTGCCAAATAGCATTGAGTCATGATGTATTTATATATTTTGCTCCACTGTCCTTCCTTCTCAAAAAAAAAATGTATTTGGATGTGGATGACTGTCTTCTCTTCTTTGTCCCCTCCATGTATTGTCTAGTTCTCTATCAACTGCACCCCTGCTCCTACCACAAATAGCCAGAGGTAGATCTATTCAATCTTGTATTGAGGCTATCATAGAATCATGGATTCAGAACTGAAGGGGATCTTAGAAGCCACCTAGTTCAAACCCACGATTTTACAAACAAGAAAATTAAGGTATAGGAATTTAGGTCCTCCTGACTGCAAGTCGAATACTTTAACACTTAAGGGATCTTGTTGTCACCCACTGATATTCTACTTCCATATCCCCAAACTTTGAAATTGTTTTATCTGACCATGTCATTTCATCTTACCCTCTACTTTTCACCAGCTAACACTGTTCTTTGCCAGGCGATAGTGACTTCAGTCCCTCATTTCTTTACCATGCTCTCACCTTTGCACTGACTGTTTTCCCTTTCCTTTCCTATTTCAACTATTTGGTGAGTAAATTCAGGTCTGCATAATCCTCTTGTCATTTTGTCCTTTTGCCAATCATGCTTTGGCAGATCCCAGTTTTGGATGGCATCCTCCATCTACGCACATTCTCTCCTATTCCTGTGCTACTGAACAGAGGTGAAGAATATCACAAAATAATGTTGTCTGGGTTCACTACAAATTAATATTACATAATCTTCATTGTATTTTCATTGCAGCAAGGTAATCCTTTTAACATCCCTAATCAGTTCACTCTGTTCCAGAGCAGCTTTTACAAACGTTTTCATCCATCCTTATATCTCCCATCGTATCCCCTCCCTCCCATCTCAGGTGGGCACTTTGCCTCATACATCACTAGAAAAATGGGAGCCATTTGCTATATACTCCATCTTCTTCCCTCTACTTCATCTCATTTAACTTAGACAGACCTCTTCCCCCACTATCTCCACTTTCAATCTTCTCTTACATAAATAGGTGACCCATGTCCTTTCCAACAAGAATGTAATCTCTACGTGTACCTAACCCCATCTTTCATCTCTCTCTGTTTGTCTCTGTCTCTCTTTGTCTGTCTGTCTGTCTGTCTGTCTCTCTCTCTCTCTCTCTCTCTCTCTCTCTCTCTCTCTCTCTCTCTGTCTCTCTCTCTCTTTCTTACTCTCTCTCTTTCTCATTTTCTCTGGCTCCATTTCCATTGTGTACAAACATGCTCATATTTCCACCTACCCCTACTAGCTACCACCCTACATTTCTTTTCTCCCTCTCAGCTCAACATGAGAAAACCATCTACAATCAAAGCATCACTCCCTCTTCTTTCACATCTAAACCTTCTGCAGGCTGGCTGAAGCTAGTCCCTACTCTCATCTGACTGAAGCTAGTCCCTCCAAAGTCACCATTGATCTCTTTATCTCCAAATCTAATGACCTTTTCACTTTCCTCATCTTACTTAACTTCCCTTTAGCCTTTGATACTATGAATCTCCCTGGATGTGTTCTCTACAAAGTTTCATGGCTACTCTCTCTTGGATCTCTTCTTATCTGTCTAGTCACTGTTTCTCAATCTCCTTTACTGATTCATCATGTACGTCATACCCATTAACCTAAGATTTCATGGACCCTTTTCTCTTTTTCCTCTGTACTCTTTTTCACTTTGAACTCATCAACTTCCTTGCATTCAATTTCCATCTCTATGCACATGATTCACAGATCTATATATCCATCCCTAATCTCTTCCTTGACCTATAGTGTTGCATCATGAATCAATATTTGAACATCTTGAACTAGATATCAGCATCAGAAACTCAATATGTCCAAAATAAATCTCATTATCTTCCCACCCCGAACCCTGTCCTCTTCAAAGCTTCCCTGTTATTGTTGGTGATACATCCAGCCTCCCAGTTACTCAGGTTCATCTTTTCTCACACTCACTCCACATAGTTCATCTGTTTACCATGTATTGTTATTTCTACCTTCACAAGATCCCTTCCTTAAATTCCCTTTCCTCCTCTCACCCAGTCACCACCCCGGTGCAGGGTCTCATCACCTCACACCTAAACTGTTGCATTAGCCTCCCTGTTTCAATCAAAATTTTTCTCTTAGCTGCCAAAGTGATTATTCTAAAGCATAGATTTGACCATGTCACATAGCTCCCTTTGTAAATTTCAGCAGTTCTCTATTAACTCCAGTATAAAATATAAAATGTTCTATTCATCACTTAAAGACTTTTTCAATCTTTCCTCCATCCTATCTTTTAGTCTTCTTATACTTATTCCCTTTGACATACTTTTTTGGTCTTGTGACATTGATCAATTTGATATACTTAACACATGTCATTTTATCTCCTGATTCTGTTATCATCCCTCATGTCTGTAATGCTTTCCTGTACTTCTGTGGACTCTTTTAAGATTCAACTTAAACCATAACTTCTACACAAGCCTTTTTCCAGTCTTCCCCATTGACCATGCTTTCCTTCCAAGGTTATGTTCCATCTACTCTAAATATACTTATATAGGTCTCTGTACGTATGTACATGCATATTTTATATATACACATACATACTTATAGTTATTTGTATGCTATCTCTCCCATTAGAATATTGAGTTCTTTTAGGGCAGACAGAATGTTTATTACCACTTCATAGTTTGCCATGATCAAAGAATTCATCACTTAGTGGCCAACTCACATGTGGTGAGTTTCTCTATATTTAGTTAGGCAACAGATTCAGTCAGTCAATGAGATTTTAAAAATTTGGGACTTGGTAGATTCTTCTCAAGTGCTTAGCATAGTGGCTGAAACATAGTGAAAGCTTATTAAATTCTTGCTGATTGACTGATCTTATTTATCTTAAGATAAAGCTACACATTTATCATTTCAAGATAATAGGCATTTGCAATGAACATGAAATGAGTGTGTTCCTCTTGAATATTGGTCAGGCAGCTGATGAAAACTCTCCCTTGTACATTTAAAAAGAAAAAGAAAATGTTAAAGCACTGACCATGTCATGGGAAGATAGCATTAAACTGTATTCTTCATCCTTTTAGTATGAAGAGTTCATTCAGGACACATGAAGCCAATCCTATTAATTTATTGCACATAGATGGATAGAAGGCATAAAAAACCAGCTTGTGAGAAAACATGAGAAAACTAGATGTTAAAATGAATTTCTGTATGATGCACTCAATAAGTAGTCATATTATAGAATTGCCATTAGGCCCTAAAACCTAAACTCTGACAACAATGCAAGAATACACTCTTGCCCTCTCCTACTTCCCTATTTTTTTTATTTGATCTGAAAATACATTTTCATTTAAAACATGAGACCATCCATGAAGACTGCTCAACCCAAAATATTGAAGTAAAACTAGTGACCCTTTGTTGAGTTTCTTTGGTTACATTTTTTTTCAGTGATGTTAGCTTCAAATTTGTAAAGTAAGTATTTGCTCTATTAGACTCAAGCTCCCAAGCATGTAACTATCATATCCTATGCATATTTCAAGGTGGCTTCTGACAGATATGAACATCAAAGCTGATATATGCTTCTTAGGTTTCATGATTACAAAAATGTTTGACAGGCAGAAGAGAAGAGAGGCGCTCTTGTCCAAGAATAATACGTGAGAGCAATTAATCTCAAGTAGGCTGTTTAGTGTAAATCAAATGCCATCCATTTTATGTTTGTGGACTCCTTTAACTCAACAGGTTATAGCACTATATGTGTTAGTACAATTCCTTCTTCTGAAGTGGGTAGCCATAAAATGATTTAATCCATAATGAAAACAATAAATTGAATACATGTCACTTGCGGTTTCTTTAGAACACCAACTCTATATGGCTGACACTTGGGAAATTCTAATTGGAAGGGGAAAGTGAATAGCTGGCTTTGTTTTCAGCTGGATAGGGTTCCTTTCCCCTAGTAGATGGCCAGGTTTTACTTTTCAAAGTGAGATTTTTCAGAAAGGTGAGCACTTCTTGGGTGGCTCCCAGTCTTTCCCTTTGAGCTCACGAATCCTTATCCACCTTAGGCATATAGTTGTAGAGTTTTGCTTTTTTTTTTCCTTTTATAGGTAATGCTACTGCTCCAACCATCTGTCTACAGTTAGAATATAATTATTGTAGGGACCCAAAGGGTAACACAGATGCTCAGTTGAAATTACATTGACCTTCAGGGCAGAGAGTAAGACCAATTTCTTGAGACTTTTAATTCCTGGGAGCAATGGACATTCTGAAGTACATCTCAAACCTTAATTTCCTCTGCATCCTCTGCACACCTAAAATCATTTGGTCTCAATTTATATTTAAGCAATGGAAAAAATATTCTATATTTCAAGAAGTAACTTGCTGATGGGTAAATTTGGGGGAGAGGAGCAAGGATCATTTAATGAGTCAACATATCATAAAAGTATGTGAAACGGCATATAAATAAATGTTGAGGATTGATTTAAAATTTAAAATGCAGTTCTTCAGAACTAAAGGATTATAATTATTTTCATGTCCATTCTCTCAAGAAATATTTGCAAAGTGCCTAACGATGTATATAACATGACAGTAGATACTATGGGTAAATGCTTTGGACACCATTGTTGATATTGGGACAGAATTATTTAGTGCTTCAAATGATCTCTTTTAGTTTCAAGTTGACAAAAATCCTACTCTGTTTATCAGTCATGGAGGTGATTACAGGTCCTTCAAGGTGGTATCAGTGAAGAGCAAGCTTGAGAAGAATCTACCAAGCCCCAAAGACTTAAATATCGTTGACTGACTGAGTCTGTTGCCTAGCTAAATACAGAGAGAAACTCACCACATGTGAGTTGGCCACTAAATGATGAATTCTTTGACCATGGCAAACTATGAAGTGCTAAAAAATTATTAATATAAAAAAATTATTTATAAATTTTAAATTCTAAAAAACATTAAATATTATTAATAAAGTAAAATAAATAAATAAGAAGGATATTATGAGGAAATATGTCAGCTTACATCAATTTTGACAGTATGTCCTATTTTAGAATTTTAGAAATGAAAGAGCTCACTGGGGGCCAAAATGGTAAGAAAAGGCCTCACAAAGAAGCTACAATATGAACTGGGCATCAACAGATGGGCAGAATGTGTGTAAGTCCAAAATTGAAGAAGGAAAAAGGCAGTCATTTCTAAAATGAGAAAAACCACAGAGGCAGGAATACAAATAAAGGAAGGCTTGGATGATTGACTTCAAGAAGCCTGCTCTGATTGAAGAAGGGGGTCCATATAGAGGAGCTGGAACAAATAAGGTCTTGAAAGAAAGGCTAAGAAATTTGTGATTTATCCTGTAATTAATAAAAAGCCCCAAAAGGTTTCTGAGAAAATGAAATAATATGATGAAAGTTGTGCTTTAGGGAAATGTCAGCAGCAGTGATCAGGATAGATTTAAGTCGGGGTAAGCTGATGAAGGCTTAAAATTTGAACAAGAGTGAGGATGGAGAAGGAAAAATAGAAGGGATATTAGGACTAATGGAGAAGTTTAAACAAGTCCTGAGTGAAGATAAAAGTGAACCTTAAGTTTTGAGTCTGATTGGTCAGTGAAACAGAGGTATGTATGAAAGAAATAGCATCTTTAGGACAAGGAGAGGGGAACGATGGTGGGACATTCAATTAGAGAAGTGCAGCAACCCGGGAGACACAGAGGAAATTCAGAGAAGATATTAGAGCCAATGATAGAGTTTGAAGAGTTCATAGAGGAGAGAATAAGGCCATGCTAAATATGACATAGGAAGAAAATGTAGAAAGTAAAGAGAAAAGCCAGGTGTGGTGGTGCATGCTTATAATCACTGGTATTAGGAAGACTGGGGATGGTGGATCTTTTGAACTCAGGAGTTCTAAACTGTAGTGAAGTAAGTTGAACAGATGTCAAGGATAAATTCAGAATTAATGCGGTGAGATAGGATTGGGGAGGGGACACAACAAGGGAAGGCGAGGGGAAAGGGAATAAAGGAATGGGGAGAGGAAATGGCCAAGGAGTCAGAAGAAGGAGAATGGAATATCTTGGATTTCAAGGAAAATTCAATTTTTAAGAAGGCAGACATCACAGAGAAGGCTGTTCCAAATCAAAGTTCTCCTGTGTTTCACAATCTCTGCCAAGTTTTATGTGAATTTTTTTGGTCACTTTAATTAGGGTTTATTTCTGTCTTTTGGAAAGAGGTGAATGCAAAAGACATGCTTTCAAATCAGTTACTTGTTTTGTGCAAATGTTGTGGATATTTTCCTTAGAAAGAAGTAAGTTCCTTTCTTATTATATACGAATTAGGGGAAGCTCCTACCTTAGATGGCAAGCTCCATGCCTAGCTAATGTTATGGCCAGGCACCCTGTGGAATACCCCCTTCCACTTTTGAAGCCTTACCAGGGCTTAAACAAACTGATAAGTTTCTTTAATATCTCCAAGCAGAGTCAAAAGCATTAGAAGCACCAATGAAATAAATTTTAAATCCCAAATATCACCTACAAATATCAGAAATAAAAATTACATATATCTTACTGGGACTTGAGATTGACGTTCGGTTCTCTTGAGAAAATAGCACTGATAATATCTCAAGTGGTGTTTGGGGGCAAATGAAATTCTATCTGAACTGTTTTATCTTCTGGAAAAGCTGTGTGACCTTGGACATGCCAAGAGCTAATAACTTGGAGACACAGAGACCAGGTGTTTTCAAATGAAAGCATAAAGGCAGTGGCCTATAATTACAAGGTGCTGAACCATATGGTTAGAGGTTTCCACTTGAGATTCAGCTTTTACCTAAAACAAGATATAAAAAAGGCCTTGTAATTCCCTTTCTTAACTTTACAATAGAGGTTACAGTTCATCGTACTGAAAGTTGAGAAGGCAGGTGCTGTGGGTTGGTGTGTGCATTTCTGTTTAACCCCTACACAGGAACAAATGTTTTCAACCCAAGCTATACAAGTGCTAAACTAGCTAATGTATATTATGTGAATGTTTTCTAATGTATATGTTGCACCTATTGAACCAGAATTTGTAGAAAGCGGATAAATTTTTTAAAAAGCAATAGTGATTATTGCTAACTTTTCTGTGGTACCCACTATGTCAGGTACTACACTAAGCACCTCGACATTATTATGTAATTCACAACCAACCCTGGGAGGCAGGTACTACTCTTATCCCCATTTTTCAAATGAGGAAACTGAAGCAAACAGAGTTCACTATGCCCAGGATCATACAGCCAGTCATATTTGAACTCGGGTCTTCCTGACTCCAGGCATGTGGTCTATACACTGTGCTATCTAGCATCATTTAAGAATTCTGTGTTATAAGCTACTTGGGGGGAGAGGTCTCTATATTAGATGTTATACTAACTTCTACAGTGACTAGATTGATGATTAAAGCCACTAAAATAGATGTTGCTAGTGAATAATATAAGGGTAAAATATCATGCCGAAGTCTTTAACTTTGCAGTGGTGCCGTGGTGGTCAATGTGTGAAATATGGTGATGAAGGTCCCAAGCCAACGCATGGACACTGGTCAGATTGGTCTAGCTGGTCTCCTTGTTCTAGGACATGTGGAGGAGGAATATCTCACAGAGATCGTCACTGTACTAATCCGAGGTGAATGTGAAGTATTTTCTTTTTTTTCTGATTTTTAAATATTTTTAATAATCTCTTCTTACCTCACAGACATGGAGGAGTTCTTGCCGGAGCAAATAAAGTAACTAGCTTTTCCTAATACGTGTTTCTTTCATTGGAATACAGATTTTTCAGCAGATCATAGTTGATTAAAACTATACTTCTTAAATATTGACTATATATTAATTTTTTTAAAGTAGCTCATCTAAGCAGAATAAATATCTATGAAGTTAAGAATTTGACCTATGAAATTAAATTATTAGAAATTAAGGTTTCAAGTAGATAGATCCTAAATAGAATTTCAGAAATTCCAGAAAGGAAAGAGGAGCCCTTTCTGTTCCTTTTTACATTAAAAACTAAAGAATTAAGGCAATGAGGACCTGGAAGAATCAAATAAAATACAGACAAAACTGCACCAATATCTGGATTTACCAACTTGGGTTTATATGGAAGAGCTCAGAAATGACCCATGTAACTAATTTCATCAGTAACTCAAAGTTGTTGGGGTTCTTTTACCTGTTGGTTGCACACAAAAAAATTTTAGCACTGGTCAGTGCGCAGTTCTATGAGAGTGATATAAATATTTTGTAAGTCAATAACATTCAGACAAAAATTACTTTCATATTTCCCTAGAATCATAGTAGTATGTAAACTAGAATACTGCAATAAACCATAAATTGGTTGACTAATTTTCCCCAAGGTTCTGCTTGTCAGTGGATAATTAATTCCAATGTTATTTTTTTAATTTAGTTTAGTTAGGAATTTTTTCAAAGAGAAAATGCAAAAATGAGTGATGTGATGTGCCTTTTTTTGTGCTGATTTGCCAACTTCTCCTTTTACAATCTTTTAGACTTTTATGTTAATCAAACAGATTTCACAAAATACTCCCTTCCCTCCTAAAGTCAAATATCTTAATATGAATCTCTTTCAGTATTTGTCATCTGCTTATTATGTACAAAAAACAATTGTGAACAGAACGACTGATCATTTCTACCCAAATCTTTTAAAAGCTTGTAATGACCTGATCATAACAAGATAAAACAGAAACTAAAATTATGATTATTTCATAAGTATCACATGTGAATCCATCTAATTGAAATGTTAAATGGCCTACTATAAGGTCTCATTGGAAATAGATTGTGTTATATACCTGTCTAGGAAGATACAGAGGAATACAGAAATCAAAGGAATAAGTAATAATCCAATTTACTCTTTTCTGTGATTTTCACTCAAAAGTTGGACATTCTGATAGTCTTATTTACCTTTAAAGCATTTCTTATTATTTAATCTCATAAGGTAAAATAATTCAAAGGGCAGAAGGACGATATCAAAGTGTGTGGAAGTATGAAAAATTAGTTTTATGTGAGGGTATGGGAAATGGGGAGGCAGGGAGAATATTTATTAGTTCAATCTGTGTTCTATGGAATAGATTCATTAGTTCATATTTCTGTCTTCAGAATTAAACAGAACAGATAGGCCTTGGGAAAATTATTATTTATACTAATACTGTGAACATTACCAACTGCTGGTGCTACTTATACTTTGCTATAGTTCATGTCCAGAATAATTCTAAATCCTACAAGTGAAGAAAGAGAGATAGTACTTTTATATGATTTCAAATCACAGACCTCAGATCCATTATTGACAGTCCCATTTGTACCAGCAAGAACATGGCACAATAGATAAGAAGGCTGCCCTTGAAACCAGGAAGACCTGGGGTCAAACCCTGCTTCCAACATGAACTAGATTTTATAACCATGGGCAAGTCATTTCATCTGTTAGTGCCCCAGTTAACCATATAATTGGCGAATCGGCAGGTAAGTAGACAAATGTGCATATGGAGAGGAAGTCTCAACCTTGAAATTTCTTCAAGTGTAAAATTACAGGGTCTGCCTGTGTACTGCCCCCCGCCACACACACACACACACACACACACACACACATGCAAAACCCTCACACACAAAAAATACCTCTCAAGAAAAACGTTGCTTGATGTCCGTTAGATAGCCATTGTTTGTAAAATACTTTTATTTCACTTTCAGAATGTGAAAACTTTAGTCAATTTCCGCATCCCTGATACACCATTAGCCCTTTTCTCGAAGAATTTAGTTACTAAAGTGTATTCGTATCTGTGGGAAAATGTACAAATCTATATTCAACTTATCAACACATTTTTAAAAGGACTGTTAAATGTGTATTTCAGGCCATCACATGGAGGAAAATTTTGTGAGGGTTCCACGCGGACGCTGAAACTTTGTAACAGTCAAAGCTGTCCCCAGAATAGCATTGACTTTAGGACCATCCAATGTGCTGAGTACAACAGCAAGCAATTTCGAGGATGGTACTACAAGTGGAAGCCTTACACTCAAGTAGAAGGTAAATTTCAAGGCAAATATCGATAGTAATTATATTCTATGCCAGCACCCTTTTCTGTTTGAAGATGAGACCTGGCTATTGAGTGTGACTCAGAAAGACCCTTTGTTTTCCACCTGGTATCAATGACAACAATGTCGTGGTCCAGCGTCGGAGTAGATTATTTAACTTTGGTCTATTTCAGAGCCACTCACAATGTTCCTAAGAAGTCCTGGGTGGACGAGTGGATGTAGATAAGGAAAAATTCTTCACAACTACTGGGAAAACAATTCCTGGAGCTGTCCATATTGATGTTGGGTCACAAGTGTAAGCTTTTGTCTGAAAGAACAAAAACGTTGTTATTCTTATTCTTCTGGTCAACAGCATCCTAGGCAGATAGCAGAATGAAATGTTAATAATTATATGCAGTTGTTTTCTTAATCTTGTTTTTAAAATTCTATCATATTAGGCGTTGGAACTTCTCAGTATGTGGATAGAACTACCTATTTTTTGCATGTACGGGAATCAGCCTTTAGGAAGAGATAGGACAGATTGTCCCCTGGCATTATTAGGGCATAAAAAAACTAAATTAGTAGCAGACATGCAGGAATTTCATTGAGGAAGAAATTCTAAAGTGTCTGTATTCTTTGTATGAATTAAAATCTGATGTACAGGAAAAGATATCCTTGTGAGAAGGAGACATATATCAAGCTAACCCTAGTAGGTATTTGATAAATGTTTGTTCAGTTGAATGGAATTCTATTGAACCTGGGAAGCTAGTTAACGTTTATCAGAACAGTTTATGTAATTTTTCCATACTGTTTTATTTTCTGAGTAGAGCAAGTGTTCAAGGGAAAATTGAAACAAAACAGTTCTAAGTCATTCCTTTTTGTCTTCAACTAAATCAAAATTACGTGGTGATTGATTGTGTAAAAAACTGGAGAAGTGATAGAAAAAATTTTTGCCTGGAGCAGGATGAGGTAGGAGACTTGGCTTTTAGCCTCAGTTTGGCAATTAACTGCTTGTGTGATCTTGGGCAGGTCACTTAACCTTTCTAGGAGTGACTGAAATTCTTCATCTGAAAAGTGAAAGGATTAAACCAGTTGAACTCTGAGGCCCTATCCAGATGAAAAAGTACTATAATTCTATGATAATCAACTCCTTTAAAAAAATTCTTTTCCCATAGTAACAGAGTCTATATTTAATATTCTCACAATTCCTAGTATATCCTAGCTCTTATATGTACAAGGAAAAGACATGGATCTTAATACTGAACCCTATGGAAATTCTTCAGCATTAAGAGTGATGGCCAAATGTTCTGTATCTTTACTGAGGACAGGACAAGAGGAAATAGATTTATACTGGAACTTATTTTGACTGTGTAAGTTGTTAAAATACTGGAATGGATTTCCCCAAGAAGGTTGTAGACTTTCCTTGCAAGTCTTTAAAAATATGATCATACTCATGTTCTCCACATACCAGTATTTTTCTTTTCTCCCAAATCCAAGTCTGTATTAAGCACTGTACTGTGGAAATTTCTCTGCATATTTTCTTTTTATCAGTATAAAAGCACCCTCATCTAATTTTATGCACAGATTATGAAGCAGCTCAGTGGTTATTCTAGTGGTATTTCATTATGCATTTTTAAGTACCTGAGTGTTCCTTACTGAGTATTCTTACGGGGGGGGAGAAGAATACTAGTGTGTGAAAAGAATATCACAGTATATTAGTCTAATGAAGTTTTAAGGAAAAACAAAATATAGTGAAGTTTGGTAAACTGAAGACACGCTTTTATGATGAATTACTATACTTGGGTTATTTCCTAGAAATATACGGACATTATCTCAATTTAAGAATTTATCCCCACCCCAAAATTCAGAGAAATTATTGTAGGTAAAGTATCTTTCTTGTTTGTGTTTTTCTCTTGTTTTTTTAAGATCAGGACTTATGCAAACTCTATTGTATCGCAGAAGGATTTGATTTCTTCTTTTCTTTGTCAAATGAAGTCAAAGATGGGACACCATGCTCAGAGGACACCCGTAATGTGTGTATAGATGGGATATGTGAGGTAATAATGATGAAAAGGTATTCTGTTGTAGACTTCATTTGGCTGCTCAATTAAGATGCCATTTCAGATCCTAGAACACTGACTTGTTGACTTTTAAGTACTCGTTTTAAACTTAGAGGAGGGAGGTCAGAAGTACTGGGTTACACTTCCAAGTCTGTCATCAAATGTTATTGTGCCTTTGGGCAATCACACAGAAAACTCAGTCTTTATTTTGCTGTTAGAAAACTGAGAGAGTTGCGACTAAATAATCTATTAAGTGTCTTCCAGATCTAAAATTCCATAATTTATAGATGTTTTCTGTCTTCTCATTTCAAAATGATTAGTCAAATATGTCACTCCTTTTAGATCTTCTCTTGAATTGTTTCATGATATTTTTCTTGCATTTGATTATGTAGTAAACTGCAAAGAGGCATAGCAAAGATTTGTGAAAAAGAGAATTTTTCAGAAAATAGTATGTCAATTATTTCACCACCTTGATGAGAATCATTTTCATATAGAATCAAATATTTCTCTTTACATGCTCTATATTTATATAAAAAATACCATTATCATATGTGAAATAAATTCTAGCCAATATTCTAATTTATATTCTCTGGACCTCACCTTCTTCTGTGTCCCTACAACAATGTATAGTAGTAAGAATTCACTTAAGGCTTGAGTTAAAGTTGATATATGGCAAATTTTATGGGGTCTTAAAATTGGGGGTTTTAAATATTCATTTATATGGGTATTAAGACTTTTGCCTGCTGTGCACATAGTTACTTAATACATACATTTTTTGATCATTTGGATTTGGCAATGTAATTTTATTAATACTTTATGAAAAAATGTTGGGAAGGAATATGTTCTTACGATTTTTATAAGTTCTTTGAGGGTAGGAACCAATTTTCCTTTTGTTTTGTTTTGTTTCTGTATTTAGTACAGTTTCTGTGCTTAATAAATGCTTGTTAACTTGAATTGGATGGAATTAAATATTTTGCTTATGCTCTGTGAGGCAGCATAATATAGCATGATTAGAATGCTGAACTGCGATTCAAGGCAACCTGACTTTTGATAGTTACTAGCTGTGTGACCATAGGCAAGCCATCTGACTCTTCAAAACCTCAGTTTCCTTTTTGATAAATTACTAGAAATTGTTGATAAAACAGATATAATAATACATCTTATGCCTAAGGTTTTGTTTTGTTTTTTTAAATAAGGATCACATGAAATAATGTGTAAGGTACTTTGTAACATTAAAGCATAATATAAACATCATTTCTTCTTCTGCATTTTACAAATGATACATGATCTCATGTTCTCCAGACAGTCGGCTGTGATCATGTCCTTGGTTCTAGTGCCACTGAAGATTCTTGCGGGGTGTGCAAAGGAAATAATTCGAGTTGCAGACTTTACAAGGGTCATTATGCTAAACACCACTACACAAACCGTGAGTATTTTATAGCTGCTCCCCAGGTTTTCTGGGAGTTTTAAGTTAGAACTTCTTTGGGGGATGGACCTGAAATGAGTAGTGAAAGCAGCAGGAGGTCCCAGGTTTCCACAGAATCTTATTTTTTTTTCATTTCCTGCTTTAGATAATGGCTCTCAAGTTTTTGTTTTGCTTAAAAAAAAGAATGGTTGCTAGGCTATTTGAGTAAATGTGGTTTGTAGAAATAGTCAAAATTACAACAGCTCTGCTCCAATTTTTAAAACTGATTCATAGTTCAAAAGCAAATGATTGCCAAAACAGATATTCATACTGATTCTAATGTGGAAAGGGCCTCTGTGCCCAGGTCTGAGTTACAAAGAACAGAAATACCTCAGTCTTTGTCCTGGAAATTTTATACAAAAGACTACATCTTCCTGTGTCCTTTCATCTAGAGTACTATCAGATAGTCACCATTCCTGCTGGGGCTCGGAGTATTCGTATACATGAAATGAATGTATCTACCTCCTATATTGCTGTGCGCAATACCCTCAAAAGATACTACCTGAATGGTTACTGGACAGTGGACTGGCCTGGCCGATACAAGTTTTCTGGTACTGCCTTTGACTACAGACGAGCGTACAATCAACCAGAGTCTTTAACCTCTTCTGGACCAACCAATGAAACCTTAGTAATAGAGGTAATGTTTTGTCTCATGATTTGAGTGTGTGGAATTGGAGGTTACTAAAGACAGTTTGAAGGTTTGCATATAGGTTATTGGTTCTGTTAATACTGAGACACAGTAGTTATGCCTTTTCTTGTACTACACCTATCTAAATAAATGAGGGAATCAATCTTGGTTAAATTGCTCTTAATGATATCATATCTACTAATATATATATATACATATATATATATATATAAAATATGTATGTATACTGATATATATATATATATATTATATAGATATGATATAGATATGTTCACTTACGATGTTTTCTGGGCAAATTTTACAGAAAAAATAATCTATCAGACTGTTGTTCTGAAATGTTCTCTCAGACACTTGACACTCACTAGCTGTGTGATCTTGGGCAAGTCACTTAACCCCAATTCCCTCATCCTGGGCCATCTCCAGTCATCTTGATGAAATCTGGTCACTGGATTCAGATGGCTGTGGAGGAGAAGTGAGGCTGGTGACCTGCACAGCCTTCCCTCATTCAAAACAAAGTCAAGTGCAAGTCATGTCATTATTTCTCTGATGGCATGGTCTTCTTTGGCAACAAAGGATGAACACACACACACGTGCATGCGCACACACACACCATTAATACACTGTTCCTCTTTTGAACTAGTTAAGACAAAATTTGATATAGCACAACCCTGTGTGTGGTCCAAGGATTTTATAATCACACACAAATAATTATAAATGAAACTGACAACAACAAACAAACACAGTCTAAATCCAACGAAACCAATGTGTAACTCTGTATTGGCAGGTTTTTGTCAAGTATAATCATGTTTGTGGCAAATTTGATTTTCTTTCCAATTTTGTCTCCTCTGGAGTGGCAGGATTTGGAGGAGAGAGGGCAGTAGCTACTCTCTATTTTCCTACTTCTTCATTTCCTTCTTTTCATGTAAAATAAAGATATTAATAGCTATACAGAATGCCCCTTGCCACAACATGTGATCTCTGTGATTTCTCTTTTTTTTTCTAATTGGGATTTTTTTTCCTTCTGACCAATTGTAATATTTTATTTGTTTTTATTTTCTTTTAAACAGATTTTATTCCTGCTTCCTAGTTATGACTCTTTTTCAGAAAAAAAAAACCTTGTAAAAATTTCCTTCTATTATATAAAGAACCACATCACTTTCCACACAACATGATATTTTCAGTGGGAATTTAAATAAAATTTTGAAACAGATTTTAAATGGCTTCAGCTCAGTGCTATCAGACAAAATCAAGAAAACAGAATATATGGTTCCTGGCAATGAGGGATTCTGTAATTTAATCCAATGATGATGAAGAAGAATGAATAATGATGCAGTTATGGACAGTTTGATTATTCAAAAAATATCTGAAATCTACCCAAAAATTAATTTTATTTTTAAAAAATAGAAATTGTGAAAATAAATACATCCATAAAATTTCATATTTTTTGCATTAGAATTGTTACACATCAAGAATATCTAAAATAAACTATTGTGTGATATTATGTGGTTTGACCTACATATAGGCTCTTTTCTGATGCCCTATCATAACACAGAGGAAGAAGTTCTAAAATATTCTACCAATTTTGGAAAGATTGTGAATATGTGTGTGTGTGTGTCTGAAGAACAGTCTAAGCTAAGAATAAAATAGCTCTCCCAAAAAGTTTGAACCACATGGTGATTAAATATTATTTTGGACATGGCAATCCAATAGAATGGAATATAAAACCAGCTATTAAGTACTTGTTCAGTCATTTTCAATCATGTCCAATTCTTTGTGACCCCATTTGGGGTTTGCTTGGCAAAGATATTGTAGCGGTTTACCATTTCCTTCTCTAGCTCATTTTATATATGAGGAAATTGAGGCAAACAGGGTCACATAGCTAGTAAGTGTCTGAGTCCAAATTTGAACTCAGAAAGATGAGTCGCCCTGACTCCAGGCCCTGCACTCTATCCGCTGTGCCCCCTAGCTCTCCCTCTTAAACACTCCTATGTTCCAAATACTATGTTAAGGGCTAGGTTGCAAATACAAAGGAGCTCACTTTCTAGGTTGGGGGAGACAACATATACAAAAATTTTCAGTTATAGCACAGATTAAAAGATCCATGGGTCCTTAAGATACAGCATACAATCAAATGACAAAATGCAGTGGTTAAGAGTACAACAGTAGGTCATATGACTAATGCCCAAGGGTCTAAAGAAAATCACAGTAGAATAGAAGGTAACGCCAAGTGACCCAGGCACATCTTGTTTTGCAAGAGTAAATATAAAGATATCAATTTCCCCTATACAACCCAGATAATCTTTCTTATCAAATATATTTATAGTCTCTGAAACAAATGTAGAAAATAACTCTTACTCATATAAAATCTGCTTTCAGATTGGTGGTAGAGCGGTAGAAAAGGTAGTAACAATTGCTAAGACCAACACAATTGTTAGTCAATGATTTAGTTATTAGTAATTTTCATTGTGATCTTTGTCCAATAACCAGTGAGTTGACACTGAAGTAACCCAGCCACATTTACATTGACATTCTCACTAGGAGTATGCAGGTAGATGTTTAACAACCAAGCTCTCCAGAAAAAAAAATAAAATGTATACATACACAATCTTAAGTTTAATCTGCATTATTAGCACTTTCATAAGTCTAGGCAATACACAAAATAATAAATCAAGCCCCAATTTTTAGTGATTTCTGAGAAGTAAATGTTCAAAGTGAAAAATTAACCTTTGGCTCTCCCAAACAAGTTAGTTTATACTGACTTTAGCACATTCCTAGCTGAAAATGTAAAGAAATTGTGATGGATCATCACCAAATCATATGCCTACATATGTATGTATATACTTACATATATACATAACTAGCTAAAGATGTAAATGATGTAGTTATCAAATTTGCATATGAAAGAAATTGGGAAGGAAAGTTAACATTTACCAACCAGTCCAAGATCCAAAGAAGTTCTTCACAAGGTAAAAAAATTAGACTCAGTGTAATAAGATTAAATGTAATAGAGAATAAATATAAAATCTTAAACACATATGATTAGGGTAGAGTATTACAAGAATACAGTTTATCTGAAAATTATCTGTCAGTTTTAGGAAGTGGCAAGCTTGATATTAGACAATAGTGCGGTACAGCAGCCAAAAAACAATTGAAATCTTAGGTTGTGTTTAAAGAAGGCTAGTACCCAGGGGGAAAGAAGTGACAGTTCCCCTGTACACTTCTCTCATCACACCTCATATGATACATCATATTCATTTCTTGTACCTAGAATAGTAAAGTGCTTAAAAATTATGCTATGTAAATATTGTTTAAAGAAATGAGAAATGTTTAACTTTGAGAAGACAAGGCAGATTTGATAACTTGCTTCTTATATTTGTGAAAGAAGGACTGGAAATATTCTTCTTGATCTCTATGAATAAAATTCAGAGCCACTGGTAAAATAAAAAAGCAAATTTAAGACTGATATAATGAAAAATTTCAAATAATCAGAGCTAGACAAAAGTAGAATGAGCAGCCTTGGAAACCTATTTAAAGGGCCATAGAAAACACTGGGAAATAATGGATCTCTTGTAGTAGAAAGCAAAAGTAAATGATCTATTTGTCAGGTATAGTGTATAAGTGATCTTATTTCAGGTACAGGCTAGACTCGATGACCTTTCCAACCATGAAGTTTGATCATTTCAGTATTCTTGCCTAAGCAATGGACTTTTCCCCTTTCCTTATTCAATTTATTGTTCCAAATATGCCTTTAAAAGTTCGTGTATCAGTTGTATTAGGTACTTTGGCCACATTTCATTTTCTATTAACCTTTTTTTTCATAGGTTAATACTATTGTTTTATATCTATCCTTGGTTACATCACCTTCCTCCTCCATTTTTATTTTCATTCTCTTAAACTCAGAGTTCATATTTCCTATATATATTTTTTCTCTTATTAGGATAATTTGTGGTTGTTTACATTGAATTGAAATATTCAAAACTTCCCATTCCTCTTGACTTACAGTCCTTTCTGAAGTATTTGTCTTTGGCATCAATCTAGCACACATCTGGACTTCTTGAAATCTGCTTGAAATCATACTCAAGTGCTTCCTTCCTTTGCATGAACAAATTCCATGATACATCGTCATTTCCCTTCAAGGTAGCTGCCATTTTTGTATCACCAGCCAGCTTTCCCTTGTTAGTAAATTCAGAGTAGCAGTTTATCTTTTTTGCTTTCTCTGCCTTCTGAGAGATGAAATTATCAACAAGGTAATGCAAGAATTTATTAGGTGCTCTGCCTTGACAGAATGAAACTTGAAACAGATGACCAAAGAAATCCTCATTCACTACTCTATCTTGCCTCTGTGTCAGTGTGATAATCTATATTTGGAAGGCATCATCCTGGCCAGGAAGATTATGTATGCTCCAAAGGTTACATTATCTTTGTTTCCCTCTTCCTTTGTTTTTTCTTTTACCCAAATGCTCTGCTTTAAACTTCTACACATAAACACTAAAGTTAATGGAGATAAAAACCATAAATTATGAAGTTTATGGATTTCTCCGCAGGTGTAACTTGCCTATTATACAGCGCTACTACTAAATCCTTTTCCTTTTTTCTAACCAAGTATGTGTTTTTCCAATCTAACATGGGAGATGATGCAGATAAAGATACAGTCAACCTGAATATGTAAATGAAATGACAGCTCTTTCAAAAGTAAATTGAGGAGATTAAGAAGGCAGGAATTATCCTAGTGGGATAGAGAATGGATTAGGGTAGAAAAGGAAAAGTCTCTTGGATATAGCACATCTTGAACAGCACTTTCAAGAAAGAAAAGAATGTGGTATATTGGGAAGGAAGATGGAAGTGATTGTATAAAATATCATTCAAGTCACATCCTAGAAACATATCTGGAACATCCTAGGAAAAGCTCCAGAAGCAGGAAACTGAATACTGGATTGGAAAGTGAAGTTCCCAAAAGGCCAGATTTTTCTGGATGAGAATCTATGGAATATTTGTTTCAAGAGGGCTATGGAATTTTTTAAAGGCTAAAAAATATGGGTAGAGACTACCTGTGAATACTCAATTTATATGCTATAAAACAATCTCCTCCTTTGGCATGAATAAACATAAATCAGTAAGCTTGACTAAATGAGACATCATTCCTACAACTGCTTTCCTTTCCCAGAGGTCTCTTTTTTAATCTCATTCTTGTTTATGAATATTTAGATAGAGTCATTCAGCATCTCCGGAGAAAGGGACAATTTCATCATATTTGTCTACCACTGCAGGCATGAGATTTTGAATAAAGAATACTGAGAGAAACAGATAAATAACTATATCAAGGAACTTTTATTTTATTAATTTGAGGGGAGGGGAGTGAAAGGGTGACAAACCCTGAATGACAAAAATCATAGCATATCTGAAGTATGTCCTTTACTAGAGTTGGTGGATCTAGACAGAAGGGCAAAGAATTCTTGTTAGGTAGCTAATAGTGGTTTGATGGGAGAGTATGATAAATGTATTTTTATTCATCTTAGGCAATGTCATCATGGAGCTTTGTTTTTTTACCTTGTTTTAAAATTGTGGCATATGTTTAATTCACCTGAATTAATTTACTTCTTTCTCTCCATGTTTTGTTGCTCTTGTTTTAGCTTCTGTTTCAAGGTCGGAACCCAGGAATTAGTTGGGAATATTCTATCCCTAAATTGGAAAATGAGAGGAAGCCTGGGTCAAAGCACAACTATACATGGGCCATCATCCGTTCTGAATGTTCAGTTACCTGTGGTGGAGGTAATGCAGTACTGATATCACTGTATAAGTATATGTATTTATTGAGAACCCATTATGTGCCAGGCCCTAAGAATAAAGTGACAGAAATGAATAAACCCTAAAAGAGTTTACCTTCTAGAGCGGAAAATTATGTATGCACACAAAGCATACACAAAGTTATGAAAAGTAAATACAAAATAATCTCATAGATGGGGAGAATACTTACAAGTGGAGGTATTAGAAAAGGCTTTGGTTGTACCTGAGCCCTTGACAAGCAAAAAATTCTGAGAGCTGGAGGTGGAAAGAGAGCATTCCAGTCATGGGGATCAGCCTGTTCAAAGGTACAGAGGCAGATGATAAAAAGTCACATATGAGGAATAAGATGTCAGCCAGTGTAGCTGGTATATAGAATGCATGAGCATGTGTAACGTGTAATCATCCTGGAAAGATAGAAACATAGTGCCTGTGTCTACCACTTACCTTTCATGCTTATGGAATAGTCTGTTAAAATGTAGGATTAGTGGATGATTGTTTAAATACTTTGTGCTCCTCAAGGAAAGTTCCCCAAATAGAAACTTCTTAGAGAAAAGTTAATCCATTTAGCATAGTTTAAGAAGTAAACAAAAAGGGAAGGGAGGGTTGCCATTGTAGAAAATCATTGTATTAAAATTGGGAATAACCTATGCATTTATTTTGTCCATTTTCCAAAACTAAGACAAACTTCATCTCAATGAATTTCACAAGCTATGAAATATATATTATTTTCCAAGTCTAAATGAACAAAATATGAACCTTTTAGTGGATGTTGGAGCTCTGAGTTACGTTACCAATTTCACCTAGGTGTTGTGTTGTGACTTAGAAGTGGCTAAATGCCTAGGGTGTTCTCATAACATTTAATGAAAAGCCTATCATAAATATTACAGTCTGTACTTATTCTGTGAAAGCACTTTAATTATTATGTGCAATTTTTTGGAAGGATGGAAGGAGAGGAAAATAAAAGTACAGTACCTAACACTAAGAAATAGATGATCTATAGTCACTGACTTGCATTTT
The DNA here is from genome assembly GCA_028658325.1 of Potorous gilbertii. Lineage (NCBI taxonomy): Eukaryota > Metazoa > Chordata > Mammalia > Diprotodontia > Potoroidae > Potorous > Potorous gilbertii. Next base: position 614,399,109 of record CM053769.1, on the reverse strand, counting down.
GGAAACAGATAGAGTTTTATGTATTTATACATATCTTCACTATACCCCCATCCTGAGCCTCTCTCAGTCATATCTTAATTTTGGTACCTGACAACCAACTGGATATTAGAAGGTAGAGATGATTTAGGAGGTAGAGCTTAGAGAGGAGATCCTAGGGTAATGTTAAAGTGGCTAATTTTAATTAAATTAAAACATGTATATATTTGATTTCTGTGAGTAACCCTGAGGTATATCTTAGTTCAGCTCTGAAATTGATAAGCAATTGACTTCCACTTTGCTTTTCATTCCTTAATCAACTGCCTGAGGAGAGGGAAAGAAAGAGGAAGAGAAAGAGGAAAGGAGGTAGCCGAGGATACATCCTTTCTCTGTGTAGATGAAGCACAGCACTTCTCTGGATATCAGTGGTCAGAGTTTAACAAATCTAAGACAGACATGGACACTAGCCAAGACATCCATTTGTTTCACGTAGCTGCCAAACACAGGAATAATACATAAAACTACTGAGATTGCTATGGTGAACTCCAGAAAGGATATTCATTGAGTTCCTGGATTGCAGACTTATTGTAGTTGTCCATTAGACATCTTCACTTTCTTAATGACTATCTCAGTTCTCACTCTGACTGAATGAGCATTTATTCTGTGGCTGCTATGGGAATTGGGAAAAATATTTCATCTTAAAAACCTCAAAGCCCCACTGACCCTCTTTCACCATAACAGCAATAATATATTGGTGCTTCATTAATATTACCTTTGACAAAAACCTATGTTCTAACATTTATTATGGGTACTTCAATATTGAAACACCATTGCATGTGACCCATGAAGGACTCAACTGCTGATACATTCAACTGATGAGTTCTTGGTTGTGAAGGAAGATTTGCTGACATGTAGTCAGTTCTTTGAACTACCAGATCCTCCTTATAAATGATATAAAAGACTTAGTTCTTCACTAAGAAGAACTTTCTAAATTAACTTTCTAAAATTACTTTCTAAAATTAACTGAAAACCCCAACTCAGACAGTGAGACCTTCTAGGGCTCGCCAAGTTCGGAGAGCTGCTGTGCCTGAACCCTAGTTGCCTCTCTCCTCTCCCTTTGACTTTGCCACAGTGACTGGTTGCTTGGATCTCACATATTTCCCCTTGTTCCTAAGATGACCTAGGTCATTTTGTTTTTTAATCAAAGTATTTTTAAAGGAGAAAAGAATATAAATTAGAAATATTGTATGGACTAAGTAAACTAGAATGTTATATGATAGAAAGTAATTAGAAATAAGGAGAAAATAATTTTTACGTATTCTAATGGGATAGTCTTCAATTTGTTAGTCTGTCTTAGCTCTCTAAAATTTTTTTGACTGAAACCATAGCCAACATTATTTACTTATGGGATGGAAGCCAATACCCCATGTGTAGTTTACTTCATTATGGCTCCCAAAGGAAAATGGTATCTTTCTTGTCCAGAGCATTCCCTATCAATTCAGAATTATGTCCATCTGAGTGTTGTATATTGAACTCATTTGCCTGTTCCACAATCCCAGACTTACTCTTAGGTAAACCAGGAGGCCTCCTGATTACTGCTGGGACATTTGGGTATTCCATTCACATTGCTGCCTAATCTCTTGGCTATTTTCCCACTCTCACAACCAAGAAAAAAACAAGGCTATACAAACAGGTAAAGTCAATTTTCCCATTACCTAAAAAAATAGAATAATTCAACTTAATGCATATTTTATCCCCAAATTATAAAAGACAATCTCATTACACAACACTAATGTGGTTTAGTTTTTATTCATAACATTAGTTTTCAAGTTCAGTAAACATTTATTTATTATCTTCTGTGTATTATGCTAGGAAATGAGTATGTAAAGACAAACAAAATAGTTGACAAACTCAAGAATGGATAAAAGCAGGATATTATGAGGTACTAATGAGATAATGGATGTCAGAGCACTTTGCAAACCTTAAAGCATTACATAAATGCCAGTTATTGTTATTTTATTAGAGCTTCAGTGTGATGATGTCTTTGCCTTCTATTTCAGTGTTGCTCAGCTCAAGCAAAGTTTATAGAGCAATACAAGGGTGTGCTGGTAAATATTTAGTATTTACTTGTTTCTCCAGGGGAAAAAACCAATACGGAAACAAAACTTTAAGTTTAATCTGAAGTATTAATACTTTCTTAAGTCTAAACAATCAATAAAATAACCCTGATTTGTAGTGATTGCTGATTTCTGAGATGCAAATGCTCACACTATGAATTTAACAACCAACTCTCAAAAACTGTCTGTCCCTAAAAACTGGGAAAATTAGAAAAACTTTGTAGATGAGGTATCACCAGATCTGAACCTTACAAGAAACTAAGAATTATTAGAGGTAGGGATGGTGATGGAGTGAAATTCAAGCAAGAGGGGAAAACCTGCCCTAAAACAAAGAGATAATGAAGAAATGCTGGGTTCAGGGAAGAGCAGTAGGCTATTTTGTCTGGATTATAGAAGGAAAGTAACGCGAAATGTCTTTGAAAGATAAGTGTAAACTAGATTCTACTTGCTTTTGAGCAAAGGAGTGACATGGTCACACCTATGCCTTAGGAAGATTATTTTGGTGGCTATTTGGAGACTAGATTGTGAAGAGAATCTGCAGAGAAAGATCAATGTGGAAGTTATTAATTAGTGATGATAGAAAGAGGAGAGGGTAGGATAGGACCCAGGACAGAATATAAATGATACTAACACTTTAGATGCAAGAGGCTTACAATAAAGCAGCAAAGGAGACTAAAAGGGTGTAGTGAAATAGACAGGAGAACCCTTAAAACAATTGCAAATAAGTCAAGGTGAAAGATTATCCATGAAAAACAAGCTTTACAGTGTTAAAAAAAATTATTAGAAGAAATCAAGTAGGACAGGGAAAAAGCCATCAAGAAGCTGGCCACCTTGGAAGCAGCAGTCAGTTAATTCAAGTGGTAAGATATGGAGCCAGAATACAAAATAAATGGAATGTAAGGATGGGGAGGTAATGAACATAGGTTACTTCTTCTAGAAGTATTTTTCTATAAAAGAGGGGAGAGATCTAGAACATTAACTTGAGGGGATATGTGAACCAAGTTTGTTTAAAGACAAAAGAGCCTGTGCATATTTATTAAGCTGTGTCAAAGGGACTGGGATAGAGAATAATTGAATTTTTAAGTTCTTAGAAGGGTAAGAAGGGAATAGGATTAAGGGTACAAGTAAAGATTTGGAAAAGGAAGAAAAGGTTTACCTTTTTCTTAGCAATTATAGTAAATGAGAGAGAATTAATGAGGTTTTGAAGTATAGAATAGAAAAGAGAGGGTTCATTTTAAATAAACTAAGTTTTCTCAGTTTAAAAGAATTGAAAACTTCTCCAGCAAGAGATGAGAGAATGGTGGCTTAGGCTGAAGTGGAAAGAACAAGATTTAGAACATCCACTATAGGTACTGTTATAGAGTAATAAGGAAGAATAAAAGAATTGTTATACATCAGTGAGGGCACAGGTGAAAAATAACAATAATTGATAATTATAACTAACATTTACATAATGCTTTAAGGCTTGCACAACACTTAACCTGTTACAGAAGAGGAAACTGAGGCTGAAAATAATTAATTGACATAATTATACAGGATTCAGATTCTGTCAAGCATTGTATCTACTGGGCCACCTAGCTGCTTCTTGAGTTGAGTTTAGTTACCATAAATTTGTATTGTTCAGAACTTATCATGGTGATTCAAATTCTTCTAGGACCATGCAGCCTCAGGAGATGGAGAGCATAGGAGATGGTTGAGAGGGGTTGGGAAGGATAGAGATTTAGCCATGCGTGATTAGGAAAAAGACAATGGGCAAAGGAAACTAGTTTCCTTTTGAAACTAGTAAAACCATTGAATTGGTTAAAAAAATTAGGGTCAAGACTCTGAAAAGAGGATTATGGCTATAGGCAAGGGGAAGGTGGGAGTGAGTGGAGAGGCTAGAGGTCATGGTGAAGACAATGAATGAACTTAAGAGGAATGAAACAGAGAGAAAATATAAAAATAGCATATAGTAAGTAGAGAAGGTTTTCAGAGTTCAAAATCATAGAGGTAGGAAAGTGTGGGTTGATGGTAAGGGTAAAGGTATGAATATCCTCATGGGTGATTGAGCTAGAATGGAAGTTTATGTTCAGTGTTGATAAACTGGGAGCCCAGGGCATGTGTGTGAATATTTAATAAGGATAAGGGCAGATTTGGGATTAGAAAAAAGATTGAGAGTCAGGTACCAAACTCCTTGAAAAGGAAGGAAGATTGATTTGGAAGCAAGTAAACCTACTTCAGAAGAAATAAATAAAGATGCCTATCTTTGGAAGTTCTTAATGTAGAATGTAAATTATATAGCATAACAAACGCAAAGTACATTTAGCACTTCCTATATATAAATAATTCTGGTAGACGATGAAGGAGCAAGATAAGAAAAGGCACATTTTAAAAAAATCATACTTGCCTTCAAGGAACTTAGAATGTAATAGAAAAGATAAGATATGGACCAGAGACATGCAAGTAGAGTATTTGGCTTCTGTCCACCCATTATGAAGGATTTCTTTATAGTATTGTATCTGTGTTCCAAAGAATTTTATATGTATACACATATATATGTGATACACCCACACATATATACACATACACACATACACCCACCCACACACACACACACACACACACACACACACACACACTGAGAGAGAGTGTGTTTGGGTACAATGTAAGACTATATTCACTTTTACTTTTAAAAGTTTATGGGATGGCTTGTAAAAGCCCAGGAGGGGCATGTGAGATGAACAAGAATGATTATTGTTGACAGTTCACATCAAACAAGACAAAAATATACTATGTTAAACCTTTGGAAGAATATTTTACTTCTTCATTTTCCTTGTCACCTTCTGAGTGAGGAATAGTGGGGAGAATATTTGCAGGTCTTGAACTCGAATAATAAAATATTGTATGAAAACTCCACAATGAATGGCCATTTATATAAATGAGTTGGCTTCAATTCATTTTTTATATTTTTCAGATTTTACTAATAATCATAAAATCAAATATCATTTGGGTTATTAATAATATTGGGTGAAAAAAGAAAGATATGTACATGTGCAAGGAGTCAAACTCTAATTGAGTGGAACAAAAGACACTGACACTGACAGTCTCATATATATTTATTAGATAGATTAAATGAATATCATGTATGTACTAGATAGATGAAATGAAAAGAAAAATTCAGAAAGGATTAAAAGTTGGAGGAAACAATGGCATGGTTTGAAAAATCACACTATGTACATGCTTGAAATATTTTCAAATCTTCATCCTGTTAGACACTAAAAGAACAAAAACTTTAGAGTTTGGGTGCTAGCCAAAACTATAACTCAGGCATTAAAAACTTTCTGGGGGGAATAGAAATTATTGTTGTCTCATGAGTAGTAGAACAAGCAAATGTAGGCAACTAAACTGAAGTATGTTAGGAATTTTATAATGAAGGTAAGTTAGAAAACAGGTGGGAAAATGGACTAAATTCCAATATAAGAACGTGCAAAAGCTAGTAGTACTCATGCAAAGTGGTATCTTTTTAGTAGTTTTGGAAGAAATCTAGGACAGAACTATGTAGCTTTGACTATCTTTAAACATAATATAGAAAAATGAAATTGAGTATATTTATCTCCTTATTCCCTCAAACTCTTCCCCTACCCTCTCCTCTTATCTTCTTGTTCTTTTCTCTTAAAACCATAAATTTACTTAGCAGAAACCTTAGCAATGATCAAGTTCTCCCTGCCCCAACTCATTTCACAGATGAGAGAGCTAAATGTTTTGGCTAATCTTCCACTGGTTGAAGTGGCAGATTCTAGACTTGAACTCAAGACCTAAAACTTCCGATTCCAGTATGTTTTCCATGGAACCATTCTTTAGTCTTGTTTCTGAAGAATAATAGACAATAACTCAATGAAATAAATTTACAAAAAAGTTGGAGGAAGGTTAATTTTGGTTCTAACAGGTCACTATTTAGTTAATTCTGTAAATAAATATAATACAAAAAGCATGCATTTGCATAGTATTTTTTTAAATGAAAAAAGAATACATAAAGCATTACTGCTTATCCACTAGCTTATATTTTGATGACTACAGAAAGGTTGATAAAGCCCTCTACCAATGTAGACCACAAATCCTACATTCTGTGTGCTTTTTGTCTTTATCTTTAGAGATTTCTTTCACAATATTGGAAGTTTTCCTTGTGTTCTACAATATCGTGGGAAAACTATTGTATCATCTGGACCATCCATTTGCTTTCTTTTATCCATGATAAGAGATTGACTTCACTCCTCTTTTTGTCACATATGTCATTAGTTATGTCTTTTGTGCCATATCTTGTGTTTTAATCATAGTAAGATGCTGCCATAATATCCCCATCATGTATTTTTTCTATTATCTTTGAGGTAACTTATACTTTGAGTTCTTCAAAATGTTTTATGATTTACAGATGTATAGCATCATTGGGAAAAAATGTGTTAAAGAAATGGACGTATGGGTTTGTTATTTTTGTTGTTTGTAACTGAGTAGTTTGAGGTAATTTTAGTATGGATTTCATAAAAATCTCAAAAAATATATTAGTAGATAAATATCTTTAAAAGTTTATGGCTACCATGCAAAAAGGAATAAATGAATAATGACAAAAACTATGGTAAAAAAAAATATGATTTGAGAGCATGTTGTAAAAGAGACCAAAACTTGTAGACCACTCAGAAGCCACATGTTTCTATGTCTTGAGCACCCGTCAAGAAGAAAATCTACAAAGCCAAGAACATGGTAAACACTTAGGGAAATTGTTAACACATACAAGGAATAGTGGGATAGAGGCATTCATTTCAGAATCAACTCAATGCTCATGGACTAGGGCAAAGTTAAAGTGAATGTCAAATAAGAGTACAGGCTACTAATGAGAACTTACATGTGGGACAACTAAAATTTCCACCCTACCACCTGTTCAAATGGGATATAATCACTTCCTCTCCTTCCTCCCCCCCAAAAAAGTTAGAAGAGAAAAAAGTAAGGATATAATCACTTAATCAAGGCAACTTAGTCAAAGCAACCATTATTTAGAAAAAGAAATGAATGGAATCAAAACAGTCTTGAAAAAGCAGAAACCAAAAGTGCCTAGATCCAATAATCTCTTCAGTCTTTCAAAGTTTCTTTTATTAAAAAGTTTTTATTCAAATCATCCCCTGCAAAATGTTTGGAGGTCATGAAAAAATCTATTAATTTTGTATTGCTACTAACTTATCACTCTGAGCATCCTGAATACTATGATGTCTGACAATAATTATTGCATTCCTACAGTCCTAATGAACCCAGGAAGTGCTTCTGTTTGTTTGTTTTTGATGATAGTATTAGAAGGAGGTTAACCTGCACTTAGTTTGTTATTCAGTCATTTTTTTCTCAAGAACTACATTAAGTCAGATATTGTTCTTATTTTAATACTACAATATGGCTTTGAAATTTACTAGTTGGAGGAACTATATAATGTTATCTTGTGTGAGAGGGTCAGATTATCATCTCTTATCAACTGATTAGCAAACATTTATTAAGCACCTACTGTGTATCAGGCACTGTGCTGGATTCTGGGGATACAAAGGCAAAACTGAAAAAAAAAAATCAGGGTAAAACATGGACAGGGACAGGGAGGAATGACCAAAAGATAGATGATTGACCAGAGAGACTAGTTTTTAACTGAACTTATTCTCTTCTTTGATAAAATAGTGCTACGATGCAATGAATTTCAATACCCTAAATTTTAAAGCCCTAAATTTAATAACAAGTAAAATACTTGGTGATCTCACATAAGACTAAAAGATTCTTTCTTGGGACCTAAATGTGAAGACTGGTTTTTCCCAGATCCAACTGGAGATATGACCTTGATCACCATTTGAAATATTTGTTAAAGTTGTCATTGTTTTAAATTTTATCAGTCACTTCCTGCATACTATTTGTGGTTATTTTCTTTGATACATTTGATTTTTCCTAGACTTAATTATCTCATTATAAGTGGTTATCATCATTATAAGGATTGTCAGGACTTGCTGTTTATCGGGTCCTAAACTATGGGATTTTAATGATTTATTGGCAATTGGTGAGAGAAATATAGTATCAATCATCCCTGGAGATAGTATTAAATTTTACAAAGACTTCAATCAGTTTTACTCCCTACTAAATTTTGTCACATTCCAAAAATTAGTTAAGCTAAAAGATTTGATTCTTAGTGACTCACAAATATTACCATTATATATATGCAATAGAGACGTATGAGTGTAGAAATCAACTAATAGAGCTAACTTTCAATCAATAAAATATTGTATATACTCATTCCCTTTCCCACCCAGTGCCTTCTGAAATGAGAAAAAACAAATTTTAATTATTGTAAAGGAATCTAAGTATAGCATGTATTTACCATTCAACTCCTGGTGTATAATTATAAATGATTTATACTAATGCTTTTCTAGATTCTTGAATTGAAAGGGAGAGTGTTGATGTCATTTTTATTTAAATATGACAACCTGATTATCAACTTTTTCTTTCATCTTTTATTAGATTTTTAATATGAGATCTAGTTAGCACAGAGTTTTACATTACTTTTCCTAGATATCTTTAAATCAAACAATTAGTTTGCCTTTGTCATACACAGGAAACAATTTTACACCAAAACAATTATAGAAGAAGTGATGGATTTAGTGAAGTCAATTATAAATCATCAATATGTTTTGCATATTTTTAGGCTGTGTTTCCCCTTTGACCTTTGATCTTCAAGCTACTGATGTCATAAGCATCGTTGAATTGTTTGTTCTTTTCTTACATGAAAATATGAATATTTTCTTTTGCTGTCTTGAGCATATCTCCTTAGACTGTTTAGCAAGAACTGCTGAAATAGATAAGCAGATCCTTCCCCTTTTGCATCTTCTACTTTTTCCACTTTCTTTTTTGTCCCATCCCTCCACTTCTTTCCTACCTTATGCATTTGTTACTGAGTCCGTTTAAAATTAGGAAATCTTTTAAATTAAATTTACTCATTTAAATCTGTTGTTCAATATAATTAAAATGCACATCTGTAAAAAGCAAAGATCCATACATAAAGAGGAGGGCCTGCTACCACAGGTTCTTTGACCTGCTTTTCTAAAAGGAAAAGTAACTTTTGAAGGGTCAACAATCACTTTAATCAAGCACAGTTATCATTTGCTTAGTTCGGGATGGGGGTGGGGGGGAAGTCAGTGCCCTGAACTTCAGAGAAAATACAGAGAAATCTGAACAAACAAGACATGACTTCCAACTGTCCGACATAAGCAATATGTAGCAATATGTACATCATAGATCAGCAGACTGTTGATCTGACTGTCTGACTATTACATACAAAAAACCAGACAGAGAAGCACCAACATCTGGGTTTTCAGTGCAGGGGGAGGGCACCTTAACTGCTGCCCAGAGTCTCATCTGGCCAAACGAACACTTCCAAAGAATAAGCCCCAAAGTAAAAACTCACCTAAGAGTATTTGTCTGTGTGTTGTCCTTCATTGCTGAAGAAGACCATGCCATCAGAGAAATGATGACATGACTTACACTTGACTTTGTTTTGAGTGAGGGAGGGCTGTGCAAGGTCACCAGCCTCACGTCTCTTCCAGAGTCATCTGAATCCAGTGACCAGATATTCATCAGAATGACTGAAGAGAACCCAGGATGAGGCAATTGGGGTTAAGTGACTTGCGTAGGGTCACACTGCTAATGAGTGTCAAGTGTCTTGAGGTGAGATTTGAACTCAAGTCCTCCTGACTCCTGCACTGGTGCTCTATCCACTGCACCACCTAGCTGCCCTCAGAGTATTTATACATTTTTTTAGAGGCAGAGGGCTTCACAACCATTGAGAACAAGTGCCTCGTTAACAAAAGGTATGGGTCTTCCTACAAATTCCTAATCAAACTCTGCTTACTGGGTAGGCCCATTAATGGGTCTAAAGATCTTCTTTAATTATATTAGCATTACAACACCTAAACTGACACTATCTGTCTGCAAAGTGGTGTGGAATTATACTAAGAGAGTGATTAAATGTTCATATCCTTTGACCCCTAGGCAAAGGAGACCAAAGACAGAATTTTTTTTTTTTATAGAATCACCTTTTATAATACCAAAGAACTAGGAAAAAATTAAATATCCATCAATCTAGGAATGACTAAATAAATTGTGACTCGCGAATGTCATGTAATACTACTGCATTGTCAGCAACAGTGAATGTGAGGTTGTAGAAAAGTTTGGGAAGGCTCCTATTAGCCAACACAAAGTGAAGTAAGCAGAGTCGGGGAAAGTCTTTACACAATAAATATGATAAAGTAAACTGAAAGAATAACAAGTGAAACAGCACTGTATTACAAAGATCAAGGATAGTCCCAAAATAGGGAGGAAAAATTATATAACCCCCAGAAAGAGAGAGGACTGTTAAAAGTAGAGAAAAATGTATACTGTCAAATTTGGTTGATGTAATGGTTAGTTTTGTTGGACTACTTCTCCTACCAACCCCTACTCCTACCTCCTACCCTATCTCTATACCTTTCTCTGTTTTCTTTTTTGATATATCTTGAAATGAAAGTGATATAAAAACAAAAGATATAGTTTGATTTTTTAAATAAAGGATTGATCCACCATATATCAGAAATGATGAGTCTATCTTGGCTTTTTCCAAACATTCTAAACCATTAGCTCATTCATCCCAGTTACTTTTTAGCCTCCCAGTTGGCCATTTGTGGTCTCATGAAATCCAATGTGTAAGTTAGATCTATTGTCTGTCATCTATTGCCTGTCATCTTTGCTTCACGTAAGTCAGATTCCTGTCTGCCAGATTATTGTTATACATAGGCATATGTATGCCTCAGAAGGGAGGGGCGAGGTTCTTGTTATAAAGCAAAGATATTCTTACCATGGAAAAATCACTTCTTTTGCCAGATTCTTTTTTTTCTCTTAGGGCAATTAATATTTCTTTATGTATGTATATGTATATACATATATATAATAAGTACACATATATGTATATATGCATATAAAATATTACAATTGGGAAAAGATTTTCTTAAAAGTTTCAATTGGCTCATTGTATCATAAAAAACTTAAATAATTCTTGTATTGCTGGGCTTCTATTCCAAGTAGAAATACTTATTAAAATCTGGAATTTCAGTTTTGTTTTAAAATTCCTCAATAGGTTGCACTAGTATGATGATTTTCCTTTAAATTAAAATGCTCTTATAATCTCCATTTAAAGAATGTCATACAAATCTTAAAGCTGACCAGAGCACCAGATCCCTTTCTTAAGTTACAATTTGTCTGATTTTCAAATTGTAATATTTTTGTTTGTACAACACTATCTCAGGATTTTGAACTTGGCTATAGTGGTTAGCCAAAGCTTTTCCCCAAGGTTTATGGAAGGGAAGGGCAGGAACATCTTTAGTATCCTTGCCCCTTCTAAATCAGCCCTTTTTTTATATTTGAAAGATATATCTCCAGATTTATCTCATTAAAATTGAGGTTATAGATTGCGTATTCTGAGAGGGCTTCTATATCCAAACATGCAATTATTTTTAACCACTTCATATCCCAGACAGAATGGAGCATGTGCTAAAGCTGCAAGTGTTAGTATTAAAAATAACTCAGTTCTAATTTTGCCTTCAGGGAAGTTAAACTTAGCTTCACTCTGTTTCTTCTTTTCTAAAAGTAATAATACTATACCATAGTACCTACATCAGAGGGCTGTTATGGAAATCAAATGAGACAATTTAGATAAAGCACTTTGAAAACCTTAAAGTTCTATAGAAATTATTTTAATAAAACCCTATATAATAATAAACATGTATATAGCACTGTTTCATTAAAAAAAACTTTACACACATCTCATTTTATCACATTAAAAGAAATTTTTATCCTTTACTATTATATTATAATTTCATTTCTCATAAAATAGTAGAATCAAAGAAGTATGAAGGAGCTTTGCAAACATTGCATCAACCACTCACCCAATGCAGGTATTAATTATACAACACCACGGAAAGGTCTTGTAGTCTTTACTGCAACATTTCCAATGACAAGGAACTTAGGTCTGAAGGAACCCTATTTCATTGTTGAACAGATCTCATTGTTAGAAAAGTCTTCTTTATATTGAACAGAAATCTGTTTACCTATAAACTCTCACTCGTTGGTCCTGGTGTTGTCTTTCAGAGTTATACAGAATAATCAGCCTCTTTTTCATATATAAAAGCTCACTCCTATACATCCTCTTTACCTTAAGAACCCCTAGCCTAACAGTTCCATCCTTTCACTGTGCCTTGCGTGAGATGGTATCTATTCCCCTTACCATCCTCATGGACACAATCTAACTTCCTAATGAGCTTCTTAAAACGTGGCAAGAGGAACTGAATGTTCCATATGTGGAATGACCAGCATGGGGAACAACGGAATTATTTCTTCCTGTTGTCTAAATACTGTCTCTATTAATGCAACCTAAGATGATGTGACTTTTTTAGCAGCCATATTCATCACTGACTCATAATTCTGATCAACTAAAACCCTCCAGTTCTTTTTCACATGAACTGCTTAAGCAAATTTCCCCCCAATTTATTGATCGCTTTTTTACCTAAATATAGGGCATTTAGTCCATTACTCTAACATGTTAATATAATTTGAGTCTTAATTTTGACATTTATTTAACTACTCTTTCATTATGTCCCATCTTCAGATTTGAAAACCATGACTTTCTGTGTCTTCATCCAGACCAATTGATCAAGGCCTCCAAAGGAATAGGATCTATCAACAGAACCCTGTGACATTCTTATAGAAACTTCCCTCCTGGTTGATATCTAGTCTTTTTTTTTTTTTTAACATTCATCCATCCATAAAACATTATTTCTTCAGTTTACTTAGTTTCCTCATGTACTCTTTTCTGTAATATGCAGTGACCAGTAACCTCCTTAGCCTTAAGTGTCACCAGTAGGACTAAGTAATTCCAGTTATAGTACTTATAAGTTAAAGTACTAAATCCTATATGGGATGATATTGCACTATTCAAGACAAGTATTATAATTTCAATCTCCATTTTTACTTCTCTGCCATTGTACTTTTATTGGATATTCATGATTCATTGCTACTTCAGTATTACTATGTTGTCTCACATTTTATTATCTGCAGGAGACAAAGAAAGGTAAGGGGAGTCATGGAATTAGAAAGGGGAAAGGAGGAAGAAGAAAGGACTCTATATGGAAAGGAGGGGTAGAGAGAATCTTCACTCGCCTAAAGTAAAATAGAAGTCTCACTCCTGTTCTGCAGCTCCCCTGAGCCTCTTGGAAAGTAAAGATGTCAGGAGGGGTCTTATAGTTTCCAGTGGGACAATGTATATGCTGAACTCATCCAGAATTCCCTTCCTGAGGGACATTAGCCTGGCTCAAGAGCCCACATTCCAAAACAAGGGCAGTGCAGGTTCTATGCTGCCATGGTCATGCTTAGGTGGCAGGTAATGACTGGTTCAATAACAATGAATCATTCTCTACATCCTACTGGTAGGGTTGAAAATATCTTTGCATCCTTAATGTTTTAATAACTGGATAAGACCAGAAAAAAAGGAGGGGGGAGGCTGGATGGTTCATTCTTTCCTTGCTATTTATAGTCAGTTAAAGCCATGCAGTTATCTATTCCTCAAAAAAGCCAAAAATTGAGCAAGTTAATTGAACACCGAGATTTCTTCTTTTGTGTATTCCCATAGCAACCAGCATAGCACTGGTTCTGCATAAATAGCAAATCATCATTACCTTTATGACTATGGCACACTTAAATCTGTAGTTGTAAATAGAGGTTTTATCCACAAAAACTGCCATTCACACATAACCTTGCAAAGCCTTGTAATGGAACATGACTCCAAGTAATACGCTCTGTTTCAACTTTCTCTAATTGTGCTTTTTATTCTGTATTAAGGATTCTCTGGTATAATGTAATTCTCTATTGTATTGTCACTGCACATATAGAATAGAAATTATACACATAATCTCATGAGACTTCACATATTATACATGCATTAATCTCTATTTCCAAGGAAAGATTTGCTTACATGACTGTTTTGGCATTCTTTAAAGGAATGATAAATGCTTGTGCAAGCAGCTATAGCTAGTCTATAGACAGAATTGTCAAATGGTAACTGCTTAAAGTTTGAGAGTAATATTTATCTTATTCCCTACCACAAATGTTCTAAACCTTTCATACCCAACACTTAATGTCAGATGACTTGACCTCCTACTTTGTAGAGATTAAGATTATCTAACAGAAGGTCCTTCAATTTCTCCTCTCCATTCTTCAAAATTTCTCAGCTTATTTAAAGGTCATTTCTTCCAATAACAGAGGTAAACCTATTTCTCACTAAACTTAGCCTCTCATTTTCCATTTTTGATTCCATTTCTTCCAGGGGTCCCCATTCTACCAATTTTTCTGTATCTCAAGTGCATTCTTAACTTCTCTATCTCCACTAGTTCTTTCATTTCTGCTGACAAATATGTCCACATTCTCCCAATCTTGTTTAAATAAAACAAGAGTCTTCCCTTAGTCTTTCTATCTCACCTAGTTATTGTTTCTTCTTTCTTCCGCTCAGCTTCCAAAAGTTTTGGAAAAAAGTGGTCGCTTCCCATTGCCTTCACTTTCTCATGACTCACTCTCCTCAGTCCTTTGCAGTTTGACTTTCCTACCACTCCATGAAACTGCTCTATCAAATTGCCAGAGGTCTCCTAATCACCATATCCAAAGACTCTCTCCACTGTATAGGAAGCAGCTGATTTAGCCTCCCTTCTGGATGTTATCTTCTCCCTTGGCTTCAGAGACACCACGCGATCCTGGTTCTCTTGTGAATTTCCTAAACATTCTTTTTTCCATCTCCTCTGGTTCTCCATCTCATTTCTTTTAAATTGTTTCTTCCAGAAAAGTTTTATCTTTCAAGATCTTCTCCTCCTCCTCCCTCCTCGTACTTCTTTTCTCTTCTCTCTCTCTCTCTCTCTCTCTCTCTCTCTCTCTCTCTCTCTCTCTCTCTCTCTCCCCCATCTCTCTCTGTCTCTCTCTCTCTCTCAATCTCTCTCTCATCTCTCTCTCTCTCTCTCTCTCTCTCTCTCTCTCTCTCTCTCTCTCTCTCTCTCTCTCTCTTCCCTCTTCCCTCTTCCTCAGCAATTTCTTGATTCTGTGGCTTCAACTTCCAACCCTCTAAAAATTATTCTCAAATCTATGCTTCCACATAGGATCATAGATTTTAGATCTATAAATTAATTGACCAAAGTGACAAAAATTTAATAAAGGCTTTCATTATGGACTATTGAAATAATACCCTGCAACTCTTCCTGCTTGCATTTTGCCCCTTCTCTAACCCATCTTTTATGCTACTTCCAGGATAATCTTTTCATTAATATATAGACCTTATTGTGTCACTTTTCTGATAAAACATTTTCAATGGATTCCTATGGCTTTCTGAGAAAGTTCAAATCTCTTTGCTTATAATTCAAGACCCTCCACAATCTATTTCGATTCCCACTTTCTAGTTAGTCATCCCCTACTATTCTTCTCCATGTGTTTTACACACACATACACACACACACACACACACACACACACACACACATATGTCAAACTGAACCACTATTCGGTCCTTATCCTTTCCTGTCACTGGATTTTCTTCATAATAAACATGATGCAAATTTCTCATGATAGAAAAAATCCTCAGTTCCTTCTCTAAATCCTCAACCTTTAGACTAGCTCAAATGACAAATCTTTGCTTTCCTTTTTGGTGATGACTTTACTTCCTCCTTCTCCCAGTTACCCCATCCCCAGCCTTATCTGTAGTATTTTTTTGACCAATTAGGATCACAAAATCATACATCTAGAGTCTGAAGGACCTCAGGAAACATCTGATACATGTGTGTGCATGTACACACACACACACACACACACACACACACACACCATTTTACAGATGAGCAAACTGAGGTGCGAAGAGGTAGAGTGATTCCTCTAAAGTCACATCAGTATTAAGCATGTTGTGTGGCATGTTTATCGGTATTAGCATGTTGTGTGGCATGTTTATCAGTATTAAGCATGTTGAGTGGCATGTTTATCGGTATTAAGCATCTTGTGTGGCATGCTTATCAAGTTCTGTTTGGTATGTTACCTCTATTGCTACCTTAATTCCCCTTAAGGTTATAAGCTCTATGAGTGAGGAAAATTCTCTTATCTAAATTCATGTCCACAGTACCTTACCCAGTGTTCCACACACAATGGTTATACAATTAAAGTTGAATTGGATTGAGTGCCTGTAAGGTTAATTTCTTTCTTCTAATTTGTAGTGTCAAAATCTTCTATTTGAAACTGATCCCAAAAATATTTTAGGATAGTATTTGTTTCCTTAAAAGAGATATCTGGTTTCCAAAGACATTGCTCATTAAGCACACAAATCTTTATGGGAACAATTCATCTTTGCCTTTCTTCTCAGTTTCTGTTCTGTATTTGCATTTTTACTTTATGTTTCAAGTTTCCTTTAGATTCGTTCCCTCTCCTATCTACTAATGTGGATCTTTCTAAGACCATCTGCCAGTTTTCTGCAGCATGATTCCAATACCTCTGAGGACACTTTATTATTTTGCCTTCAGAGGAAAAACAAAATAAGTGGGATGAAAATAGTGCTTTCAAAAGATGCCAGGACCCAGGTAAATTGTCCTCAATTCATCCAAATGCGTTCAGTTCAATTACAAAGGAAAATACATTGTGTCAAATGCAATTGACTGTAACAGGCAATGCTCCCTGAATCTGACCTTAAAATAGACCTTGGCCAAAAAATGCCTTTGGATAGACTGCTATCTAAATTTGCGTTTGTATGAATTTATTCTCATTCAGTAACCTTATTGATGAACTTGACCACTGGCCAGGGGAAGGAACATCTAAATCTCTTTTTGAATCTACTATTAGATATATAAGTTTGGCTGGAGAAATTGTGAACAACTCTTCCTCCCAGAACCTGATTTGACCCCATAACTCATCCAATATCTTTTGAAGAATGCTTCAGAGTCCTCCATATCTTTGCAAATGATATAACATGACTGCTGAGGTCTCTGGGCTCAGTAAGGATGGGGGTTTATTGATCTGTATAATGAACCTTGACTAGTTTGGAGATCTACAGTCAAGAGTTGGCAGAGCTCTCTGTAAGGTTAATAGGGTTAATCCCAGAACAGAATGGATTTCTGGGAAATAGCTTGAGGTCTTTTGTAGCCTAGAAAGAAAAGCTTCAGTACTACTAGAAGATTTGAAAAAAATATCTTTCTCAGTTACCCAAAGCTGAGGAAGTCTAAGGACTCTTTAAACGAAAAAAAATATAACTCTAAGTGTCTCAAATATTATGAAGTGCTAAACTTACTAAGGTTGTTATTAGTGGTTCTGGAGATGTCAATTAATGATGAGAAACAGTTTATTATAAAACATGGCTCATTAGACATGTAGTAGGGAGACCTGGATTCATGCTCAGCTTTGACCTCTTTGTTAATCACCCACAGTTCCCCATCTCCTATCCTTCTGCCTTTGCACTGGTGATCCCCCATACCTGGAACATGCTCCCTCCTAACGTTCACCTCATAGAATTCCTGTCTTCTTTGGACATAGCTCAAGCAACACTTTCTAGTATAACACACTTAAGTATCCCCTCTACTGTTAGTAAAGTCAGTAGCCCTCTCTCTCAATCGGGCACTTAACTACTTTGTAATGATTTATTCTCCTTGTAGTTATTTTGTGTATATTCATACATGCATACTTATGTCATATACATATATATGGTATGTGTTATATGTTATATATACAGTTATATTTGTGTATATTCATATATACATGTTTTATTTTGTCTTCTTCATTGGAATGTAAGCTCCTTGTGAGTGAGGATTGTGTCACTTACTATCTTTGTATCCTTAATACACAGTAGGTGCCTAATGACCATTTACTGGTATTTAACATGCTACAACCATGAGCAAAGGGCAAGTTTCTTAACCCCTTGGAACCTCATTATTGCATCTCTAAAATGAGAATCAATCAACAAACATTTATTAAGCAATTACTATTTGCTTGTCACTGTGCTATCTTGAGGATACATAGACAAAAAAAAATAAGTAGCCTTTGTCCTCAAGGAGCTTAGATTCTATAAAAATGCTTTTACTACCAACCTCAGAGCGTTATTGTAAAGAAGGAACCTTGAAAAAGCTATACAAATATGTAATGGTGAGTGGAGCTGTGATTTCATTGTCAGAGGGAATTCCTTCTACCAATACAAATCTGCTTCTTACATTGATAGAAAGTTGTCTAGGGCAGTGAGATGTCACTTGCCTAAAGTCACATAGCCAAAGTGTTTCAGAGTTAGGAACTAAACCCAAGTTTTCCTGGTTTCAAATCAGGTTCCTTTATCCACTTCATCAAGATGATTCTCATAAATGTGCTTTATTCAAAGATTTTTAGAGGAAACAAGATGATACAATGGAAATGACACTGACTTTGGTGTTACAGGACCTGGATACAAGTTCTGACTGTGTAATTTATCATATGACCTTAGGCAAGTCACCTGTCTCATAGATCAGTTATAAATAACATAGATAAGTTTCCTCATCTATAAAATGACTAAATTAGAATAATTTAAGGTAATAGTGTCTTTTCTATGTCTAAGTCCCCTAAGTGAAATTATTGTAGCTTTTGGAGCTTGTTTTAAATTTGCTCAGGGATAAAATCGATCTCTTTATAACTTTCATTCAATTTTGTTTATACTAAAATCATGTCCATGTGATGATGACTCTTCATTTCTCCAAAATATGACAAGCATGCAGTGTAGATACAGGTAAGATCAGAAGTGAGCAGCCCCCTTGAATTCAATTATAATTTAGAGACTAGCTACTTTGCATTCTGTTTTCATATCATTTAGAAGGCACAGAATGGAAAGTGACACAAATAATTGTTCTCCAGTGTATGAAGAGTGATTGTCTACAGAGGAGTTGGCTTTTCTACCTCCCATCTCTGCTGAGAAGCAAAAGCTTTAATTTAAGTTTAACAGGTGTGGTTTGGATTAATAGAAATGTTACCAAAAGTAATGGTTAAGTCACTAGGATGTATTGATGCAAGAGATTAAAACTTTTCTGTGACAGTCTTTAAAGATAGAAGAAATACCAAGTTTCTAGAAGAAAATGGAGTAGATTAAAATCTTAGAGATGGGAAACATCTGTATGTTTTATGTTCCAATACAATGACACAATAAGGGGCGATATATTGACTGCTTAACCCAAATATTCAGAATGGTTTTTGTTATGGTGCTCTGTGTGTGTATGTGTTTTTCACAAATAACACATTAGCAGATTATGTTGACAGGTATGGGGCAATTAGGTGGCTCAGTGAATAGAGGTGCTGGTCCTGGAGTCAGGAAGACTCATCTTAGGTCTATACGTTCTCCTATTTGAATTTTCTAGTCTTCCTCTCTTCACCACTTTCAGCTATTACTTCTTATAATAACTTCTGACTCTTCCCTTTTCTAACTTGTTAACTTACTGCCAAAGTCATCCATACTCATTTCTCTCCCTGGTTCATTCCCATATCTCCAGATTTTTCCATCTCCTCCCTAGTAGATTTGCCCTCACAAGTATTTTTCCCCCACCCCCTCTCCATTCTTCTTCTAGTTTTTAACGTGTTTGCTTCCTCTAGTAGAATGTAAGCTCTTTATCAGTAGAAACCATACTCTCTTGGTTGTATTCACATTCATAACACTTAGCACAGTGACTGGCATATAAGTACTAAATAATCTATCTAAATATCTATTTATCCATATATATATATATATATATATATATATATACATATACACACAAACATATATGTGTGTATGTATGTGTATATGTGTGTACATATATAATACATATGTGTGTACATATACATATATATGCCTTAGAAACTTGATAACTGAGATTGTTGAGATGAAGCATGAAATAGGCACCAAGTAGGTACCTTGGGAACTCTTCTATAGTTGTAGAGTTTATGCTATTTCTTTGTTTGATTCTGCCCAGATAGGTGATTTTGTTCCTGGGAAGAAATGCAGATCAACAACTGTTCTGCAAGTATCTGTGGCCCTGAGAGTTTAAATGTCTTTCTTAGGATCACTTAGCAATCCAGGATGTGTCCCAAGCCTGGTCTTGCATTCATACCATATTGCCTTTCAGAGTTTTACATAGATACTTAATAAAAGTTTGTTGAATTGAATTGAATCTTTAACGCTGGAATTCTTTAACTTACAATGTATAAAATTGCTTTATAAAATATTTTGATAAGTGTATTTCAGTAGTTTCCTTTTAATACTATATATGTAGGAATTGAAATCCTATGTAGAAAACTTTAATCGAGAAAGGTTACCAAATGAATTACCAAATTGTTACAAAATGGAAGAGCTAGGACAGAACTCAGGTTTTCTGGTTTCTAGATTAGGGTTCTTCCAATAGTCTGATTTACTTTTATTATAATAATAGCAACATTTATTATAATACTTACACATGTATTTATCATATTTAACAATAATTTCATTTTAAAATTAGCAAAGCACTTCACAAATATAATCTCACTTGATCCCCCCAACAACCCAGGAAAGTAGATGATGTTATTGTCCCTATTTTACAAACAGAGGCAAATAAAGGATAAGTGACTTTTCCAGGGTTACACAGTCTCTGAAGCAGAATTGAAACTTAGGGCTTCTAGACTCCAAGTCCATAGTCAAAAGCAGTGATCCTATAATAATCCATTATGAAATTTCTAAAAACAATTGGGGGTGGGGCTTAAGGGAAGTTGTTTCCTGACATAATATATGCCTCTTTTATGCCCAGTTCAAACTATGTATATTTTTGAGTATTCTTGTTTTGGGTGTATTCGTTTGTTTTATGTATCCTTCACCATGGATCTTGGATCAAAATGTGTACTACTCCACATGTAGCACATTTTGCATTCTTATATATCTTATCTGTAAAATGGAGGAACCCAAATAGTCACACCCCTTTGACTCTGGTATTCTGTGTGTCCATAACCACATCATATTCCAAAGAAGTCTGTACCTACTTCAGAAGAGGCAGAGTAACAGTAAGACATGGATATGCTTTGTCCTCCTCTCTAGTTTGTCTCCAGAATTGTGGGAAGTATTTGGAGTGATCTGACTGCTAAATCTTTATTTGCTTCAGAAAGAGATTCCAATATTTGACTCTAATAGATGATATCTACAAGTCTACATGCCCATTCCAAAGTAGGCTGAGACTTTGGAAGTAAAGCCTCTGAGAAAACACCAACTCTGCTGCCCTCTTTCTCTACATGAGTGCCTTCTCTCTCTTACCCTATCCCCACCAAGCAAACCCCTTCAAACCCCATTTATTTTACTACATACATAGGAATTAGAGAGCAATGGTTAAAACAAAGAACTGGGAGTTTGAACTTTCAGGTTCTCATCAACAATGTAAAAAACCTTGATAAATGGTAAATGTTTAAGATCTTCCAATGAAAATTTATGTGCAAATAATTATTTCATTTTATTTTTTTAAATTATGAAATAATTTGATATAAATTGTATTTGCGTTATTAGCTTTCACTAAAATGAATTTGTTGCCCTAGGCAGTCTTATTCCATGTGAAAAATATTAATTGAACTAAACTTACAAATTCAAACTCCTATTAAATTAAAACCTAGAAGACTCCCTAGTGGGAATTTTCAGACCCAAAGACAGAACTTGTATGATGCCTGTAAGGTCAGCTAACAACCTTACTAAACACACAAGGGAACTGGGGATCAGGAAGTTCCCTGGAAAGCATCCCATCTATGATTCTCTAGGATCCAAGTCTGGGGACTATTAGCAGAATTCGCCAGCTGATTTTAATCACAGCAATTTTGAGTAAGGAGAAAAGTACTCTCTAAGTTAACTGGGTCCCAAGCCATACAGGTCTTTATAGATTAAAGTCAACACTTTAAACTACACTCGGAAGCAAATAGGAAGCCAGAGCAGATTATGGAGTACAGGTATAATAGACTCCATATGTTTTGCTCTACACCGGCCAAAGTTTCTACAAATACATAGGAGTAAAGATCTCTCTTCTACTTAAAATATTAAGGCATTCCAGTACGTCTCCTTACCTTCTCCCCACTCTGCCACAAAACATTTGTGCATCTCCCTCACCACCTCAAAACATCCTATATTTAAGCTTTCTCTCTCTTTTTCTTCCTCTCAGAGGAAGACTGTTTCTCCTTTCCAAATCTAATTAACTCACCTGCACAAAAGATTCTGTTTCTTTTGCAACCTTTGGTACTTATCTCTTAACAGCTTTGAGGAACCTCTCCCCTCAAGTGATGGCAATTTTGAAACACTCAATTTTGAGAGTTACGTAGATATTCAAAATTCCAATTAGGTGTCATAGCGAACTTTATTGCCCACATGACTTAGCAATACCACAGGGTATTGTAGCACTTGACTAGACTAAAATCTAGGAAGACATGGAAGGATGTTTTATACCCTTTAAGCTCCTTCCACCTGCATCAAGGTATCCCATACTATGGTTTACAATTAATTTTTGATATAAAATTTTTAGGAACACATAATAAAGTGAGACGCATGGCCTTGGGTTTTTGCCCATAGCAGTATTCAACCAATGAATAACCAGTTCTTTCTTCTCTATTCCTTTCTACCAGTAAACCTCTGATTTTGTACTTTCTTAACATTGTGTAGCTTACAACATATAGCTTATTATTCTATATTTTCTATCAGGTGTGCGTTGGTTGTCCTTAAATGTGACTCTGATAAGGTTACTCCTTTGTTCAGTAAACACCAGTGCCTCCCTGTTGCCTCTACCATAAATTATGCTTGGCCTTTGAAGCACTTCCCTAGCTTTCTAGCCTCCTTAGATTTTACACCCCTTCTCACAATCCATGATCTAGTCAAACTGTCCTCTCTATTTCCCTCACATGGCACTCCATCTTGTTTCTCCACATCTTTGCACTAGCTGTCCCACACATCTGGAATGTACTTCTTCCTTACCCTCATCTCACAAATAACCTTACTTCATTCAAGATATAGCTCAAGTAAGACCTTCTACATGAAACTTTTCAAAAGGGCCCTTTCCCCTTAATTACCTTGCTTTGTTATGTTCTTTTTCTTTGTGTATACTTATATGCGTATATTTTCTCTCTCAATAGAATATTTGCCTAGATATCTAGGATTGTTGCATTTTCTTTCTTTATATCCTCAGAGACTATTATGATGCCTGGAACATAATAGTCCCTTAATAAATATTCATTCATTGATCTTTCTGCAAACCTATAATGTTAATTTTACCATAATCTGTGCCAAGTTCAAAACCTTGAAGTCATTCTTGAATGTCCTTTTCCTATTACCCTCCAAGCTAATGGTACTATTGATTTAATTACTGTACCTGAAACAAGGGATGGAAATTGCAGGAATAAAAGGGCAGGGAGCAAGAAGACATGTGGGATCAGACAGATGGAAAGATGAGAGATGGATAAATGAATGGATGGATGGGATGAGGTTGTGACTGTGCTGTCAAGTCTTACATGGAATCTGGGGCTAGTTATGTATGTGAGCTAGATCACTTTGTAAGATGTTGGACCCAACTGTGGAAGTCAAAAAGATGAATAAATTCCTTCACTTAAGGACTAAAAGGAATTCTCCGTGCAGAAGTCCAATGGAAAAGGTGCTGGTTCAGGTAGGAAGAAGTATAACAGCAGCAGTAGCTTCCAGCTAGCATGGTGCCTGAGTACCTGGCTCAATGGGATAGGAAGGTGAAGCATTCCATTTTTAGCACTTTTGTTTATACTATTTTCACCTGAAAGGTGTTCTCTACTTTCCACCAATCTAAGATCCTTTATAACTTAATTGTCAGGGAGAGGCCACTCAAAGTCAAGCCAAGCATATATACTCAGTCACTACATCCCTTCACTCCTGCCATACCCTTCTCCAAACAGATCTAGTTCATTTACTCAATTCAGATAGTTTCTATAAGACTAAAACCTGCTTAACAACTTCCATCATTACTTAGCCCTGAGGGAGCAGATGAAACCAAGTCATTGCTACATTTGCACATAATCTCCCTTAGATCCCAAGATAAAGAAGACACAGGGAAGGTACAACATTCCCACTGTGGTCCATCCTTTAGACTGGGGAGGGTGAAGCATTCCTCTTCATCACTGGTAACCATGTATACTAGTAAGAGACCCAAATTCTGTGTGTTTATGTCTGAGAATATCCAGCATGGAATAATTGTGTGTTCGTCCTTCGTTGCCAAAGAAGACCATGCCATCAGAGAAATAATACATGACTTGCACTTGACTGTTTTGAGGGAGGGAGGGCTGTGCAGGTCACCAGCTTCACTTCTCCTCCAGAGCCATCTGAATCCAATGATCAGACATTCATCAGGATGACTGGAGATGACCCAGGAGGAGGCAACTGGGTTAAGTGATTTGCCCAAGGTCACACAGCTAGCGAATGTCAAGTGTCTGAGGTGAGATTTGAACTCAGATCCACCCGACTCCTGCAAAGGCCAAGTTCTTTCCCAGTTCTCCGTTTGTCTGAGACAGCACCATTCAGTGATTTAAGGCTCGGTGAGAAATGAAACAAAAGATGACCTAGTTAGCCTATTCAGAAGGAAAAAGTAATCTGTCTTGTAAGGAATGACCCTGTGTGTGTGTGTGTGTGTGTGTGTGTGTGTGTGTGTGTGTGTGTATGTATGAGAGAAACAGACAAAGCAACACTGACACAGACAAGATATCTAAGTAGTACAATGTTGACTCTGAATTCATGAAGTCCCCAGTTCAAAATTGCCTTCAGGCACTTATTAACCATGAGACCCTGGGTAAGTCACTTAAACTTTCTCAGTTTCTATTTCTTTATCTGTAAAATGGGGATAATAAGACCACCTACCTCTAAGGTGTGGATAAAATAATTTTGCCAACCTTAAATCACTATATAAATTCCAACTTTATTAATATTATCATATTGTTCTAAAGAATAGCAATAGTAATAGTATAACCCCCTCTTGCAATGTTGGAGAGAGATACAGTGATTGTTCCCTGAAATAAGCATTCTCTGGGGTGATTTCTGAAGGATGCCAGGCCTTAGTAGAGCCAAGAAAGAGGTTTCACCTTCTGCCCCTCTGTACCACATATTCATTTGCCTCTTCACATATGTTACTTGGTTGTTTGTTTGCTTTGGTTTCCATTCTATCTCATCAGTAGGTGATAAACCTCTTGATTTTAGGGATAGTGCCTTAGACCTCCTTGAACGTAGTAAACACTTAGACACTGTGTGCTAATAGGCTCCTGATGGCTTTATTTCAATTGGGTATGCTTTATAATTGTGAGTTTTGTGTGTACTCTATAACTTTTTATGTCAAATATTGCTACGATTGCTCAGCAACATCTAGCTTTCGCCAGATTCTGAAGTTCTACTTTCCATTCCAAGGGACCTCAAAACTCGTAGAACCCAACATTTCATTTTATAGATGAAGAAACTGACATTCATTAAGGCTCTCTCTGACATTTAAAACTCTTATCCTAGACCTTCCTGCTCTTCCAGACTCCTTAAACTTTGCTGTTGCTGTTGTTTAGTCATTTCAGGTCATGACTCTTTGTTACCCCATATCAGGCTTTCCTGGCAAAGATGCTGGAGTGGTTTGCATTTCCTTCTCCAGCTCCTTTTATAGATGTGCTCCTCTCCATATGTTCTCTACTCCAGCCATATGGGTCTGGTTGCTATTGTTGCACGTGACCACATTTCCCATCTCCAAAGCCTCTGTACTGGAATACTCTCCTTCCATACTTCTCTCTCAGAGTTTATCTGGTTTCCCTCCAGTCTCAGCTCAAATTCCACCTTCTACAGGAGGCCTTTCTGTATTTCTCCGGCTGCTATTAGTTCATTCTCTTCTAAGATTTTCTTCTATCTCCTCTGTTTATGGCTTGAATATACCTAGTTATATACATGTTGTGCTTCTCATTAGGAGGTATACTCTTTGAGGGCAGGGATGGTTTTTGTCTTTTTTTTGTACCCCTGGTATTATCATGTTGCCTAGCACATTATAATAATTAATATAACTTATTGATTGACTTTTGAGTCATTTGCCTAAAGTCACAAAGCTAGTAATCATCGGAGGTGAAAGTTTTAGTAATCTAGATAGCAAATCAAAAAGTCTAGCTTGAGTCCTCCGTATCACTGGTGTATGATCATATGTTTAATCAGATATTCTATCACTGCACAGTCCTAGAAATAGGCTTTGAACTTAAGAAATGAAATGAAATGAAATTTTACCCAAACTAAGATTTTAGAAACAGCACCATATTTTTCATGATATGTAGATAATCTAACAAGTGTTTGCCATGGGTAAAGCCTGGGCTCCAGCCAGTCTCTAACAGGAAAGAACAATTGTCAAATTAGTTATTATGCTGCTTATTTTTCAATTCCTAGAAGAAATTCCTTTTTATTTTAGCTAAGAAGTTGTACCTTAATTATAGGTCATCAGTGGCCCCTAATAAATAAAACTATGTTTTGATTTAATAGGTATTTTCAAAGTTCACAAGTTTGGGACTTCTTCACAGAAGGCAAGGCTCAGCCAAATTTTAATATGGCAATGCCTTTAATGAAGACAACTGTTTAAACTATCAAAAAATTGGATTTTGTAACTAAAGTGTAAGCAGATGACATTGTTATCTGCTCTCCTCACTATGGACATTAGCCAACATTTCAGTAGTTTCCCAAGATTGAATTTTACAGAATCTGTTCCTGTTTTAAGTTGAGTCAAAGCAATTACCATGCCAAAGACAAGAGCTAAGCATGGTTGTCGAAGAGGTCTTCCACAAGTCATTTGTTCCATTTTGTATTTATAGCCACATCTTTATTTCTTATCACCAAGCAGAAAATGTTAACTCAAGTGCCATTTCAGGCATTTATTTTCTGTATATTGTGACTGAGTTGTGCCTCTATTGTCCCAACTGTAATTGAAGAAGATAATATTAACCTGTCAATTATATTTGTAGTGAAGTATGATTTAACTAACAGCACATAAATACTTGGAAAATATAAGGCAATATTTCTTCCTAATAAGTTGTCTACTGATAAATATTTATGAAATCAGCAAATAATTAGATATGAGCTTTTTTGGAGAGACATCTCTAGGTCTGTTTCCTTACCTATAAATAAAATTTAAAAAAAAACAAGTTTGTTGAAAAATATATTAGATTATGTTTAAGCTCTCTCCAAGCTCTAAGGATTCTAAGTCCCCTTAACCCTTCCAGATAGTTGAATAACACAACCCTTTTTACTATATCCCTTGACTACACGTGCTTGAAAAGATAATTGTGATCTTGAGATATTTCTAATAAATTGGGCTGAAGTTACACAAGTATAATGTGTTTTGGATATGAACAATCTGTATGAGTGGTGTTGCTATTTGAAAGTCCCTCTTTACCCCAGGCCTTGTCTCTCTTAGTAGTCTATAAGTTCCATGAAGGCAGGAATCATAATTTGTTAATTTCTGTATTTCAGTAGGGCTTATATGTAGCAATGACTTAATGTTTTCAGAACCAATGAATTAGTGAATGGTTAAGACATGTCTAATTCCTCATTCAAAATGAGACTTCCTATCTCTCATTGCTGAATTTCATGATTATTAATTTACATTTTTTTAAATAATCAATGGTAATGTTACATTCGTGAAATTTTTGCTTTTGCTTCTTCAAATTATATTTTTTTCTTCCCATCATGTTTCCTGTCATCACACTTTGACTCAACATATGGCATTCAACAGCACTTTACTAAATGGTTCTCCCAAAAAAGTAAAATGACCAAGTATAATTCTCAAGGAACATAAATTGTCTAAAGATCAAAGATCTGACCCATGAAAAACTGGTTGCTCCACCCATTCTTGATAATACTAAATTATTGTGATAGAACAACATTGTTCAGACTGCAGAATTGTAACTTTTCCCCTTTACGGTAACCAGTTCAAAAACTGCAGGTAATCCACACAGGAAGCAACAAGGGTTTTCTTAGTTTATTGACTTGTACTTCTGTGCCTCCTTTAAATTAGTCTTTAAAGAGCTCAAAGTGTTCAAAGAATTCTTTTAACATTGCAGCTGAGAGCATATGTGCCAAAGTGGAGAGACAGTTGACCTAGGTGTCAGGAAGACTTGAATTTGAGGCCTCATACTAGCTATGTGACCCTGGAAAAGTGACTTAACCTCTGTCCCAGGCAACTCTCTAAGATCAGAAATTGAAGAGAAATAGTCAATCTGCTTCAGTCAAAAAAGTTTCTACCCAGAAGTTCCCTATTCTGATGAAATCACAGGCCCTGTCAAAACCAAACCAAAGATTACTAGGAGAAAAAAAAAAGTCATGATCCTTAATCTCTCTAGAAAAGACATTGCTTGTTAGAAAATGATGGGAATCTCTAGAACAATGAATAAATAATTGACCACACATAGATTTCAGGGAGTAATACAATTACTTTCACTTGGTAAATAAAAATGAATTTTTATTCACCAATTCCTGGTGGGGGAGAAAGTTGATCTAAAAGAAAGGGTTTCATACAGAATCATTTCATGGTAGCCTCTCCTGCTTCATCAGAGCAAAATTTTGAAGCAACTGATTCAGAGGAAATGGAGTGATCCCTTGGCCCAAACAGCTCCATCTTTTGTGATTACTTCCTTTCTTTGACCCTCAGAGAGACAGAGCATATGTCCACCCTGGCACTATAAAAACATGTTTTTTTGTGTAATATATCTTTTTCTATGAATTACTTCTACTTTCTTGACAAGACAAAAGCCTTATTCCAATTGAACTACCACTGTATATTTTAGAGACATTTAATTTTTTAAGAAGAAAAAAAGTTTCACTTCTTATAGAAATGTAGCCTTTGAAATTTTGGGGGAGTTAGGGAAAAGGCCCCATGTCTACAACCAGCTGTCTTAAAAAAAACAAAAAAAAGACCTGAAACTATCCTTTTAGTCAGCTACCTTGTCAGCAAACCTTTCATCATCTGTCATAGAATGTGAATTCAGCTGTGTTGGTAAATTTCAAAATGTCAGTTTAAGCTGTGTTCTGGCTTGGGTTGGGATATGGAGGAGGAGGAGGAGGAGGGAGTTGCATGGACTCTTTATTGCCTTATATGACTAAAGAAAGAAAAAAACCATTTTTAATCTTAATGCATTTCATTTTTAAAGATACCAGATATATAAGTTGTATTTTTTAGTAGAGTTGTTCTTTGATATCCTCCTTCAAAAGATGGTGTGTATTATTAATTTATCTTGTTTTAGAACTAATTGAAAGAAACTAAAATTTGTGATAGGATAAACACTGAAAATTGGAGAGTTGTCACATGAACTAGCACTCAGAATTCCATATTTCTATCTCAATAGGTTTGTCTCATCTATCAATTCCATAGTAGCACATAATAAAAGTTGACATTTATAAACTGCTCACAAAGGGCTAAGAGTACTTCTAAAAAATTTACTTAAGCCCACTACAACCATGCAAGGTGAGTGGTACAAGTATCACTTCATTTTACAGATTAGAAAACTGTTCCCAAGAGAGGAAATTGAGTAACTTGTCCATAGATACATAAAAGGGCCAGTTAGGATTATCTCCCAATCCCAAATCTTCTGATTTAAATCCAATACTCTTTCCTCTAAACCAAAAGTTTTTAACTCTTTTTGTATCGTAGAAGGAGGAAGGAAACATCTATTAAGTGCCTACTGTATTCTAGTACTAAGCTAAGCATTGTGCTGAGAGCTTTACCAATATTGTCTCATTTCATATTCACATATCCATTTGGCAGTCTGGAGACACCTATGGATCCCTTCTGAGAATCATATGTAAAATAAAATAAAATCTATAAGATTCCTGTTATCAAAATATGGTTTTAAAAAGTTCACAGATGCCATGTTAAAACCTCCACCTACCTCCTTCTGTACCCCCCCCCATGCTTCTGCAATTTTCAAACTCCCTCAGTCTCAATCCATGGTAAGAAGTTGATAGGAACAACTATTTCCTATTTCCACCTGGATGACTTGTTTCTGGTTGTACAAAACTGAATATATGGAGCCATTTATATCATTTTCACTCAACTGAGAATTCCGCAGCTAAAATCTTAAACACCTTTGGGGGAGGAAGAAGGAGGCTTCGAATAGGCTTTTCATTTCCAATCTCTGGAAGAATGCTAGCAAGCTCAGTGTATAAGTTACATTCACATATAATAAGAAACAAACCTTTAAACTTGCCAGGTCTTGAGTGAAGTTTGGCATTTTGCATTTCCTAGAGATTCCTGCCATTTGGAAGCAGCAAGTCACTTTCATTGTACCTTTTCTTTTTTCCTTTTTCTTTTTCTTTCTGACTTACACTTCCTATCACTCCCCATTGTGTCTCTGTTTAGAGTATAATTTCAAACTCAAACTGAAACATACCTCAAGTACATCTTACTGTCTGGAGCTTCTTAGGAAAGCTGGTCTAAGCTTACTCCCTGGACAGAGTATCTTGGAATTAAAAAATATTATATTGGAATGTTAAGAAGGTTTAATCTTCATAATGTCCTGATTGATCAGCAATCACATGGCAGAATAAAAAAACTTGAAATGTTGGGGCGGGGGGAGGTTATCACAATCATACAAATACCAAAAAATGTTCAAGAAGAGATAAAAAATGTAGTTAATTAAACCCAGCAGATATTCCGTTGGTCCTATGTAAGCTTTATCATCTTTTGTTCCTTGTCCACAGGACAGATGACCACCAAAGAAGGCTGTTATCGAGACATGAGGGTTCAAGTAAACACATCATTTTGCAATCCAAGGACTCGACCATTTACAGGGATTATACCTTGTAAAATGCCAGCCTGTCCTCCCAGGTAAGGAGCCTAGTTTTAACTTTAACATTCGAGTTACCATACATGCCATAAGAAATAAAGTACTTGAGCTAGGGGTAGTAGTAAGAATTCTTCATTTATTTAAAAAAATGCCAAAGGCAAAAGCAACACTGTAATACTATGCAAGAGAAAACCTTCAGTATTCTAAAGAGACAACAATACCTACAAATAGGGAAATGGATGAAAACTAAACTATAACCAGAGTAATTTTTTTCTTTGTAGTTTCTCTACTTGCTGTACTTTATGCCACTTACGTTGTACCATTTTTGTTTTATGTTTCATAATTAATGAGATGGGGTAATATTGAAGTATATGTAAGTATACATACGCATACATATACTATATAAATATATATATATATATATAAGAAATTAATGCTACAAAGCATGGGTTAATATGGGACATGAGTTGTTTTGGTTTGGTTTGGTTTTTGAGAATTATAGTTTTGTGGAGAATGGGAAGAAATTTAAGAGGTGATTTAGACCATAGTCAAACCCAAAGCCCAATAAAGGAAGCCCCCTGCCTATGGTATCTCTGACATATGATCATCTTTCTTCTGAATTAATACTCCAGTAATATAAACTTCACTTCATTACAAGGCAATCTATGACTTTAAATTAGGAATTGTGAATATGCACATAGTGAGATTTTCCTGTGATTTATTTACTGGATACATAGCTGTCTTAACAAGATGAACTAGATGTCTATTTAAAAACTGTAGTCTTTTCAGTTTCACTTTGACACACAGATAGGCAAGAATTGAAGAATGAAAAAGTTATTCCTGTTAGTGTTCAGGCTCTGTAATAAATTCTGAAGATACAAAGGAAG
Source organism: Potorous gilbertii (assembly GCA_028658325.1). NCBI lineage: Eukaryota > Metazoa > Chordata > Mammalia > Diprotodontia > Potoroidae > Potorous > Potorous gilbertii. The sequence continues at coordinate 614,367,263 of CM053769.1, read as the reverse complement.
GCCAAAACAAAACAAATAAACAGTAACAACAAAAATCCAATAGTATTAGCCCTCAAAGAGCTATGTACAAACAAGGTTTGCCAGGATAAGTGAAGGAGGTCATCCACAGAAGGAAGACACTAACATTAAAAGGGTTGAAGACAGGCTTCTTGTACAGGGTGGGATTTAGCTCAGATTTGAAAGAAGCTAGAGAAAGAAATGGAGATGAAGAGGGAAAGAGTTTTAGGCATAGAAGGGGGTGTAGTCAATGAACATGCTTAGAGTTGGAAGATGACACGCCATGTCTAAGGAACAGGAAGGCTAGTGTCACTGGCTTGCAAAATGTGTGAGAGAAGAGAGAGTCGAGCATAAGAAAATTAGAAAGTTGGGAATAGAAAGAATAGTTATTATCATTCTTGAGAATAAGTAGCATTTTATATAATGTTTTAAGATATGTAAAATACTTTTAAAATTTTTTTCATTTTATCTTCACAACAAGGAAAGGGCTAGAATATAAGGATTTCATAAGCCAGAAGATTTTTTTATATTAGATTCTAGAAACAATAAGGAACTACTGGCATTGACTAAATGGGGTGGGGAAGAGAAGCGATGTGGTCAGTGGAGCTTTTAGAAGGCCAGTTGATAGCTGAATGGACTGTTTATTATGTACATCCTTCATTGCCAAAGAAGACCATGCCGTCAGAGAAATGATGACATGACTTGCACTTGACTTTGTTTTGAGCTGAGTAGACTAGAGTACAGAGAAATGAGCCAGAGACCAACCAGCAGATAATTAGAATAGTTTAGGCATGAGGTGATGAGGGCTTGGTTTAAAAGAAACGAAGAGGTTTCTAAGGTCCTTTTTAGCTCTACAGTTATGATCTTATGTAACTTTTCAAGTTAATATACTAATTCTTTTATATGCTTGACTGATTAAACTCTAGAGACTGTAATCTGTGCTCTTTGCATCCATTCCCTCATTTGCCACTCAACTGAACCCTTCTGCAATCTACCTTCTCTTTCTCTCACTTTACTGAAACTATTCACTCCAAGGACGCCAATGATCTAATTGACAAGTCCATCATTTTTTCTCAGCCCTCATTTTCCTTAAGCTTTCTTCAATATTTGATGTGGGTGATCATGTCTTCTTTTCTTATATTATTCCCTCTATGTGTTTCCATAACTGCTTCTTCTACCTCTCTGACCACTATTTCTCCCAGCCTTCACTGATTCTTCTTCTGACTCCCATACATGTGGGTATATCTTAAAAATATCCTGAATCATCTTTTCTCTCTGTACTCTAGCCCTTTACATTTTCCTCTATTCCAATGGCTACAGGAAGATGAATCATTGATTACATTGAGTTTTATGTGTCATTTGGGATATCTAAGGGAAGATGGCTAGCAGGCACGCAAACTTGGAAGTTATTTCTTATTCTGAAAGTTATTCTGAGAATTATCCATATAACAAGTGAAATGGGCCTGACCAAAAAAAAAACCAAAATTTCTTAACCAGGCTTCAGAACAGTATTCCCTTGCAGTCACCGAGAGGACAATCTTTAAAAAACAGGTGGTTTACTTTGCACTAATGGTCAATTTTCCTTTAATAGTGTTGCCTGATATGTATGATAAAGTTGAGCAGAAAATTTGCAGCTTTCATCCCAATCCTATCCAAGTATTGCTTATAATGCCCTTCTTGACCAATGTGTCACTGGAACAACTTGAACTATGGGATTCTCATAAATCCTATGTAAACTGTGTCTTCACTGCCCATAATGTTAAGTAATAGTCTCTTTACTTCTGTCAGTTCGCCCCCATTACCTAACCAGCTTGCAAGTTTCCTTCTGCCCCATTCCCCTCCCTATTAAAAATTCTTAAGTTAATGCTGGTCCCAAACCCTGTGCACAAGTTTTATGGTAAATGATTCTTATCATCAAGTACATTCATGGAGTAGCAGGAAATTTTAAAGACATGGACCCATGAAGTAACAAGTTTGTTCTTTTGGTTAACTCTTACATATTTGATCCTCATATTAAGTATGCAGACTAGTTAGGGCAGGTATCATTAACCCCATTTTACAGGCAAGAAAACAATCTCAGAAATGCTATGATTTCCTTAAGATCCTATAAATGCTGGACCAGAAACCCAGTTTATCTGATTCCCAATTCAATAGTCTGTATGCTATGCTCTATTAAACAGGGGAGTTTGATTCACAGAAACTAGCCCTCTTGTCTCTTTGCAGCATAGGTTGTGTCTGTAGGGAACTGTGAAAGCTGCAGGATCCCTTGTGCAATGACATACACTCCCTCCAAAGGGCTTTGAGGAACCTCTGCCCTGTTCCTTCTGAGAATACAGGTGAGGTCCAAGCCTGACTTCATCTGCTAAGGTACAAAGAATAAAATCTAGGCCAGAATAAAAGGATTAAGAATTATTAAATGAATGCTAGTTCCAAATGTAACCTATAGGCATCATTTAATGAGACAGATTAAGGCCTTCAGAGAACAAAGATAAGACCATTTGGCAGGTTTTGTTGGATGAATGTCAGAGGCACTTTCTATGATAGCTACCAAATGTATACATACCACTAATGCGCCCAGCCCTAAAAAGTGATCATGAATATCATTCCTAAGAGAGGCCCCTTCCGTTCTGTCTCTGATCTCTTATCTCTTTCTTTCTCCCACAAAACGGAGAAAACTCGAAGTCCTTTTATGCGGTGTTAGCTCCCATTCTCTTCTACCTACGGTCCTATAACAAGAGGAAAGGCCTGAACGGTTTATATTAAGTTATTGTTTATTTGTTTTTTGGGGAGATGAGGAGGTAGATAATTGTTGCTATTTAAATGATATCCTGAGAGAATCTGTGTAAATGGTTTCCTTCTGGCCTTGTTCTCATCAGATTTTTTTGACTTTTAATTTAATTTTTAATTAAGTGGTCTTTTCTTCACCTCAAGCTTAGTTTAATTTAACAGGACAAATATCATCTCTGTACCCAATTTGAATGTCCAAATTCTGTCTAATTATATCTTGGCTCTGTGAGCTACTAAGCCTTGCTGCCCTTTGGGAATATTCAAGATTTGTGCAAGGAATTCCAGTGCATAAATTTTCACTACCATATAGGGTCAAAGACGGGTGCCATAACTTTGAGCTGCGATTTGTGTGGGGTTCATAAGTTTTTCCATTGTGCATGGTGAAGCAAGCACATATTACTAATTTATGCCCCTATTACAACACTTTTATGCACCTGAAAAGTATGTTGGCAACCCTATGAGGTTTTTATATACCCAGGAGAATCTGGCCCAATAGCCATTTTTAGCATAGATGGTCATGAAGACTGTGCAAATAGCTGTATAACAACAACAACCAAAAAAGAATTGCAGTAGGATAAGTTATCATGTGATCAATGTGCTGGCTGACTTAAGTGATCCACAAATGCAAGTAGTTCAGAACAATTTACGAATGTCACATCACGGTCTACTGAGACAGGATATGAGACTGCAAGATTATCTGGTAAAATGATCATCCCGTCAGAGGAAAGTGGAGAAGAAACAAGTCAGGTCTTTGCCGCATTCCTAGGAACAGATTATGCTCCTATCTTTACTCATCTTTTCCTCTATCATCATGTGTTTAACTTTTTTTTTCCCCAAATTAACAGGACAAAATAAACATAACTTTTAAAAATTCCTTCAGCATATAATTAAATTATAAATACAAATGAATATAATTTTATTCCACTTATAATATAATTTATTCCTCAGAATTATTCCCCATATGATTTATTCCATTTATGATGGTGATACAATTGTTATATTTTCTGTAGTCTAGCCTTCTGCTGAATTGGATACATACTTTGGTCTCCTATATCATTTATTTGGTCATGCTTCAATATATGTCTTACTCATCAAAGGTAACAAGCCATACTCCATCTAAATTAGTAAGTAATTTTAGATAAGTGTAATATTTTGGCTTTCAGATCCAAACACCCCTGAGAAACAGTGACTTAGATGGTGTTGTTAGACAAGGTCAATGTATACCATTAATGGAAAAAGAATCATTGGGGTTTATCTTACTAATATTACAAGTATAGAGATTAGAGAAATTAAGAGAAAACTATTGTAAGTTAATTAAGTTTTTTTTTTAATATATCAATTCATTTGGAATGGAGCTAGTGTAAATGTAAATTTTACCCAAGAAGGTTAGATAGAGGTAGAAGAGGGACTAGCCTTGTGATTCTATTTATATAGGATACTATTTGGTGAACAGTTCTGTCTTTCAAAGCAGGTTGGCACTTTCTCTGTAACCAAATTCTTAGAAAACTACCTAAAGCACCAAGAGTTTAAGTGACTTGCCCAGGGTCACACAGTTACTATGAGGCAGAGAAGAGACTTGAACCCAGGTTTTTCTGGCTTTGAGCCTGGCTCTCTAACCACTCTACTCTCTTAGATATAAGAATTGTGACAAATTCTAAAATAATAGGGTTAAAATTAATGAAGGATTAACTGTTGCATCCAATATTAATTGCTAATTAGCAAAAGGTAAAATACCTGTATAGGCTCTTCTAAGTATATCAAGCCAAGAAGCAATGGTATACCTTTTTATTTTTAATTTTAATTTTAGGAAGCAATGGATGGCCTAGGAAAGGAGTTCTTAAATATTTTTGTCTCATAGACACCTTCATTAATCAAGTAAAGCCTATAGAACTCTATGTTTTTAAATGCATAAAATAAAATATATAAGATTAGAAAGAAAAATAATTATATTGATATTTAGTTACCAAAATATTTTTAAACAAGCTTACAAACCCTAAGTTAAGAACCCCTAACCTAAAGGAAGAGTTAAGAAAAGTAACTCAGACTCACAAAAATATTATCTCCTGACCCACCCCCGTCCCCTCAAAACAGTTACAAGAACTATGCCATTCAGTTCTTTCTTTTAAAGATGTTTTTTTTAAATAAAGGCATTGTTTTTCTCTTTCTCTCTCATGTTTAAAGCCATGTTTCCTCACTAATAAATTTTTCCCATGAGTCCTGTAATAGAAAGAAACCTAAGACCTAGCAACCTCAGTAGGGGAGGGCAAAGCTTTCCTCTGCCCTGGGGTTTTCTTATATGTACATTACCCAAACTGTCCAAGTCTTTCTGTTTGTTATAGAACCATAGATAGGAGAGAAGATGGTGATTAGGTCATTTTTTCTCTTTCCTGTCTATTCAGTATTATTCTTTAGGGCATACTTCTTCTGTCTTGTCTAGTCCAGTTTTAAATATGTCAATTCACTGCTTTCCACATGAGGCCATTTGAAATTTTATTAGGTTTCAAAGACAGAATGATTTTCCTGATGTTGAGTCAAATTTTCCTTGTCATTGTTTTATCACCAACTATCATCTGACCTCTTGCATTAATTCAATTGACTATTTATCCCAGAGCTTTTTATACTCACATATGCATGTTAAAAATTACATACTTGATCAAAACAATTGTCACCCTAGCACCGTCCTGACGTGCATGCCTAACAGGTTTCTGTTTATCATTGAAAATTCCATCACAGCCTGTCTCCATCATCCTTGCTAGATTTATTGCTCACAGCTCCCCTTTGGTGCACTGCGTTATATCCACATTGACTTACCACTATTCGCCATACATGACATTCCATCATTGTGCCTTTGTGTTGGTGGTACCCCATGCCTGAAATGCACTCTGTCCTCCTCTGTACATCTTAAGACTCCCTTACTGCCTTCAGAGCTCCACTGGAGTACCACCTGTTAAATGAGGCCTTTCCTGATATTTGCCGGTGACTCTCCCCAACCCTTCCTTCCCCCAAAATTGCCATGTAAATATTCTTCATTTATTTATATGTTGCTTCCTCCAGCAGAATGTAAAGTCCTCGAGAGCACAAAGTGTTTCTTTTTTGCTTTCTTATACCTAACATCTAGCACAGAGCCTGTAACTTGCTAGGCCCTGAAAAATATGTGACTAATTAACAGTGAGAGGGCAGGGCCAGTTACTTGTCCCAAATAGGACTCTCCTTGAGAGATTAACATCCTTAAATACACTTAACTATCCTTTTATATATAATGAATCTAAATGTATCTAAAATCTATTTTCAGCCTGTACAGTATTTACAAGTTTCAAAAACTACCATATAAAGTAGTCCGTATTTTTACTTATATTAAAACTGTGTCCTTCAAAGGGTGCTTCCTACCTTTGGTATTCTGGAATATTGTAATGCCTTGCCTTTTTTGGTTAATCTTTGTATGAGAACTTTTCCATTTTCTTGGTCATTTTAGTTGCTTCTCTCAAGATAGTTTTTAATTCTAGTAACTTCGAGCATATTATTTAATGTTTCTTCTGTAAGAAAAAAGAGATAGAGGATATTTGTATATGCTCTTTTCTGTTTGTTTGCATGTGTGTGTGTGTGTAGATGAGTATGTAGAAAGGATTTTATCAAATATTTTGAAACATTATTTTAATGTTATTATCTCTATTACATAAAAAAGGAAACTGAGGGTTAGAGTCATATGACTAAGGAGGTAACAGAACCGAGATCCAAACCCAGCTCTTTGGATTTCTCTAATTCTTTCCACTGTTCCCTCTGATTTATAGGCTCCTTCAAAGTGATGCCAAAGGTTTTATTGACCATTTAAACTGAAAATGTATATTGAATAAATGTCACTAGGGAATATTTGATTCAATAAATTAATTCAAAAAAATCACTGAGAGCTTACTTTTGGTAAAATGCCAAGATTTCTTTCTTGAATCCTAAAAGCTAAATCAAATTTCATCACATCATAAATTTAGTTTCAGTCATTCTCATACTACACTATCCTATATTTGAAGATTGTTAGCCACTGTTCTGCTCTTAGAGGTTTGTAAGACATTGCTGGAGTTTGTCCCAATTAGCTCAGCAGTTTTTCATCATAATGTTATCTGTATATTTAAAGATGTCATTTTTTGTTTCCACTTCCATTTCATTTATGACAGCAATGAATAAAATTGGTCCCAGAACTGATCCCCAAGAGATTTCTTTTGACACTTTTCCACCAAGAGAAGGACTTGTCTTCTGACCATCTTTCTCAATAGTTTTCTGTTCATGACAGTGTTCCCACAAGTCCCATAGAATATTTGGGAGGAGAGTATGAAAGAAAGAAGGAAGTCTTTGATTATTGTTAATGTTTTACTCTTTTAGTTAATATTTACTCTTTTAATTGTTAAAATTTTAATCTTTCAAAGGATTTTTGAAAGTGTAAATAAATCATGTCCTCCAACTCTCCTTTGTCCAAAGATCCTCATTAACTTCCCAAAAGAAAGATTTTAAGGAGTTGTCAGGTTTTCCCCTCATTTATTTTTTAGTGAAGCTACATGCATTTAGGTCTTCATTTTCTTATTAAATCGCTCCTGTCAGCCCTACAATTGTTTTTTGCTCTTTTTTTAAAGTATATTCCACTGTGTCTCATTACAATGAGACTTTCTTACGTTGGGATATCCAAATCAAACAGCTTGATTACTATACTGCTTTTCACTACATCCTGTTCATTTATCTAAGTGAAGACTCAAACTCACCAAGAATACAGTATTCTAAAGGAAACCATCACAAGTCTGAGGAAGTGAGGTTAGGGTTTGAGCAATTAGAAAAGCAGAGTCAAGGTATAGTGGAGATGAATCTTAGCATCACATTAATCTGAAAATTGTAGGGGACAATTCATAGCAATGAGTTACAACTATATAGTTCATTAGGTTTTAAGGAAATTTATACAGTTTCTCTTATTAGATCATCACAAATACCTGAATGGTACACAAGAACAAGATAATCCTTTCACTCCATCCTCCACACAAGTCTTAGAGTGATTTTTCTAATGCATCAATCGCTCCCTTATTCAATAAACTCCAGTCTTTCCCAAATCAAATATAAACTTCTTTGATATTTAAAACTCTTCACAATCTCTCTATAACGTTCTTCCCAGCTACCTTATGCTTTATTCCCTTTCACGAACAACCATAATCCAGTCAAATTATCCTTAATAATACTCTACATGGCATGTCATCTTTCCACTCTGTCTTTACAATAACTGCCCCCTGCCTAGAATACATTCCTTCTTCAACTCCACCTCTTAGATACTTAGTTTCTTTCAAGGCACAGCTCAAGTACCATCTGTAGTTGAAACTTTTCCTGATTCCCCTAGCTGTTACTTTCTTCCTCCTAAAGTCATCGTTATCAAAAGAGATATCAATGTATAGATGATAGTTATAGATATAGATACATTTGTCTTCCCCAATTAGATTGTAACCCTCTTGGATACAGGAGTTATTTCACCCTTGTCTTTGTTTCTGCAGCGCCTAGGACAGTGCCAGTCAAATAGCAGGTATTTAATAAATGCTTGCTGATTGGTTCATAATCAATGAAGAAACTGAGGTTTATAAGTTAAACGCCTTGCTCAAATTCACATAGCTAAAGATGGCAGACCTGGAACTCACACCCAGTCAGATTTTCTGGCTTCAAGTTCAAATTTATATTTACTAGTACCCGTAACGGAGAGAACACGTCAGAATGCCTAGCTTCATGTATTTAGACCGCTGAACTAAAATTTGAGGGATGGAAAGACAGTAATAGAAATGAATTCATGAACATAGCCTGCTAATCTACTATCCTTGACATCTCTTGAATATGTTGAATCAATGGACATGAAACAGAAGAATAAGGAAAAGAGAAAAGCATTATGATATGAAAAGACAGACTAAAATTCACCATTATTAGTCAATAAAATCAAACAAAATTGATGAAACAAGTCAATTTTACATAATAAAACATAGGAATTAAATATGTCAATCTTTACCAGTTGCCTTTTGATTTAGCTATTTCATCAGGGAAATCAAATTTCCTGAAACAATTTTCTAATTGTTTCCTTTTTCCTATGAATTAATGATCAACCATGCCCTTGTCCAGGCTGCTGACAAAGCTTTTCAGTTGCCTATTCATTGGGCAGAAAACCAAAAGTTTCATTAGGAAACAATGAAAATGTGACTATTTTATTAGAATAACTCTCCCTTGGAGGCTCCTGTGGCTAATCTCCAAAACTGTCAGTGGTCTGGCAAGCTATTCTGAGTAACTTCATGCTCTAGCTGGGGCTCAGTGGGATCAAATGAATAGATCACCCTTCAGAAGAGTTGGTGCACTTGCTAATTTCCAAAGGGCATGATTCAGAACTGTACAATTTGGTGTTTCACATTCATGCCTTAGATGGATCCCCAAGGCATTGGAGTGGTCACAGTCATAGGACCTTTAAAATACCTAAAGCCCTAGCATTTTCTTTTTAAAATTTAAATGAAAAGCAAAAACTTCTGTAGTGCCTTTCAGAAACCCCCAAGCTCTCTCTGTCAGCAACCAAAGGCAAGCATGTATTGTGGAAGGCTCACAATGTTGGATTACTGTCAAAATGTAGGGTCATTAGACTAATGAAATCCCCTGAAGTCATAAATCTCTGCAGGGTGCAGAATGTTTGGAGTTCAGGAGTTCTGCTGTAAGATGGAGATGATTCTAAAATGTCTGAAAGTCTTTTGCCAGCAGGAGCATCATGGCTAAATGATGAGGCGTCAGCAATTCCTACTTATTCCTATGGGATGGAGATGAGCCAGAAACCTTTGATTTCCTCCGCTCCTCCCCCACAAACTTCACACTGAGGTTTGAGGCAGACACACCATGCAGTTATCCTACTGGCACACCAACACTCCAACCTGGGTTTCAGCACGAATCAGGCATTTGTATCACTTGCTTTTGAACCATGAGCCATAAATCACAATAATATTTCTTTCCTTTATGTTACTCAACTCAGCTAAGTGGAATGACGCTGCTATGATTTGGCTAGAATAACTATCCATTTTGCTACATTTTTATATTATAAACACTGGTAACATACCTGTCTGAATGATGTATATAAGCACTACAGAGAGGAAATGCGTTCCAAATGTTAAACTGTGATTTTTTTTCTTCTTTTTAAAATATTCTACTACATCTGAAAAGGAGATATGAGCAAGTGTTGGTGTGAATGAACATTTTATTTCAGCTTATCCATGCAGTTCAAAAGTAGTCATACTTCTTTCACGGACTGTGTATAAGATTTTAGTTACCAGAGTGTGTAGACCTATCTAGGTGTTAAGTCATAAGGGATTAAGTTATAAGGTACAAGGATCATAATACATGTGAATGGGGATTCTAATTTAGAAAGCTTTTTCATATCCATTGTTTTCCTTGGTGCTTACAACGTTGAGGTAGTAAGAGGACATTTATCTGAAATAAAGCTTAACAAGATACAACTAGACCAAGCAGGCCAAAATCACCCTCAGATTCACTGAGGGGAAAGAGATAGACACCTCAGAACACTAGCTACTGTTGGTAGAGACTCCAGGATACTCTGCTAACAGTGGATGTGAGAGGGGAGATCACCTGGGAAGTGGCAACATGTGGGAACAGGAAATAGAAAGAAGCATGAGCCAATGGTAGCCTTCTATTTTAACTTCTTCTTGTTGATTAGCTAAGATCAGTTGTTCCTGCACTGCTATTAGTCCCTATAAACTCTAGCACTTTGTACAAAATCCCCTTGTCCTACCTTAGTTACACTGTGAAGCGGATGTAAAATCATACTCAGAGTTGAGAGGGTCCTTATCAATAAAATGAGCTAGAGAAGGAAACCACTATAGTATCTTTGCCAAAAATACACCAGATGGGGTCATGAAGTCAGACACAATTGAAACAACTGAACAAAAAAGAGATCATATGAATACAACATCTGCCCAATGCAGAATCTTCTCTACAATATCTTTGATGAGTAGTAATCTAAGCTATGTTTATAAAGCTCTTCTGAAAAGATTCTCACCTCAAGAGTATGCCATGTCAACTTCACTTAGCTTTAAATGTTGCAAAATCCTTCTTTATATTGATCTGAAATCTGTATTCCTATAACTCATGGTCCTAGTGAAGTCCATTATAACTATGAAACAGTTTACTCACTCTTCCATGAGAGTTCTTCAAATATTTAAAGACATCTACTATGTCCATCATATATCTTCTCTAGTTCTAATCACTGGAAACTTCAGCATTTTCACATATTGGACAACTTGAACCAATCGCTTCCCATCAAAATTAGTGGCTAAAACCTACTTGGATTTTCCCATTATTTTCTGTTCATTTCAGATAATAGTGAGACTATTACCTCCTATGTCCTAAAAACTCTGCTTTTCTTATTATGAGGGGAGTTCATATATTTGGAGATGAAAGAGACCTTAGAAATCACATAATATCATAGGACAATAGCCTTAGAGGGTGCTAGATGGTACAACAGACAGTCAGGAAGAGCTGCATTCATATCTGACTTCAGAAAATTAACAGCTATGTGGCACTGGACAAGTCATTTAACCTCTGCCTGCCTCAATTTCCTCATTAGCAAAAATGGGGATCACAGCAGCACCCAGCTCCCAAGGTAGTTGTGAAGTTCAAATGAGCTAATATTTGTTAAAGCACTTTTCAACCTTAAAGTGCCACATAAATGCTTGTTGTTAGGTCTAATTACTAGAACTGTGAAGGGACTTCAGAGGTCATTTAATGTGTTCTGTCCTAGCTCCCTCTTCCTGCATTGATTTTTTTTTAAAACCAAAATGCAAGACTATTGAATTTCATCTTGATTTCAATGCATTAAGATGTTTCTGCATACTGATTCCAACATGAAAGAAATAGATTTTAAGTTCTTATTATGGGTCAGGTATAATTATCAAATAAATTACTTCCCTTCTCTCCCCGCTCCTAGTTTGACATCCACCAACACAGTAATATTATCTATGGTCTTTCTGAAGGCATAGATACTGAATAGGGGGCAAAACTGGTAGAGGGCCATTTGGAACACAATTAAATGCTTACTCGGTTCACATCATTCTATTAATCCACATTCCTTGAGTCTATTTGTTCAATCAGTCACAAATGCACCTACCTATACTTTCATGCAATGCACATCTCTGTATTTTCTCCTCACCACTTTTGCCAAACAATCTCATGAGTGGTGATTAATAATTACATGAGAGGCGCAGTGTGATCTGGTGGTAAGAGCACTAGATTTGGGTTCAGAAGAGCTGAAGGCCAGTCTCAGGTCTATTGATTACCATTTGTCTGATCTTGGCATATGATTCATTTTTCCTGGCCTCTCTTTCCTCATCTGTAAAATAAGAGAATTGGACTGGATGATGCCATTTCAGCCCTAGATCCTTTGAAAGGAAGGAAATTAATATTTGATAAACACCTGCTAAGTTCCAAATACTGTGCTAAGTACTTTAGCAGCATATGTTACTATTGTCTTCATTTTACAGTTGAGGAAACTGAGGCAAATAGCATTTAAATGATTTGCCCAGAGTCACCTAGCTAGTATCTGAGATTGGATTTGAGTTCAGGTCTTTCTGACTCCATGTCAAGGTTTCTATCTACTGTGCCACCTTATGGCCACTGTTATTTTATATATACCCTCTTACAGTAACAGAGAAGGATATATATACATACACACATACATACACATATGTGTATATGTGTATATATATATGTGTGTGTATATGTTTATATATACACACACATACACACACTATACAGAATGTGCATATATGTGTATATATGTATGTGTGTGTGTGTGTGTGTGTGTGTGTGTGTGTGTGTGTGTGTGTGTGTGTATAATCTTGGCAAACCTTGAAGGGCTCTACACTGTCCCAAAAGTGTTAATTAAGTTTTAATCTTTAATAACTTGAAATTGCACTTACTTTTGGAACACTTTGCATTCACTGAGTTATTTTTCATCATAGGAAATATACGGAAACTTATAGAAGACTTACTTATCCTAACCCTGCTTCCATGAGAAGAAATTGCCAGTTATTCTGAACCTTAGCAGTGTTACAAAAGAATAAAATTATCAAAAATAACAATGAGCTCTAAATTTTCCTACTTCACCCTTCCCAATGCTACTTAAAAATCTCTCCCCCTTCCTTTCCTTCTCCCTTCTCCTTCTCCCTCTCCCTCTCCTATTCCCTCCTTCTCTTGTTCTCTCTTCTCTCTTTCCCAGATAACACACACTCACACACACACACACACACACACACACACACACACACACTATAGTAGTAGATAAGAGAATGCTATATCCCCAGAAAAACAGATTTTCTTAAAGCATCCTTGCCACCTGTTACCATGAAGTGCCCATCCTATCCCCCATTATCTACTGCTATTTACATGTAAACCACTAAGAAGTTATAACCCTTATCTAGCCTTATCTACCTCTACCTGAGGCCAAAGATCTGTCTTAAAGGTGCTGTTAACCTCTGGTCTTTTAAACAAATCATTTTGGGCAGCTGTTCAGCTAGAGCCATGACTCATGAGTCTAGAATTATTTTAATTTGATTTGGAGCTGTATAATAAGCTAGGTGTGCTAATGATGAGTGTTGTATAAAATTCTAAAGCATAAGTCTAACCATATCTCCCTCATGAAAGATAACACTGTTTTTTTTTAAAGGAACATTTTGCATGTATAAAAAAAAAAAATCCAAGCCAACTTAAAACATGAGCAGCTGTATGAAGATATGATATCTGGAAGGGAAGCCAAGTTAGAAAAGTTGTTTAATGGGCCAAACAAAACAAGGAACAATTAAGGCTCAGTTGGCTTATTTCCGAAGCCCCAGATACCCCTACATAAAAATCTTTGAAAGTTAGGAGAGGGGAAAGAGACTGGATAAAAAAGGTAATAAAATCCTAACTAATTTAAATGTCTAGGACATTAACTCACCCTATAATGATTAAAAATATAGGTCCATGTTGCCTTAAGATGATAGACAAAACTTCTGTACCTAAATTTTCCTTATAAGAAAGTTACCAACATGTTAAGAAAATCCTCTGAGCCTGAGGCTATTCTATCAGTTTAAGTATATATACTTAATTTTTTATCTTTCCATTTTCGTTTTTTAATTCATTTATTTTCTCCTTATAAAGTTCTCATATACAGGTAGTTTCATATGTTTTGGAAGAAATATAAATTCAGCCCTTCATTTTTAGCTTTGTTTTTAGCAAAACAACATATCAACAACAAAATACTTACACACAGCAACTAATGAAAACTGATTTAAAAAAATCTGGAATAGAGTGCTTGATTTGGAACAAAGAGGCCTGGATTATAGATTAGAGGCTGTGTGACCCTGAGGCAAGTCAGTTAACCTCTCTACGTCTGGGTTTCCTCATCTGCCCTCTCTATTCCTACCAAACTGGGCAACTTTTGTTCAAGCTCAGCATTCCCTCTTCTATTACCAGGTCTTTGCATGGAATGCCCACTGTGTAACTCAGGGCGCTGCCTCTTGCCCTCCCCAATAAAAACCTTAGCCTTCTCTCAGCTCCTGTGTTCCCTTTCCCTCCAGGGGAAACCTTTGCTGATTCCTCAGATTATTCAGGCTCCTTCTGGCCACAAATTATCTTGCATATTTACATACAAGTGAATGTAAACTCCCTGAGGTCAGGGACTGGTCTTTATTTTGCTTTTATATGCTTAAAGCCTTGCCAAAGGTAGCTATTTACTAAATGACTATTGAATTGATCCTTCACTTGGGAACTACTTGCCTTAACACAGTTATTGTGAGGAAGATGTTTTGTACAATTTAAAGATAATGAGATCAGAAAGTTACAGCTAAAAGGGAACTCAAAGTCACAAGTCAAAACAAGTCAACAAGCATTTTTGAAGTGCCTACTATGTAAACACTGAAGATACAAAGTGGAAAAAAAAAGCTGTTCTCAAGATGCTCACAGTTTAATGGGAGGAGAAAACATGCAAAAAAAACTATGTACAAACAACACGCACACACACACATACACATATATATGACAAATTAAGAGAAAATTAGGAATAAGCATCAGTGCTCTTTCTAATTTTAAATAATAATCGATAATAATTTAAAGAGAAATTAATTCAACCCGTCATTTCACAGTTGAGGAAACTGAGAGACCCAACTAATTTAAGTGACTTTCTCAATCAGCAACAGAGACGGGTTTGTAACCAGGACTTCTGATTTGAGAACCGGTAACCTTTCCACAGTGTTTGCTAAGCAAATTCAAAGCTATAGATAAAATTATGAGAGAAACAAAATGTATGAGTAGATTAAAAGAACAAACTATGTCCAAGTACTTTTAAAGCCCTAGTAAACATGCAGAGACAATATACTTGGTAAATTTGTAAATGATTCTTCCCCATTCACTTAGTTGGTGACATTTGGAGCAATCCTTTATTAGCCAAGTTTGAATCACTTTATACACTAAAATGTAATAAAGTCTCATTAAAAAAAAATTTCTATCATTTAGATTTCCTAGTAATTCACTAGTATAAGCATATTTGTTAATTGATCTACTCCAAGTTCTTCTTGGGTTCCAGGTCTGAACTTTGATGTAGTACATGTATTATTAAAGATTTCAATAAATGTAAGTTATATTTATTTTTAAAAGTAAGTTAGGTACTTCTATGGAGTCTACATTTTATTTTCTATGTGATGAAAATAATAAAAATATTTTAAAGTTTCATATCTAATATATATTTACATATATATTTATACACGCACACACACACACAATGCATTTTAGCTATCATGGCTCCATTTGAGGTTTTCTTGGCAAAAATACTGATGTGGTTTACCATTTCCTTCTGATTTGCCCAGGGTCACACAGCTAGTAAGTGTGTTAGGTCTGATTTGAGCTTGTGTCTTCCTGACTCCAGGTTCAGCTCTCTATAAACTGAGCCATCTAGCTGAATCTATCAGGGTTTACAGCACTTGTTGAACAGTAAATGACAAATCAAGATGTCACAATTTTGGACAGGAACCTTCTCCACCCTCTGGTCATAGATATGAAACAGTATTATAATAAATTATGGTATGATTTTTTTAAAGTAGATAAAGAGATTGTCTTCCCTTCCCCCCTTTTATTAGAATAATAAAGGTTTTTTTAACTGTCCAAACCTCTTTTCTTTCCTCTTACTGCCACACACATACCACTGCTAAGCTAGCTGAAATATGGGCCGTCTATTTTTTTTTTGAAAATGGAGAGAAATCCTTTCATCTTTCTTCCTCAGAGCAGCAGTGGAAGTCTATTTGAGCTTGGAAAGTACACAAAAGTCATCATTATTTATGTCTACCCTAAAGGTAAACATGAATGTCTGAACAGAAGAATTAGGGAATCTATAAGTGAAAAGGGCAGGGGTGGGATAGAAGATGTTTTTCTTTTTTAGATCACTACAACTCTTGCAGGAGCCAGAACTCTCTGACATCCTAGAAATACACCATACTCTAGCACCATCATTCACCCCTGTGGCTATCTCAGTGATAGTCTGAAAATGGTAAAAGATTCTATAGATACTTTTTTTTGTCCCATAGTCATCAAGTTCCAATATTTTTATATCACTTCTAGGATGTTATGCCAAAAACTACTTTGAGATACTTTAAAAAAATTTAAATCATTCTTCTAAACTTTTTAAAATTGCCAAGATAGATAAACAAAAGTATTACTGATTTCAACTAGACTTTGCATGGTGGGAAAAGTTAATGAATGAAAGAAAGAAAAGAAAGAATGAGAGAGGAAGTCAGAATGAACAAAAGGGGAGAGAAGAAGGGAAGAGAATGTAAAGGAAGGAAAGAAAAAAAGGGAAGGGAAAAAAGGAAAGAGAAAAGAAGGGAAGGAAAGACAAAGGAAGTAAAAGGAAAGGGAACAAAGAGAAAGAAGAAATGAAGGAAAGGGAATAGAGTTTATTAAGTGACTGCTCTGCACTAGGTTCTAAGCAGTGATGATACAAATACAAAACAAAACTAGCTGCTGCCCTCAAGGACCTTGCATTTTAACAGAGGAAGAGGTAACATGTGGAAGGTTGGGGGAATTGGGAGTCTTTGCTCTGGAGAGTCACCATGACTTTTCCAGCATCAATGGTAATATTGATTTAAATATTGTTCCCAGAGCAAGAGGTGGAAATCATCTGTTCTCTGGAGATCAGCTTTAGAGGATCACTATCCCAGGTGGAGACAAGGGGGAAATAGCAGAGGAAATAGCAAGGTGCCTGGGTAGACTTTGGTGCCTGGTGAATTGTTGGACAGAATGTGAACAGAGTGACCTTGTTTAAGTATAAGAAAACTACATTTCTGAATAAAAACAAAACTAATTGAATTCAGGCTTTGTGTTTAGAAGTCTAGTTTAATTGTTTATTAATTACAGACCTGTAGCATTATGTTTGGAAATCCAGGTGATGGACAGGTGTTTTTCTTTTCTTAAGCAGTGCTCACAATTATTTTTTACTAGTGTCTGAATATTTGTGAAAGCCCTGATTATTTCTTCACATGCAGTTCTTTGGGAAAAACAAAGAAAGCAAAGTTATATAAGCTGATCCAGAAATCATGTCTTTATGTGTCAATTTCTCTGGATAATAAACAAAATTACTGTATAATGGGTCCTCTCTGCTCAATTTTTAAAGGAGCTCAGGGTTCTAATTTTGAAATATATATATGTTCACGTATATCAAAGCATATAAATTTCATATGAATCTGTTTTACCCCGCTAAATTGTCATTGGGAAAAAAAAGTACATTTTCATTTAAAACATCAGCCTTTAGTAAAAGTCATAGCCTTCACAAATCAGACCTCAGCTCTTTAAAGCAGTAATGCTGCAGGGGGAAAAATGTAACCACACAATAGCATAAAACGTTTTCATGTTCAGCTTGCAGGTTTCACATAAGTTCAGGGCAAACAGAACTGACACAAAAACCCAAATTCTTGATATGCCTCTGACTAAAGTCCCTAAGAATGTAGTAGTCATAAAGGAAAGACCACAGTCTCCTAGACTGTTTAGATTTGTCTGAATACGATGCAAGACAGGAATCTATGTACCCCTTTTCCCTCCTCCACACCCCTTTCAGGGATAAATGCTGGTATAACTGTAAACAACTTAATGAGATAATGATATTCAAATATTACTTTGCCACTGCTCTATTGTGCTAGAGTAGGATTTCTTATTGTAGAACATTTTCAATAATAAAGTTTTCTTTTTTGTTTTCTAATACAAAAGTCATCTGAACTTTCATTATTGATAAACAATGACTAATGGAAAGCATTAAATAAGAAGACCAGAGATCAGGTGCTATATCAAGTTATCTGTTTTATTTTTTCTTTTAATGAATTACTTGCGTCTAACCTTCTCAAAAAGTAGCTATGGATTTGGATATTCTTCGCAATATTTAGAAATAAAATCTTTGTCAATGATAGGAATGAATAATCCTCCTTGCAAAGAAGAAAGTTGCTTCTTTTGTAGAAAGAAGTATATTGTCATACAGACTACTAAAATCTACATGTGTACTCAATAATCTTCCATTTAAGGAAACCCGTAGGGCTAAAATATTTAATATAATATCACAAGGAAGATTTCAATTTTTACAGGGCTGTTTAAATATGTAGAGATATATGTATTTGTGTGTGTGTGTGTGTGTGTGCGTGTGTTGAAAAAGTGACAAGGTTTGGTACAAGATGCTTAAGGTAGTCAAGAAATAATGGCACTACCATATTGAAAAGAAATGCAAGGTTTTTTTTTTAATATAAATTTATTTATTTAACTTTTTACATTCATTTTCACAAAATTTTGGGTTCCAAATTTTCTCCCCATTTGTCCCCTATCCCTACCCCAATACCCCCAGCATTCTAATTTCCCCTATCACCAATCTGCCCTCTCTTCTATCATCCCTCCCTTCCCTTGTCCCCATCTTCTCTTTTGTCCTGTAGGGCCAGATAACTTTCTATTCCCCATTACCTGTATTTCTTATTTCCTAGTAGCAAGAACAATACTCAACAGTTGTTCCTAAAACTTTGAGTTCCAACTTCTCCCCATCCCTCC
>CM053769.1:614281626-614347878 GCA_028658325.1 Potorous gilbertii | reverse complement strand
TTCTCTAGCCTCCAGTTGCCAGAACCTGAGGCCCCAGCAGACAAAGCCAGTAAGCAAGCACCTAGACCTCAGCATAAGATGTGTGGGATAGGCTCCCTGTGCCCCAAAAGCAGAGACAAACTTTAAAAGCCAGTGAAAAGGCAAACACCATGAGCAAAAAGCAACATAGCAAAACAAAGACCATAGATTCTGACTACTTAGAGAGATGATCAAAACACAAATTCAGAAGAAGATGGTATTGTCAATAGACCCACATCTGAAACCTGAAAGGGGAATATGAACCTGTCTCACACCCAAAAACTCTTCTTGGAAAAGCTCAAGAAGGATTTAAAAAGTCAAATAGGAGAGGTAGAAGAAAAAGCAAACAATTACTTTAAAAATACAACAGACAAAACGAAAAAAAGTACATCCAAAGAAAAAATTGGCCAAATGGAAAAGGAGATAAAAAGTTAATTGAAGAAAATAATTCATTAAAAATTAGAATTGGGCAAGTGGAAGCTAATGACACTATAAGACAGCAACAATCAAACAAAATCAAAAGAATAAAAAAATAGGAGAAAACCTCATTTGCATATATCTCATTTGAAATACCTCATTTGAAAAACCACTTACCTGGAAAATAGATCCAGGAGAGATAATTTAAGAATTATTGGTCTACCTAAAAGCCATGATATAAAAAAGGGTCTGGAAATCATCTCTCAAGAAATCATTAAGGAAAACTGCCCTGAGGTCCTAGAACCAGACGGTAAAATAGTCATCAAAAGAAGTCACCCATCACCCCCTGAAAGAGATCCCAAATTGAAAATGCCAAGGAATATTGTTGCCAAATTCCAGAATTATTAGGTCAAGGAGAAAATACTGCAAGCAGCCAGAAAGAAGTAATTCAAATACCATGGAACCACAATCAGGATTACACAGGACCTTTCAGCTTCTACATTAAAAGATCAGGGGGATTGGAATATTATATTCCATAAGGCAAAGAAGCTTGAATTACAATCAAGGATCAATTACCCAGAAAAACTGGGCATAATCTTTCAGGCAACGAGAGGGACAAATCAAGAGAGGCATCAAAAGGTAAACAGGAAAGAAAAAAACCATGTTCAATAAAGGCAAATTGTTTACATGGGAAGATGATACTTGTAACTCTTGAGAGCTGTATCTTTACTATGACATTTAGAAGGGTCATATATAGACAGAGGGTGTGAGTATATGTTGATTTTAATGTGATGATAAAAATGTCTTATTAAGTGGTGAAAAGGGATTGTAATGGCTGAAGAGAAGAGAAAGAGGAAGAAAAGGGTAAATTATATCGCATGAAGAGAGACAAAAACCTATTACAGTAGAGGGAAAGAAGGGAGGGAGATGAGCATCGTTTGAACTTCACTTTTATTGGATTTGGCAAAAAGGTGGAAAAATATACTCAGTTCAGTATAGAAATCTAAGTTGCCATATAGGGAGCAGGAGGGTAAAGGGAGGTGCTGGTTATAAGGGAGGGAAGAAGTAATAAGGGAAAAGGAAAAGAAAAGGGAGGGGAAAAGTAGGAAAGATGGAGAGAGGTTGTGTTCCAAAGCAAAACTCTAGTGAAGAGGGAAAGGGAGAAAGGAGAAATAAAAAGAGGACTTAGAGATATTATCAAGGACAGGAATGGTTATAAGAGTCAATGGGCTAGTCAAGAAAGAGAGACTAAAATATATAATCAAAGTCCTACCAAGATATTAGAAAATGAAGAGGAAATCTTTTATTATGTTAAGTGAGAGTGTCAGCATGAAAAATCACAGATAATTAACTGTACAAGATGAGGTGGTACAGAAGGTTTGTGACCTCTGTTGAAGGAGGCAATATTCACACTGATAAAATCATAGATCAAAGTATAAATAATATTTTGCAAACAAAAGTAAAATTCACAGTTTTGGCCTTTAGCATTTTGTTCTTCAATTTATTTGATCCCTTGAATAAATGATTTACAGAATTAGAACAGCCTCAGAGGCTATCTAGCTCAGTCCATAACACTGAAAAAAGAATTCTTTACATAATTTACCTAACAAATGGTGAGTCATATATTTCTTGAAAACCTCCAAGAACAGGAAAGTCACTAGGCCTTGAAGGACAATACATTCCATTTTTGGGTAACAAAGTTTTTCCTTATCTTAAGCTTTATTGTTGTTGTTGAGTCATTTCAATGGGAGACCAAGCAAAATAGGATCTTTTGCTCTTTCTGTTTTAGTTTGATTAAGAACTTTAATGCCTCTATTTAAATGTGATTAAAGAAGATCTTCCCCTCCCACTGATGGGCCTGCCCATTGAGGGAAGCTTGACTAGGGGAATTGTTTTATAGGAGGTTCCCAAGTACCATTTTTTTTCCTAATAAGGCACCAGGTCAGAGGGTCATGCCCTGTGGCTCTGAAAAGTGTATAAATACTCTGAGGGTGAGGTTTTACTTTGGGGATTAGTTTTTGGAAGAAGGTTTGAGTGCCAGATGAGTCTGGGAAGCTGCTAAGCAGCACCTCCAGCTTTGAAAACCCAAATGTTGGTGCTTCCCTTTCTGGTAAAGATGTATGTATGTTAATGATCAGGCAATTTGGAAGTGCTGTCTGTTGAGTTTTGATTTCTCTGAAATTTTGATTTTCTCTGATACCTGTGCTTGATTAAAGTGATTGTTAACCTCTCAAAAGTTGCCTTTCCTTTTAGAGAAGTAGATCAAAGAACCTATGGTAGCAGGTCTCCCTGTGTATGCTAGGGTGCATTCTGATACATTATGGCAATGAGGATGGGATCTGCATAAATTAAAAGGAAAGTATGGAGACTGGGATAATTGTCATTTCCCAGTTGTAGTGGCTATGATTTTGTGGAGCCCTGGGAGGTAGGGGTGGCCAGAGCCAGGGCTTAGGACTATGCTGAAGGGGTGAAGGCCCTGAAAGTGTAATGTATTCAGAAACTAGACCAGAACAGCCAGAGCTTAGAATGGAGCCCTGGAACCTCAGCAGAAATCCGTGTGCCAAACCAACCAGCAGAAGTGGAGAATGGCCTATGTGTTGACTTTGGTGATGAACAGGAATGCAGTTGCCTTTGAACAGACCCAGGAGAGAGCTGGGAGGGGCTGGCTTCTGCTGAAGGGGAAGGAACCCAGGAACTCTGAGTTAAGCCCTGGAGCAAGATTGAGACTGAGCAGCAAGGAACTGAGTGTGCTTTTTTGCAGTATTCTCCTGGGACAGTTTGGGACCCAGTGGATGGAGTTGTCTATGGTGGGTGAGGGGAAAATGCCATGTACTCTCATGGACCCCACCCTGATAGCCTTGTTGCCAAGACACTCCTCAGGCCTTAGAAGCATTGTTAAGTCAGACTTGGCTCCTTAGAGCATGGACCTGAGAGTGCAGTGTGGAGAGGACACACCCCCAAGAGGACTTTGCTTGGACATTTCGAGGAGCTGGCTGCTCTCTCTTCAAAGAATGGTATTATGTTATATCTATCTATCTATCTAGATAGATAGATAGATAGATAACTTTGTGTTTGTTTAAATCTATCTATCTATCTATCTATAGATAGATAGATATATATACCTTTGTGTTTGTTTAAAGCCATTTGGTCACCCTGGTAATAAGTTGCTATGCTATGTATTCTGCAAATGTGAATTATGTTGTAGTTACTTAAGAAATGTTAATATCTATTTATTCCAGGATGCTTGGCCATTTAGAAGGTAAGGCCAAGGATCCTGGAAGGGTAGAATGTAAGGCTAAGCAAAATAGGATATTTTGCTGGTTTTGTTTTAGTATAATCAAGAAGTATAATGCCTCTGTTTGAATGTGATTCAAGAAGATCTTCTCCACCCATTGATGAGCCTGCCCACTAAGGGAAGCTTGATTAGGGGAGTTTTATTTTCTTTTTCTTTTTCTATTGAGGCCCTGGGTCAGAGAGTTATGCCCTCTGGCTCTGAAAAGTGTATAAATACTCTGAGGGAGAGGTTTTACTTTGGGGATTAATTTTTGGAAGAAAGTTTGAGTGCCAGATGAGAGTCTGGGAAGCCCCTAAGCAGCACCCCTGGCTTTGAAAACCCAGATGTTGGTGCTTCCATATCTGGTAAAGATGTGGGTATGTTAATTAATCGTCAGGCAGTTTGGAAGTGATGTCTGTTGAGTTTTGATTTCTCTGAAATTTTGGTTTTTGTTTTCTCTGATACCTGTGCTTGATTAAACTGATTGTTAACTCTTCAGAAGCTGCCTTTCCTTTTAGAGAAGCAGATCAAAGAACTTGTGGTAGCAGGCCCCCCCTGTGTACGTTAGGGTATTTAGTGATACAACCCATTTGGAATTTTCTTGGCAAAGATACTAGATGTGTTTGCCATTTCCTTCTCCAGTTCATTTTATCGATGAGGAACTGAGGTAAACAGGGTCTTGCCCCCAGTCATAAAGCTACTATCTGAGGTGGGATTTGAACTTGTGAGGATGAGTCTTCCTGATTCCAAACCCAGTGATCCCTGTGCCACCTATCTGCCCTGTCTTATGCTTAAATTTGCCTCTATAATATCCAACAATTATTCCTTGTTATGTCCTTCTGATCAAAGTGGAACAAATCTGATCCCTCTTCCATAATACTTCAATGCTCCTATCCCTAGACCCAAGTCTGTTTGTCAGATTAAGAATTCTCATATGGTGACAATTCACTATCTGGGTTGTCTTCCTTTGGATATTCCTGTAAAAGCAAGGACCTTGACACATGCAGGAGGGCCTGCTGTACAAGTTCTTAATTCTGCATTTCTACAAGGAAAGCAACTTTTGAGGGGTCAACAATCACTTTAATCAAGCACATATATCATTCACTTCATTTAGGTGGAAGAGTCAGCACCCTGAATGTTAGAGAAAATACAGAGAATTAGAAAAATCAACAGACAGGGCTTCCAGCTGCCTGACCAAAAATAATACATACATCACAGATCAACAGACAGATAACTGTCCAACCATACATACATAGAAACTAGAGAGAGAAGCACCAAAACCTGGGTTTTCAAAGCCTGGGGCTTCTTGTTGGCTGCCTCTTGTCTGGCCAAACACTTTCAATGAGTAAGTCATGTTTTCATAGCCAGAGGACATCACAGCCCTTAAGAACCAGTGCCTCATTAGAAAATTAACAAAATGTGTGGACCTCCTCTAATCAAACTTTCCTTAATGGGAAGGATGGGGAAGATATTCAAACTCTCATTGTAATGGTAACATTATAATCCCCTAGCTGATTAATGTTTTTTTTCTTTATAAAATGTGGTGTCCAGAAATGACTATAACAATCTAGATATGTTTTGATCATAGCAGAGTACAGTTTCACTTCCATATTACTTAACATTGCTCTTTTCTTAATACATCCTAAGGTTTCATCAAATTTCTTGATGTCATATCACAGTTAACTCACCTTTAGCTTACAGTTCACTAACCTCCTTCCCCTAACCTGATCCTTTTCAGATGAAGTCTTACCTATCCATATCTCCCCATCTTATAACTGAGACATTTATTATTTTTGATCTAAATATCCAAATGTAAGAAATGACATTTCTCCCTATGAAATTTTATGTTTCTATATTTGTCCCAATGTTCCATATTCTTGCAATTTCACCTCTCATTTTTGTGCTAATGATGTCCACATCCATATTTCTGGTGTGGATTACTCACCTGTGCTTCAGTTATCCTGCCTCTTGGACATCTGCCATGAAAAAACTAATCCTTCTTCTATATGACAGCTCTTCAATGTCCTTAAGACAGTTATCCGATCTCTTTAAGATTCCTTTTGTTCATGTTAAACATTAGCATTTGCTTTAGTCAATCCTCATGACATGTCAGCACTCTATAGTATAACATCCTGTTTGCTTTGCCTGGAATACTTTTTTGTATTTAAACAGTTTGACTGGGCTCATCCTAAAATAAGGCTTACAGAACTCAATACTCCTAATGTGGTCTGACCAAGAAAAAATCCCGTTTTGGAAAATGGAAACTTTCCCTTCTTTCTTCAGGAGTAGAGAACCTGTTTTCTAGGTCCTTGGGTGTGGCCTTTTGACTGAGTCCAAGTTTTAAAGCAAAAAGCCTTTTATTAAAGAGATTTGTATTCAAAGGAATGCACTTAAGGACCTAAAGGGTCACATGTGACCTTGAGGTTGCAAGTTCCTCACCTCTATTCTAGACATTGTTCCCTTTCTAATGCAGCCTAAAATTCTATTCATTTTTCTAGATACTATTGCAAACTATTGACATATTTGAAGGTCATACTCAACTAACCTAGATCTTTTTCATGTGAACTTTTATTTAGTAATGCCTCTCTAATTGTTTACTGTATACAACATACTGGACATGAGAATAAGGATCCAAAAATATATTGATGTAAGGACAGACCAAATCTGACAAAGTACAGCAATAAATGTAAACTTTTACACTTAGGTTAAAAAAAGTGATTTCAATGTGTCAAAAACTGAATTTATAGTTTACTCCTCTTACACTTCCCATTTACCGAAAAGTGTACTTTTTTTAGTTTCTACCTTTTTAAGCTTTTACTCCCCACACTCTTGACCTTGAACTCTTTGCTCCAGTGATGCTGTTCTCCTTATTGGCTTCCACCCAAACACTTATTACTCTGGCATCAGCACCTTCTCTAATAACTTTTGCCCATTCTGTCTGCTGCCTCAGGTATCCATGTCCTGTATGTCCACTTCTCTTTATTGTAATTATATTATAATTAAATTACAAATTTACCTCTCATTTTTCTAATTCCTGTTTCACTTAGAATTAATATTTATCAAACTTGTTATCCTTCTTCCTATAATGATCTCTATCCTACGTTTTAATTGAAATAATTTGTGAAATGAACACATAGTACCTCTATATAAAAAGAGAAATATGAATTAGTCTAACTTTTTTTGTGACTTTGTCTTATCTTCCTTCTTGTTGGGCAAGGCCTAGGTCTTATCCTTTAAAAAAGAAAAAAAAGCCATTGAGTGCTACACAAATATGAGATACTCGAAAGAAATTTTCATTCTTATTGAATTGTTCCGCATTTTGATAAGACCTGCACTTTCCCATTATGTAACTTTCTTCTAAATAAAATATAGAAAATATCATTTTAGAAATGACAAAAGAACACTGGCAGTTTCTTACTAATCTAGGCTAAACTCTATCATTAGGATAATTGTTACAAGATAAAAACATTATTTTTACAGGGTATTTTTAATGATGACAGCCTCTCTAGAGTAACTTTTCTTATTCCACAAGTACTAATTCTATACCTATTTACAAAGTATTTCATAGACTCTGATTTGTTGTCATCATATGCCTCTTCAATGAACAAAAATATGTTAAGAACCTACTATGTTCCAGGCATTAGACACAAAAATAAAAATCTCTACCCTCTAGGAGCTTGGATTCTATCTGTAGACAATAAGTACATTCAAATATAAAGGACAAATAATATTTGGAGGGAATTGGAAGGGACGGGCTTTTACAGATAGGGAGGTGCTTAGGAAAAGCTTCAGGTAAAAAAGTGTCACTTGAACAGACTTTTGAAGCAAACAAGGGATTTTAAGACATGGAGGTGAGGTAGGAAAATGTTTTAGGCATGAGGAAGAACCAAGGCCAAAAGAATGGAGATAAAAAATTAAGTGCCCCATGAGGAACAGCAAAAGGACAGTTTTCTTGGGCCATACATTGTGAAAAAGAGGGGCATGTATTGAAAGGTTAGAGAAGCTGAATGACATCAGATTGTGATAAGCTTTAAAAGCTAAGCAACAATCACTGAAATTTATTGAGTAGGGTAACATGATCAGAGTATTACTATTGGAGAGTCACTTGAGACAGCTATGTGGATGATGGGTTAGGGAGGAGGGAAACGAGATGGGAAGTGATCATTTGAACTGGAGTGATAGTCATCTATAGAGTGGCGGCCATCTGTGGAGGAAAGAGAAATTGTGGAAGTACAAAGTACAAGATTCAGATATATGGGATGAAGGAGACTGGAGTTGAAAACAAAAATAAGATTACTAAAGTTGGGTGAATGGAAGGTTGATGATTTCCTCAACAGAATTAGAAAAGATTAGAAGTGTGGAGGATTTTGGAGTAAAGAAAATGAATATAGTTTTGAATACATTGAGTCTGAGATGCGTAAGGGACATCCAGATTGAAGTATTTAAAATGTCAGCTTGAGCTAAGGAGAGAGATCAGGTCTGCATATCCAGAGTCAGGGATCACTGGCATGGAGATGATTATTAATCCTCTTGGAGATGATAAGTTCATCAAGTGACAGAATACATGAGGGTTCAGGACATAGGCTTTGGTCAAGTTAGGGGGTAAGAAATGCAAAGCAAAGTTATGGAATATGAACTAGCAAAGGAGACAACCAAGAGGAAATATTGAGTTCAGAGGGTAGAGAGTACTCAGGAGAAAGGTATCGTCAATAAGATCAGCTAATGCAGAGAGGTCAAGAAAGATGAGCAAAGAGAAAAGGCCATCAGATTTAAGAACTAAGGAATGCTTGATAGGGATGGAGAGAAGTGTTTCAGTTGTGATGAGGTCAGAAGCCACAACAGTTAAGTAGGGCCAATTAATATAAATAATGATGAAGTATTATCACTAAGAAATTAAAGCACAGTTATGTTAGCTTATTTACCTATGGTCACTCAAGTGGAAGGCTAAGAATCAAACTTAAGTCTTTGTGTTTCCCGTCCTGTTGTTTATAGGATTAGGTGCTTTAATGTGTTATATGATAACTTTTCTTGGATTGAGCTTTGGGTGAATAAAAACTCATTTAGCTTTCCATTTGAAGTTGGGTCATGCCTTATCACACTTCAAATATCCCAATGAGTCATCCTCTAGGAAACCAAAAACCAGAAAGAATATCTTATATGCTCTGCTGGTGAATCTAACAGTTCCCTCCTTTTCCTCTTGTTCATCTTTTCTTTGGGAAATGTAATCAAATCAATGCTACATTAGTATTGGAAAGGAGATGACAACTAATTGTTTTATGGACATTTTACAATCCCTATAACTCTCCAGGTCAAAAACTCTTTTCTTAGATTCAACTCCCTTAAATATGTCATCATCTTCTATTGGCATGGAATTAGAATAGTTGTCAGTTTCAGCTCCTTGATGGCAGAGCTGTCTGAGTTTTCTGTTCGCATTACATAAACTTAGAATAGTGCCCAGTAGGTATTTAATAAACTTGTGTAGATTCATTTATTCATATCTTATTGCCAGTCTCTCTGCTCTTAAAAGAATGAAAGACATCCAGAAAATTGAAATATGCACTTCTAACCATGTAGTTAGCAGATCACCTCATAAGGGGAAAGGAAATTCTGTTTCACCTAGCCCCAACTCTACAATGTCCAGTCCTAGTTTTTCTTTTTCATTTTGGTCATTTGTCAGAGGATTTTTAGTGGTACAACAAATGGATGAGAGCGTTTTGTTGAGTTTCTTCATATCACAAGGAAGAAAGACCTCTGGTCTTTCAGTAGGTAACTTATATAGACAAATATTCTTCTCATTTTCTGGGACACCCTTCTTATGGACCTTTAGAGTATTGTCTATGCTGCCTTCTCTGTACTGACATAGACCATTGTGTCAACCCTCTCTGCCTTCCATGCCTCCATTTTCATTAGGCTTATGGGATTAGTGCTTACTATGAGAAAATGAATCTTCTATGATCCTGTCTATTCTAGCTTTATGTCTCATGGAGTACTTAAATGCTTTTCTTCTCCTCTTGGTCTTTGATCTTATAGATTCTAAAATAAACTATAAATTGCTTCATCATGGCATGAAACAATTTATCAGTTATTAAAAATGTGACAGTATTAGGGAAAAAATATATGCTACTGAAACGTCCTAATGGGGGCAAACAACCTACCAACAAGAAAGATGATATTATGAACTTGTAGAAAAAAAGAGGATTGAATCAATTTAACTTAAATTTTAAAAATGAGGAGACAGGGTTAAGTCATCCAACCAAAGCATTTGTCAGATTCATGAATCTGTGGGCATCATTGACAATTTAATCACCTAAAAAGCTTTAGCTTCTTTTTAAAACTTCAGACAATTCATTCTCTCCCAGCTCATTATTCTATACACTTTATGATCAAAGTTTTAATTCATATTGTTGAACAATACTACAAAGGAAAAAATCTATTAAATGAAAGAAAATGGAATTGTGTCACATTACTACTACCTATGGATACTGACAAAGACTAAACAAGTGTATTCAAGACATAAAAGCAAAAGTATCTACACCTTGAGTGACAAGAATGTATACAGCTCATGTATATTATGAAAATGAAAATGGATGAGGACATTTTTTCAGGTGGTCTTAATTTGGACTTATTCTTCAATAACATAAATCTGTAAACTATCCCATCTTATTATGTAGCTTCCTTAGGTAATTTATATATTGACTGAAGCCAAAAATAATAATCCTATTTTGAACTATTAAGAAATGAATTTTAAAAAATTCATGTCAGTGAATTTTTTTGTTCTGTGTAAGCTAACAAATATGATTAACTTCCAATTTACCACTGATTTTAGAGATATTTTGACAAATTAATTTTGCTACAAGATTCAATGTGAATTTTATTTCATTGCCTTTTATAATAACTCATATTTATGCATTTATTTTGCAGTTTACAACTACCTTGACCTACAAAAAGCTGTAAGCTTAAGAGTAAAATATTATGCTATTCATCTTTAGAGATAAAGAAAATATAATTCAGAAAGGTGGTCAACTGGCCAAATTCCAGTAACTCAAGAATGATCAAATCTGGGCAACATAGCTGATCACCAGCTACTAAGTCTGGGAGCTAGTTTCTTATTTCTCCTAAACTGACTATCTGGCAGCTGGTTAATGCATCACATCACACATCACTCAGCTTTGTAAAGCAGAAAGAAAAGTGAAGCTCAACTCCTGTTCCTGGCTCTGTAACTAACTAGCTATATGGCTCTGGTCAAATCATATAAACTCTTATCATCTTAGTTTCACCTGTAATATAAGGAAGGTGGACTTTCTGATCTCTGAATTTTTCTTCCTTTCAATAATAAAGTAATAATAAAATAATAAATAACAATATAATAAAATATAAAATCATAAACAGTACAGTCTAGTGTTCCTGGTTTCATGCTGCTCATGTTGCCCTTTGATGGGCAGCCAGCACTTCTACTTGGCTAAAATAGTATTCTAGAGCTCAGTTCTATTTTTGTGCCATGCTGAGACATTGGAGAAAGGCTTTAGTGTGGAGGCAGCTAATTAAATGATATGATATTCTGAAATATTTTGCTATGCATTAAAGTTTCTGTCAGTTTCTATTGACTTCTAGTACATATTCATTGACTGTTACCTTAATTTTATATTCAGCTACTGGAAAACAATCTAGTACATGAGTTGATTCTCCCTTTTTCTTTCTCCCATTCCTTCCCATGCAAAGATCACTATCAACTTGTTTCTACTTGAAACAATGCCATAGTAATAACAACTTTCTTATATGCCTTCCAGGTGCCTAATATTTTCATTAGCTTCCTTGCCCTCATGTGCCTCCTTAAATGTTAATATTATCTCTTTAACATAATTGTTCTCTCTTGCGTTGTTCTCCTGACCCCCAACTTGGATTTCTCCTTTCTTGTGTCCTCATCCATCTCTGTTTTATTTTCTTGGCTCAGTCTCTTTCAAAGTCAGTTTAAAGTTTGGCAGCATTTCAGACTGCCTCCTTAGGATTGATTGGGTGCGTTAGAAAACCTGTCAATGAGTGGAGTCTCCAGAGTCCCTGGAGATTGTGGCTGGAAACAAATCCCAGTACAATTTAAACCAGAGCCTAGAGTAATCCTCAAACCAAGGCATACCTAAGTAGAACTATAGAATTCTTCCCACAGCTCACAACTTCACAACAGCTTTGGCATCAAGGGAATGAGCTCACTTGGAGAGAGGAGCCAGCAGTCTCTGAAGCAGTGATTGAAGTCACTTTATTGAATGAAGACACATTATTTCAGAATGTTTACTTTCATATTTTGGGGGGCTGTGATTTTGTACCCTTGTACTATTCACATTGATAAATTGTGACTCCTTATCTGTCACTTTATCATGTTTGTGAATTGCTGTGGCAAAAACAAAAATCCCACTGGGGGAAAATTGGTTGTATGCCTCTCTGATTTTCCCTAAACTGGTCATTGAATGACAATTGCTGATCACTGTGCCTATGCTCGAAGCCTATCCAATTTAGCGGTGTTATGCAGAGCTTGTGTACTCCACTAAAATAATCTGAAAATCCTGTGTCACTTTGAGACCAAGATAAGTTGTCTGAATGGGGCATGGAGATTTTACTTTCAGTAACTGGAAGAGGAGTTCTTAACTGGGTTTATTAGCTTTAAAAAAGATATAGATAGATAGATAGAAAGGTAACCATATTTCAATATAATTGGTTTCCTTTGTAATTGTTTGCATTTTATTTTATGCATTTAAAATAATTTTTCTGAGATATGAATCATTGCTTGGCTAAACTGAGAAAGGGTTCATGACACAAAAGTTTAAGAACCTTTGAACTAGAAGGAATTCAGTGTCACTAAAAAAAACCTTTGAAAAACAAAACCCAAAATATTCTTTAATGATGACTAAAGATAATTGACAAATATAATAATTTTATTTTTTCTACCCCTAATGAGCTGACCCAAATATGAGATTTCCCTTTCTTTTTTGTTTAAAGGCAAAACATGAGTCATTCCATTTCAACCTCAAGTAAAAGAGTAATGATGAATCATCTTAAAAACTGGAAACAACGGACATATTTTATTTAGCCACATTCAAGAGTTATGTCTCTTCCTGGTTATCATTGAGATTTTACATGTTACATACGTATCTTGATACATTACATGCTGCTCCAGAATGTTGTGTTGCTTTTGCCGCAGTCTGAGCTCAGCAAGTTCTTGACCTGGGTTCAGTTCTGAGTAACATATCTGTGGAATTCTCCTATTGGAAATTCTACTGTTTAGTCACTGACAAGTGGACAAGCTACTGGTTCCACTTATATTCCTCTAATAACAAATCTCCTTGGTCAGCCTTTGGTATATGGTGGAGAAATGGATCCTGAGCAACAGAACTTTCTGTGTGTGTGTGTGTGTGTGTGTGTGTGTGTGTGTATGTGTGTGTGTGTGTGTGTACTTTGAATAACTTTAGGCTCCTCTATGATTGGTCTGGGAGCCAGCTCTTCTTGCCTTGTTACAAGTTCCTCCCTCTTCTAGAATGCTCTGCATGACCAAACAAGATTATTTGTCTGTCTTCCTATTGGTCTTTCCTAGAAAGATGGCTCATTGTGATTTTTTCTTAGATTTACTGATCTAGATTTGATTTGACTCATTTTGGGAGACTATTAATGGCACAGTAGATGGAGTGTCAGGCCTGGAATCAGGAAGATAGGAGTTCAAATATGAGTTAGATGGTTACTTGCTGTGTGATCCTGGGCAACTAACATAGCTAACTCTGTGTGCCTCAATTTTCTAATCTGTAAAGTTGGGGTAATGATAGTCTCTACCTTCTGGGGTTATTGTGAAGATGGAATGAGATAACAATGACAAAGAACTTAGCACAATGCCTGGCACATAGTAAGTGCTATCTAAATGTTAGTTATCTAGAACAATAATTCTAGATCTTTTAGAGTAGTTGGGGTAGAGCTCAGCTATTCCTGCTACCCCACCACCTTGGTTCTACTGCTCATATTAACTCTTTCAATAAAGGTTTTTTGAAATAAATTTCAAGCCATGGAAATCCTTTTCATATACTTGGTGGGCAGGCTATGTCAGGGGTGGGGAACCTGCAGCCTTGAGGCCACATGTGGCTTTCTAGGTCCCTGGGTGTGGCCTTTTGACTGAGTCTAAGTGTTATGGAACAAATCCTTTTATTAAGGGGATTTGTTGGGTGAAGTTGGATTCAGTCAAAGGGCTGCACTTGAGGACCCTTAGGGCCAAATGTTCCCCACCCCTGGTCTATGTACTCCAGTGGTACCAATACAATATCGGAAGATCTAGAGGAAGGCCCCAATACGTCCAGTGAATGTCATTTAGAGAATACATAGGTGGATATTGCCAAAAGTCACAGCAAAGAGGATGAGAAGTGGGAATGGGTTACAATCTGTGTCATCAGAATACCAGATAATGAAATCTATGGAATTATCAAATTGTGTATTGATGTGTCAATAGTTAATTTAATTTTATAGAGAATCAAAATTGATTTAAATTATGATATTCTATGCCTTAATAGGTGGCTTAATGAGTTGCTGTGGCTAGACAAGGCATCACTTGGTGGCAAGTATTCTGGTGATGAACCTGTCTTTACCTAGTTAGAAATTCCTCACAAAATAAACCACCATAGGTCTTTCCAGCTTGGGAGGCCCTGGCATTGCATTTGAGAGCCCAGGTTCACTGACATATTATAATAGGGATTGGAAGAAGATTTAAGAAGGAAAATATAACAATTTTCATTACTTCATGGATCTTGGTTATTAGTGTGGCTAATACATCTGTCATTCAAGCCTACAACTTCTCCTTGCCTTACTAGTTAAGCTTTGGGACATGCTAGGCCTGAGAAAATGATAGCTCCTGTTTTCAATAGTTCACATTCCACTGGGAGAGAAAACACACATAGAAGACTTTAACTGCATGTTAGATAGCTCCCCAGGTCCCTAGAGTGCAAAGACAAAGCAGATGGTAATATCTCTTCATCTATATAATTTCCAATGATAGAATAACTTGTTTCTGACTCAACGCATTTGACAGTACCAAGGACTTTGGTGGTGAGAACTTTCCTTTTTTGGGACTTCAGTAGCTGAGGATTTAGCACCTATAGAAAACAATTATTAGTTCACTTTTTCACACTGGTGGAAAAAA
Organism: Potorous gilbertii; assembly: GCA_028658325.1. Lineage (NCBI taxonomy): Eukaryota > Metazoa > Chordata > Mammalia > Diprotodontia > Potoroidae > Potorous > Potorous gilbertii. The sequence goes on along the minus strand of CM053769.1, from coordinate 614,333,005 downwards.
AAAAAGGATGATGTTTGAGAGGGCTAGGATGAAAGTAGTACTGTGGCCTGGGAGGTGCTGCCACTTCCTGGACTCCTGGAATTAACTATAGTTGGTGATATTTGGTTGGCAATTGATGTTGGTTTTCAGCAGAAAAGATGGGTACCTTCTCTACAGAGATTGCACTCCTCAGTGATCGCTTTAAGGATAGAGGTGGGACTGTGGTCAGGGGTACATTGCTATTCCTAAAGCTCTTGAGTTGAGGATCTCCATTAAAGTGTGAAAGGAGGGTAGTTGTACATATTGTTTCCAACCCCCACCCCAGCCAAAGAATGTAAACTTCTTGGAGTCAGGGACTATTTCATTGTTATCTGCTTATCCCCAACACAAAGCCTGGCATATAGCAAGGACTTCATAAATGCTTGATCATCAGTTGATCAAGTTGATCAACAGGAAAATAATAAATGTTGGAGAAGATGTGGGAAAATGGGAACACTAATTCATTGTTGGTAGAGCTGAGAGCTGATTCAACCATTCTGGAGAGCAATTGGAACTATGCCCAAAGGGCTATAAAAATGTGCATATTCTTTGACCCAGCAATATCCCAAAGAGCATAAAAATGGGAAAAGGACCCGCATGTAAAAAATATTTATAGCAGCTCTTTTTGTGGTGGCCAAGAACAGGAAATCGAATTCCACCAATTGGGGAATGCCTGAACAAGTTGTGGTATATGAATGTAATGGATACTATTGTGCTATAAGAAATGACAAATAGGCGGTCTTCAGCAAAACCTGGGAAGACTTATATGAACTGATACTGAGTGAAGTGAGTAGAGCCAAGACAACATTATGTACGGTAACAGGCACATTGTGCAAGGACTGATTTTGATAGACTTAGCCCTTCTCACCAATGCAAGAACCTAAAACTTTCCCAAAGGACTCATGATACAAAAGGCTTCCACATCCAAAGAAAGAACTATGGAGTCAGACTGCAGAATGAAGCAGACTCTTTTGTTCTGTTTAGTTTTGTTTTTCTCATGATTTCTCCCTTTCTTTATAATTCTTCTATGCAACATAACTAATGTGAAAATGTATTTAATAGGAATGCATGTGTAGAACCCATATCAGAATGGATGCCATCTTGGTGAGAAAGGGGTGAGGGAGAGGACAATTTAAAACTTTTGGAAGTGGATGTTGAAAACCAAAATTAAATATTAAAAAAATAAAAATAGATGTGATTATGTAGGCATAGTATTTTACATGATTCTCAAAATTATACAAGAAGAGGCAGAGCCAAGATGGTAGAGTAGCAAGAAGCAAGATTTCCCCCATCCTTCCTCTGTCCAAACTCCTCTGATACAAATCTATTAATAGCAGCTGACTAAATCCCAATGGAGAAATAAAAAAATAGTGACAGTTAGTCATTTTTCCAGCCAAGATCAACATAGGGAGATAGAGAGGTCTACAGACTGGGGATGAAGCCTATTCAGAAGTAGCTTTGCAGAACACTCTAACACCCAGGGATAAATTGTGCACCAGGGTAAGAAGAGGTGCCAGATCTAGTGTGGCAACAGCATATGAATGGGTACCATCTGGCATCTTTGTCTCTCACTTCTTAGTTCTCAGTCAGTGATCCAGAGCAGACTAAGGAGGTGACATGCCCAGGGGTGGTATTCCAGGGTAAGGAGCTGCCATAACTTCTAGCTGGTGCATGGAGAGAGGAGCAAGTTCACAAGCAAGCAGCAACAGTGTGACTCAGACCCCAGGAGAAGAGGGAGGTCTCAGTTCTTGCTTCCTGTCCAATCTGAAGACTGTAGAGGAATAACTAGGGCAGGAATCTCAACCTACAGTTCTGTCACTCTGAACTGGCAAAATTTCTCAGCAGACCGACAGGGGCTGAGTCCAATAGTAGCTCAGACCCCACCTCACATCAGTAACTTGCAGCATTGGCAGCAATCATTCTGTACCTAGGATTAGACCACTCAGAAAAGCATCAAAGGCTTTCAAATTCCCAGCCTGAACTCTTCCTAAGATGTTAGAATGAAACAACAATCATACATCAGGAAATTAGCGTCAGGACCGGTATAGACCTTCAATCCAGAAGTGCAAAAAACTCTGGTTCTAACTTCAAGTTGGAAGTCAGGAAATAAACTAGAAGAATGATCAAAAAGGAAAAAAAATCAAAACATAAAAAAGGAAGAAGAGAATGACTCCAAAATATTTATAAGCAAGGTTTCAAAGAAAAACATATCTTTGGCATAGATTTAACACTAGAAATCCTAGAAAAAAATGAAGAGGGATTTTTTAAGAGTTAAAATTGTTTTGTAAATGAAATGAGATTGTAGATGAAAAAAACTTGCAAACCAATGAGAGTTGTGGCATAAATAAATGATAAAATTAACAGCTTCGTACAACAGGCACAAAAACCTTCCCAAGCAATAAACTACCTGAATATTAGAATGGGTCAAATAGTAGGCAATGACTTCAGGAGACAACAAGAAATTTTAAATCAAATGTAAAAGCCTGAAAAAAAATAGAAATAAAACATATATTGTAACAAAAAACAGCTGAATTAGAAAACAGATTCAGCAGAAAAAAATTAAGAATCATTGGAGTCCCTGAATATCATGACCTTAAAAAGAACCTAGACATCATTTCTGAGAAATCTTAAAAGCAAACTGCCTAAATCTCTTAGAACTATACAGCAAAGTAGAAATAATAAAAATCAAAAGTTACATCAGTGATCTCCTAAAAGAAATCCAGAATGAAATTTCTAGGAACATTATTGCCATAAAGAGAACTTCCTGGTCAAAGAAAAAAAACCAATATTACAAGCATCCAGAAAGAAATAACTCAAGTACCAAGGAGCCATAGTTAGAATTATGATTTACCAGCCACCATTATAAAAGAGGGGTAGCTTGGAATACAATATTCTAGAAGACACAAAGATATAGGGCTATAATCAATGATAACTTATCCAGCAAAACTAAATATGAACCTACAGATGAAAAATAAAAGATCTTTTAATGAAATAGAGATCTTTCAGGCATCTCTAATGAAAAGAACAGAGAAGCATAGGAGTTTTGAATTTCAAACATAGAAGCTAAGAGAAACATAAAAGGTAAACAGCAATAAAAAATTATAAGGAACTAAACAAAGATAAAATCCTTATATTCAAATATAAAGACATGATGGATGGGTCTCCTCTGAACCTTATCATCACCAAGAGTCATAGAGGGTGTCTAATTAGATGAGACCAGTGGGTGGTTGACTTATGTCTTGATGATCTTAAGAAAAGGATGGAAAGATAATACAGGGAGAGTACATGGTGGGATGGGAAAGGAATATTAGGGGAAATTATCTCAAATATTCGGAGTGTGCAATTAGATCACTATACAATCAAGGAGGAGGAAGTAGGAGCGAGAAGTTGACACTTGAACCTTACTTTCATCTGAACTATTCTTCCTTGAAAAAGGGAAAAATACATACACCTATACACACATATAATTGTATTCAGAAATACATTTCACTCAATAGAGAAATAGGAGAGAGAAGCTAATTAGAGAGAGGGTAGCGTAAAGGAGGGATTGGTACTAAGCAAAACAAACCAAAGACATAAAATATTTATATCTCCTTTTGAAATGGCAAAAAATGGAAATCTAAAAGGTCACCAATAAATAACGGAACAGATGGACAAATTATGGTATATTAATGTAATAGAATACTATTGGGCTGATAGAAATGATGAAGGGGATGACTTAAGACATATGTAGGAAAACATATCAAACTGATGCTGTGTGCAGTCATAAGAACTGGGAGAATATTTTACAGTGATAACAATATGTTAAATATAGGCAGCTTTCAAAGAATTAGGAATTCTGATCAGTGTAATGAACAAGGAGGACTCCAGAGGACTTATAACAAAACATATTACCACATTTCTTGATAGAAAGATGAAAAACGCAGAGAGGAGAATGAGACATATATATTTTGATATGTCCAATGCAGATATTTGTTTCTCTTGACTATACACATTTGTAACAGGGGTTCTATTTTTCTTTAATTCACAATGTGAGTGGGAATGAGAGAAAGAGAAAGTAGCTTTTTTGCTAAATGAAAAAATATAATAAAAAGTTGTGCAAGAGAATTCAATTTAATTCAACAAACATCTATCAAATAGTCAGATGAATAGGGTAGGGAATGATCTATCGTTTAGCCAATGTCTTAGTTCAGTTTTAGGTTTTGATAGCTTAAAAATCTTTTAAGATAATATTAAAAATAAAAATAATATTAAAGCTTCAAACTGCCCTAGGAACTTTGTGATACCTTGGATATGTAAATTAATAGTTACAAGAATAAAAAAATGCAGAATTTGTCCTTATTATTTAAGATTATTATTCAGGCATCAGTTAACAAGCCTTAATTAGATCTCTATGTTTCTGGTACTGTGTTAAGCACTGGGGATGCAAAGAAAGTTAAAAAGTCTCAAGGAGATCATAGTCAAAAGTGGGGGACAATATGCAAAAAACCCAAACCTAACAAAAAACAAAACGACAACAAAAAAATCTAACTAATGCAAACTATTTATACAGGATAAATTGGAGACAATAAACAGAGGGAAGACTAACTTTTCTGGGGACTGGGCATCAGGAAAGGCTTCCTATAGAAGGTGGGATTTTACTTAGTACTTAAAGGAAGCCAGGAGGTAGAAATGAGAAGGGAGATAATTCTGGGTATGGGGGACAGTCAGAAAAATACTTGAGTAAGGAGGAGAGGGAGTATTGTGTTTGAGGAATAGCATGGAGGTTGGTGTCAGTGAATTGAAAAATATGTGGAGAGTAATAAGTTTTAAGAAAATTGCAAAGATAGCAGGGGGCTTTAATTGCCAACTAGAGATAGCTAAAGATCAGACTTCACAAATTCAAAGTGGCTCATCTTCACAATTTTGGCTGCTACACAGTGATTTTTGGTGACAACAGCACATAAATACTATCCACTAAGATATGAATAGATCATGGATCCACATCAGTGAAGAATGTACTCAAACTCAAATCACAAATCCTTTAAATGTACTGTTACATTTTAAATTGTGCCACTATCAACCCTCAACTCAATTCAATTTAACAAACATTTATTAAAAGGAACTATATGCCACTGTGCTGAGCTCTGAGGATACAATGGCAAAAATGAAAATAACCCATGTTCTAAAGGAATTTTACATATTTACTCATATTTGTTGTTAGTCATTTCCTTCATTTCCTCTTTGTGACCCAGTTACTTGGCAAAGACATTGAAGTGGTTTGTCATTGTTCTTCTCCAGCTCATTTTACAGATGAGGAAACAAGCAAACAGGGTTAAGTGACTTGCCCAGCGTCACACAGGTAGTAGGTGTTTTAAAACCAGATTTGAACTCAGGAAGATGAGTCTTCCTGACTCCAAACTCCACACTCTATCTACCACACCACCTAGTTGAATATTCCACTATTTTTTAACCTTTCAAAGATGAATTTCATTGTTAAGATGATCTTTACTTGATGAAGTCTTTATATCTCTACATATAACATTCAAATATACCATACGAAGTGTCCCTAGACTCTTTCTGCAGTCTTCTCTCTATATCATATTTCCCTTGCTGATCTCATCCATGTTTACAACTTCCAACTAGCCTGTCCAGACTGAGGCCCCAAATCTATATATGACCCATACATTTTAATTCTCTTTTGTCATTCTCTCCTGATGAGGATGTCACATATGCATCTCAAACCCAGCACAGCCCAGAACCATCTCACCATTGTCATTCCAATCATGGCTTCCCTACTCCTGTCAAAATCACAACTATTTATCCAGTTCAAGGCCTAGGTGTCAACTGTTACTTTTCTCTCTCCCACCCTATATTTAACAATTTGTTAAATAATGGTTTAGAAGACCTGAGTTCAAATCTCAGTTCTCTCATTTACTGCCATTGTGATCTAGGCCTCTGGATAATTTCTAAGATCTCTGGTAGCCCTAAACCTTCCTCTAATTCCTACAGATCTTCATTGAATTCTCAGTTACAGTCAATTATTGCACAAGTCAACACTGGTCACAGACAGAAGGGGCATCTTTGTTTCACTGTTGTACTGCATGATGTTGTCAATGGTTATCATCTTTCCCCTACTTAAATTGAATAAATCAGCATATGAAAAACCCAGTAAAACTTCATTCCTGGTTTAAAAAAAAACAGATTTGAAAAAAATATCAAATGGGACCTCCCATGCCTAGCAAAATTAAAAGAACTGCAAACTTTAGCAACTTTAGCAAACACAGCAACTCTATGGAAGAATGCTTCAAATCTTTAATAAGGGAAAAATGTAAATCAGAAAAGAAACAAAGGTTTGACTTCATATCACGCAAATGGGCAAATATGACAAAAAGATGGGACTAGTCAATGTTGGAAGAGTTATGAAAAGACAGACACACTAATATATTGTTGACGCAGCTGTGGATTAGTATAACCAATCTAGAAAGCAATTTGGAATTATGTAAATAAAGTGACTACAATGTTTATCCCTTTTGAATCAGAGATTCTACTTCTAGGCAGCTACCCCAAAGATGTCATGAGGTCCCTTCCTCCAAAAAAAAAAAGACTCAATATAAATAGAAATATTTAAAGAGTTGGAAACAAAGAAAAGTCCTATTAATTGGAGAATGGCTAAACGAATTGAATGTTGTGTTATATGAAGTGATAAATACAATGAATACAAAAAAGGCATAGAAAGACCTATGTGAACTGAGCTACAAAATCAGTCAGAAAAACATATACAATGATTACAGTAATGTAAATGAAAGGAACCACAAAACAAGTGACAGTCTAATGAAAAATTATAAAGAACAAATTTGGCCTGAAATAAGGGATAGAAAACATCTCTGGCCACTCTTTTGCAGTGGTGGTGGAAATCCATTGCATATGCTATCAGATATTTTCAATATGTTTATGAATACTGCTTTTTTAAAATCTTCTTCCTCTAACTCTCTTTTTAAAAAATTCTTTGTTAAAAAGGACGGCTTTTTGGGGACAGGACATTGTAGAGATAAAGGGAAAAATCTAGACAGTGTATAAAAAAAGGACATCAATAATACAGATATATATTGTATAGATAGAAATATATTATATTTCTATGTATGCATACACACATATGAAGTCATAAGTCATATATATATGTGTATATATGTATACATACATACACACACACACACACTTTAAAACTTAAATCATTAAAATTCCTAGAACCAGGGGGGGAAAAATATTTAGAAACCATCAAGAGTTTTGCATTGCAGTTATTCCACTTTTTCACTCTTTTGAATAATTCAATGGAGACTGAATAAGATTTAATTAAAATACATTCTCATGCATTATGCATTTATACTTACAAAGGAAATATTCCATTATTAATTATTAAATTTATGACAAATTATTAAAATCATTTAATTAATTATTAATTAAATATTAAAATTCCATTATCAATGGAATGTGCTGTGGAAAATGTAAGGAATTTAGATTCAGAGGAACTGGATTCAAATCCCATCTCTGTTTATTAAGTATGGTGGCTTGAACAAGTCACTAAACCCTTCTAGGCATAATTTTCCTCATCTGCGTGTAAGTGGGTATGTTGGACTACAGCAGCATTTTCAGAAGTAAATAACCTTGTAAACAACCAAAAAACAGAAAAACATCTTTGAAAGGAACAAAACAATTTTGGAACAAATAGAGAAGTAGTCAATCATAGGGACTATGACCAATACAACTCACCTACTCTTTTCTCCCAATAATTCATTCTATCCACTGAGAAAGTTTCAATTTATCTTCCTTACCTCTCTTCCCCTCACCTATGCCTAGGCATAAGTGTTTCAGACTATTTATTATCTAACCACTTCCTCTTAGCATTTGGAAATCCCTTTCCCCTCTCATCATGTCTGTTCCCCATGACCTTCATAACTACATAGAAGGGCATGTTCTGTGTTCCAGGAAAGTGACAATTGGGCAGCTAGGTGGCAGTGACTAGAGCATCAACCTTGGAATCAGAAAAATTTGATTTCAAAGCTGGTCTCAGACGCTTACTAACTGTGTGAACCTGGGCAAGTCACTTAACCCTTATTGCCTCAAAAAAGAAAAAAAAGAAAAGAAAAGAAAGAAAGAAAGAAACGATCATTAAGAGTTCCACTGCTTTGCTTCATTTGTGGTGAGAAAGAATGAGTCACACAGGAAAATCAGTCCTGGATAGGTTGTGATATAGGTATACACACACACATATACACATATATATGTATACGTATATACATATATATGTATTTATATATATATATATACATATATATGTATGCATGTATCTCAGATCTCAATACATTAGCTTTCCATTTGAAATTCATCACTCTTCCAAACTTCCCTATTTCTGTCAAGGGAACAATCCTTCCAATAACTCAGGTTCAAAATCTGTCCTTTAACCATCCTTACCCTACTTAGTCAATAATTGTCAAATTTTGTTGTTTCTACCTATGACACATCTTTTGCATACATTCCCCTTCTGTTTACTCATTTTCCCCAGCTCAGGCTCTCATTTTCATTTGCCTAGAGGACTGCAATAACCTACACACTGGTTTGCTTCCCTTATATCTCTACCCCTCTCTAATTCATTTGACACACAGCTACAAACATAATTTTCCTAAATTTCCTAGTCAAAAGACTCTGGTAACTCCACATTGACTTTACAGTGAATATCATTTCATCATTATCTCATTTTTATTTACATTTGCAATTTAAATGATATAATGTGCATACTATTATTTGTATAATAGTACATATATATGATATGTAAATAATATACACATTTAGGGAGTAGTTTTTTTCTTTATTGATAGGGGCATGTGATCCCCAACATTTGGAGACTACTGAACTTCTGAGGTTTATTGTCCTATATCAATGATCCCATGAGTCCTCCATGAGATATTCTTTTCTGTTAAGTCACGTATGGATTGACCTGAAACATGATTTAACATACACCTCTTTTGTCTAATATCAGCAAATCAGAGCATTGGTGATTTACTTTTTAACTCTTTTAGCCAACTTCTTTGGTTTCTCTTTGATATATACAAAGATTTGTATATAGAGGTTTACCCTAATGGAACCTGGCCTAAAACTGGATGTAACAAAGGTAAGAAAAAGTCACTCTTGCATAGCGCATTAATTTTTCTTCATCCATGCTATTGTGAATTAGAAATGTTAATTTTATAATTAATCATTAATCAAGAACTGGGATAAAGCTGAGGTGTGGCTTTGAAATGTTATACTTCAATATTTTGTATAGTATTTATTATTCTTTTCTCCTCCCTCTTTAAGAAAAAAAGGGGAAAAGAAATCTTGGCTCCTCTGGCTCTTCACATCTTTTGACAATTGCCCTATAACCTCAAGATCATCCCTCTAGATTATGTCATGTTTATACTGATCATAGAGCAGACAAAATACCAGTGGAGCTGGAAGTGAAATATTTGTAAGATTAATGACTAGGAAACCCAAGAGGACATGATGTGAAGTCACAGTGTTTATTGTCGAAGAGTTTTTTCTCTTCGATTTTTCACTTCCTTGCCTTTCATCTACATGTACAGTTACTCCTTTAGCCAGTCACTCTCAACTCCCACCAGGATCAAAGTGAGCACGACGGCCAAATCCTCTGCCAGCCTGGCCTCACTTGTAAGGGCTGACAACCCAGCCAAGGGTTTAACAACATGGTGCTGCTGTTCAGAGCAGCCTTGGCTCACAGAGAGCTGTGGTTCCTAATGAGTTTATACTCCTGATGCCTGAATGAGAAGAATTTTTGCTGGTCTCCAAAAGCTAATCTACTATTAAGGAGTGCTGAAATGAAAGGGAGATCTCCTTGCCCCACAGGTGACTTCTGTTTCTAGCAGGGAGTCTTTGTTGAAAGAAGTCTCCCATGAGACACTTTTCTTTCATGCACTGATGTACAACTTTATGTGTGGTTTGGGCCCCAGTTTGTTAAGGGATCACCTATTTTCCTTGGAACTGGGGGGAAGAAATCTGCCAAATTGCCTTGATGCGTAACAAACATTTCCAATAACTACCATCTCACCCTGGCAGTCTCCTAGTGTCTGTACTTTTCAAAGTAGAGCATTTTTAATGTCATCACATGCATTGGAAAACAATGACTATAGTTATGGTGAATGTTTATACAGCATTTAAAATTTGCAAGGTGCTACGTATAGATATATGTATGTATATGTAAATATACACAGTCTTTACAACTCGGTGAGGTAGGTACTATTATTTCTCCTATTTGACAGCTGAAGAAACTGAGTCTGGGAGATTAAGGAACTCAGGGATCAAACAGGGTCACATAGCTAGTAAGTTTCTGAGGCAGGTTTTGAATTTTGTTCTTCTGAACTCTATGCATATACCTTATATAGCACGAGCAGACAAAAATCTCATCTTTTCATATTCTCTTCAATATGTAATAGATGTTAAATATTCAGCATATTTTGCAATCACCTTTAATGGTCACTCCCTGTTGAATCTTCAGCAAGCATATATGCAAAGACTTTATACATGTGATCTGTCTGAATTTAATCATTTCAAATGGGGAAAATAGATTAAGGCTTATAGCCTCATAGCATTTTCAGGATGCAGAGAAAGACTATTTTCCAAATACTTTAATATCAGCAGAATCACTGAAGTGTTTTGACAACACATTTCTCCTTTAATGTTTAAAGTTGAGTGAACTCAAAGGTAATATTTTATCTTATGTTTCGTATTATTCACACTTGGCTCATTGATATTTTCAGAAACATTTGGTTAAACATCCAGTCCAAGAAATTTATCATCTATCAAGCTCTTTCTCTATAAAAAAGGAAGTTGTATTTTTGCCAAAGGTAAAAGACTATCAAGTTTTCAAATTTGGTTTGAACCCGCAACCCAGGAGGTTCAGATCAATTCTACTTTTGGCAAAATGTGTTCTTTCCCCTTCTTATAATCTCCCTAAATACAGCTGATACTATCTGCTTAGATTAACAAAATGGGAAAGAAATTATTCCAACAATGACACAGAGCCCAGAGCACTCTTATACACCAAGTAGGTGCTTAAAAATATGCAGAATTGAATTGAATTGAATTCATTTCACAACTATGATATTAAACTGATTATTGGAGTATTGGATTTTTCTTATAGGCACAGAAATTAGGCTCATAAGAAGAATAAATAGAAGCAAGACTGTACAGTAGCAGCAGTACTCTATTTTACATCAAAGGATCTGGGTCAAATCCTAGGTCTACTATGAATTTTTTCCAAGTCATTTAATCTCTCATCATCCTAGTTTCTGTTACTATAAAATGAAGAAATTAAAGTAGAAATCCTTCAACATCCCCTGTTAGTTCTACCTATATGATCTTACATACAGATTTGAAGTGAGACAGGCAGCACATGGAATGCTCAATATAGCCAGCTGAAGGGACTTTCTGAGTAATCAAATTATGAGACAGTTAGATGGCACAGTTTGTAGCATGCTGGGCTTGCAACCAGAACCAGAGTTTAAATTCAGCCTCAGATACTTGCCAATTCAATGATTCTGGGCAAGTCACTTAACCTCTGTCTGCCTCAATTTCCTCATCTGTAAATAATAATAGATCCTACCTTACAGGGTTGTTGAAAGGGTCAAATGAGATAATATTTTAAGTATTATAGCTAAATTAGTTAAACTCCTCATTTTACCAGTTTGGAAATAAATAATAAGGCACATATTTGAACCCTGGTACTCTCACTTTAGAACCCACCTACTACATTAAATATTTTAATTTCCATGAAGTCATTCATCTGGATTGCCTTATAAATCAGATTATAGTAAGACATCTTCTATCTAAAGTTTACAATGAATTAATCACGGCTATGTGTATCTGACCTTTGATATTAGCAAGACCTATTCCTGCTTCATAAGGCAACTTCATTCCCCACCAATAATCCAGACTAAAACAACAAAAATAGAGTAACTATTGTCATTCTTGCCAAAATTATGGAACATAACATTTTAAGCTATTTAATATATTTCAAACATTAAACAAATATTATCTGGTAACTTTCATCTCAGTTTTGTAAAGACACGTATTATAATCAAGGCTACCATCTGATTTCCTACATAGTTACTCTGAATCTTGCTTTAAATCATGCCATGAATATATATTTGGACTTACCAAACCTTTACATGTTGAAAGTGCTACTGATGAGTTCTGGTGGGATCGTAAGGAGCCTTGATAAAAGCAGAATTCCTCTGGTGGGAAAGTATGTACTGATTTAGTGCCTTTCTTTCCTAACGTTTGTACCATAAATCCAGGAGCTATAAGGCTGTCAGAAGTTTTAAGATCCATGTGAAAGTCATGCCCAAATCCGTGGAGCCGAAGGTGAAGAGATTCATTTCCTAGATGAGAAGGTGACCTCTTTCTCCTTTGATGGTGCATAATTTCATGTGTCATGTAGTCTCCACTTGGGTGTACTTCATAAGCTGAAACAATTTCATACTCTGTAGACCAAACAGCAGAAAATAGCAGCGTTCAATCAAGAAAAATAAAGAGCAATGTTGTAGATGATTGTTAAAATGTTTATGATTATATGAGGTATACTTAAGAAAGAGGATGTGCAGCATATTTTAATTTGAACTGTATACTAAACAATTAACTGATTTCGTTAGTATGTGGAACTCCTGGTGAAGAAATTTCCCCTGCCACTGCTGATTAAAAACTGTTATGCAATTTATAGACTTAGAGAACTGACTGAGTACTAAGATTAAGATTCTCCATGGTCACTTGAAACTTCCACACAATGAATATGAGCTTCTTGATATCAGGGTCAGTTCTCTAGCCTATAGGGTAGCTAGGTGGTGCAGGGGGATAATGCACTAGGCTTGGAGTCAGGAAGACTTGAGTTGAAATCCAACAACAGACATTAACTACCTGCGTGACTGTGGGCAAGTCACTTAACCCTGTATGTATATAACACATGCACACACACACATCTACATTATATATGTGTATATAGTATGCACACACATACACATCTATGTTATATATGTGTATATGCATGCACACACACATATCTACATTATATATGTGTATATAGTATGCACACACATACACATCTATGTTATATATGTGTATATGCATGCACACACACAGGTACTGATATAGTTTATTAATATATGCCAAATATTTGTATAGTATGTATTTAATGGATAGACAGAAATGTAAAAGTATCAAAATGTCGCTCAAAATTATCTGATTGATCTGTAATAATGTTCCATAACCAAAGGAAGTAAAGGACAATGGTCTTATTTGAAAAGAAGAAAAAGTAGTGAAGCTTTATGAAAATGGAAATGTCTCGCTTTTTTCTACTTTGTAAATCTGACTTCTCTTCAATATATAATATCTCAACTTTTATGAAACATTAGTTTTCCTCTTATTTACTTTTTAGTTTATTTTATATTTGAATGGTCATTATATTTAAGAAATTTGGATTTTAAATGAAAAGTTATCCCATCCTGAAAAATAATACCCCTTAACACATAATTTTTACATTTACTTTTTTATAATTTATGACATTCTTGTTTAATATTTCAGTTCCTATTCAAAACAATTTGTTAGCCTCCTATTGAAAAGGTTTCCTCTGCCCCTGATCAAATTTCACAGCATACTTCACTGCCATTCTTCTTCATATTACTTATAATTTTTTAGCCTATCATGTATCTAGATAAATCACTTAGAAAACCTTTAAGATGACATTTGAATTTTCTGCCACTTGCACCAAGATCTAAGGCTGAAATCACAAGGGATCTCACAAGAACTCAGATCCAATAACATTTTAGTGACTATTTTTTGTTATTAATGAGAATAGCAAGTGGAAGGAGGTAGACTAGATTGCCTTCAGGAAATTGGTATGCTCTTTTAATGACTCCAAGCTTCTCTCTGAAATGAAGATCCATCTTTTAAATATCAACCTTCTACCTATGATGTTACATGACTGCAAGACATGGAACAGAACATCCCTAAAGAAATGAAAATGGATTCACACAAAGGGCAACAGAGAGGCTCATGCTGGGTACGAGGAGCTGAAATCGGTATCCAATAAAGAGTTATGAAGAACAGGAGGATGAGATATTATCAGGGAAATATTATGGCAGACTAAAAAGACCATAGGCTGGCTATGAGGTGAAGGCAAGGAAAACCCACTCAGAATGTGCCATTAGTCTTCTTATGATATGAGAAGAACATAAGGAAAGCCTTCACCAAAATGACAGTCACCCAGTGGAAAACTTTTTGGAGGACAGAGTGGAATAAACAGAGTTGCACAGAATGTGCAGGCATAAGTGGGTTGCAATCTGTATCATGGCATGGGACATTTAAATTGATGAAATCATAGATTCATTTGAGTTTTCATATGTGGATATTAAAGAACAACAACTAGAAAATATGACTTTGTGTGTGTATTTGGAAGCGTTAGGGGAGGATATTTAAAACACTTTGAATCTAAAGATCATGTATAACAAGTAATGGTTATGGTATTTTGCTGATAGTATGATATATATGGCTGAATGTCACCTGATCTCAGCCCTAGAGCTTGCTTACTTGAAAAAATTCCCTCATATCAGTATGCTTTTTGTTTTTTTGCGTCTCTGACATATGCATAGGAAGGAACATGCTTCTATATCAGTGTAAATTATTTTGTAAATCAAATGCTAAAGGTGCTTTCTCTAAAGGGGTTTTGTAAGACTCTAGGAAAAAATAAAAAAATCCAATATACTTCATTGTTCCTATCAGTATATTCTGATTTGTTAACATGATTTAAAATATCATATTATTCTGGGCATTAGCTATCTGGGCATTATCAAATGAGAATGCTCCCCTCAATCTCTAAATCAATGATCCTAAATTTTTGCATTACTAACGCAATGGGATACAGACCCTCCCTTTTACCCAGTGCCAGTGTGCATGTACTTTGTCTCCCTGGTACAGTCTCTTCTTAGGATCTGATGAAATACTCTTGTATATTTTAAGAATTCGTCCTAAGGTATTTGAGAGAGATTAATTCAAATCCCACAAATAAGAATTCCTTCTTATCCTCCTCCTCCTCCATCATCATCACCCTCATCAGGCATTTTGCTTCAAGCCCTCCTAAATGTCTGACTTTCACTAGAATTCCACCAAAAAGAAATAAGTGAAAACTATCATTAATATTATAATGAAATTGACAGCCTGACAATCATTAATCAGCTTTTTCTTTAAATCTTTTTCTGAATTAACACTTCATGTTTTAATTGAACCCAGATCCCTGAGTCAGTGAAGTAATATTGGAGGGTAGGAAGATATTTTAAGTAATCTAACATCATGGCATAAGAAAGTTTTGCTATCTTTAGGTCAGCCTAGTGATCTGAAATAACCTTTAACTTAAAGTACAAAAAATGGGACAGCTAATTAGAAAAATTGTTCTTGTCTGTCTACATATCTGCTTTCACTCAAAGCAACAGGGAAATGTACGATATCTCCAAGGGCTGTAGGATCATGGAGTATATAAAGTCTAAATCTTTATTTATTATCTAAAGCATTAATATGTGCAAAATCAGAAAATCTGATCTCACTTTTTTTAAAATGGGGAACTTGATTCACTGGTGCCCAGTTGGAGATGGTTTCTGCATCCTTATAACCCTTGTTTAAGGGTTAGATTGAGTTTAGAGAAGAACCCTTTGTTAACATAACCACTTTTTCCTGTAGTCTTTCCCTTTGCTTTGAAACACATACCAACATGCACTCACATACACAGACACACAAAAATCAATTAAGTAACTTTCTCATATGGTTTCAACCTGAAACAGTCATCTTTGGTAACAATGCCCATGACTAAGGCAATTGTATTCATTCCTAGCTTTTTTGTTTCTTTTCAGCAAGCTTTAGGCCGGAGATAGAGACACCTTCTCAACACAATTAAGGTGCTCCAGTTGAGGCATGTCCATTGTACTGTTCTACAGATCCAAATGCTTCAGAATTTTCAAAGAATTTGAATCGCTGTTTTCTGAGCTCAGAAATCATAAAGGCAAGATGAACAAATATTATGATAATAGTGCATCCTTACGTACAACTTCAAATTGTGCGAAGTGTTTTACAAACGTCATTTCACTTGATCCTTACCCTCTCAACCTTCTTCTCCCCTTTATGAGGGAGGAGATAGTATTACCTCCATTTCACAGATAATGTTATTGAGAATCAGTGTTTAAGAGTCTCACCCACTGTTTTCCAGGCAGTAAGTGATAGAGTTAGTATTCAATCCCAGATTTTCTCTACTCTATATCCAGTTCTCTGTCTACTAAACCAGGCAGCCTTTCAGCACTTACCTATCAACGTGTTCATGTGCTCACCCTGATCCAAAACTAGTGGTCTATACTATGGAATGGGCAGCTAAGGGAGCCATAGTGCGTAGAGTGCTGGGCCTGAAGTCAGGAAGACTCATCGTTAGGAATTCAAATCCAGCCTCAAATAGTAACTACTGGTATAACCCTGGGCAAGTCACTTAACCCTGTTGGCCTCAATTTCCTCATTGTAAAATGAGCCAGAGAATGGCAAATCATTCCAGTATCTTTGCCAAGAAACCCCTAAATGGGGTCACAAAAAGTCAGACGCAACTGAAAAACAACTCAACATACACATATTATGGAATAATAAATAAACGAACTTTCCTTCTTTCCATAACTTTGAAGAGAGTGAGAGAGGTCTCACCATGGTAAAGTCACATTTGAGTGAAAATTGGAAGTATGGAGACATAAAGGTCAAAGAAATCTTAGAAAAAGTAGTTAAGTCAGAGTAAGTACAAAGCTAAGCAGTGATTCACAGAGTAGTCAGGGACCAGGAAGCTGAGCAAAGCACATGGCTAAACATCCAAGTAAATGGTCAGGGGCCCTAAGATCCTTAGAAACTTGAGTCTAGATGGAATATGCTAACATGCACCTTTTATATGGTTCTAGCTGACGGAGAAACCAATAACAGTATATAGGAACCACCGTTCACCAAGGTTGTTTGAAACTGAGGTTATTTTTGCTTCTTTCTCTCATTCATTAATCTTATATAAGTTATAAAGTACTATTAAATCCAACTTCATGACATATCTCATATCTATCTCCTGCTGTCTACTTCCATTGCCACAATCCTACTATAGATCCTCTGTAAAGCCATTCAGGAAGATTGAAATAACCTCTAATAAGTTCCCACCTCCATTCCCTATACCCTGTTTAACTATTCTTCATAGAACTACAATCACATTATTGGTTTTTTTTTAATGCAGAGATATAAGATACTCAAAATCTTTCACAACTTCCCTTTGTCTACTACATTCAAGCTCTTTCGTCTGGTATTCAAGACTTTCTTTAAGTGGGCTTCCCTTTATTCATCTAGCCTTACCTCATATTATTCCCTTCTGCATATGTTATCACTAGTCAAGTTAAAACACTCTATCTCAAAGTCATGCATATTTCTAATTCAATATTATGGTTTAACTTGTTCCCTGTGATTGAAATACCTCAACTTGCATTAAGTTTTCCTTGCTCCACTCCTCTCCATCTCAGCTCTCCCCAACTCCATAATGTATCCCCTCTCCTCCAACCTAAGTCAATTCTCATATAAAGCTGTATGAATTACCTGTGTTTATGTGTTATCCTTCTTCATGCCCTAAGAGGGGCAGGAGTTACATCAAAAAGAAATTGACCACTTCTAGCACTTAATAAAAAGATTTTTTTTAAATAAAAGTTTCAAAAGGAAATAAGGAAGGGAGGAAGTAAAGGAGGGAAGAAAGAAAAGAAGAAAAGTAGGGAAGAGGGAAGGAAGGTAAATAGGTTTATCCTGGTCCCTAAAGTCGGGAGCTATGTAGCTAAATGTTTTGAAGAGTCTATGGATAGGAGAAGCACTAGCTTCTGGCATGTACCAATGATCATGCTGTACCAAAGAAACATGAAATATTAAGTGAAAAAACTTTATGAAATTAAATTCAGCCATTAAAATGTTGTTCAGTCATTTTTTTTCAGTAGTATCCAACTCTTTCCGACTCCATTTGGGGTTTTCTTGGCAAGGATGTTGGAGTGTCTGGCTATTTCCTTCTTCAGCTCACTTTACAGATGAGGAAACTGAGGTAGACAGGATTAAATGACTTGCCCAGGTTCATAGACTCATAAATTTCTGAGGCCAAATTTGAACTCAGGTCTTTCTAATGCTACACCTGACATTCTATCCACTGTACTATCCAGCTAGTCATTAAAATAGCCTATCTGAAATACACTTTGACAGGCTGAATAAAAAAAGAAAGGCCAGACCCAGTAACATGACATTTAATAGAAATAAGTGTAAAGTCTTACACTTGGTTTAAAAAAAAAAATCAGATTTATAAATTAGGAGAGGTAAGATAATGTTTTTTTTTTTATTTTTTTCCTGAAGAAGAACTGAGTGTTTTAGTAGCTTGTAAGCTCAAAATGAATTTCAGCATTGAAATAGGAATAATGTCCCCAAAAGAGAATGGTGATGATTTTACAGTACTCTGTCCTAATCAAGCTATATTTGGTCTATTGTGCAGCTCTAGGTACCACATCTGAGCAATAGCATTGCTAAGCTAGTGAACATTCAGTTATGATAAACAAGTGAAGTTTTAGCCTGTGAAAGATTAAGGGGAACACTGCAGACATATGGAAAAATATAATATGATAAACAAGTGAAGTTTTAGCCTGTGAAAGATTAAGGGGAACACTGCAGACATTTGGAAAAATATAAGATGATATATGTTTGCATATGATATATATGGGTATTTAAGACTTGTAAAACATTTTATATATATAATCTCATTTGAGACTCACAACTACTCTGTGAGATAAATGCTATATCTTTGCACAATTTTAAACCTATTTTTAACCCCATTTTACAGATGAGGAAATGGAAGCTGAAGGAAGTTAAGTAATAAGTCAAATAAGAATTTGACCCCTTGTCTTTCTAGACTTTAAGTCAAGCAATCTATACTACATTCCCTCTCAAATATTTTGAAAACTGTCATGTAAGATGATTAGAATTTTTCTGCTTGGCTACACAGGGCAGAACTAAGAACTATGGGTAAAAATAAAGCGACAAAGCTCAATTCAATGTATAGAAAGAAAAAAAAACTTCCAAAACTAAAATGCTATTCAAAATGGAATGGGGTATTTGTATAAGTTCATAGTATACTAGTATTTTTTTCCAATTATAATGGTTTATTTCAAGATATAGTATACTAGTATTAACAATAACATGGGTTTGGAATAGGACATATGAATTTATTGGTGTTGGTATTTTTCAGTAAGGAACCTTGTATCAATGTAAGCCAGACTTTCTTTGCAACTTAGAGTCTTAGAGAGCTACTTTATGTCCTGAGGAATTAAGTGACTTCCCCAAGATCATACAGTCAGTATGTGTCAAAGATGATACTTGAGTTCAAGACTTCCTCATTTCAAATCTTATTCATTTTTATCATTGCCGTTGTTAGTATTATTCATAGCATTGCTACTTCAGTGAATATTCAGTGGAGGCTTGACTGTCTACTTGTTGAGGACCAGTATCCAGGGAATGACTGGTTCATGGGTGAGTTGGTCTACATGACTTCTGAGTTCCCTTCCAACCCAGATTCCATAGCCACTGAAAAACATGTAAATAGAATGATGAAACTATAAGCATGCTTAATAACTACTTGCAATATTTCTGAATACCAGTCCTAGTTTACTTATAAAAGGGCATAATTATAATTTTACTGATCAACAATTTAGATTACAGAAAAATGGAAGCTTATTATGAAGTTCTTTTTATTGGGTACGGAGTGAGGAAGACAAGAAAAAGTTAGTTAATAGTCAATACTTTTATAGCAAGAACAGGGAGAGGTGACAGGCTTTCACTAAGTAATACTAAATTGTGCATATCCAAAGGGAGGAAAGTGAGAACACTTCTAGTACATTATCACTAAAGTTAATGGATTTTTTTCCTAATGTGGATCACTCACAATTGATTTATGCTCACTTTCATCCTGAATCCTTTTCTATGCACTAAAGGGACAGAGACAGTTGGCTGGCTTGGTCACTTTTTTACCTTCCTCCCCCAGTTCTAATGTGAGTGTTTCCAACTCACTAGCCTCATGTTATCAATTTAGTTGTAGCCTTGAAGTGATGACAGAAGTGAATATGAATTGTTCAAAACCAGAGTGATTTAACAGCTCTCACTGAACAAATTAAAAGGTAAGAACTCTTCCCGGCAAAAATAAATGAATGAATAAGTGAAAATAATGAAATAATGTGAGCCATACTCTTAAAACTGTAACCTTTTTTTGCTTCTTTGTATAAATATTTACCTTTTCCAAAAATGATCATCAATCTTTAAACAATTTTATTGTCACACACCTTCTGATACTATGATATGAACAAAATGCATGCCTTGTTGGAAAAGGCAGTAAAGAAATGTGGCAAGATAAGACATCTACTTCTAGGAGTCAATTTGGACTAAAGGACATTTTCACTGGCAAGCATACCTAGTAGATGATACACAAATAGTTTTGGAAAAGCTAACATCTACAGATTCAATGAACATAGAAACCAAAAACTCATATACCACGCCACACACTTATTACTCTATGGAAAGTAAAGTTACCATGCTCATTTTAATCAGTGCAACTTTACAAATAACTCAAAGATATTTTCAAAAGATATCTTAATCATGAAAAATTTTAGCCAGTATTTTAAAATGTCACTAAAGCTTGCTATTTTTTAGGCTATCTTAAATTAAACAGAGAGCTTAAGTATAAGTTTTGTAAGAGGAAAATTCTCCCAAAGGTGACTCACATCAGTATCTTGGACTGCTCAGTCTTAGTTGAGCCCAGTTTGGATGCAAAAATAAGCAGACAAATATTCTGTCTTACCAAATCACGCTAATAACTTAATTGTGACAAGCTAAATTTCCAACCCTATATATCTGTGATATTTGTGCATACTCTTTCATACTCATCATCTCTATTGAGTCAAATAAATAGGAGCTTTAAAATGACTGCCAATTATTATTTTGAGTCTATCTTACCCAAAATAGGATTTTAAAGTTAGCTTAAAATAAAAAAAAAATTACACAATGAAATAAAATGAATAAAAGTTTAACAGTTGAAAACTAATTTTGCTTCTTTGCTTTTTTTGGATTCATATTATTCTGATTATGAATGAAAATTAGAAGAGGCTTCATTTCTCCTATTAGTCAATGTTGTTGTGTTAATCTTTTGTTGCCGAAGAAGACCATGCCATCAGAGCAATGACAAAATATATCAGATGATGGCATATTTGTTCACTGAAAACACACTTGGACTCCCAAGGTGTAAAACTATTTCTGCCTCCAAGAGAAGATGTTGATTTCCTTTTCCTGTGTTTTATCCTTATGCTAGTCACTTAAAATAGGAAACAGCAATAGTTTCTGAGACTTTTAAGTCCAACTTTTAAATTGGAAACCCTATACTCAATGGTTTGTTGATCTACACTAACATTCTATATACTTTTAGACATGATGATAATGATAACGGATATGTTATCCTCTGTACTATAAAGGACACTTAAAAGTACTGTCTGTAGGTAGGGTAGGCACACGTAGTTATTTCTCCAGCAATGTGAAGGATTTATACTGGTTAAATGAATTAACATGTAAAGTGTATTATTGCAAACCTAAAAACATTTTAAAATGCTAGTTTTATATTATGATCTGCCTTTACTTATATGTCATTTCTTTGCAGCTAACAGAAGCTCATTTTACTTATGATAGGTATCATTGTTATAATATCTTACTGTTTTGCTTTGCTTCGCTGCCAAAACTCTAAGCACTTATCATTGTAAATATGTATGTCTTGATAACATGAGTACACATTACCCCAAATCTACTTTTGCTAGTATTAAAAACAAAACAAACAAAAACTCAAAGGAAATTCTGTTCATGCAAATTCACTCAAGAAATATCAGAATTTGGAGCTATAAAAGATCATAACTAAAGCTGGAAGTTACCTCAGATGCTATTTAGTCTCAAACCTCATATTGCCCAGCTGAAGAAAGTTTGGCTCAGGAAAGTGGATGAGGGACTTGCCCAAGGTCACACAGTTAATAAGTAGCAGAGAGAAGATTTGAATTCAGGTCTTCTGAGTTGACAGACAGTACCTTTAGAGTACATTTAGACTAAGACCCTTATTTACAGACACAAAAACCATAGCATGCAGTAGTTAAATGACTTGGCCAAAGTCACATAGATTGTGAATTGGAGAGGCACAATTTAAACCCTGGTCTAAAGCTAAACTTTAAATCATCCCACATAGCTTGCCTCTCACTTATTGTTGTCTCAAATTATTCTCTGAGTGCTTATTATTCCATTAACGTTAAATTTTGCAAGGGACATGGCATCACATATTGCGAAGCTGACTTGATTTGTTTAAAAAAGGATTTTTGGGAATCGCTTGGAACATCAATTTGCAGAGAAGGTATTTTGGTACTCTCAAAAGCTTTATTTCATGTAAAAAAATTAGACTATATTACATGATTTAAAGTTAAGTCATGGAAAAGGCTAGAAGAAAACTCAGGAAAAAAAGGGGGGAAAATCTGTAAATAGAGATAACCTTGCTCTCTCTACCAACACTAAAAATTTATTTCCCAATCACTTTGTAATGTTTACATTTAGCGCCCTCTAGTGGATCTCATCTACAGTGGTGCAAATGTCAGCAATGCCCTTTCTTTTGTTTTGGGGATTTTACTACAGCATTCAGTACCAAGTAGAGCAGTATTTAAATATTTCATGTATGTGTTAACTGATCACATTTATTTTTCTTGCCATGCTCCTATGCTCAGGAATTCTCAAACTCAGTTAATTCTTGTAATTCATCTCATAACTGTGTTTTATTGTCCTCAAACGTAGGTGTTATTTTGAAAGCTATTGAGAATCTGGGGTAAATAGCTGTCCTTAGCTATGTCATTATTTACATACATTGAGACATAAGCTCAAGAAAAAGAATGCCTCCTTCTACCTGAGTCCCTATGCCTGTTTTCACTATGAAGGAATACACTCAACAAATTGAATGCCATACTATCAAAATACTTTTAGGGATGCTTAAAATGCATAAAAATAAGGATTTTCTTCACATTGAATTATTTCTTCTAAAGCCAAATAATGTTAGTTGGTCTGGTTTTTCATTTTTTTGCATAGAATTACAAGTTTCAGTGTTTCCACAAGACAAAAAGTAGATCACAGACTTGAGTCAAATCCACTTTAAAAAAGTGAACAGGTACTGTGAAGAGCAATTGACTCTCTATATCCAAAATAAGTAAGGAGAATTCTAAATTTCATAAACAGTAGTGGTCTGATATTAATTACAGAAGATCATAACTCTTCCCTGTGATTTAGAAACCAAGATAGCTACTACCACTTTCTTAACGCTTCATGTTTCCCCCACCCCCACCTTCCCCAGAAAATGCCCCTTTCCTAACATTTAACATTATTTTCCTGGTAAGCAAAGTCATTACAGTTTTACAAGGCCATACAGTAAAAAAATTTACTAACGATAGGCTAATTATAGGGTGTGCTGTGAGGAAACAAGAAGAAAGCACAGAAGTATTTTTTAATTAGGGTTTGATGTGTTCCTTGCAGTTATGACCACTTACAGCACCATATAACCAAGCATCGAGAGAATTTATGAGCTGCTGAGTTTCGAGGATTAGAATCCCAAACCTTATTGACTTACCACTGTTTTCTACCAAGTCCGCTAACTCTGAGTGCAGCGAGGGATGCGGGAAGTTTTGGCTTCCAGGAACGCCAGCTGCTGTTTCCACAGCACACACAGGTGCATGCTAGAAAACATTTGCAAACACTTCATGAGATCAAATCAAAATAAAGGGGGGAAAGGCAGAGGGTTGGGAGTAATTTGCCATCCCTTCCCAATTAAAATATGTCTCAATAATTAATTCAGAAGCACTAAAAAAATAAAAAGTTGACAGAAAACAACTTACCTTTAATTCTATTTCAAAGAGTAGCAACAGCCAGGACACAACCCAGCTCCTTAAGGTCATGGCGATAGCCCCCCCAGTGCCCTTCCTCTAATTTAAAACCGCACACTACAAGACGCAAAATACACCACTAAAACACCTAAGCAGTCTCTTCCTCCAGATATTAGAGCTTCAAATCATTTGAATTACAGAGTTATTCATCCAGCTGGACGTGGAAGTGTCTTTAGAGCAGAGTATTCTTGCCACAGTTGCACTGTTGCAAGTCTGCCAGGGAGCCAATTCAATACCACCTAGCGCAGTTATTTCTCTGGTGAGTCAGTAACAGTAAGTGTTACTGTTGCGCTGCACCGAGAGAAGGGTGGCAGCGGCAGCAGCGGCAGCAGCTTAGCTGGGAACCCTCCGAGCTCCGGGAGAGGAGGGGGAAGAGGAGGAGGGAGAGGAGGGGAGGAAGGGGAGACCGGGGGAAAGAGGAGGAGGGAGGCAGGAGGAGGAGGAGCAGGAGGAGCAGGGGTGGGAGGTAGATCCAGAGCCCCCACCAGGACAGCAGCGAGGAGCGGGTGGCAGAGGAGGATGGACAGGCTGAAGAATTGGAGGGCAAGAGGCCAGAGGGGGCTGCCCGCCTCACTCTGCCGGTCCGTCCCATGGGAACTTGGGCAGCCACAGCCACTCACCCAGTCGCCTCCACTCCTCCCCTCCCTTTCCTCGGCTCCTCTTTCTGATCCTGGCCAGTAACTGGCTCCCCTTGAGTGACGGACCTGCCCAGCCAACTGAGAACCACAGCACCTGTGGCAAGGGCCGGGGAGTGGGGGGCTGGACGGGCACCCTGCTGCTCCCAGGCAGGCACTCCGCTTAGGTGTCTGGCTCCTTTTCCTTAGCCGGCATTAGTGCACAAACATCGCTCAAGCTCATCACAGACCCCCGCGAAGGGGACAGGAAGGTGATGGAATCAATCACCTCTGGTCTCCTAGCAACCTCTGATCCTGGCTAAGTGCTACTGAGCAGCTGGGGTGAGTTGCCCCAGCTAGCGATGGGCGGAAAGGAGAGGTAGAACTGGTCAGAACTGACTTGAAAACATACCTTCAAACTAACTGCCACAGACTGCTTTTGAGTTGGACTCAGAGGAGCTCTAAGATCCCTGGCAACCACTGCGATCCCATGAACTGCTGATATTTCTGGAAGAACACAAACCGCAAGGAAGGGTCACTTTCAAATACGGGGGAGGGGGAAAAGTTGTAAGAACTGAGGAGGGGTGACATGAATCACCTGAATTTAAAATGATCCCATTTCTCACCTTTTTTTCTTCCCTCCGTTTTAGTGTCCTCTTAAATCCATTCTTTCTGTTTTACTTCTCTCCCTCTTTTTTCTCTTCCTTCCCTATATCTCTCTGACTCTCTTTCCCTCTTCTCCTCCCGCGGCATCCTGAAGTTTTGCTGTAATTGATAGAGTAGCTGGGCTTAATTGTAATTTTTTTCAGTTTTCATGCCTAATCCTTCCTCTACTGTTCATTCTGCCACCTGTGTCCCTAAAGTCATCTTTCTGGTGTGGCCAATCATGGTACCCTAGGAATCCAAGTGGATGGACCAGTGCACTACGCAGTGACTCAGAGTTGGGGGAGGGAATCAGAGAGATGGAGCAGGCACTAAAACTGAGGTAAGATATTTAGTATGTGTATTCAATCTATGACAAAAGACTGAGGCTAACACCAGAACTGGGATAGTCACTGGGACTGATACATAGTACTTCTAGTACTAGTGTGGCACCCAAGTGACTTCTCTTTCCACACGCCCTTTTTTAGGGGAGGTAGCATACAATACTGAAGCTGCTTAAATGATCCAGTGGGGAGAGTTTTGAACTTGAAGTCAGGAAGACTTGGGTTGAAATCCTCCCCCTCAGATTTACTATATTTTAAACATTTTTAAATGTTAAATGTGAAAAATTTTAAACATTTACTAGATAGGTGACCCTGGGCAAGTCATTTAATTTCTGCCTCAGTTTCCTCATCAGTAAAATGGAGATAGCAATAGAATGAGAAAACAATAATCACTACTTTGCAGGTAGCTGTGTTTCTTTTATGAGAATTAAATAAGATAAAATTGGTAAAATACTTTTACATATTTTAAAGCACTATATAAAGGCACTATAGCCATCACATGTCCAAGTTCTTTTCCTTTACCATACTTTTTTCTTTTATTTTTAGTATTCCCTTGACTCTTTTATTACCCAGATTCTAAGTGTGTTTAAAATACTGTGTGTGTGTGTGAATAGTGTGTGAATAGTGTGTGTGTGTGTGTAGAGCAGGAGAGGGTGGGAAGATGGAATGGTACTAAATAGTTGGGTGGCTATGTGTAATTCACTTTGTCTCAGTAAGCTTCAGTTTTCTTCTCCATAACAGAAAGATAGTAATACCCTTAGTTACTACCTCACAGAGTCCTTGTTAGGCTCAAATGACATTAGGTGTGTAAAGCAGTTGGTAAACGTCACATTATACAAACGTCAGTTATTTGTTCTAGGGATCAAATACTCTGCCCTTCTCTTCTCATCTCTACCTTCCATTGCCTATTTTTAAAGCTTACGTTGTTTTCTTATAGTTTGCCAGATGAGTTTCTTTCCACAGATATGTTTCCTTTATGCACTGCACTTGAAGTTAGAAGAGACCTAGGTTCAATTTCTGCTTCTTCTGTATACTATGTTTTTTGACTATGGGCAAATCACTTATTTCTTTGAGTCTATTTTCTTATCCCAGTAGAATTAGAACTTCTAGAGAGAAAGGCATACTTCATTCACTCCTTTGCATTCCTAACACCCAGCACAGTGCTGGGAACATAGTAGTTGTTTAAGAAACACTTAACAAGTTGATAGTTAAGTTGGGATGATAGTATTCACTTGACAGGATTGTTGTGAAGTCACTTTTTTTTTTACTAATCACTTTGCAAATTTTAAAACACTACAGAACTTCAGTATTATCACAGTATCTTACATATAATAGATACTTAATACATTTTTTGTTGAATTTTATTTACTTGCTATTATCGCAAGTGTTGAACCACTCAGAACAGTTGAAGTCCTGAGCAGCTCCTGCATCTGACAGAATATCTACACACTGTCTACTTTGAGTTACAAGCTCTATCTTCTTGTGAAATTCTTTGCAAAACAATCGAAACCACTGGAAAAAAAATGGAAGTGTTTGGAAATTTCAGACATTGTAACCCCTTGACCAAATGTCTATTTGTCAGGGTTTAATTTTACTCGGAAGCAAGAGGATTGGTCGAAATATCAAAAGTCTGATGACATTCCTTCAACAGAAAACAAATTATTCCTTTGCCACAAATAAATACATGAATAATATGTATTACATGTTTGATACATACGAATCTCTACTTAACCATGCATCCTTTAGAGACCACAGGACCCCTATGTCCAGTATAAAATTAAAAGGAATCAGATTTCCTTAATTCTAATTACTCTCACATGTAGAAACCCAAAGGCACTCTTGTTCATAAGTTCAAACAGAAGGAAGGAAGGAAAATAGCCTGATTTAAAAGGAATCACTTTTAGGACAAATTCTTTTATAGAATAAAACCAGGAATTGCTTAATAGCTCCCTTACATTATGAGAAGAGAATAAAGGTTTTTTTTTTTAAACAGGAATATGGTTTCTTCAACTTGTTCAACTGTAGGCATAAGCATCATAAAGGAACTTCCTACATTATGGTAACAATGTCACCAGCATCTAGGGATCTGCATGATGCAAGTCAAGTCTGCAATTTAGGCATTTCCATTTTTTGTTTCAGCTAAGTGGTTTTTGCAAACCAGCAGCACTACATCTGACTTCTGCTTTGGCCAGGAAGGATCTCCTAAAGAATGTTATTTTAAGAGAATGTGGTAAGGATTAAATGGCTCTGAAACACCTAAAACCCTTTAACTTCTAACTAGAAGCCAGGGCAGGGGCAAGATCTACTGTATCCACTAAGAGTTGCTAGAAATACTGTAACTTCTGTCTGAAATCAAAGCAAGGGAGTAAGTTTGATCCTGTTTAAGGAAAGAAATCCTTTGAAATTACTTTTCCCATGCTTGAAATCAATTTGCTGACCTTCTCTTAAAGCTGCAATAAATTATGAGAATTACAAACATTGGCATTTTTTTACATATGATCTGGGCCTTCAGAATATATATATGTATGTATGTACATATACACATCACACATACATATTCATACATGTATATATATAAACACATGTACATATAGGCATCTATCCATTCAAACATTAACTGCCTGCTATTCCCCATCCAAAAAAGAAGAATTAATTTTCTTTCAGATAGAAGCTCTTTATCATTTTATTAAATTTAAATGTTCTGTTCAATCTATTGCTTATTCAAATCAGATAAATACTGCTCGATCGTCTTGGAAATCAAAAGCACTTAAGAACACATGGCAGTTCTCTTGAACCTCCTTGGACTTTTGTATTCACACAGTAGCCTACTCTACTGCTTGCTGAATAGGATGAATGAAAAACACTTTGAAAACACTGATACGAGTAATCTGCAGCATGTGCTGAATTGTAGACTTCTGTGTCTAAAGGCCACAGAGACATCAGGCAAGGGCAGTGTGCTTTACTCAGAACCAGGTGGTGAACACGTTTAAGGATTTTTTTTTTTACAAAATGCACCTCTATGTCATGATTTAAGGTTTACAAAGCACTTTCAGCACCCCAACCCTCTGAGACAAGTAGTACAAATAATATCGACATTTTACGGGAACAAAAATAAGGCTCGGATATTGCCTGTTGTTTTCCACAGCTTTTAAGTGCCATAGCTTGTACTCTAATTCAAGTTTCCAACCTCTTCCTGCTAGACCATGCTTTCTCTCTCTCTAATATTCTTATATATTTTCACAGCTGAGGGGTACAGGGAGAAAAATTGATGTGAAGAAAGGTACCTGACCACTATTTTCAACCTTGATTACCGTTTATACTTGTTCAGTAGAAGTGCAGGGGCAAGGCCTGGGATGTGGATCAACATAGGCAAAGACATGTGTGAGCAAATAGTGTACCCTAAGTAGTGGTCACTCAGCATACCTTCCCTTAATCTCTGTAGTTTCTCTGGGTACTGAAATATTTTATTCTGATCCTAAAATTCTATTTCATATCCTCCCCCCACTCCATAAATTTACGGCACCTTTGACTTTTGGTTGAGATTTGGTTAATCTCATGCTTCTTTTACTCTTACTTTTGTGAATTAGCTCTGCCTGATTTCATCAAGATTCTGGAATAACCCCCCCCCCCCACACACACACACTTTCATCCCTATGACTTTGTGAATATCTTAGTTTTTGTTCTTAAGAATAAGGGCTAGCATTTATATGGTACCTTAAAGTTTTCTGAAGGCTTTAAATATATTATTTCACTTGATCCTCATATAAGGTATACTATCTCTTTAAAGTCCTTTTCATAAAAAATAGTTAATGATTGAAAAGGACACAAAAGTGATTTTGTGAAAAAGAAGAGATTTCTATTTTATTGTCAAAGATATTGACAATATTGTAAGTGCTATGGATGAAAATTACCTAAATCAGAGTAGAAAAATGAACTTTGCTTTTATAGACATTGTTAAATATATATGTTTGGAGAAATAGAGCATTCAGGTAGGATTTGGGACAGTTTTAGAGAAAAAATTGTGGATTTGAGGACTTGGATCTCTGTCAACAAGATGACGTGATGCTTTGCTTATATGAGAAAAGTTTCATGTTACAAAGAGGTCAGACAGAAATATGAATTCAAAGAAAGATTGAAGGACACCAAAGAGACAGTCTATCTTGTTGGAGCCTTCCAGTGCTGGAACATGTTATATTTTCTGCATTTCTGCTAATCTGTATATGTTTCACGACAAAGGAGGACAAAACAAAGCAAATGGGAAATATTATTATAATAGGGCTTTAGTGTATGCCCAGCTCACCTAAGATGAACTTGGAGCCACGCGATCTAAGTGTAAAGAAAAGTGGCCCTTTCCTCTATCCATGGTGTCCAAGGTTGGGTGAACAAGACCTTCACCTTTGGATGCCACCAGAAAGATTGAATCTGTCACTCTATCAGGCAGAGTAAAGAAACAGTGAGTTTCATTTATGCCTCTAGTGAAAAGAAGCTCCTACCACTCATGTGGTAGAGGAATACAGGATGTTTTTTCCTCAAAGCAAGTCCTTGCAATTTCCCACTCTCCCACGTGGATGGTGTTATTTTAGGTTATATAGGCAAAAATTGGATCCCCGTTATAGCATTTGGAGATGGAGTTATGATTGAAAAAGGGCTGCTGACTTGGTAGCAGAATTTTAGGGAATTATGACTTCTTAAACTAAAATGTGCCACTCAGAATCAAGAGGCTTTCAATTAAACCAA
Source organism: Potorous gilbertii (assembly GCA_028658325.1). Classification (NCBI taxonomy): domain Eukaryota; kingdom Metazoa; phylum Chordata; class Mammalia; order Diprotodontia; family Potoroidae; genus Potorous; species Potorous gilbertii. The sequence goes on along the minus strand of CM053769.1, from coordinate 614,302,555 downwards.
GCACTACAGTCAGAGAGTGCTAAGGGAGACAAGAGAAAGCAAAAATAGCCAAAGAAGAGGAACCTTAGAAGTGAGGACAGTAAAAAAAAGTGATTTTGTTAGAACTGTGGCAGCTTAAGGAAGCCAGAGGAGAGAATGTGTCAGTTGAGTGACTCCTGATCACTCAGGGAGACTTGACATCTTTGGCCTAAGGGTCATGAAACACCTGTAAAAGGACTTTGAGATGAGGGCTTTTTGTCCTCTATTTCCACCTCTTGCTTCAGAAAGAACAGAGGAGGGAGGTTGCTTGGCTGTCTGGGTGAGTGAGATTAGCAATGTTTCTGTCAGCTCTGTTTTGATTGGACTCTTCAGCATCTGGGTGGGTAAACGACTGACTGGTCTGGTCTGCACAGCCCAGAGATAGCCAGTTTGATGAGCTAGCTTGGCAAATGGTCTGAATTAAATAAAGGATGTAATAGAAAGGACTTAGTGAAGTACCCTTTTTGACTGATGGCAAATTCAAAGAGTTTATAAAAGCTTTGTTGAACCAGAGGAGAGGTGAGGATCAAGCATTAAGCAGTGAGTTTAACTCACTTAGCAAATGTTCTTGAATGCACACTAAGGAATATAGTCTTTTTAGTTGCCTTGGGACCTTCTGACACATACTTCTCTGATTTGGTCCAATTAGTGTGTTCCCACTCTTTACCATAGCTGTTGATAGCAGTGGTGGGAGAGTGTGATCAGATTTGTATGTGTATTATGATATATTTTGTTACTGATATATTGCTTTAACATTTTTATGTCTATGTTATTATTTCTTTTACCTTATTAAGCAAGTGGTTATGTTTCAAAATGACATTGTGAGTAGGTTGGTTGTATAGATGGAAAATACTTTGAATGGGAGCTCAGTAGCTAGAGTGGTGATTAGGAGAAGTGTATTTTACCTCAACAGGATTATTTCAAGGAAGGTGAGAGAGTTTTAATGCAATCAGAAGTGATTTCTGAAAACTTAAGTTTGCCAGTGTGAAAGCAGTTTGGAAGAGTGAGCCAAATAGAGAGACAGAGTAGTTTCTAGACCTTTTCTGTAACCCACCAGGGGTGTTACATTTGGGGGGCCTTAGAATAGATCATAGAGTACTTCCTAACTGACATTATACTTGTAAAAATCCTACTTCGAAGGATTTGAATTCTAATCTGACGCTATCCACTGTGCCACCTAAGAGCAGTGGACATGACAGCTCGGTCATTCCCACACTATACCATCCCCCCTCCTCATTTTGTGGTAGAGTGGTGCAGATCATTATATTACATCTAACCCCACCCCCCACCCCACTATCCTATGGGGGTGGCTCTTCTGCGGAAGTTTCATTTTTAAAATCCTGACCTCCTAATGGACATTTGACTTCACTGGGCAAAATCCCTGGCTACAGCAGTAGCTGACAAAGTCTCAAAACTTCTGCTTTCCAGCTTTCTTTACTCTCTGACTAATCACACCCCAAACAGAGAAAGCTACTTCCAATGGAAGACAACTGGATTTGCCGGAGGACTTACTTACTCTTACTCCTGGTAAGAGATACACCTCTATAGCTGCAGCTAAATAGGCCAGCTTTAGAAATACTTGTCCAGAGTTCTGACTTTACCTACTTTTATCTGTTAGTGGCAACCCGACTGTCATACTTGGCTGGAGTGGGCTAACTGGGGTGGGGGCATATGACAGCATTCAGCTTCCTTGGCTCATTTACTGTGCTAATAATAAACAAGCAAAATCTGGGTTGTGTTCTGACCCTCAGTCAAAGCATTAATCACCTTCTCCCACCTTCCTCCAACCCTGAGAAATATCTAAGAAGGGCCAATGCATTCTTTGGCTTCATAGCTCAAGGTGGTGGTTGATTGTCATCATTCTCAAAGAGGGCCTAAATGGCATTACCATGATAAAGTGAAGTTTCAGTGTGTCTGACTGTGTCTGATCAGACCAATACGAGCTCGGAATGCTCTACCACAGGTTGGGCACAGATAGTCTGTGTGAATATTTGGGGTGGATACTCCAAATTTGCTATGTTTACTTTGTGCTATCTCAATTCTGCTTTGCTCATAGAGTACAACATGGTTCCTGGCATGGGACTGGTAGACTGTCCATGTCTCATGGGCATATGACAATGAGGTCAACACAACGACTCTGTAGACCTTCAGTTTGGTAGTCAGTCTAATATCTCTTCTCTCCCAAACTTTTCTTTGGAGTCTCCCAAACACTGAGCTAGCTCTGGCAATGCATGCATCAACCTCATTGTCGATGTGTACATCCCTGGAAAGTACACCACCAAGGTAAGTGAACTTACCCATAGCATTCAAAACTTCTCTATTTGTTGTATCCCATGGTTCCATGTTTAGATGGTATGGTGGTGGCAGTTAATGGAGCACCTGTGTTTTCTTGGCATTAATTATTGGTCCATAATTAGCACAGGCAGCAGAGAATTGATCCATACTTTGTTGCATCTCAGCTTCAGAGGCTACATTGAGTGCACAATCCTCTGCAAACAGAAAATCATGCACCAACACTCCCTCCACTTTGATCTTGGCTTGTAGCCTTTTCAAATTGAAGAACTTACCATTTTAGTAAGGTAGTTGACCTTGATGCCATGTTCATCTTCATTGAAAGCATTTGACAGTATGACTGAAAACATTATACTAAAAAGCATGGGAGCAAGCACACAGCCCTGTTTCACTCCACTGGTGACTGGGAAGGCACGAGAGCATTGTCCAATATCCAGAACCTGGACAAATATACCATCATGAAATTGATGTACAATACTGATGAACTTCTCTGGGCAACCAAATTTTGACATATTTTTTCATAATCCCTCACAACTAACGGTGTCAAAGTCTTGGTCAGATCTACAAACATTGTGTACAGACCTCTGTTCTGTTCCTGGCATTTCTCCTGCAGCTACCAGGCAGCAAACACTATATCAACTGTCCTTTAGCCTTTTCTGAAGTCATGCTGGCTCGCAGGTAGATGACCATCTTCGAGGTGAAGAAGGATCAGTCTATTAAAGGGGACCCTAGCAAGAATTTTGCTAACAATGACTAAGAGATAGACCCCCTCCTGTGATTGTTGCTGGACAATATATTCCCTTTACTTTTATAGAGATGGACAGTGAAGGCATCCTTGAATTCCTGAGGGATAATCTTTTCCTGCCATATAACCTGGAAAATTTCAGTCAGCTTTTGTATGAGATCTTGTAAATCTCAGCTGGAATAGAATCTGCACCAGGTGCTTTGCCACATGAAATGAGCCTAATGGCCCTCAAAACCTCTTCTTCAGTTGGAAGTTCAGCTAAGGAAGGATTGACTTCAACCTGAGGCAAACAATCAATGGCCTAAGCATTGATTGATGATGGTCTGTTGAGAACATTATGGAAGTGTTCAAGCTGTCTCTCTAGGGTCATGTCCTTATCACTAATCAATGTGGCTCCATCAGTGCTGAGTAGTTGTTTGGTTTTTGGTCCATAAATAGCTTTCAGGGAATCATAAAAGCACTTTGGGTTGTTACTATCAGCATAAAACTGAATTTCATCTGCCTTCTTGCTGAGCCAGGAATCCTGCTTCTCTCTAAACTTTGCTTGTATTTTGCTTTTGATGGAATTAAATGCTGCCTTCTTAGAGGTGGATGAACCATCCTGCTGGTAAATCCTGTGGAGTTCTCGTTTTTCATTTAGCAGCTTCTGAATTTTCCCATCATTTTCATCAAACCAGTCTTGGTGTTTGCGAGTGTTCTGACCCAGATGAGCAAATACAGTGTTGTACACCAAATCTCTGAAAGCTCTCCATTCCTTTTCTGCTCCATAATTACCAACTGTGTATTGGCTCAACTTTCCCTCCAAGTTAGCAACAAACTGTTTACACTCAGAAGAGCTCTAATTTATAAGCACATGATGGTAAGTGTCTCTAGGTCTTCATAAAATTTTTTGACCTCATCAGAGTTCATCATGGTGGGAGCATAGGCATTGATGATGGTGGCATGGCATTTTCCTGTGAGTGACAATCACATTGTTATGAGCCTGTCATTCACTCCTTTTGGTAGGCATACCAATTTGCTGACTAGATTAGTTTTGATTGCAAAACCCATGCCAGCTTCATAGTTCTCTCTTTACTGTGACCACTCCAGAAGAATGTGTATCCAGCTCCAACTTCAGTAAGCTGGCTTTCATCTGCCAGCATCGTTTCACTCAGAGCTGCTATTTTGATGTGATACCTGCTGAGTTCTCTTGCAACAAGAGCAGTTTGTCTTTCAGGTCTACTGGATTTTGTGTCATCAATTAGTGTGCGCATGTTCCATGTGCCCATGGTGAGTGGAATCATCTTTGCAGATGTTTTTGTACATTTTGTACATTTTTTTGTGTTTGGACTGCAGAGTGGGATTTCCTGCCTGCCACAGTAATCAGGCAAAGGTTGCATAAGCAGGCAGCCCTGCCCACGGGCACCTTTTCTAATCTCCTTCCTCACAATAGGAGGTGAGCAGTGTAATACTTAAAAGGCTGCTCAGACACCCAGGAGGCTGCTGAGTCCCACTGCTGCTTCCAGTGAGGAATGACCCTATGGCCTGGGCCACCTGTGTACAGGATTGTGACTACAGCTCCCAGGGTATCCACACCTGCTGCTTCATCACTTGCCTGTGGCCACAGGACCTTGAGGCACAATAGTAAAATGGTAAGGGTGATGTCTTTTGATTTGTGCGTAAATTGGATTTAAGTGAGGCAGAATTGCACGAAGTCATCAACCTCACTCACTCCTCCAGAGTCATAGTCCAGCGGCAGGACAGAGTCAAGACAGCTGGTGATGGCTCAGGCTGCAGTAGATGACCTTAGCATCTTCGGTGTCTAATCAAGCGCTAAGCACTGCACATCGCCTGCTTCATCTGCCTTCTTGGCTGTTGGAAGAAATTGTTCTCATCCATCTGTTCACCAGAGGAACCTGCTTGGGGTATACACCCCCCCTAACTCACCAATGAGTCTGAAACCCCTAGATTAACCTCAACCTGCTTGGGCCCATCTACTGAAACTGTTTACCGTGGTGTGGCCACTGCACATGCTGCAGCTTCTTGGAGCCACAGGTGAGAGTTGGTGGAACAGGTAGACACCAAAGGTGGAAAGAGCCCCTAAAAGGGCTCAGCAGCCATCACACCAAAGGTACGGGTCCTCCCTGAACACACCCTACACCCCCACTGCTCAAGTAAAGCTATGTTTGAAAGTATAGCCCTAAGACCTCCTCTCCAAGCAAACTAAGATATGGTTGGATGCTGGATAAAATGTGTTAGACCCTAAAGTTCTCAGCAGGCATGGCTGTGTACAGAAGGCTGACAGTTATGTCAAATGTTTTTAGGAAAAAATCTGGATATATTCTCGTACATTTGGTTTGTAAAACTAGCCCCTAGAGCAAGTAGTCAATAAGAAGTTATTAAGCACCTACTGTATGTCAGGTAGTAGTGAAGTCACTAGCAGTGTGGTGAAGAGTGGAGCACTGGCAGAAAGCTAAAGCTGATCCTCAGAGTGACTGAGTTGGTCGGGGAGAGAGTGAATGAATTTACTGATTCATCAAGTCAGTACACCTGTGTAGGGGAGAGGCTCAGAGCTTTGGAGCCCCAATGCATGAGTATGGGTTAAAAGGAATGAATCTGCCCATGGGAGGAAGGTGGAGTTTCAGATGATGATTTGGGTGTGAGTTAAATTTGGGGTCTTCAACCTAAATTCTCAGGGATTCAATTACTTGAAGGTATATGCAATGAGGCTAGATGGGAAGGCTGACTAGGTTCTGCATTCCAGGTTGTCCTAACTCCCTATCAATACTTCACATCACTAATAACAGTAAGGACTGTGTTAAAATAGCACAGTCAAATTTTATACCTGAAGAGAAAGTTTCTAAGTTCCTTCAATTTATCATGTTTTCCTTTTACAGAATTAATAGAATTGTAGATTAGGAAATCCTATCTGTATAGTACAATTAGGTTTTTGCAATGTGTTCTGTTGTAATTGTGGACATGGTAGAGATGTGGAATGAATAAGTATCGTTGAATGAACTGAGAATTGATTGCATATATCAGTAGGATTATGGGAACTATGCAGGAGCTCCATAGTGTCAGAGATCTTCCTGTGATGTTTTACATTTTAGTCAATGACTGTATATCAAGATATACACAGCATGTTTGCCAAGTCACTCCATCTCCTGACTCTAGGAATTTTCTCTATCTCTCTTCCATTCCTGGAATCTCTTCCTCCTCATCTCAACTTGCTGGCTTCCCTGCCTTCTTTCAAATGTCTATTAAAATCCCATCTTCTATAGGAAACCTTTTCCAGTCCTGCTTAATTTTAGTACTTTCCCTCTGTTATTTCCACTTTATCCTGCAGATAACTTGTTTGTACAAAGTTATTTGCATGTTGTTTCCTGTACTAGACTCTGAGAGAAACCTCTTCTTTCCCTGAGAGAGGGGTTTTGCCTTAATTTGTATCCCTTATGCTTAACATAGTGCCTGGAACATAGTTAGTGCTTAATAAATATTGATTGGCTGACCTACTGAAATGTGCAGGTGACATGAAGCTAGGAAGAGTTATAAGAGATCTTTGTAGGGAAGGTTTATGATTCCAACCTACTAAGATTAAATAAATATAAAATTCTACACAATTTAAAAATCAACTTCACCCACGTAAAATTGGGAAGGAGTGACTAGACACCAGTTTGTGTGAAAAAAGGCCTGGAGATTTTTAGCAGATAGTAACTGTAGTCACCAGTGTACTATGGCAGCCAAAAAAGCTGACATGATCTTAAGCTTTATTGAGAGTTCAATCTTGGGTTGCACAATGGAGAGGACAGTACTATTTTATTCTGCCCTTGTTCTACTGCATCTGGAATATTGTTCATTTCTGGGTGCCACATTTTAGGGAGGCATTGGCAAGATGGAGCAGGTTCAAAGGAAGCTAATAAGGATAAAGTGAATTGATTCCATCCCATAAAACATATAATTTCCACTTGAAATAACTGGTCCTTTTTAAGCTACAGAAGGGATGATTTAAGGGGGATGTTGAAGAGTGAGTGTGTGTTTATGTATATGCGCATGCCTATGTATAGACATGTATATGTTTACTTACAAACATATGTGTGTGTATATACATGCATGCATGCTTGTGTATTGATACATTCTATGATTTTGTGGTGTAAGTATCTTCAGGTATTTGTAGCATTGTCATGTGGAACAAGTACTAGAACTATTCTTCTTGGTCTCACTGGGAAGAAGTAGGAGGAATAGATAAATGTTTGAACCAAGTAATAGGTTACTATTACATGTAAGTAAAAATTTTCTAATAATTAGAACTATCTGAAAGTAGAATGTCATTAAGACATTGCTTGGTTTGTTGTCATTAGAAATCATTGAGCCCAGGCTGGTGCACAGGGGATTTACAGATATGCAACTACACATCCAACCATGACTTCCTCTAGTATTGGTGGGTGAGTAGAAAGAGGTTGTGGTTTGAGAGATTCTGATTCCTTTTGGACCTGTATGCTATGCACTTGACTGGAAGATTGGACCTGTGAGTCTCTTCAGCTTCCACACATTTGATGCATTCCATCACCTCCTGATAGACTACTTTGCAGGGATGGGGAAGTACACCCAACAATGACAGTCAGATACTGGTATCTAAGCTGAATCAGGGACACAGGCCATTTCCCTAGGTGCCAAGTGATGGAATCTGCTTATGGGCTTCAGCAGAACAACAACATAGCCATCCATAGACCCACGTAAATGATCCAAGAAGAGAGAGACTGCTTGTGCTCCTAGAACATCTCTACCCAGGATTCCCTGTTAACTGTACACAGCCCTACCAATGATGGCAATGGTGACTATGGTCCTCAAGGCTACAGGCTACAACTGTTCTCTTTCTCTACTTGCTCCTCTAATAGTATCTAACCTTTTACTCATTTATATGTCCTTAACTTACCATACAGTCAAAATGCTCAGCCTCCTGGCATGGCAATTGGATGCAATTCCACGAACATTGAAGTGCTTATTGCTTAATGAGGGAAAGAACAAGCACATCATTGACTATGATACAAGGTAGAGTGTGGAAAGACCATTAGGAGGCAGGATGGGATAGTCCTCCTTGGTACTGATGGTACAGGCAAAGCAGCTGAGGTGATAGGGCTACATAGCACATAAAGAAGGGAAAATAAAGACCACTGTGAGTGAGGTCTAAGCCAGGGAGTGAGTAAATTGTGATAAAGCAGCAGTGCAGAGTTCATCATATGCTTTCTCAGGATCTCCATATATTTCAAACATCCTTAATTAGACTGCTGGCAATGACCAGGCAGATACAGTCTACACCTAATAGACTTTGTTTACTCTCAGGCTTATCACATTAACACCTTCAAGTAAACAGCCTCTCCTTGCTTTGACCTTGACTGTCCCTTAGGGACCTTTGAAAACTAAACCAAAGCACCTGTGGACCTGACAGAGATTTTCAAAACCAATTAGCAGAGTAACTCAGAGAACACTTCCAACATGAAATATTAATCATAACTACTCTGTGGAAAAGATCTTTAACTTATGGAATTCATTTGAATGCAGGTCTGGCCTCATGCATGGACAGAGGAGGAAAGCATAAAGGGGAATTATCCCTATTCAAAAGAAAGCAGGAAACAAACCTTCTCTCATTAACTTTTTGATGCTTGAAATTCCACATTTAAGGATTCAGTCCTTTAACTTGAGACACTATCTACTGGCTAAATGTAATTTTTTTTTGCATTTATATACTTTTAAATTTACATTATTTGCCATTTGTGCCTGAGTGAATTAATTTATTCATTTCATTCTTGAAAACAGGGTTTGCTATTGAAGAAGGTAGGGTAAACAATACTATCCTAGATTCCTGGAATTGAAAAATTTATGTCACTGAAGGTAGAAAACAATGCAGAAAGGAAGGTGGAAGGTACTGAAAAAACACCACATATCTATCGCACAGTTTTACATAGAGACAACTCTCAAGTGCATATTTTATTATTTATATATGTATCATATATGCCCTTTAACATTATATCAATGAAATGGAATTTTCACAAGTTACCTCTAACATCACAGCTCCTATTATGTTACATGAGGAAGAAAAATAGCCCTAAAGAAACAAAGATGAGAAAAGCAGCTGTACAGTACCAAGTATCCATCGAGAAGGTCCATCATATAGTCTATATGTGATTGGGGGGGAATTGAGGGAAAAATTCTTGGGGATAGTTAAAAACGGGGAGAATACCAAATGCTTGGAAAAATGATGGATATCTTCACTGTTGAATAAAGTTGAGAAAGTATCAGTAACTAATGACCCACACATTGAATCTCCCATTTCCACAAGTCCTTTATCATCACAATCTACTCACATACATCCACAGTTTGGATGTTCTTGATTCAAGAAAGAGGCAAGCAGTTGTTATAACTGTAACAATATCCCATAATAGAATTTATCTATATAGTCACAATTGACCAAAAGGTAAAAACAACAATGATATACTCTTGTGTTTATTAACTATGAAAAAAATTTTAGTTGGTGGAAAGAAATGTTGCCTTAATGACTCCTAACTGCCCAAGTCATGACTTGAATAATCACAAGATCTTAAAATAAAATTGTATATGAGGTTATATCTTTCATTCTCATGTGATTAAGACATACCTGATTATTCATGTCAAATAAGTCATATAACAGGGAGAAATGTGGTTTTTAGAGATGTTTCCCAGTGTCAAAGATGAGGTATGGTGTAGAATCCATGTGGAAGGGGAATTCTTTATAATGGGGATTTCCTCTTGATATTCCTTTTTGCAGTAAACTGATTGCATAAAGCCTGGGGACATGGTAGCATGCCCTAAATGAGATGCTCCATCACTCACAAGACCTTGGCTTATCTACAGATGGAAACAAGGTGCATAAAGAATAGCAATTTTCCAGACAGTTTTAAGGACAATCCATATATCTAATCCATCAGTGCATATATCTGGCAGGAAAAGATTGCACTGACAATAAAATGGGTTCATACTGACCCCAAATTGGACCTCTTCTTGCCCTTGTGCATAGACTTTCCCTGTGCTGTAATGCTTTGTGTGACCATTCCTGGCTAGACCCTTTCTCAGGTGTCCATAGACCTCTTTGCCTGTCCGGCAGAACTACATTGGAAAAAATGATTGTGATTTTTTTTCTCTTGAATTTCCAAATCACGACTCAATCTGGTGTATTTTCTAGACCTGTGAGGAGGAGTTGTGGTTAGCAGGGCTTCTTAAACTTTTTCTACTCTTGGCTCCTTCAGCACTTCTTGAACCATGGGTTGCAACCACGGGGACCATGGAGTCGTGACCTGCACTTTAAGAAGTGCTGGAATAGAGCTTACTGTACTTCCTTCTCCTAGTCCGTCTTAGCTACAAAGGTGACCCCTTCTACAAAGTGCTTTTAGTAGAATTTCCATAAAATGGTCTATACATGTGCTTCTTCTAACAAAAGATTAAAAGAAATATATCTTCTATCAAATCCTTTTCTTGCTCTATCTCACTTGATTGTCAATTAAGTTAAAATTTTTATTCCAGATTCCTGCCTTTTAAAGTAAGTATTTAAATTGGTTTTCTAAGACTAATTAAAATGAAGAAATAAGAAGAGGAAAGAATAACAATGCCAAATGTTGAAGGCTCAGGGGTGGGGAACCTGTGACCTCCAGGGTCACAGGTTGGGTGCAGCCTTTTGACTGAGTTCAAGTTTTACAGAACAAATCCTTTGATTTGAGGAATTTATTCTGTCTGATTTGGATTCAGTCCAAGGGCCACATCTGAGGACTTAGAGGGCCACATGTGACCTTGAGGCCACAAGTTCCACACCCCTGGCTTAGGCAAATGGATAAGAAAAAGGCCTAGTGATTTTTAAAAATCACTATATGATTTGACAGACCTATGCTACATGTTGACTTGTGGTTGATATTGTAGGAAACATTCCATTTGGTTCATCCTTAGGCTAAGGTCACAGGAGAACATTATAATTTCATTTCAGTAACATTAACCTTCGGTCAATCAGTATATTGAGTAAACTGAGATGTTAATATATAATTGTCTCATGTAAGTAGTTTAAAGTACTTTTAAATATATGATGTTCTGATAATATACCAAATACTCTAATTATCAGAAAGAAAAAGGTACTGAATCAGGGAACATTTAGATAACCTTTCCAATATGACTAAAGATCGGTAGTATCAAGACTCTCTACTTCAGTTCCTTCAGGCATGATTACAAAGTAAGTGACATTATTTTCAGATAGAATTGTCAGACTTTGTTTCTAAGCCCAATTTCAGTTCTGAAAGATGTTCCACTTAATGTCTTAAAAAGATAAAAATGTAAAACAAAAACGTTGTAAATGGCCATTACACTAATTCCATTAAATGGTAATGGATTTGTATGTAATCTTTGAAGATTTTCTTTCACCAACCTATATTTGTGGGTCTTATTCAAGACATCACTTTCTGTGTATTATTCACTGGTCCATTTAGTGTTCATATAAATTTTGAATAGGTTTTATATTCTTCAGAAAAGAATAAAACGGCTCTTCAGGAAAAAAAACCCCATCAACATTTAAAGGAAATATGATTCAATAGAGAAAAGGGCCTGGATTAAAATTCCATCTCTGATATTTACTATCTGTATGACCTTGAACAAGACACGTAACTTCCCTGTGCCTTCATTTTCCTCATCTGCAAAATGGGAGGACTGATTAGATAGTCTCTGAGGACTTCCATTCTATATCTATAATTTTATGAATTCATATCATTTCCTAGAAGACATGGTAACTCACACAAATTACAAGAACATGATCAGAACATGACTCCACAGTATCATAGCATGTGAAGTGACCTTAGGAATAGTCCAATTCCTTCCCCTCTCTCTTGCCTCCTCTCTGTATTTTACAGACAAAGAAGTTATGACTCAGAGGTGAGGCAGCATACCCAAGGTCACACAGCTGCTTTGTTGCAGAGGCTAGTACTGAAAATCAGGTCTCCTCCTGACTCTAAATCCAGTCCAAGTCTAAAAATTGCTTTAAAGATCCAGAAAATATATAGTGTGTTCCCAATAATATGAAGCCATGATTCTATCAACAACTTTCAACTTTAAAGCACAGGAAGGGTACATTTAGATGTAGGCAACACAAAATTCCCCCAAATGAGTTGGAAGAACAGGGTTGAGGGCCTTCCATTTTGCTTCTTTTTGGATGTGAAGCAACTTAAAAGTCTCACCATGGATATTGGCTGAAGTACAACATGAAAATCAGACTCAGGAGGGAAGAGACATGCCCTCCAAATGGCCAGCATTACTTAATACAGCATCCTGTATTTTCCCTGAGATCTTCCGTCCAAATTCTAGCTAAACCTGACCCAGCTTAGCTTGTCAGAGCTAATAGGATTACCGACCAATACCATGGCTGCCAGCCAAGTATGTCACTTTAATAGCCAAGAAGTAATGAGATAACTTTAGTGGTTTGAATGGTGATTCTGTTGTGGGTTGGAGGACTGGATTTTCTTCAGAATTTGGGTACCTTCTACACTCTTAAGACTTTTATAGACTTAGAAAAGAGGGGGAGGAAGAAACGTAGTAACCAGTGGGGACAAACAGCATTACTTTCTCAAGTCTTAGCATATTAAATATAGCAGCTATTTTATCTTTTATCATCCAACCCATGGCAACTGTTGGCTTGTAAATTTTTTTTGGTATTAAACACCTTTGGTGTTAGATGCATTTCATGCAACTCTTGTGCCAATTTTTAAAGTTTTATGTATGGTCAGAGAGCATACAAAGAATAGAAATCATCTCTTAAAGTAAGAAAACAAATGAAATTCAACTGCCTTTTACTATAGCCCAGAGTCTATTATGCCAGGGGTTTCTGCTCAATCAACTCCTTCCTGGTGGGCAACAAGGTAAAATAAATTGATGTTGATTAAGCTATGAGACTATGATTTATTTTATCACTAGGTAAAGTTCATCATTTGGAGGCTTCTCCCTAAGCTTTCTTTAATTTTTTGGTACTTCTTGGTATTTACAACCCAGTCAATTACCCGGTGCTCATCTGCTGCCCCAGTTGTTCCTGGAACCTGGCGCTAGTGGTCTGAGAAGACTGAATTTGTGGTCCAATGACATGGATTAGAATACTGCCTGGATTTGACTTGGCCACATATTTCCCTCTCCAAGGTCAGGTAACTAGCCTCATTTGTCAATGAGGGGCTGAAATTGATTCCCTTTATGGTCTTTCAACTCTTAAGCCTAGGATGATCCTAGGATAATCTCATTCATAATAATGTGGTGCCTTTCTGTTCCTCTTCCAAGGAACATCTGCAATGTTTAAGTAAATCATGCGGAGGAGGCATCAGTTACTTGGTGACCTCCACTAACATTCTTTACAGCATCTATATAAGGTGAGGAAAGCACGTCTCAGATTGACTTTCTTTTAGACATAGTCTAGGGGCAGTGAGGTAGTGGAGTGGATAGAGTTCTGGGCCTGAAGTCAGGAGGACTCATCTTAGTGAGTTCTAATCTGGCCTCAGGCACTTCCTAGCTTCGTGACCTGGGGCAAGTCACTTAATCCTCTTGCTTCAGCTTCTCATCTATAAAATGATCTGGAGAAGGAAAGGGCGAACCATTCCAGTATCTTTGCCAACAGAATCCCAAGAGGTTAAGAAGAGTCAGACACAGCTGAACAACAACAAAAAACCAACCAGTGCTCATTAGCTCTCCTAAAAAGAAACTACTCTGAACTCTTTCCTCACCATTAGTGGCATACAATGACAATCAGACCTAAAGAACACAGATGGTGCCATGATTTCCTGAACCAGTGACCAAAAGCCTTGAAACATTGACATGATGTGTAGATCTACAAAGGGGAAGATGGATGGCAGAAAATATAATACTGCATCTGCCAGTCTGATGAAGAAAGCTTATAATGACAAAACTCTGCCGTCGATCAAGATCCTGTGTCCCAGGAAAATCATAAGGGTATATAATAGGGGCCATCATTATGATAAAAGCTAGTGAGCCCGAATTCTTTCTGATTCTGATAGTGTTGTCATCATGCGAATGAATGGACACTTGATTCAATACAACCAGCCTTTTGGCAGGATACTTGCTGATACTCTGTGGCTGACATAGATAGCCATATTGCTGATGATTCCATGTTGTTTCTGCATAGGCAGAGCACTACCTCTGAGGTTATTTTTTCCTCCAAGTCACTGTTCTCAGGACATGCTCTCAGAGATGGGGAACTGAGGCCTGTTAGGTCCTCAAGGGTGGCCCTTTGACTGAGTTCAAACTTTACAGAACAAGTTTGGATTCAAAAGGCCACGGGGCCATATGTGATCTCAAGGCTGCAGATTCCCCACCCCTGCATCTAGTTCATCTATATTCTTCCTAAAATATGGCACCAGAGCCACTCATAATGCTACAGATAGGGTGTGATCAAGATAGAGCAACGTGAAAAAGTTACCTTCCTTATCCTCTTTTAACTTAGTTTGATAGCAGTGGGAGAAGCTAGGTGGTTCAATGGAAAAAGCAAGGGGCTTGGAATCAGGAAGACAAGTCCATGAGTTTGAATTCAACCTCAAATTCTTATTAGTGGTGTGACCCTGACTCTTTGCCTCAGTTTCCTCCTCTGTAAGGTAAGCTGAAGGAAAAGGTAAACCACTTCAGTATCTTTTCCAAGAAAAGTCAAAAATGGGGTCACAAAGAGTTGGACACAATTGAATCTACTGAACACACAATAACAGTATTAACAGCAGTAGTAATAGCAGTAGAACAATAGTGGTAGTAATGTTAGTAGTAGTGGTAGTAATAGTAGTAAAGTTAGTGGTAGTCGTAGTAGTAGTAGCAAGAACAGTTGTTTTTTTTTCATTTTTTTATCTGAAGATCATCTGGGGCCATGGGTGATGGGAGAGTCAGGGGCTACCTCACACTGCTGATTCATATTGAACTTCCCATCCACTAAATCTCTCTAGTCTTTTTCATATAATTTATTGTTTCACCTGATCCTGGATTAGAGATTTTTCAATCCAAGATCTTTTATCGTATCTTTTATTCTTCCGAAAACTTAAGTATCAATTTCCTTTGCTTCCCGTATCTTGGTGGTCTTCCCTTCCTAGTTAGATCATCAGAACCAACTGACAACAACTGTAGCCCACATTGAGCAGAAAGGTCCAAAAGGGGGGTATAAGCAATGCCTCTGTACGAAGGACATGTTGCCCTTGCCTTGAAGAGAGATTCCTTTTGTATAATATTGATGTTATAGTATAAATTACTCTTCTGGTCCTCTTCCTTTCATTCTGTGTAAGTTCATGTAAGCTGTGTTTTAAAAACTATTTATTTTCTCATTTCTTATGGTATAGAAGTGCCCTATCATACTCACATGCCACAATATATTCAACCTTTCTTCAAATGATGGACATCTCCTTAGTTTCCAGTTCTTTGTTACCACAGACATAGCTGTTATAATTTGTACATACAGGACCTTTTTCTCTTTCTTTGATCTCTTTTGGGCACAGGTCTAGCAGTGGTATAGCTGGGTCAAAGGGCACATACTGTTAAGTAACTTTTTGTGTATAATTCCAAATTGCTTTCCAGAATTGTTGTACTCATTCACAGGATATATCGACATGCCTATTTTCACATAGCCCTTCCAAAATTTATCATTTTCCATTTTTGTCATCCATGACACCCTGATAGGTATGAGAATTTCAGAATTACTTGCATTCCTCTAATTAGTAGTGACTTGGAGTATTTTTCCCCCTATGGTTATTGAAAAGTCTGGATTTCTTCCTTGGTGAACTATTAGTTCAGAAATGTCTCTAGACCATTAATCAACTGGGGAACAGTTTGTACAATGATAACAACATTGTAAAAATAACAACTTTCAAAACTGTATGAACTTTGAACAATATAATGACCATTCCTGATTCTAAGGGTCTAATGATGAATCAGACTCTCCATAACAGATTTAGGGTGCAGAGTTTTTCATACACACATAGATGTATACGTATGCATATGTTTTCACATATACATGTATAGATGTATGCATATAGATATGCTTTAATATGTGTGTATTATAGATATATATCTGTAAAAGATTGGAAAGAGTGTCTGGGTAATTAATAATTTTACTAATAAAGCCAGCATATTATTAATAAAAGGATGGTCTTTTGGCTCTCTCTTAAAGCAAAGACAAATCATAGAACCCAACTCAATGCTTATATGCCCTTGGAAGAGTGGGTGTTCCAGTAGATGGCAATCAACTCTGAATGGTTAACAATGAGAAGAATCAATATTATAATGAGAGGTGGGCCTATTCTAATGAGGGGCTGGGGGAATATGACTTTGATTATGCCATTTACTTCCAAATCACCCAGCCTCAGGCAATCTAATCAAAGAATTTATCCCTACCCAAAGTGAGTAGAACACAATGGGCTTCCCATAGGGTCTGAACAAAATTAAGGAGAAAATTAATCCAATCTCATTATCAGCAATGTCTTTCAGATGCTCCTTTGGCTTAGTAGAGAATAAAGCTTCAGAGAGGGATAAATCCTGTGTCTCCCCAATTTTAAGAATTCATTATTTAATAATTCCTCTCTCCATATTACATACTTATGTATATATATGTATAAAGGCACGATTTGTTTTGCTTGACTATTCACATTTGTTACAAGATATTTCTTTTTTTATTAATTTTCTAATGGGGTAGATAGTGGGAAGGATGGAAAATAGATATATATACATACATATGCACATGTGCACGTGCGTGCATACACACACACACACATATATATGGGGGGTAGGAAGGGGGAGGGAGAGGAAAAGAGGGAGGGAGAGGGAAAGAGGGCAGGAAGGTGCTGTCATGTACTTTCAGATGAGGTCACTATATTTTATAAGATTCCCCCTCATTTTGAAAGAAACATCTTAAAAAATCATTTCTGAAAAGTATATAATAGGATTTTTAACAAGTAACTTAGCAAATCAGCTGTACAATTTAAATTCAGATTTCCCACACAGGTCACCTATCTTATAAAATAAGATGCCAATGTAAGAAATCACTATTCCATAAAAAAAAAAAAAATCCGTCTTCAATGTGATAAAACATATTGAGAAGATTCTCCTGCCTTGTTGCCATGAAAGAATTTTGGGATCAAGGAAATTTGATCAAAAAACAATGCAGTCATTTGTGTGCTCCAGTGGAGCACACTCCTGTGGAGAAATCAAGCATTTTTGGCAGAGCCCCTGTGCTGAGTTCATGGAAGAGGAGGCACAAGAACTACACAGGATAGGAAGGCATAGATTGGTTATGATCTGAATTGTTGGAGTGAATATCATTATCAAGGAGATTATGGGTCCTTTGGAGCATTTGAGTACAGTGTCTTGAGCATGTCTCTCAATATTAACCAGCTAACTTAGCATATGCATCTTTGCCTTCTACATACTGTTTTAAAGAGAAAAACAAAGTAAAATGTCCAGAAGTCACTTGACTTTTGGAGTGGAGTTTGTTCTAGAGGTCCCAGTGACTAATAGAATCACACTTCAATATGTCAAGGATCTATAATAGGTCCTCCACTAGGAAAAATTACAACCTATCTGTGGCTTAGTCTTTGCAAATTGCAGTGGTCCAAACATTCAGTTTTTCCAAGCCAAACTAGGATATTCTTTATCTTAGATGCATAAAATCTATGACAGTTTTCTAGCTTGCCAGAACCACTAAGAACTTGTATTCCAATGCCTTTGAGAGCTTAGTGCTACCTTTTTTTTAAAAAATGAGACATTGGAGTAGGATGAAAGTGGAGAAGAACCACAGAAATATAAAATCTTATAGTTCAAGGGGATATTACAGGCTATATACTTCAACTTCTCAACTCCTAAATCAGTCCCTTCAGTAAAGTCCCTGATAGGTGGTTGCTTACCCTCCATTTGAACAACTGTCAGGGGTAGGAAACTCAATGTTATGAAGTAGTACGTTTCAGTATTGCTTAATGTAACTGTTTAAAAGTTTTCCTTCTACTGAACTGAAATTTCCATTCCTAAAACTTCTACTCATTCTTCCTTGTTCATAGTATCGTACCATGATTCTAATCCCTTTCATATATGTTGTTGAGTTGTTTTAGGTGTGTCTGTCATAGAGAGTGACCCCATTTGGGATTTTCTCTGCAAAGATAAAGAAGCAATTTTGCTGTTGCCTTTTCCAGCTCATTCTACAGGAGGAAGTGAGTTAAACAGGGTTAAGTGATCTGCTCACAGCTAGTAATTATTTGAGAATGAATTTGACCTCAGGTCGTCATGACTCCAGGGCTGGCTCTCTATCCACTGTGCTATCTTGACAGACAATGAAATATCTGAAGGTGACTATTGTATTAGTTTAGATCTTTTTCAGCATGTAGTGTATCTTCAGTCTGTTCTCATCCATGCAATTTACTGTTCTTTATTGAGTGCTGAGAAAATACTCAGATTAAGTCTTCAAGAAAATGAATTTGTATATTATTGCACAGAAAATTGGGAGCCATAGAAAGGTTTGGAGCAGAGGTGTGACATGATCAGAAGTTATTATTATAACAAAATCTAAACTGTGATTTGTTCTTTCATTAAATGTTGTGATGGCGAGCGAAATACGATCTTTTGCTGTTTTTGGTTTACTAGAATTGATTGAATCTTGCCTTTATCAATCAAGAGTTTTTACTAGGAGTAAAGTACAGAAATAAGAGTTTCTTTAGATAGAAACAGTACATGTGTTTGTATTGTTAATTATTTTAATGTGATTAAAGATCTTCCCCATCCATTAATGGGCCTGTCCATTAAGGGGAGTTTGATTAGGGAAGATTTATGGGAAGGCCAAATCCTTTTGTTAATGAGGCACTTGTTCTCAAGGGTTATGATGCCCTCTGGTTCTAAAAAGGTATCACTCTGTGTTGAGGTTTTGCTTTGTGGATTAGTGGAAGTGTTGTTTGATCAGATGAGAACTTTAGGAAGCTGCTAAGGAGCCTCCCCCACTGTGGAAAACCTAGATGTTGGTACTTCCTTCTCTGGTAACTATGGTCAAACAGCTGGACCTGTCTGTTGGTGGTCAGACAGAGGAAGCCATGTCTATTGATCTTTGATTTCTCTGTATTTTCTTTGAAATTCAGGGTGTTGACTCCACTGAACTAGGTGAATCATATCTGTGCTTGGTTAAAGGAATGATATATGTGCTTGATTAAAGTGATTGTTAACCCCCTCAAAAGTTTCCTTTCCTTCTAGAGAAGCAGATCAAAGAATCTGTGATAGCAAGCCCCCTTGTATATGTTGGGGGGTTTACTGATATAAATGTCATAGGACATACAGTGCTGACTTTAGGGACCAGGCAAATTGGGCTCAACTACACCTACAAAATATACTTGCTATGTGATCTTTGGGCAAGCCAATTCATATCTTGATTTTCTAACCAACTCTGTAAGACGAAGTTTCAGAAGGGGTGTTGACCTGCTCTGGCAGAGAGAGTTCCTCATAGTGAGCTCTCCTTGTTAGTGTAGTCAATTTTTTAGTCTCTGTTCTTTCATGTATTGTTTGTTTATTTTAAGAAAGGATGCATACTAGGTGCCATACAAAGCCAAAGAAACATTGTCCTTGCTTTTGAGAATTTTCAACCTAGTAGGTAACATAAAATGACTATAAAATATATCAATACAAAGCATTATATGACTCGAGTCATGTGTGTGGTACAAATTAAGAGATGTGAAAATGATAAATAAGGGAGAGATCATTGCTGACCTGAGTGGTCAGTGAAGGGAATTTGGAAAAGATTACATTTGAGCTGAACTTTAAAGAATTTCATTGGACAGAGCAGGCAAATGGTACTGCATGAGAAAAAGCAAAAAAAGTGCAAGATTATGTGTGCTCATGAACAAAATGAATGGTCTCTGTTAGATTGAAATTAGGACACTTGAAGGAAAATAATATGATATCCTTACATCCTCCTTATCCTACATATTGAAACAATTGACAAGGGTGGGGAAGAGAGAGAGAGAGAGAGAGAGAGAGAGAGAGAGAGAGAGAGAGAGAGGGAGATTGATTTGTGTAGGGGGTAATTTATAATTTTCTGAGCACTACAGTTTCTAACTCATGGTTTTAGAGGATTACCTAGCCATTGATAAAAATTATTATGTCTCTGGGTAGAACCTGAGTTTTCTAATTACAATTTTTTTCCTCCTAGCCACTGTGGCATGATGTGTCTCTGGCTCTGTCTCTGTCTTTATCTTTCTCTGTCTTCCTATCTCTGTCTCTCTTTAAAAACAAATATTTAACTTACCCCACCCCCTCCCATTTGGTCTGTGTATAGTAATGCTAATGACTGCTTGGATTCTCCAAGCCTACCCAGAGGTACTTAAATATAATAATCGTGTTGTTATACAAATGGAGATTAATTGTATTTTTGTCAAGCTTTTATATTTGTATAACATAATGATACAGATGAGAAGCACACTGCTTTGGTCCCAGAAATAAAGAGAGCATCAGACAATGGAATGAATCATCATGCCCCAACCTTTGTAATTCCATGATGGAGCCCATCTTGACATGAAGGCTTTCCACTGGAAAAAAGGGCCTACTGTTGCCATCTGCTGGAAACTGCTGAGAACTACAGGAGAAGTAAGGGCCATGGTTGTAGGGGTGGGGTTGTGGGGTGGATGTAAGCACATCTCTGGCTAGAAGCTGTGGAGAGCTGTGGTGTAGGTGACCCGAAAATCCTAGGAACCCTTAAAGGCTCATGGAAATAACAATTTCGTGCTGAGTTTGTTTGGAACATCAGATATAAGTTCTATTACTTTTTCACCTGAAGTATATATATATATATATATATATATATATATATATATATATATATATATATATATATATATA
>CM053769.1:614100146-614281526 GCA_028658325.1 Potorous gilbertii | reverse complement strand
CCAAGTATACCAGGGACTTCCATGGCATGTGAGACACCTTGAAACCAAGGGTACATCAATGGATATGGAGGTGGGGATTTACTGCTATTCTTAATAGTTATAAACTGTTAAACATGAATCTTATTTTCCAAGACTCCAAGTCATCCACATCATAAGGTGCAGGACCAGGTCATAGGACTCCCAAATCAATTGTCCTGTAGAATAATAATTGATGTTATCTCTGAAGTCATCTAACATTTCTGATCATTCTTATTCTCTCTAGAATCTGGTGTCCATACCCGCTATTCTTCTCAAACTGCTCTCTTTGAAGTCGCCAATAACGACTTAACTGATGACTCCAATGGCTTTTTCTCCATCTAGATATTGAAATGCCAGAGTGAGCCTCAGTGGAATGAATGGGCCTGGATAAAGTCTTA
Source organism: Potorous gilbertii (assembly GCA_028658325.1). NCBI lineage: Eukaryota > Metazoa > Chordata > Mammalia > Diprotodontia > Potoroidae > Potorous > Potorous gilbertii. Next base: position 614,281,110 of record CM053769.1, on the reverse strand, counting down.
TTCTTCTTCTACCATTTCCACCCCTATGCCATTGTGTAGGTCATCCCACATGCCTTAAATACATCACCTCTGGTCCACTGTCTATCAGTATTCTTCCTTTTTGTTAAAAGCTTGGTTTGTCTGCCACCACCATACTCGTAAACATAATATGATATTTATATGTAATTTTACACATAGAAGTTCATTTATCATAGGAATCCTGTAAGATAGGTGTCAAAGGTATTATTATTCACATTTTGCAGATAAGAAACTAGAGGCTAAGATATCTTAAGTAACTTTTCTGTGGTTACATAGCTAATGAGTATAAGAGAAGAAATGTTTATTCAATGTTATTTAATCTATGTCCATACCCTACATATTATGCTACCTCAGTGAAGCCTCCACAACAATAAAATTATTCACATTTCTTTTCACATTACTCATGCCTCTTTGTATTTATTCTTTGGTCTCATCACATTCTACTACTTTTGTACATGCTTTATCCTCTTCAAAAAAAATTTAAATAGCACACCTGATTTTAGTCTAGACTTTGTTGCTTTCTGCTAAAGTTTGGCAGAAGAGAAGAATTTTTAGCCAGTGGCTCTTAAGTTCTTCCCAGATTTTCTCAGTTGTTTCTCAGCCTGTGACTCAGAATCTTTTCTTTTTAAGTTGATCTATGCCAGAAGATAATAGAGACCTGTACAATGGCCAGATCTACTATTTAAACTATTCTTAGAATTAATAATAATCAAATTAATAAATTTGACACATCTCTGAACTCTTCTGTTAACATCAAGACTTCTTGGGCCTCTATTATCTCCCTTTAGAGTCTTTTGCTTAAGCCATCTAACATGGTCAGAAATTCATTTAGAACTTAGGTTTTAGGCATTGTTGCAAATGGTAGTCTCTTTGACTGGCTGCAACTGTGGAAATGGAACTAGAAGTACCTTCAAAGGACCTTAGTTGACCTTAGTCAAATCTCTGTTTTTGCTTCTGTCTCTGAGTTTAACTCCTTTGCCAGAAGTATCTCATGAAAGACAATGCTATAAGGAAAAGGTCATTGGGCTATTTCTATCCTTAGTTGAAAGCATGGTCCCACAAAAATGGTGCTCTATATATTTGCTTCAGCGATGGTTCTTTCCTGTTTGGAGTGAAGGAGATTAATCTGAAAACTCCAAGCATGTGAGTCTCAAAAGCCCAAGAGAGTGAGCATCTGTGAGTTTGAAAAGCCTTGAGGTCTAATTTTATAACCAGCTCAGCATTAATTTCCCCAAGGAACAAGAAATGTCCTTCGGAAATAATCTACAAGACTCAGCACAATGAAAGCTGAGACTCATTTGGCAGTGATGCTACATTTAGATATGAACTTGATGGGATCAATGCTATCCGGAAACTATTAAATCTAAGCCTATTCCCCTCAGAGATCAATAGGTTGTGATAGGGGAGACTATATCCCAAAGGTATTGGGAAGACATTTTGTACTTTGTTCCTACTGTGTCTTTGAAGTAAACTTCCTTTTATAAAAGTGAAATTGCTGTTAAGTGGTTAAACAGAACTGGTGGTCTAGTCAGTGGTGGCTGACAGAAAAAGAAACATAACTGATGGGGGAGTGCAAGCTAAAAGCACTGAAGAAGAGTTGCCCTCAGCTCTGCAGCATGCCCTTAGGAGGTTGAGGAGGAGATGTCATATCCGGAGTCTGAAATAGTTGGCGCCAGAACATACTTAGTACACTCTGAAGGATCCTCCTTTTAGAGGAAAAAATTCTATTTTTCCTTTCTCAAATACTCTGGCCATCTCTTTCATAGACTGGCTAGAATTTTCTTATTGTCTCTCCGCATTCTCCTCAGTTCTGGAACCTTGAATCATGGTCAAATTAATTCTGCCATTTTCCCTGCATGGGACATGTCAATCTACTTATCTATGGTCTAATTCGTTATCCTAATAACTTTCCTACTGAAGTGTTTCTCTGACTGCTATTCACCTTTGTGTGTGATCTCTCCCATTAACGTATAAACACCTTGAAGGGAAAGACTGTCTGTTTCATGTAATTGCATCCCCAGATAGTGTTTGACGTATACTTAGTGCTTAATAACTGCCAGTATCATAAAGCATTCTTTCATTTATTATTTTTAAGGGTCAAAAGACATAATGTGAGAGAACAATACACATATTGTTGTTACTATTATTTTAAAATAAAAGGGCAAAAGCTAAGATCCCGAAATCTAAGCCCATAGACAAGATCCTCAGCTTTGGTCAGTGGTAGCAGAAGGGATTAATTTGAAAGGTAAAGAGAAGCATGACGCTTCTTATAGTTTATATTTCACCATTCAGTGAAACAATTCTGTAAATTGACTACTTACTGGAGAGAAGAACCAAAAGCAAAATTAATCAGCACTTCCAAAGCAGTATGGTACAATGGAAATAAACATCAATGATAACAACTCTGGAGTCAGAGAGCCTGAGTTAAAATCCTGACTGTCACTTAGCACCTGTGTGGCCATGGGCAGGTCACTTAAACTCTCTGTGCCTCATTTCCTTCATTTGTCAAATTAAAGGTTTGGATTAACTGATCTCTATGTCTTCCAACTCCAGATGCATGTTCGTTACTGGGACCTGAACAGGAAAGAAAACCTGAAACAACCAGTTCCAAGGACCCCAAGTTGGACACTCTAGTATCTTTGTAGGAAAACGTGGGCTTCACCACTGCAGGTCTATGTTTATTCTCTAGCTAAGAGATCAAAAGGCAACTTTCCAGTCTCATATTTCTCCCTAATTACTCCAAGTACTTTTTCATTGCTCTATTATTCTAGAAGATTCCTCACTAGGATCTTACATTTCTAATCAAACACCTCTATTATCAGTGCAAAGTTTTGCAAGGAATTCTAATCCAACACTCAGGAATATTTTCTCTCTCTACAAAACAGACTGACTCGCCACCAATATATGATGTTTACTCAAGTATTCAGGGATCCTACTCTTTATTACCAGTTTGTACTGAATAGAAGTAAACTTTTCTATAGCAGTCTATAGTTAAGTTACCAGGGTTCCCTTTGGAATTTTTCTTATGAATGGGAGTCACATGGGCACTATGCCAGTTCCCTAACACAGTGGTTATTTGTAAAGGCATTTTATACATTTTGGTCAACAGTTCCAAAAGTTCACTCGAATTCCATCATCAAACCTGTGTTCTGCTTGTATTCTGATATTATTTGGCTTAGGAAATTGTCATTTATATTTTTGGAAAAAATTTCCTTCATCATATTAATCTAACGAGATATTCATTCTGTCAATCTTTGCTTTCAAAACTGCCATTCCTATTAATATTAATTTTCCAATTTTGTAGCTTCTTCAATATTAGTATTTGAAGTTCAATTTTAAAATTCTTTTCAGATGGTATTATCATATTTTTATAACAGAAATAAAGAAATTTCATATGTAAAAACATGGAAATCCCACACAGTCCTCATTTGTCCCTTCTTTTGAAAATATTTTAATGGTATTTTTATACCAGTTATTTTCTGACAATAGTTCTCTTTTCCCCTTTCTACCAGTAATATCTGTTTTATTATGAAGAAAACATAATAGCAAAACCGATTGACAAATAAACCTTGAAAGAATATGTAAAATTCCATACCATTATTCTTCCATCCCTCTAGTAAGATAAGTGTGTTTCATCATGTATTTGTTGGGGCCAGTTAATCTGAGTTGTTCATCTTTTGATATTGTTTTCATTTTGTAGTTATTTTGTATGTTATTCTCCTTGTTCAGCTTAATCTGTATGTATAACTTCATCCAAGTCTTCCATGCTCTTCTAAATACCTCATACTTAGAATTTCTCACATTACAATAATATTCCATTATATTGGTTTACTATAGTTTTATTCAGTTGTTGCTCAGCTGATGGACACCCACATTGTTTCCAGTTTCTTGCTGCCACAAAAGACACAATTCCCATTATGCTTTCTTTGTCCAGTATTTTTTAGACCATTAATAAAGCAAGTAATTTCTTCTAGGTACATACATCCACTAGGTTAAAACATTTTTAAGGCCCCGAGTTTAGCCCAGATTAATTTTCAGAAAGGGAACAATGCCTAATGAAGCAGAGCAAGATCCATCATATATGTAACTGATAGAAAGTTATGCTAGTGTTATGGAAAGAGGATTACTCCCGGGCTATTCAGTACCTTCTCATGATCTCTTTCTTGTAATAAGCACAGAGACTCAGTGAGAATGGATTCAAGCAATGGGAAGCTACATAGGATAAACAAAGAAGTCCTTGTGGAAGATGCCACTAAATATTACATATATACATGAGCCAGCTGGTCCCTAACACTACTATACTGACAGATAAAAATTAAAGTCATTCTTTGTTCCTTGCCCAGTTTAAATCATCTTCAGAGTAAGTTCAGAGGCCCCTGGATTCTTTCCCAGACCTTGACTCCTACTTTTCCATTTGGGATAATGTCCCTCTCTAGGGATGCCAGGAGTAGTGGAAGTTTAAATTCTAGGCCCTAAGATAAAACATCAGAAAGGGATCCTTTAGCCTCCCAACTGCAAAAAGAGCAGGGTCTCTAATGGGGATGAAACTGTCTTTGCATGGAGCCTTCTTCACTCCAGTTGCTCCTTTTGTGGTACTAATGACACCAGTATGGCTGAAATCATCAGAAAATGCTACTTTCTTTCAAAGACCTCTATAATAGTTCTAAGAACCCTAAACTGAAACAAGTCTGTACATTGCACTTTATGTGGTAGGAAGGAAAATTACTTAGGAGTAAGTCCACAAATATAGTGTGTAATCTCCTTGGGTATAGGGATTTGTTACTTTTTGTCTTTGTATCTCCAGTGCCTAGCACAGAGCTTAGTACAAAGCTGGGCATTTATAAATGCTTGTATCCTTAGAAATTAATATTTCCAGAAGCTCCATATTAGGTGTAGACAGGTAAATTCATGCTATCTGTGGTATCTGCTCCTTAGGCTGTGATATGTATGGGTACTGATGCAGCCACATCCTTCTACACTGACTTTTTTGGAACCAATCACAGGTGTCCCTGGATGCCTTGGCTGCCTGTGGTAATGGACTCAGCCAATAGCTATGGAACTAAATGAAACTAATTAGCTCTTGCTGGGATTCAATTCAAAAAGTCCATATTCAGTGCCTACCGCAGCTGGGCACCAGAAGTACGCAGCTGCCTGGAGTGCAACACACAGGTAAAATAATGGGCACTTATAATGTTACCTTTAATAAATCACAGTTTTTAAAGCCAGAAATTTTGCTTCCCATGGCACAGAGGTGTTTATTTTGTGATAAATCAAGTCAAATGTTTTACATAAGAGGTTCAAAACTTCCAATGGGCAGGAACACCCAGGAGGTACAATTTTCATGCTTTTCCCAAATGCCTCCTCCTAGCTTTGGTTCTTACCTGAAACCCAGATACTGTTCTTTGTCAAGGAGCATACACTTTGTTTTAATGAGTGTGTTTGAAAGTTAGTCCTGTTAAGCCAGTTTACTCTTTTTTTTCTCCAGTGAAAATATATTAAGAAATATTTTAAGGCACTATGCTTAAATTCCAAGGAAGATATAAAGGAGTATAAGATTTTTCTGTTCCTAAAGAATTTATACCTGGGAGAATAGATGAGTTCATGTCATGTTCATGACATGATTTAAAAGTTTACAATCTGTGAATTAGTCCAATTATTTTGGAAAGAAATTTGAAACTATCCTCAGAAAAGTTACTAAGCCTACACCTTGACAGTGTTACCGTTATGAATCCTATAACTCAAAGAAGCAAAAAGAGGAAAAGGACCTATATGAACAAAAATATGTATAGTAGTTATTTTGTAGTAGTAGTAGTAGTAGTGGTGGCGGTGGTAGTAGTAGTGGTAGTAGTAGCAGCAGCAGCAGCACTTGGACAAATTATGTTATATGAATGTAATAGAATACTATTGTGCCATAAGAAATAATGAAATGAATGATTTCAGATAATTCTTGAATACTTGTAGTAAGTGATTCAGAGTAGAGTGAGTAGAACCAAAAATTTACATAATGACAACCCCATTTTAAAGACAACTCACTTTAAAAGATTTTAAGAAGTCTGATCCATGCAGTGGTCAATCAGGAGTACAGCAGAGTAATGAGGAAGCATGCAACTCACCTCCTGAAAGAGAAAAAGATGTGGAAAAAAACAAGTAAACCCAATCAATGTATTGAAACAATCTGAAAAACACATGTCATTTCTCACCCTTTGGACCTCCCACCTTTGCAAAGAAGTGGGAGTAGGTGTCTTCTCATAGCTCTTCTTTGGGACCAAGCTTGCTCTTTGTATTGTTGACACGTTGATTTCCCATGTTTTGTGGTGGTCATTTTCCTGCTATCTTATCCATGTAGTAAATTCACCATTGGCCTGGGTTCTGGTGACTCCTTTGACTCCTGGACTTTTGACATCTCCATCTCCTAATGGTTTGAAGCTCATAAGATTGCTGTGGAGTTTGAGACTCCTTCACCTAAGAGAACAGAATAGGTACAACAGACATGAGTATCAGCAGGGCCATACGTTCACAGGCTGCATGAAAGTGGTCTCATGGAGGGATTAAGGCGTGATACTGCTCTACCTGCTACAAAACTTGCATCAGTCTTTACGTCCTCACTACAACATAGTCAGGCAAGAGGAAAAAAATGTTTTGAATTGATTAATACCTTTTGGGTGCATTCTCCATTCTGTGTCAGCAGCCTGCCTCTCTTCTTTGTGTTGAAGAAGAATTTTGTGTGCTCTGCAGGCAAAGTGGGCATTGCATCAGTAGAGCACACCGTATGTTCATAAAGACTGACCTCACTGGTCAGCCCCGACCCCACACCATTATAACTAAGTACAGAAAAAATCATCCATGTTAAGTCCACTCATTTGGTAATTGAGATGCATTGAATAGAGTAGGCTGATTATATTGAAAAGAAGGAAGGAAGGTGGTTAAACATTTATTAAGCATCTACTATTTGTCAGGTGCTTTGCTAAGTGCTTTATTAATATTATCTCATTGGATCCTCACAACAACTCTGAGAAGTAGGTGTTCTTGTTAGCTGCATTTTATAGTTGAAAAAACTAAATTAAGTAGTGATTTGCCTAGGGTCACATAGCCAAATTTGAACTCAAGTCTTCCTCATTCTAGGTCCAGTACTCCACCTATCACTCAATTTAGCACATATTAAATGACTACTCTTTGACAAGTGCTGACAAATTATCAGTATGAAAATGTTAGAATCACTTTAATTACTTAAGCAAATAATCACTTTATAGACATTTCAAAGAATAAATTAAAGGCAAATGATTGCTATGTAAGGGTAGTCAGTGGATCAATGACTGAAATGATCTTAAAATGTTTTCTTCCTGGAATTAAAATTACTATCATCACAGTACTTATTAGCTTTTGAATTTTCATTAAAATTCAAATTATTCAACATGTCTAATGTTTCAACCTACTGTTTAACTCATCTGCATTAATTTAAAAAAAGAAAATATCTTGTTATAAAGTGAATTTTTTTAGGATACTGATTCTAAAGATCATTTTTTTATAGTTAAATTTTAAAGCTTCAGAGAAAAATGGAATTTCTTTAAGCATCTCTTTATTTTTGTGCTTTCCCTAGTATTAGATATTTGAAGATGTTGATCGGTGAGAAGTTAAGCAAAAATTATACCTGAATTTTGAGTCAAGGAAGTGCTAGATTAATACCTAATCCTTTACATAACAGTAAAGTCCATGTTTCTTATGGTGATCCATAGTTATGGAGGAAAAAATACAGGAACAAAGCTTAAGCTTATCAAAATTCCAATGTGTATGAGTTGTTGTAATGTGATTAGTAGGGTGACCTAGAGGGGAAAAAATATATGGATACATCTTTTCACATCTTTCCATATGAGAAGGGGGAGAGCATGGTGAATCTGGTACAACTGAAATAATAATTAATCAAAGAGCAATGATGTGTTTCTGATGTTCTCAGTACCTTTGTAGTATGTATTAAGCACCTATTTTGAATTAGCAGAATTTCAAAAGTTATCATTTTAAGGAATATTATAGACTAAAAAGTTACAGTAGAAAAGATATTCCTGAGGCTTAGCATAACTACTCACATACGTGCCTTAAAGCTGTGTCACATAGTATAGGACCTCAGAATTGTAAAGTACTTCAGAGTCCATGCGATCCAAATTATTCCTGAACAAGAATCCCTTTTACAATATCACCAACTAGTGTTCGTTTCATCATTGCTGGCTGATTATGAATGAGGAGGAAATAGCTCGTGACAGTGTATTTGACTTTCAGATAACTTTATTAGAAAGGTTTTCTTCATATAAAGATAAAGGTAGTCTTTGTATCTTTTACCCACTGTTGTGTATTTTTTCCACTGGGGCCAAGCAGAACATGTCTAATGCCTTTTGCATTTGACAATACTTGAAACCCTTGCCAAAGCATATGTTTTCCCATAATATAATGATACAACAATGTAATATAATGTAATGTGATATGATGCAGTACAATACAATATAAAATATGATAATATATACATATAAAATATGACCATATATATGGGTGTAAGTATGCATACATGTATTTGTATATGTATATCTATCTATCTATCTATCTATCTATCTATCTACCTATCTACCTGTATGTCTCTCTATCTATCTACCTATCTATCTAGATATATAAAATCTATTTCAAAATTTCCTCTTCAAATTATCCTTGTGGGTACAGTCTCCAGATTCTTTGCCATCCTGGTAACCCTCCTCTCGATAATATTTTGAGCTGCTTTTGTAGAATCAAAATAGGAATTCTGAGTTTTTTGAGGTAATATAAAGTGATAAAGTATTCACCAAATGTATCTCAAAATCAAATACAAAGGCCACAACTTTCTCCAGATACTTATGAGTCTGTATCTTAGGAGATAGGTTGGCCTAGAGTCCAGTCTCTAAGTTCCCTTACAGCTCTAAATCTATGATCCTATGACCCAGGATTTGAATCTCAGTTTAGGAAATGTTGACCCTGACCAGAGACTCACTCATCAGATGTGCAGTCCCCAGCTATGCTCACTTGTTACTGGCTCAACTCCCTCTCTGAATCGTTTCTCTCTTTACCAACAAGCAAGTGTGCTTCTCTTACTTCCTACTGCCTCCTCTCCCCACACCTCACCACCTACTTAATATATCCTCATCATGTGTTTTTCTTCTTTTTCTATTATTTCTTCTTAATAAAATCTTCTTTTTCTACTCATATTTTTTTTCTTCAATTCCTCAAGAGAAGGGACCATCTAATTTTATGGCATTTGTATTCTTAATGCTTATCACATTACCTGGCACATAGTATGCCTATGCTTTATCTGTCTTCTGTTTTTTTAGCCATGTCACCTTGAGTAAGAATTTAGCCTCTCTGAAATGAAATTTCCATCTTTGTAAAATGGGGATGAGGGTGACGTTTGCTCTATTTGCTTCATAGATTCGTTTTGAAGATCTAGTGAGAAGATGTATATATAATGGTTTGTAACTGCAACACGAAGTTGAAGGTGGTACAGTATTAGACTAAAACATGCCTTGATAGAATGGTAATAACAAGAATTTAATTAAGTTGGTAAGAGTCATTTGATCATTTACGTAAATAACACATGCCTTAGCCCAACAAAAATACCAAAAAGCACTCCCTCTCAAAAAACCCTTCCCTAAAACCCACTTTCAGAAAAGTCACTTTTTAATCTTGTAAACACTTAAAAGTTCTTGACTTACTATATATTTAAAAACTGGATATTCCTTATATCCAGGTGAAATTTCCATCTAGGTACTATGCACTAGATTTCTTGCCAAAGAAGACTAGAGAAATATTCTTCTTTAAAAAAAATACTTCCTCTAGACTAAAATGAGGATGCTGCTTGGCAGAGATCTATAAACCCTAAAGTTTATGAAATTCACGATTACTTAGAGTTTACACAGGTTACCCACAGTCTTTCAGAAGGAGAATGCCAAGGTGGTCGTTATTATTTGGTATACTTAGAAGGAGTCCTAGGACTGATTTTCATGAGTGAGGCCAGGGGTGGGGCAGGAGAAAAGCAAAAGTAGATTGTGGTGACAATTCGGGGTCTTTAGCGTAAATTCTAAAAGTTTTCCAAACCCACTGTTCTATGCTAAATTTGTTCTTGATTCATGTAATCCTACAAAATGGCCAGATATTTTCATCATAAGCAGCCTTGTTGGGCTGAATAGACAGAACCATTGATTCAGATAGAGGGTTTATTGGGGGAAAAAAGGGAAAGATCTCAGAAATATTTTAGGTTTTATTAAAATTGTAGTTATAACTTGGCAGTACCTTTCTTTCAAGGAACCAACATACCTCTTCTGTGAAACATGGCAGGAAGTGTACTATCTGTATTGTTATAATATTGAGAAATTAAGACAAGATGAAATGAAATGACTGGCTTTGGGACACGGAACAGCTGTTTATCATGCAATATCTTTGAGGTGGTTCCCAGAAGGCTTCAGAGAAAACATGAGTCTTAAGAACAGATAGAGGATACAGAGAGATAGCATACAGAGGGCCAGATAGAAGTTATTCCAGCTGTTGATTCAGCCAAGAATAAGGCTTGGAGCTCTTCTCTTAAGTCTAGTACTGTATCTATGACACCAAGGATGAGCCATCTGTAGGATGGGTGCAACTTAGTGGTGTCTGAAGCAGTTGGTGGTGGCATTCTACCTCTTTTATTTTTATTTCTCTCTTTTCCCCAATTCCTCTTCTACTTTCCAATTCCTTTTATTTTCACCTTTTGTAATTTAGGCAAAGTCAAATGAAGTGTCTTGAAGTTCTGCCTATTCCCTAGAAATATTGTTTCACATCACAGTCTTTTATTTAGAGGCAAAAGTTGAGCAAAATGTTAAAATTGTCTCTACTAGAACTGACCATTCTCTAATCAACTGCTGGATGAAACAAGAGATAAAAAGGCTCATTGTTGGCTGAGATAATAGTTTTATTAGAGTTAGGATATTGACTTTTCAGTAGGCACTATCACATTCAGAGGGGGCTGCTAGACCGAGGCAAGGAATGATAAATATCAATAAAGGTTCTGGGTATTCTTATCTATGAGCAACTGGAAACCTTTTATTTTAACTTGCAGCATTAATTATCTTGAGATTCAAAGCAACATACAATTCTGAAATAACAAACATTTATTTTGTTATTTATTGCATAGTATTACCACAGGAATAAGGGCAGGGACTTCAAAAGTAACATGAAGTATGTTGGAATAGATGCTGTGTTGTTAATACCACCAACCACTACCAATTACAGACTTTCAAACATGATTACTTACTACATAATACTATATGTATATATATATATATATATATATATGTTATATATATAATATATATAAGTGTAAGATATATTTCCTTTCTCTTCTTGGAATCTTTCATGGAAGTCTGGAACTATTCCCTTTGGTCATAAATAAAGTCTATTTACCATTTTTTGTTTTAAATGTTTATTTTGTCTTATGAACAGTGCTAAGCATAGACCTTTGTTTTTCAGGCTAACTACTTAATTTTCATTGTGAGCATCTGTATCTCAGAAGTCAGAAAATGTTGCAAATTAGAGATTAAAGTGTTGTTTTGTTGATCAAATGGACCTCAGAAAGTGATTGAAAATATTAATAATGCATTTTTGGAGAGTTAGTTGTTAAAAATTTGCCAGCTCATCTCTGATTATAAATCCATTGTTATAATCTTTGAGATCATAGGCATGGCTATACCTACAACTCCCCTAAAAGCAGAGGAAAAGGAAAGTTTGACAAAGGAAACAACAGAGACATAAAAAATGTGAATAAACATGAAGGTAGGAACACTTTCATTTTGAATATTATTGCTCAGTAAACACATTTATCTAAAGCATTGGAATATATGATAACTTACATTTCAGAGGCTTTTAAAGATTTTTAAAAGCTTTTTACAAATATACCCACACAATCACTGAAATAGATGGTATAAGCATTATGCTCTCCATATGACAGATGAAGACGTTTCCCATGGTCACTGATCTAATGAGTTTCAGTCTTTGGAATTTCAAAATCACCTTGCCAGGCGAGAAAAGATACTATTTTTAAATTAAATTTAAATTAAATGTAAAATATTATTCTTGAATCAAAAAATCAAATTCAATTCTGTTCAGCAAACATTTATTAATCACCTCCTGATGAAAGACATTACATGATGCATTGTAGGTATATAGGAAAAAACCAAACATTTTGATCTCAAGAAACTTCTATTCTACTAGATAAAGATTCAAGCAAAAATCTAAATGTAGTACAAAAAGGATATGCAGTTGCTACTTCATATTTAACAGCTGTTAAATAATTTGTGCATATGGGTCTTTTCCTTCTCTACTTTAATCTCTTTGGTATCTTTTTATTATCTAGCAATGATATCATGGGCTCAAAGGATACATACAATTTAGTGTCTTTGAGAGTATATTATACATACATATATACATATATGTATATATATATATATATATACATACACACATATACACATATACACATTGCTTTCTAAAATCGTTAGACCAATCTATGGCTCTACCAAATGTGTTGTAATTGTGTCATTTCCAAAAACAAGAATTCTCATATACTTCTTTGAACTAACTTAGGGTTAGAAATTGATTGTATTTCAGTCATTCTATGTGACACTTTTTTTCTATTGTCCCAGGATAAAAATACCAAAGCTTGATTTTTCCCTTCTTATATCTGTAAATTGGTTAGGACCTTTCCTCTCAGATCTCACTAGTATACTTACTATGTAATTTGTGTATATGATAGTTTTCCGAATTTTCCTTATCTTCTATTCAACAATAACTTTTAGAAGGGTAAGATTGTGTCTTATAAAAACATTTTATCTTCCTCATCCCTAGAACTGTACACTGAATATAGCAGATGCTTAATAAAAATTTTTGAATGAATGTATGAATTGATGGCTTCAGTTATACTTAAGCCTAATAACGCCAGATACATCAGTTATCATTGTACAAAAGGTATATTATTGGCTCATTGATTTATTTAAAGAATATGCTAGACTGAGAGTCTTATCACAGCATCTCAGTAGGGGAATAGATCTCAGGAGTCATTTAGTGTAAACTCTATTGGAACAGGAAAACCCTGTTCAATAAATGATCCCCAAGAAATGATTATCCAGGCTTCACTTAAAGACCTCCAGTGAAGGACATTATTGCAGTCAGAAAAATCACAAATTTAGACTCCAGTATTGTGTGACAAATTTGGTAAATTCTCCTATCATGTCATTTGTAAATATCTTTAACCATTTGACAAATTTCACATCTATGAGAGAGACAGAGGCAGAGACAGAGATGGAGACAGAGAGAAAAAAATCCACTTTTATTATTTGCAAATATGTCTGGGGAAAAGCTTGGATACTTTTAAAAGTTAAACAAAATTAGCTACAATATTACAAACCTTACAATTAATTTATAATATACAGAATGCCCTGGACTGTAATCAAACTAACAAACCCTAAACTATACCATATTGGTTAGATCGGTGTTAGGATCCCTTTGTACATTCTGTTCAGTTGTCTTATTCTATCTTCATTAAATGTGGGGCAAGGAGGAGAGGAAACACACAGCAACCCAGGTTTTATGTTATATTCCAAATCTGATGCCTAAGAAGCTGAAGCTAACCATTTTGACCTCCATTATCAAGCTTCTTTCATACCTCTCTGCATCAGTACACATTCTGTCTTTCCTGCTTTTTCAGAGATGATGTGACCTTCGTCCTCTGCTCTGGGATTTTGTCTTTGTCCCCTTCTCCTCTGACTACAAGCATGCTTAGCTTAGGTCTTTACAAAGGTAAAACAAGCTATTACTGCTTTCACTTGACTTTTCTATGCCCTGAAACTACAGTTCACCTCAATTCTCTACTCCTTCACTACTAACCATCTAGAATGAGTAGTTTTCCACAGATGGCAAGAGGTGGAAGGGTTGCAGAAATACAGACACATAAATACATTGTTATTATAGCTATGAATGGGCCCAAACATTCTAGAAAGCAATTTGCAATTATGCTAAGAAAGTGACTAGAATATCCATACCCAGAAATTCTACTCCTGCTAGACACTTTAAAGAAATTGAAGGTAAAAAGAAAGCTCCCACATACAACAAATATTCATAACAGGTATGTGTGTGTGTGTATGTCTGTGTGTATGTATGTGGTTGCAAAGAACTGGAAACAAAGCAAATGCCCATAATTTGGGAAATGGCTCAACAAATTGTGGTATATGAATGAAATAGAATATTCTTGCCCTGTAAAAATAATGAATATGATAAATTCATTGAACCATGAGAAGACGTATATGAACTGATTCATAGTGAAGTAAGCAAAATCAAGAAAACACTTGTTAGGACATCAGTATCAACCAGAGTTTCCTTAACTCCTTCTGTCGTCTCAATTAGTCTAGTTATTTTTATAAAAAGGAAAGAAGCTATCCCTAACATTGGATTGACACAAATAGCTAAAGCTAAAGTCCAGAAAAAATAAGAACTACTGAACAAGGGAATGGGGATCTTGACAGAATTACATATACTTTTAATATTTTAATCCTGAGCTGAGGGTTTTGGAATTTGACTATGATATTCCTATGAATTTTCCTCATGGGCTCTCATTTAAGTGGTGATCAAAGAATTTTTTTTCTATTTCTGGTTTACCCCCTTGTTCTAATGTTTTAGGACAATTTTCTTTAATTATTTCTTAGTTTTCTTTGATAATAAATTTCAGTTAGTCTGATTATTTTTATGTTTTCTATTTTCCAGTTCTGATGTTTTTATTATAAATGTTTCATTTTCTCCTCTATTTTTTATTTTTCATATTTTGCTTAATTATTTCTTGTTCTCTTATAATTTCACTGGCTTCACTTTGCCCAATTCTAATTTTCAAGGCATCGTTTTCTTACTTATGATTCTGGATCTCCTTTTCTAATTGATTGACTTTCATAATCTTCTTGTTTTCCTTGGATTACTCTTATTTTTTTAATTTTTTAGTTTTTCCATTCACCTATGTCATTGGATTTTTAAGTCTTTTTTAAAATCTTCTATGAATTCTTTCTGGGCAGGTGACCATTTGATGGTACTTTTTGGCAGTTTCTTTGCTTCAATATCATCCTCTGAAGATGAACCTTGGTCATTTCTATTCCCATAATAGCTTTCTGTGGTTGGATTATTTCTCCTTTTCCTGTGTGGTTTTAGTGTTAATAGCTTAATTTGTGTAATCACCTCTAGCCCTGGGGTAGGGGAGATGATGCCTCTTGCCCCAGATCTTCAGTTCTCCTATCAAGCCTGGAACCAAAGACAAACCTCCAATCTCCTCTAAGTGCCCTCTGCTTCTGCATTCACCAGGCTCTTCACAGCACAGCTGGGTCTGGCATTCTTCATCAGCAGAGGTTCTCTCAATCTTCCAGGGCTCAGATGCCCAACTCCCCTCACCAAGGAGGCATGGGGGTAAAAGTTCCTGTGGCTGGGACATAGGGAGTCTCTTAAACTGACTAATCCCAGGGCTTGCCACTTGTTAAAGTGACTTGAGCTGATTATTAAAACTGACCCTAGCCTGGAGGTGTTTACTTTTCACTGGGACCAAACCTTGTCCTGGGATTTTTCTTCTGATCTTAAATTGTCTCAGCCCCTATTATCTATTTTTACCCACACTTTGTTTTCCTTAAGGTTCTATTTTATCTTTTTTTGAGGAAAAAATCCTGAGAAATTGAAATTTTCTGATCTACTCCACTATTTTCCCAGAATCCTCTCCCTCAGACTTCTTTGAATTAGTTTCACCTGACTCACTGTGGCCCTGCTTTATTGCTCCAAAGCAGTTTCCTGGGACAGGAGGATGTTGCCTCCTCAGAGTTCCATAAGCTCTGGGGAAACAGCTCAAGGTCCTCCTCAGCTGATAGGTAAGGTATATTCTCTTCCGGGACAGCTTGGTTAACTCCTTCCCAGAAAGGGCTTAGGGAACCAAGAAATAGCTTCTTGCTCTCTAATAGCATGGAGGAATATCAAATTATTACCGCATAATTATGGTGAATGTGTATTTACCTGAAGGAAAGGCGATTCCCCTAGCTAACTTGGTGGCAAACTTGAGTTCCTGATGAAGGTAAGGGAGTTATTATTTCAATTCTGATGTTCTGCTAAAAACGTCAATGGTCTTCTCATGCTAAGTCTCTTCTCTAGCTAATCTACCTTTCCCATAGCTCATAATGTTATTTCCTTTATGCATAAAAATTTATTTCATGTTATGTCACTCCTATGATGAGCATGAAGAGTTTTCTTCTTGCCTTTGGCATAAAATATCAGCTCCTTAGCCTGGAACTCAAGAGCTTCCATCTGTTTGTTCCCAATCTACCTTTCAGCCTTATTTAACACTCTTCTCTTTACCATAATCCCTATTTCAACTGAATTACTCGGATCCCTACAGTCTTTATTGCCTCTCACCCTCATTGAGAGAGTTCAAGAAAATTAGAATGCCCCTCTCTTTTTGTTGAAATCTTTCTCTTCCTTCAAGACCCAGTTTTATAAAATCTTCACTTACCCTCCCCTTCTTTCCCTGCCCCCAGCTGAAAGTGATCTCTCTTTCCTCAAATTGCTTTTTTAGCTGATTTTCTGGATTTCACCTTAATATTCTATTTTGTGCCCTAATATTATGCAATATTAGCCAATATTAATAAATGCCTGATTCCTCTTTTCTGACTGGGAATACTTTGAGAGTTAGGGACTATGTCATTTTCTCATCTTTTTCACTCAATTTCTTGTAGTATTTATAGATAAATATATTTATTAGATATATTTATATATTAGATATATTTAATACATGTTTATGGAATTGCATGATCAAGAGAATTTTATTGTAGAAACTATGACCATTGACTATAGATTGTGAGCTCCTTGAGGGTAGGGATTATCTTTTGTTGCTATTGTCATTCTATGCCTTTATGTCCTTAGAACAACACCTGGCACACAGTAGTCACTAAGAAAATGTTTATTGACTGCCTGGCTAGAGGTATTTTCCCTTGGGAAAATTTGAAATTCTTAATTATGCTCATCCAGATATTTCAGATGAAATTTTTGAAACTCATAATTGCTCTACCTGTTCATGTGTTGTCATTGTTCAGTTGTCGTTCAGTCATGTCCAACTCCTGGGGATTTGGGGATTTCTTGGCAAAGAGACTTGAGTCTTTTGCCATTTTCTTCTCCAGCTTGATTTACAGATGAGGAAGCTAAGGCAAATGGGGTTAATTGACTTGCCCAGGGTCACAGAACTACTAAGCATCTGTACAATTTTCTCTTAAAAAATCAGGCAACTAAAAATTTGGACATTTTAAATTCTGTCATTGAAGATCAGCGCCTTTTTGTCTTAGAGCATTAAGAATCTGAGGAAGTTGCTCAGCTTCTCACTGTTAATGTGTGTCAGAGGTAGGATCTAAAATCAAGTGCTCCTGGCTTCAAGACCAGTTCTCTAGATACTTTACCATACTTTCTTATTTACATAATTAAAATATGTGTATAATCAAAATAAATACAAAGTGGTTTTCAGGGCAGAAGGAATACCGACAATTGAAGGAGTCATAATAAATCTCTTGGAGGGGGTGTTCATAGGTCAATCTGCTACTTGGGTGGCATTGGGCAAATCACTTGCCCTCTTTGGGCTTAAGTTTCCTCATTTATAAAATAAGAGCATTGGACCAGAGGATTCTAAAGTGCTTTTTGTGTCTTTGTTTTTGCTGATTTACATGTTTCTTATCAGAAAATGATAGGAGTGGACCATTTTCCCTTTCTCTTTAGAATCATAAGCCCAGAATCTCATTCTCCTGCCTCAGAAAAAAAGGCTACATGCCAGTCTTTATATTCTGTAAAAGTAGATGTACTCAGGGAAACATAGAACCTCATCCTTGAACTGTAACAGAATGGTCTATATTTCTTAGCGTCTGCGTAGGACTGTGTAATACGGCTGAGGAACAAATAAGCTTTTGTAGCCTTTCCATATGCTATAGTTATGTAAATTTCTAGAGAAAACAAGGTGTTTTATTTTTTTTCCTCCCAAGAGTCTCAGTGGCTGGATAGTTCTCTTCCAGGTTGAGCTGTTTTCTCTGTCATTTCCCCCCATGTTAAACTATATGGAATCCACTCATCCCTTAACATCTCTGAGCCTCAGCATTATTGTGCATAAAATAAGGGGGGGTGGACCAGATGGATGGTTAATAAATAATTGATGATTTAGAACTCAGTGTTTTAGAGTCAAGAGAAAGTTCAAACCATTTGATATCCTGTGTGCCCTTCAAGATTAGGTTACATTCACCTTGGGATGCAGGTCTTGCAACAGCTCAATAATGAAGCCTTTTGTGATGCTTCAGTAATTAAATCCCTTTGCCTGAACTCACCTTATACTGAATTTTGGCTCCAATACAAATAGTGAAATAGTTAGGTATATAACTTAGCAATAGTGATGCCCAAGGATAGGTGCATTAGATGGTATCCTCCCATTTTCTAGATACTATACCTTTCTTAATTTTGCATAACCTTATTTCCTTTATTCCATGTTTTATTCTTCATTAATACCACTACATGTTTTACCATTAACTATTTCGTAGCCACACATTCCTCACATTATGATGTTGACTTTTTTAAACTTTTATTTAGCAAATCTCATCTAATCATAATTGCACCATTTTAGCCTTTTATTACTTAAAATTATTCCAAATCTGATATATAACATAGTCACAATACCTCCTAGCTTTCTGTCAACTACAAATTCTATAGTCATGATATCTTTACTCAAGTTATTGCTAAAAAAAAAAAAAAAAGATAAGGCCAAGGAAAGGTCTTTGGGGTAGTCTACTGGATAACTCCCTCCGGACTGACATTGACCCATCAATAACAATTCTAGGTCCAATCAGTCAAATAATTCTGAATCAATTAAGTGCATTATTGTTACTCCATATTTTGAAACTGGCACGAGAATAACAAGAAAGAAGAACATCTGCCTTGCTAAAAACTAGGTAAACTACATCCATGTAATTCATCTCATCTACCAATCTAGTCCTTTTCAGAAAAGGAAATAAAATTAATGTGGCTTAAATCTAGTTGACCCTAATGTTCATTAAAGGTGTGCTGGCTTTTAGTAATCATCACTTCCTTTTCCAGATATTCATGTACTATCTCTTACTATATTTTCAAATACTTTTCCAGGAATCAAAGTTAACTTCATCAATGTGACATGTGAAGAATCTGTGAATATCTATAGTCACCAGCCTACAATTTGTGCATTCTATTGACATTTTTATTTTGAAAACTAGGACATTGCTCCTTTTTGAATCTTGCAGATCTTTTCCCATTTCCCCTGGTCCCTTCAAATATCAGTAGCGGTGGCTCAACATTCACACTTTCCAATCCTTTCTTTATCCTGAACTGTAAAACATCTGAAACTTGTGACTATTCAGTCACTCATTTATGGTCATTAGGTACTCTATTATCTCCTTAATTTCTGTATTATTATTATATTTTATATGCATATTTGTATATAAAATATAATAATATCATAGATTTATTAGGAAAGATATGAAGTAGCATCCCTGTGATTAGGACTCTTGGCCGGTTCTATTTTCAGCTCTAATATTCTAGAATTTTAAGTAAGTGAAAGCCATAGTAGCAATACTAAAGAGACTGGGTGCTTAATAAATGTTACTAGATCAGTTTGTCTTATATGTGTGCTAGGCACAGAATATGCCTCAGTTTAAGGACTACAGCTGATTCTCAACTAGTGTGAATAATTAATCTAGTGTGAATAGTTAATTCCATGAAGTGATTGTATATATTTGAATTGGCACTATTCAAAATTATAATTAAGTAAAATATGGTCATATGGTCATTGTAGTGAGAATTCAAATAATGCAACCTAATGAATAGGAGCTGTCAATAATCAAGGCCTACCTGTAGATGCTTTTCTAAAGGACCCAGTCAATGATACAGACCTCTTGCCTCATGAAGCCTTCCAAGCAGGCCCTTTGACAACTCCAGATGCAGGCCTCCAGCTTCAATGCTCTATATTCTTCTGTAGTGCTTCTGTAATGCTGTTCCCAGAAGCCATCCACATCCTATTTCCATTTCCTACCTCTCGACCAGAATCTTTCAGGCCATACTTTCCATCTGCTCCTGCTCACTTCCCTCTCCCTGCTCCTGTCTGCTGTCAGACCTCATAAGACATAATATCACCAGTTATCATGAGATTGAACCTTGCAGGAAGATCTTGAGTAGTAGTCTCATCACTTCCCTTTTAATAGGGAATCACAGATGCACAGAATAGACATTCCTTAATGGTTAATATACTCCCACCTCCCTCATGTTTTCCAGGAACCAATAATTCTGAATCCCTGGATGCTAAGATACACACCCTATTTCTCATTACCAACAGTGCACTTCTGTCTGCCTGTACCTTATCTCTCTGCCCCAATAATATCTCCCTCCATATTTACCCACCCCTTCCATTATGCCCTCTGGAATATCCATAATTAATAAACTTGCTTTCATTTTAAACCTTTTTCCTTTTCTCTCATGTCTTCTGACATTCACTGAGACACAGTTTTCTCCTGATAACTTTGTATTCTTGGCCACCTTTCCCCTTCTCCCTTCCCACAGTGGGGGATATTGACCACTCTTTGCTCCCCATTGTCTCCTCCAGACTCTTCCATACCATCATTACTTGGTGATGTTTCCTCTAATAATATTCATAGTATAAAAATTTATCATTCAATTCAGATCTACAGAGTTCTTATGTATGAACCCCCTTCCCCCATGCCATTCTTCTTCCTTCCTTAATGAATTTAATGCCTAATTTTTCTCCACCTCATCCTGGCCTCATTTTAGGGAAATATAATATACTTTCTGATATTACCCCAAATCCCCTAAGTTCCTAGTTCCTCCAACCACGCCTAACTTCGGGTATTTTTACTGCCTGTTCCCTTGTCTTGAAATGTTTTCCCTTGTCACCTTTACATTCTGGATTCCTTCAAAACTGAACTCAAATCCCACCTTTTTCAGGAACCTTTTCCTCACCCGTTCTTATAACTGTTTGCACCCTTCCTTTGAGGTGACCTTTCATTTGCAATGTATACACAGATATTAATGATGTTTCTATCATTAGAATATGAGCTCCTTGAAGGTTGGGATGATGTTTTTGCCTTTCTTAATATTCCCAGTGCTGAGCACAGTGCTTAATAAATATTCATTGACTGAGTGACCTTCCTTTTTCCTTTCTGCTACCTAGCTTCATGGTGATGAGCTAGACTCTGAGGATGCTCTTGGCTTCCCCATGGTGCTTGATTTCCAGAGAGCTGAACCAACAACCCTGATTATCTGTAATCTCCAGTTAGCAATGCTGACTGGTCCAATTTAAGGTTAATGGTGGGTGGGTGGGAAGAGTTAGAGATCTTCCCCATCCATTAATAGGCCTCAGACACCTTTTGTTAATATCTATTGAGGCACTGGGTCACAAGAGTCATGCCCTCCAGCCCTGAAAAGAGTGTATATACTTTGAAGTGAGGTTTAACTTTGGGGTTTATTTTTTGGAAAAAGGTTTGTGTTCCAGATGAGACTCTGGGTAGCCTCTAAGGTAGCCCCTGGGCTTTGAAAACCCAGATGTTGGAATATGATCAAAGTCATAGAGAGTGGTATTGGCATGGGCAAGAAGGGTCACATTTTTGTCTGTTGGAGCAAAGAAGTAGAAAATATAGATAGGTAACACAGATGGATATTAAGGTATAGAAAAGGGGAGATTAGGAGCTATTTATCTATGGCTGCTCTTGATTATTTCAGTAGCATATAGGACTGACCCATGGACTCTACCTAGGGAAAGTTTGGGGTAAATTTTATATTTTTCTCATGGTTAAAAAATAATTATTGGAGTTGGGTATCACAAAGAGGGTAGTGAAGAGGTGTATGGTGAGTGTGAGCAGGCTGTAACATACTGAACACAATTGAGAAATTCCTCAAGAAAAGTTGGATAAAAGGTATCATAATAAAGATGTATGACTAGAAAAAGAGTTGTTCACACAGCAAGAAAAGGGAATCATTGATAGGTAGCCCATGTATTCCACTGATTCTCAAAGATAAAAATCAAGGCCCCTAGATCATTTGGTGCACCTCATCTGGGTTGTATGAGAGTACATGGGCAAGAGTTGCTTTGGATTATCAGGCACACATAGATTGGTATCTACATCTTTAGAGGGAATGCTGACCTCAAGGAGATTATAGATACGTTGTTGAGGTTTAGAAGTGTCTCCTCATTGGCTAGAACTACATTCTAGGCTTCTCAGAAAATAATTTCCATGAACTACCAGAGAAGTTTGGAGCAGGAATGGGTTTAAGGATATGTGTTCCAGAAAACTGGCGGAAATGGGGAAATGTGAGTTAATTTCCCACACTTCTATAACACCAGCTGAGATTGTTATGAGCTATTGGAGTTAACTCTGCCTCCAGGCAGAAAGATTGATATTGGACCAAGCTGAGGGACCTTTGGGCAAGAGTATAAAAGCAGTTTTTACCACTTTGGTGAAGAGTTCCTGAGACCCCCAGGAACCTTCTTGACTTGCTTTTAACAATCTTTGTTATTGTTGCTCAGTTGTTTCAATCATGACTGAACCTTTATGACACCATTTGGGGCCTTCTTGTCCAAGATACTGCAGACATTTACTATTTCTTTCTCCAGTGGAACAAGACAAAGAAATGTTAAGTGACTTGCCCAGGATTATATAGCTAGGAAATATATGTGGTTGAATTTGAAGTCAGGTCTTCCTGACTGGGCTTGGCACTCTATCCATTGTGCCACCTGTCTGCCTCTTTAACAACTTTGGGAATTGCTGAGGTGTTGGAATACATTTTTAGTAAAAGAATTCTTTGAAGCCTTGGGCTCTGAATGAGCCACATAACATATATAGAACCTTGACCAGGATAATGGGGGAAAGAAATCAGTTTTGAAGGTCAGGTTGAGAACTGGAAAAAAAAAAGTCATAGCATGCAATAATTGACCCTGTAGGATAAGGATGAATCAATGCCTTGAGGACCACTTGAAAGAACTGGTGTTATCAGGCTGGAGAAGAGAAGATTTAGGAGTGACATGACAGATTTCTTCAAGTATTTGAAAGGTTGTCATATGAAAAGTGGATTATACTCGTGTTGCTCAGCCCAGGGGACAGAACTTTGAACAACGTTCAAAAGTATCAGGCACTTTAAGCTTGATTTAAGAAAAATGACTTCTACATTAGAACTGTCTAAAAGTGGAAATGTTTGTCTTTGTAGGTAGTGTGTATCCCATCACTGCAGAGTTCAAAGAGAAACTTTCTTTCTGGTGTTAAAAATAAATAAACAAAAAAGCTTAGTAGTGACAGGGAGAAAATATCTATTTTTAATGGCATATATATCAATCTATGCAGAAATGCATTACAAATAAATATTTGTTCCCTTAAGAGTTTTCAAGAAGGATGGGAGTCCCAGCTATAAAAGTGGGAAAATTTGATGTGCTCTGGCTAGCCTATGCTTCCTCCCACAGAAAGAAGGGGGCAGGGAGGTACATGTAAACAGAAATGTAATAAACGATGAGTTCATAAATGCAGTCCTAGACAACAAGGGGATTTTACCAATCCCTATGGGCATCCTTATCAAGCTTAGACATCATTGGACAGTTCTAAAGGTACTAGAGTCTACTTACTTTAGATTGGTCTGTATGTTATTAATAAACCTAGTAGTTAACAGTAGAATGTGGATCTTTGTATCTTTGCTTTGTTAAGGGGCGATGATGAGCACAGTGTTCTTTCTCAGTGATTTTTGAATGCTTTGCATCTTCAGCAGAATCTGGGCACTGGGATTCACATCATGGTAAGATGAAAATTGACAGTGGCAGGATTTCACAGGGTGCGATGAAAAGTCTGTTGACTCTGAGGTAAGATGACCTGCTTCTGCTACTTGTTGCATGACTTTGGGCAAATAACTTAACCTATCTGGGCCTCTTCAGTTTCCATAATATATAAAAGGAGGGAGTATGATTAGATGACCTTTGAACCTCTAGTTCTAGACCTCTGATCAATCACTCCTATGATTCCAACAACTGGTGCTGTACTTAGTATCTAGTGACTGGGGCCACCCCATAAATGGTTGATGGACTGGGACACAGGAGGAAGGATACTGGACACAGGAGTTACTTTTAACTACTGATTATTGATATAGATTAAAGTCCACTGAACTTTGTCATTCACCCTACATCTGAACTTTATTTTATGTATTGCCTCTCCCTATTAGAATACAAACTTATTGAGAGTAGGAATTGTCTTAATTGTTCTATATGTATCCCCAGTACTTAGTATATTACAAACTCTTAAGAAATAATTTTTCATTCATTCATCTATCCATGATAAAAATAAGATTAAGGAAACTAGACTTAGCAAAACCATGCAAATTAAATCTATAATTCCTACAATGAAACTTGGCAGAAGTCAATCAAAATAGTGTCTCTCCTATGTTTAAAGTAAGTTTTTAGATGATACATATTTAAACAAAGATTCTTAGTTCATGCTCCACAAATCTGTTGGTCTGTGAATGGACTTCAGGTGGTCTATGAATTTGGAAGGAGAAAACCAAATGTGTTAACATTTTACCCTTTAACTGAAATTTAATATTTCTTTCAACTGTCAATGTAGGCAATAAAAATTATTCCGATACAGAGTCAAGAGGCTTCATCAGATTATCAAAGGATACATTAAATAAGAAAGAATAAGAACTCCTGGTCTATGACAAACTCTGGTTTCATGGTCAAATGTAATAAAATACTGTAAATCAAGGGATGTAAACAGCAAATGATGCTACTGATCAAGCCAATTTATAATTTCTGGGACCTCCTTCTTAGTTGCTGAAAATTGAAAGTAAAATTCTGGCTTTTTTCTTCTAGAAAATACATTGATTTATTTAAAATTCTGCTCCATCACCAGAAAAGTTTTAATTTTTATGCCTTCTGCCTTATTATTTGGTGGGGGGAGGTAGTTTCTTTTATGCATAATACCTCATATGATTGCTCTAGAAGAATTTTTTTTTCAAATTTTATATCTATTATTCTTAGTATGTGCCAGGTATAGCAGCAGTTCTCATTTATGCTTTACTGTAAGTTCACTGGGCAGGGGACATGGTGAGGTGGGAAGAAGCAACTTTCAAAACTTTGTGGCAGTGTGACTGATTCAACACCTTCTTCTTTTGGGACTAGAAGCATATCCCTAGGTTCATTGATCCTATTGCAATGTATGGCTTTGCCTAATCAGATTTCTTTCCTGCAGGACTTAGACCTGGATTTGGGCATTCCCTTAGGGTATGCCACGATGGATATGCTCTGATGAGGGCAAAAACACTCCACATTTCCCCTCTTTCCAGAAAAGGCACAGTGATTTGGGGCCATTAGTCTGCGTTCATTGGGTATTCCACAGCTAGCTTCATAGAAGTTACTTTGAATAAATGATACCTTATGTTTGAACTTTTAAAGCACAATTCAGATGCAATCTCCCAGACCAGGCCTTTCCTGATCTCAAGATTTATTTGCATTTTATCCTTGAAACTACTTGGTTTTACTATGTATTTATTTGCTTGGCAGTATCATCTATCCTCTGTGCCTCCACTTGTAAGATTCTAGACAATAGGAATATTTTTATTTTTGTTTTGTATTCTAAGAACCTAGAAAGATGTCTTGACCCAGTACATACTTCACAAATGTTTGCTGAATTGAACTGAAATAATGAAATACTCCAGAGAGCCTTTTACTTCACATTTTGGTCTCAACTTTCCTGGCAGTTTTATGTACCCAGCCCCACTAAGGCAGTCTATCAATTTTTCAGGCTGCTTCTTTTTGGCCTGTAACAGCAAGAACCCTGCCATGTAGAAGAGGGCCTGCTTTACAGGTTCTTAGAGCTGCTTTTCTGAAAGAAAAGCAACTTTTGAGGGGTCAGCAATCTACTTTAATCAAGCACATATATCATTCACTTAGTTCAGGGGAGAAAGTCAGCACCCTGAACTTCAGAGAAAATACAAACAGAAATTACAAGCAGAAATCATAAACAGAAAGACAAACAGAGAGGGGCTTCTAACTGTCTTACCATAGACAGTGCAGACATCTTTATCAGAGAGAGAAGCACTGACATCCGGGTTTTCAAAACAAGGGAGTTACCTTACTGGCTACCCAGAGTCTTATCTGGCACACAAACTTTCTTCCAAAGTAAAACCTCACCTCAGAGGATTTATATACCTTTCAGAGCTGGAGGGCACAACCCTTGTGACCCAGTGCCTCATTAGAAGTTAACAAAAGGTATCTGAGGCCTATTACTAGACTGGGCAGATCTTTAACTCTTCCCCTCACCTGCATTATTAGCCTTGCATTAAACATTACATGGCCTTGGCCTATTAGTTGAATACTTGGTAATAGACAAAAAGATAAGAAATTGAATAAGGAAGAAGTCTAGAGTTGGTGAACATAATGCTTCAAACCAAAATGAGTACCATGTTCTGTTAAGATGGATAGGAATTTAGAATACTTCAAAGGATCAAGCAAATTTTTGTGACAATTGCCATGCCTAGCCGTTATATGAAAGGTACTTCTGAAATTCTCACCTACTTTGAGGAATAAAAGAGCAATAGGATTAGATTGCCATGCTGTGACACAGGAATCCTTAATATTAGGAAGATGATCCAGAAGAGACACAGGATTTAGACACTTCCCCAAATGGGCAAGAGTTGGTCAGTAGTCGGGGTATCATTGCCTTGGGAAACATCATTAATCTGAGCTGGGAGGAGAGATGGACACAGTTCTGTAAGATATAGGAGAATCCTCCATTTTCAAGATTGATGGGAAAATACTCCCAAGCATAAATCTAGATGCCAAAGTCCACTTCAAGGAACGATTTCATTTGATAGAATGTTTGGTTACTGAACAGCTTTACTCCCATGTATCAAAGTATTTGATGATAGGTTATGGAAATAGTGATTAGATAGATCGTGCTAAAAGTTCACTATGCAACTTGAAAAAGGTCATACTCAAGATGAATAATGCTGCCTTGTGGGAATCAAGTTGGGAAGACCAAGCTGAAATGTGGAACACAGTGAAATGGCAGAAGGTTAAGATTACTTTGCCAGTGCTATTGAGGCCTGAACAATCTGTTCCTAGTCCAAAGAGAGGACCATAAAGAGGAAAGAGGGCATTCCCAGATAATGTAGGAGAGCTGGAGCTCCCTTTGATTTAGGCCAACATGAGTGTGTTGCCAAAGTGGAGTATGTCAGAACTAGGACTGCTCTGTTTGAGTAGATATAATGCACTGCCCACAAAAGGCCATCAGAGATCCAGGTCTGAGGAAGAGGAAGTAAATGGGTAGCCAGTGCTGGCTATGGACAAGAAGGTCCTAATACCTTCTAGCAAAGGACACATCACAGTGCCTCCCATGAGAGGAGTAAGAAGCAGAGTGTGGGAAGGGCCAAGATGGTGAAGTAAAAATATGAACTTGGTAGAACTTTCCCCCTAAACCCATCCAAATGCTTGTAAAAATGACTCTGGACAAATTCTGGAGCTGCAGAACTGACAGAATGACAGAGTGAAGAAAATCACCAGATCAAAACAACCAGGAAATTCATCAGGAAGCACCTATCATGCCTGGCTGGGAGCAGAGTACAATCCATCAGCAGGCCACACTGGCACAGATGGGATCCAAGCAGGTTTCATGAGGATGGAATCTCTGGCACCTGTGAAGATTTCTAGACTTCACAACCCCAAACAGCTGAAGACAAATTAGAAGGTCAGTGGAAAAAAAAAAACAAAACATGTTGGACCTGGGTGAGAAAGTGCTCCAGTCCCAGGGTGGCAGAGGGGGTGGAGAAGTCATAGTCACAACAGGGGCAGCAGTTGTTTCTAGAGCTCTAGACCCACAGATTTTGGTGGGGATCGAGCAGTTGACAGTACATCCCCCTCCCCCACTGGAAGCAGAAAACCACTTTGACAAAGAGCTCAAAAGTGAAGTAAATGACTGGGGAAATGAGCAAAAATGGGGAAAAAAATCAGACTATAGAATCTTACTTTGGTGACAAGAAAGACCAAAACATGCAAAGAGGAAAAACAAAGTCAAAGCTCTCCCATACAAAGCCTCCAAGAAAAATATGAATTGGTCTTAGGCCATGGAAGAGCTCAAAAAAGATTTTGAAAATCAAATAAGAGTAGAGGAAAAATTGAGAAGAGAAATGAGTGATGCAAGAAAATTATGAAAACTGAGTCAACTGCTTGCTAAAGGGGACCCAAAAAATGCTGAAGAAAATAAGACCTTAAAAAATAGACAAACCCAAATGGTAAAAGAGATCCAAAAAACCAACGAAGAGAGCAATGCCATTTAGAAGCAGAATTGGGCAGATGGAAAAAGAGATCCAAAAACTTACTGAAGAAAATAATTCCTTACAGATTAGAATGGAAGTGATAGAAGCTAATGACGATGAAAAATCAAGAAATTATAAAACAAAACCAAAGGAAGAAAAAATAGCAGACAATGTGAAATATCTCAAAATGAATCTGGGAGAGAGAATTTAAAAATTATTAGACTACCTGAAAGCTAAGATAAAAAAAAAAAGAAATTAACAAGAAATTAAAGAAACTATCAAGGAAAACTGCCTTGATATTCTACAACCAGAGTATAAAATAGATATTGATAGAATCCATCCTAAAAGGAAAACTCCTAGGAATCATTTTGCCAAATTCCAGAGGTTCCAGGTCAAGGAAAAAACATTACTAGCAGCCAGAAAGAAACAATTCAAGTATTGTGGAAACACAATCAGGATAACAAAAAATCTAGTAGCTTCTACATTAAGGGATTGAAAGGTTTGGAATATGATATTCCAGAGGTAAAAGGAACCAGAATTAAAACCAATAATTACCTACACAGCAAAATTGAGTATAACACTTCAGTGGAAAAATTGATAATTCAATGAAATAGAGGACTTTCAAGCATTCCTGATTAAAAGACCAGAGCTGAATAGAAAATTTGACTTTCAGACACAAGAATCAAAAGAAGTATGAAAAGGTAAACAGGAAAGAGAAATCATAAGGGACTTACTAAAGTTGAACTGTTTACATTCCTACATGGAAAGATAATACTTGTAACTATTGAGAATTTTCTCAGTATTGGGGTAGTTGGAGGGATTGTATATGTAGACAAAGGGCACAGGGTGAGCTGAATAGGAAGGGGTGATATCTAAAAAATAAAATTAAGGAGTGAGAGAGGAACATATTGGGAAGAGAAAGGGAGAAATGAAATGGGGTAAATTATCTCTTGTAAAAGAGGCAAGAAAAAGCTTTTTCAATGGAGGGAAAAGGGGGGAGGTAAGAGGGAAAAGTGAAGCTTACTCTCATCACATTTGGCTCAAGGAAAGAATAACATAGACACTCAATTTCATATGAAAATCTGTTTTATACTACAAGAAAGTAAGGGAGAAGGGAATAAGTGGGATGGGAGGGATGATAGAAGGGAGGGCAAATGAGAGGAGGGAGAAATTAGAAGTAAACACTTTTGGGGAGGAATAAGGTCAAAAGAGAGAATAGAATAAATGTGGAGTAGGATTTCCAGTTTTTAGCCACCACAAAGAGAGAGCTGCTATAAATATTTTGTACATGTGGGACCCTTTCCCATTTTATGATCTCTTTGGGATACAGTCCTAGGAGCAGTATTGCTGGGTCAAAAGTTATGCACATTTTTGTAGCCCTTTGGGCATAGTTCCAAATTGCTCTCCAGAATGGTTGGATCAGCTCACAGCTCCACCCACAATGAATTAGTGTTCCGACTCTCCCACATCCTCTCCAGCATCGATCATCTTCCTATTTTGTCATGTTAGCCAATCTGGTAGATGTGATGTGGTACCTCAGAGTTTTGATTTGCATTTCTCTAATCAATAGTGATTGTGAGCATTTTTTCATATGACTATAGATAGCTTCAATTTCTTCCTCTTAAAGCTGCCTGTTCATATCCTTTAACCAGTTATCAACTGGGGAATGACTCATATTCTTGTACATTTGACTCAGTTCTCTATATATTTTAGAAATTAGGCCTTTATCTCAGACACTAGTTACAAAAAATTCTTTCCCAGTTTTCTGCTTCTTTCCTAATCTTGGTTGGGTTTGTTTGTGCAAAATCTTTTCAATTTAATGTAATAAAAATTATCTATTTTGCACTTCATAATGTTTTTTATGTCCTATTTAGTCAAAAATTTCTCCATTCTCCATAAATCTGACAAATACACTATTCCTTGCTCCACTAATTTGTTTATAATATCAATCTTTATACCTAGATCATGTACTCATTTGGAATTTGTTCTTGTAAATAGTGCCAGGAACTGGTCTATCCCCAGTTTCTGCCATGCTGTTATCCAGTTTTCCCAGCAATTTTTATCAAACAATGAGTTCTTATCACAGATACTGAGGTCATTGGGTTTGTCAAACAGTAGATTGATATATTCTTTGACTACTGTGTCTTGAGTACCTACCTGATTCCACTGGTCTGCCCTTCTGTTTCTTAGCTAGTAACAAGTGGTTTTGATAATTGCTGCTTTATAATACAATTTGATATCTGGTGGGGTTAGTCCACCTTCCCTAGCATTTCTTTGCATTAGTTCCCTTGATATTCTAGATCTTTTGTTCTTCCAGATGAATTCTGATATATTTTCTAGCTCTAGAAAATAATAATCTGGTAGTTTGATTGGTATGGCACTGAATAAGTAAATTAATTTAGGTGGAATTGTCATTTTTAGGTGTGGCCTACCCACGAGCAACTGATGTTTTTCCACTTAGATCTGACGTTATTTGTGTGAAAAGTGTTTTGTTAACTACTCATATTGTCCATGGGTTTGTATTGTCAGGTAGACTCCCAGGTATTTTACAGTATCTACTATAGCTTTAAATGGGATTTCTCTTTCTATCTCTTACTGTATTGGATTTTGTTAGAAATATACAGACATGCAGATGATTTATGTGGGTTTATTTTGTAATCTGCAACTTTGCCAATGTTGTTTATTATTTCAAGTAGTTTTTTACTTGATTCTCCAGGATTCTCTAAGTATATCACTGTATTATTTGAAAAGAGTGATAACTTAGTTTATTCTTTGCCTATTCTAATTCCTTCAATTTCTTTTTCTACTCTCATTGTTAATAACATATCTAGTACCATACTGAATAACAATGGTGATAATGGGCATTCTTATCCCACCCCTGATCTTATAGGAAGTGCATCTAGCTTATCCCCATTGCATATAATGCTTGCTGAAGGTCTTAGGTAGTTACTTCTTACTATTTTATGGAAAGTTCCCTTTATTCCTATGGGTTCCGTGTATTCCTATGTGTTTTCAATAGTAATGAGTGTTGTATTTTGTCAAAAGCTTTTTCCGGATCTACTAAGATGTGGTTTCTGTTAGTTTGTTGTTGATGTGATCAATAATGCTAATAGTTTTCCTAATATTGAACCAGCCCTGCATTCCTAATATAAATCTACCTGATCTTAATGTATTGTTCTCATGATAAGTTGCTGTATTCTTTTTGCTAATAATCTATTTAAATATTTAGCATCTATATTCATTAAAAAAAATTGGTTTATAATTTTTTTCCTCTGGTTTGACTCTTCATGGTTTAGGTATCAGAACCATGGGGCAGCTAGGTAGTGCAGGGAATAGAGCACCAGTGCAAGAGTCTGGAGGACCTGCATTCAAATCTCACCTCAGACACTTGACACTCACTATCTGTGTGACCTTGGGCAAGTCACTTAACCCCAATTGCCTCATACTGGGTCATCTCCAGTCATCCTGATGAATATCTGGTCACTGGATTCATATGGCTCTGGAGGAGAAGTGAGGCTGGTAACCTGGACAGCCCACCCTCACTCAAAACAAAGTCAAGTGCAAGTCATGCCTGATGGCATGATCTTTTTTGACAACAAAGGATGAACACACATCAGAACCATATTTGTATCATAAAAAGAATTTGGTAGGTCTCCTTCTTTCCCAATTTCCCCAAATAGTCTGTTTAGTATTGGAATTAACTGTTCTTTAAGTGTTTGATGGAACTCACTTGTAAATTCATCCCCTTGAGATATTTTCCTAGTGAGTTCATTGATGGCTTGTTCAATTTCTTTTCTGAGATGAGGTTATTTAAGTATTCGTCTTCCTCTTCTGTTAATCTGGGCAATTTATATTTTTTAAAATAATCATGCATCTCATTTAGATTTATGGGCATACATTTGGGCAAAGTAATTTCTAATTATTGTTTTAATTTCCTCCTCACTGGAGGTGAGTTCACCCTTTTCATTTTTGATATTGGTAATTTGGTTTTCTTCTTTTTTTTTTAATCAAATTGACCAAAGGTGTATCCATTTTATTAGTTTTCTCATAAAAGTAACTCTTAGTTTTATTTATTAGTTCAGTGGTTTTATTAATTTCAGTTTTATTAATCTCTCCTTTGGCTTTCAGTATATCTTAGGGATTTTCAGCTTGTCCGTTTTCTAGCTTTTTGAGCTGCACGGCCTATTCACTGGTGTCCTCTTTCTTTACTTTATTCGCGGAGGCATTCAAAGATATAAAACTTCCCCAAAGAACTGCCTTTGCAACATACCACAAAATTTGGTATTATTATTTTTTCTTATTATTGCCATTCTCTTGAATGAAGTTGATGATTGTTTCCATGATTTGTTGTTTAACCCACTCATTCTTTAGGATTAGATTATTTAGTTTCCAGTTAATTTTTGATCTATCGTTCCACGGCCTTTTATTACATATAATTTTCATTATGGTCTGAGAAGGCTCTCTCTACCTTTCTGCATTGGATTGTAAGTTTTTATGCCCTGGTCAGTTTTTGTATATGTGCCATGTACTTCTGAGAAAAAGGTATATTCCTTTCTATATTCCAGTCAGTTTTCTCCAAAGATCTATCACGTCTACCTTATCCAGAGTTTTAGTCACCTCCCTAACTTCTTTCTTGTTTATTTTGAGGTTAGATTTATCAAGTTCAGAGCAGGGGGAGTTTGAGGTCCCCCACTAGTATACTTTTGCTGTCTATTTCTTCCTGTAACTCCTTTAACTTCTCCTCTAAGAATTTGGATGCTATATACTTGGAGCATATATGTTTAGTAATGATATTGCTTTGTTGTCTATGGTGCCTTTTAGCAGGATATAGTTTCCTTCCTTATCTCTTTTGATTAGATCTACTTCTGCTTTTGCTTTGTCTGAGGTTAATTCTACTTTTTTGCATCAGATGAAACACATCATATTCTGCTCTAACCTTTTACCTTTACCCTGTGTGTTTCCCCCCGATTTCAAATGTGTCTCTTGTAAACAACACATTGTTGGATTATGGTTTTTAATCCATTCTGCTATGTCTCCATTTGATGGGAGAGTTTATACTATTCATATTCACAATTATGGTTACTGTCTGTGTCTTTCCCTCCATAATAGAGTTTTAATTTTTGACTGCCATCTCCCTCAGTCTTCCCTTCCTTCTTTTAGCCCCCCTCCCTTTTACTCTCCTTTACCCTTACTACTTATTTCCTCCTTTTTAACTTCCCCTCCCTTTTCTTTCCAGCTTCCCTTCCTACCGCCAATAGAACTAGTTGGATTTTTATACTTAACTGAGCTTGTTGTTCCCTCTTTGAACCAAATCAGATGAGAGCAAATCTCAAACCATGCTCATCACCCTCTCCTCTTTTCCTCTGCTGTAATATATTTTTGTGCCTGTTTCTGTAATTTACCATTTTCTGCCTCCTCTTTTTCAAATCTCCCATTACAATTCTATGCACCCTTAAATCACATCTTATCATCACATCATTTACTTTATACCCCTCTCCCTTCATCTGCATATATCTCTTTTATATAACATGATAAATTTACAATTCTCAAGATTAACAAGTATCATTTTCCCTTATAGCGATGTAAACAATTTACTCATATTGAATAACAAGTTCCTTTCTCCGGTTTACCTTTGTATGCCTCTCTTGAGACTTATGTTTGAAGATCAGATTTTCTATTGAGCTCTGACCTTTTCATCAGGAAGGTCTGAAAATCCTTTATTTCATTGAATATCCATCTCCTTGCCTGAAATATTATGTTCAACTTTTCTTGGTAATTGATCCTTGGTTGTAGTCTCAGCTCCTTTACCTTACGGAATATCATATTCCAATTCCTTTGATCTTTTAATGTAGAAAATGCATGGTCCTGTGTGATCCTGACTGATCTGGTTTCTTTTTCGCTGCCTGCAGTATTTTCTCCTTCACTTGATAGTTCTGGAATTTGGCAATGCTATTCTTTGGGGGTTTTAGTTTGGGATCCCTTTCAGGAGGTGAACGGTGGATTCTTTCAATGACTATTTTGCCCTCTGGATCTAGGACTTCTGAGCAGTTTTCCTTGATGTTCTCTTGGAAGATATTCTCCAGGGTCATTTTTTCATCATGACTTTCTGGTAGACCAATAATCCTTAGATTTTCTCTCCTGGACTTATTTTCCAGGTCAGTTGCTTTTCCAGTTAGATAGCTTGCATTTTCTTCTATCTTTTCATTCTTTAGATTCTGTTTGACTGATTCTTGATGTCTCATAGTCATTAGCTTCTACTTGCCCTATTCTAATTTTTACCAGGTTGTTTTCTTTATTTAGCTTTTGCATCTCATTTTCTATCTGTCCAATTGTTCTTTTTAAGGAGTTATTTTCTCCGTTAGGTTTTGTACTTTCTTTTCCATTTGTCCAATTTAAAAAAAAATTCTTCTGTGATTTTTTTTTTATATTTTTGAAATCATTGGCCAGTTTTTCTTCTATTTCTCTAATTTGGCTTTTAAAATCCTTCCTCAGCTCTTCCAAGAATGATCTTTGGTCTTGACATCAGTTCATATTCTCTTCTGAAATTTCAAATGGGAGTACTGTCTCAATGCTTACCTCTTTGGTATTTTTGTTTTGATCCTTGTCCCCATAGAAAGATTCTATGATTTTTTCTTTTCTGCTTTGTTTCTTACTTATGATGATCACCTTTATCCTGGCTTTTAAAGTAGATCTCTGCTTCTGGGGTACAATGGGCTTTGTTCCACAGTTCTTGTGCCTTGAGCTTAAGTATTTGTTTGTTGTGGCCTCTGGTTCTTTCAGCTGGAAGCTAAAATACTGCAACTTACTTGGTGCTAAGCTGGCTGGTGTTTGAAAGCAGAGGCCAGGAGAAGTCTTTCTGGGTTTCCCCAAGTTACTCTGGAGCTAGCTGTGTTAAGTGTTGGGGAGAGGTGGTTGGTTGCAGGAAGTCTCCTCTGCTGAGCTAGAGCACAGGCAAGCTCAGTGGTTGGTGAACCCATCTGTACTAGTGTCGTCCTGATTCCCCTGAGGTGCTGAAGAACCCATTGTGTCCTGGTGTTGGTGGTTGCAGGCTCCATCCCCCTGGGACTCAGGATCTCCTCCTGGTTTGCTGAGCTGGGGCTGTCAGGGACAGTTTTGGTCCTGCACTGGTCCCCTTTAGCCACAGAAATAGGAACCCTCCTTTGCGATTTTCCTAGCCTCATGGTCTGAGACTCTACCCCTTCAGTTGATCCCACTGTTCCAGGATTTTTTCTAGGGAAATATTTTATGCATCTTTCAAGGTCAACAAGGGGGAAGGGGTAGAGCATTTACTGATCACTCTGCCATCTTGGCTCCCAGAAATTCAAGTCATGTGATTTCTTGTTTGGGAGTCACATGGATTGGCTTCAATGATGGAGAAACAACACCAAAGAGGGTTAGGTATTCTCTCTCTGACTTGACCCCCACCCTATGGTAACTCCAGAGAAATTTCCAAAATACAAATCCTATAAACTTCATGTACTGGGTTCTGCTGAAATGTAAACAACAAGGCTGCCTCTTTAAAAGTTATTCGATGCATGATACCAACATTAGGTGTAGGTCAGTTGTTTATTCCATACTACAGAAAATATGTAACATGCTAAATATGAAAAGGCATGCATGAATACATACAGAAAACATGAAAAACTTTCAAACAGTCCATCACATTCATTGTAATCTCCCCCAGTGTATAAAGAAAATATTATGGGACTGCTAAACTGATATTTCTCATTGTCTTCAAATGTGCATTGACTGAGTCACTCACAGGACCCAAATCTCTTGTCCAACTGAGGCAAGGCTTTTTTTTTTCTTTTTTCAAGCTATAAAATTATCCTGTGGATGATGTCATTTTCCTCAGAGAAATGTTAAGAAAATCCTTCTCCCTCTTGTTAGCTCATGCCTGAATTTAGCAACCTAGGACTCTTGACCCATGAAGTTACCATCAAGATTGGAAATATCTGTTTCTCAGGATTATTATTTGGTGATCTACAATGAAAAAAAAAATTGAAATGGAAAGAGGGAACTGGGGACTTCATGTCTATTCATAAACTCACCTAGGTAAATATATGCTCCTACTGCCATGTGATTATGTGGCAAGCTGTAAATGCCAGTAGAAGCTTAAGGGGAAGAAAAAACACTTAAAATAAGTCCCCTCAAAAAAGAGTCTCTTTTTTTTAAATCCTTTAGAATTATAAGTAAGGGAGGAGAATTTTCCATTAGACTCTATTCCTCCTAATTTCCAGCTGCCTTTTTCCAGCTATCTTTGAGATAGTTCCCAAGCATGGAGGCTTATTAGAAGCTCTGCATGCCATCCAGAAAAGAAAAATGACCCTTAGGGAAGGGAACAGGGAAGAGAACAAGGTTTTTTTTGTTGTTGTTGTTGTTTTTAATTAAGTACCTACCATGTGCCTGCACTATGCTAAGGACTTAATAGATAATATCTTGTTTGACCCTTACAACCTTCTGTAATATGTGCTATTAGGATTCCTACTTTACAGTTAAGAAAAATAAGGCAAATAGAGATTAAGTGACTTTCCCAGCATCCCACAGCTAGTGTCTAAAGTCACATTTGAACTCAGGTCTTTATGAATCCAAGCCCAGTATTCTATCTAGGTGAGTCTTAGCAAGGAGTAGATACGTAGCTCCACAGGAGAGGTCTCAGTTCAGCATATGAGGGTTTCTACCAATTACATAAGAACCTTCTTATGTATTTTATGTATTGTAACCTTCTCTTACATAAGAACCAATACAATGTATTTGGAAAAACCTCTAGCAGTTATACCCAGTTAAAGCACAAATGGAATGACCAGTCACTTATGATGGAGGGAGCAAAGGGCTATCAGTAAACCCAGAAAACTAAAATGATGCAAGAATCTGAAAATCCCTGAGCACTTGCTACCAAAAGGATTTGACAA
Source organism: Potorous gilbertii (assembly GCA_028658325.1). Classification (NCBI taxonomy): domain Eukaryota; kingdom Metazoa; phylum Chordata; class Mammalia; order Diprotodontia; family Potoroidae; genus Potorous; species Potorous gilbertii. The sequence continues at coordinate 614,243,770 of CM053769.1, read as the reverse complement.
ATCCCTCTATAAATCCATAATTGTCTTACAGGTAATTAGCATATTTAAAAGATGTTTGGTTTCTACTTGAAACCAAATAGTATTCTACTTCTAACGGTGCATTAAAAAGAAGTGCCAGTGTCCCTTACCCTAAGGAGTGTAAAATAATGGTAGCACTAGCTGGTGGGGCCATTTTGTGAAGTTTCCTGAAATGAGAATGTGAGCTACTTCACCTCCCACAGATCAGGACAGAGAACTGAGATTTGGAATGTTTTGTGAAATGGGTGAAATTTTGGGTGTCTTGTACCCTTTGTGTATATATGGTTTGTACATTATCAATAAACCTAGTAATTAGAGTTATAATGTAGAGTTGAGTTTCTATTCCCTGAGTTCTAGAGCTATGTTAATTCCCAAATGAACTGTGTTTTATGGTATTTTCTTACATATTTGGATGTAAAGTTTTTAATTTTGGTATTGATCAAAACTATATATAACTACAAAGGTCCTAAGCTCCAAGTTAAAGGTTGATGGGAATATTTTTATGGGCAATGGAGCAGGAGTGTGTCACGACTCCTGAAATATATTTACCTTAGGTAAGGAGACTACATATCTTTTGAATACACCAATTATGTGGAGGGTGGTTAAGGATTTTCTCCTTTTTCTAATGTATACTGGAAACTTTAATAGTTAATAGTTAGACCAGAGAATCAAGGCTATTAGTGGTAAGGACTATTTCTCTGCAGCTGAGCAGACGCTACAAGGTCATAGTGGGTTGTGTTTGTAACTTGTTACTTGTAAGATAGGCAAGCCCTTTGATAGAGGATAGTTTTTAAAAAATTTTTCAGAATCCCTATCTCTTTCAGGCAGTGAGGATAGCTGACACTCATGAGCCTAATTCTACTACTGAGCAGCATGGAAACTTGGACCTGCTCCATTTCTGACCAGGGCTGGTTCACCCCTCCTTATCAGATTTGTCCTCTCTTCTAACTGCATTCCCAAGGCTCACCATATTGGTGCCAGACTTAATGTGGATACCTATTCACCTATAGCTCTATTGTAGCTCAAAACACCCAAGTTCAAGTAATCCATTAGCCTCAGACTCCACTGTACTAGGAATGTACCATAAGGACTAGTATTAGAAAAGTTATTGGAAAAAGAATTTCACTACTACCACAAAAGATTTTAATATTGTAAAATCTATTCAGGGGATCCTCACTAATAACTATTAGAATTTCAAGGCGTCAGTGATTCATTGTGCATAGAGAATGAAAATATGTGTTAACTAGGTAGAGGCCTTTGCTTTCACAAAGTTGTAAACTGAAGATTGTGAAAATTTCCAAACATTTGGGGGTAGTACATAGCCTTTGTTTTCTCTGAGGTGCATTAAATGGGCTCAGAGATTCCCCCCTCCTCCCCAGAAGTTAGATCCAGCCCCAATCCATCTAGCCAGGTCAATAAGAAATGCTTCCTTCTGTCTGAGAAACTGAGTGGCACAGAGTAGGAATCCAGCTAGGATACCAGTTGGCTACGATATAAAAATAGACTTATTAATTTCTATTTATAGCATTATATTCATATTTATAGTTACACTTATTAAGTCCTCAGGCATAATGACATCATCTTTCAGTTTCAAAATAGTATTTCTGAGGTTCTTCTACTGAATTCCTTCTGGTGTCAGAGGCTTACTCCCCTCTATTGGAGATTTGGGTCAAGGTCCTTCTACTCCTTTGGAAAAACCTCCCCCTGTCTGTTGTGGGTGAATATTGTCAGTTATTGGAAACAGAGAAAAGAAGCTGTTCTAATCCTAGGGGCGGAGAGATTCAGACCAGGTAAACGAAAGAGGAAGCAAAGGAATGAGTATTTATATAGCACCTACTGTGTGCAGGCATTTTGCGAAGCACTTTATAAATATTATCTGATTTTTATGACAACACTGAGAGGGGAAGCCGTTCGTTATCTCCATTTCGCGGTTGAGGACACTAGAAAAACTTTTAGTAACGGCTCAAAATGTCAGTGGTAAGATTTAAACTCAGGCCTTCTTGACTCCAGGTTCAGCACTGTTCCGCACCTAATTGCCACCAAAGAGACAATTTTATCCTTGATGCTTAAATTAAGCTTGACTGAAGACATATTTGCACATTCCTTCCATTTGGTGTCAGAAGAGTGACAGGAAAACTCCTCCATATATTGGACAAAAAAGCAAATTTATTTGTAGCAGATGCCTTCCTGCCTACCCCTCCGCTATCCTGCCCTCTTGGTTTTTTCCAAGGAGGGTGTTTGCTATGGTTCACTAATCTTAAAGTCTCAGGGCAGGTATGGGGAATCTAAGACCTCAGGCCACATGTGGCCCTCTAGGTCCTCAAGTGTGGTCCTTTGGCTGAATCCTAACTTCACAGAACAAATCCCCTTAATAAAAGGATTCGTTCTGTAAAACTTGGACTCGGTCCAAAGGCTGAACCCAAGGACCTTGAGACTACAGGTTCTCCACTTTTGTGGGGAAACTCTTGTTCATGAATATTCCTGCTAATACCATAGCTCATAAGCCCCAATGAGTGTGTTTCCTATTAACAAATCATCAACAAATTCTAATGAACCTTAAGCAAAACATTTGCTGAAAATGCACACCAAACAGATATTTTTATATCATTCCATCTGCAAACCTCATTCACATTTTCTAAAATGCACTTATTATCTGTGGGGAAAATGAACACACATAAAGTCCAAGGATGGAAAATCATGTGTGTGTGTGTGTGTGTGTGTGTGTGTGTGTGTGTGTGTGTTTGTAAATCACACCTATGGAACTCTAGTTCTATAGGAAGCCAATAGATGTCAATTTTCAATTTCTGTTCCAGGAACTCTAAAGAAAGTGTTGTTTGTTGGGCAAAGCATGTCATGTTAACAAATGCTTCCATTGACAAGTTGAACTGATACTTGCTGTGCTGTCCCAACACCTGATTAACCACAGCATTTCACCTGGATGGGTTGATCTACTGGGCTGTTTCCCTGATCTTCTGATTCTAAGCTGTTGCAATGCTCAACTGGCCTTGCTCCTTGACAGCAACTATATTATCCACCACTTTCTGTATTGGACTTGACTTCAGATGAAGCAGTGTTACATTCTTTTAGGAAAAGAGAGAACTTTAACCTGAGTTTGGTCAAAACCCCTCCCATGCTGCTACTTTGGTGGGATTATTTTCTTTTCTACCTCTCAGCAACAATGGAGGGGCAATGCAAAGATGTATTTTCTGCTTCCTCCTCCTTATTCTCCTCCTTCTCCTGCTGATCCTTAGTAGCAGATGGCAGCAGATGAAAAAAATATACTCCATTCTTTTTCAGCAGAAGCAATAGGTGGCAGTAGAAAGCCTGTTAGCCTCCCTTAAGTCAAATAAATTTAGTACATAGCTCTGAAGGCAGGATATTTACCTTTCTACCTTCTGGGTACATAATGCAAGTGCTCTCTGTGAGATACTTCACCGTTTCTTATTGGTGAAACACGTTTTCGCCTTCTATCATTAACCCATAATTAAGTAAAGGAGATTTCCATAACGATAAAGTAGTTCATATTTTCCTGTTTATCAATCTTAGTTTCCTAACTTTGCATTTATAAATGAATGCTAGAACTACAAAATACTAAAGCAGACTTTGTTCCAAAGTTCAAAAGCCTGTCATATACAAATACAGCTATCTTAGAACACTAAGGCATAATTAATTAAGCAACTTCTTTCTCAGAATAATGAAGCATTCATGCTGTAAATAATTGGATTGTCAAAGGTCACCCCCTCCCCCAAACTGATTTCTTTAGATCACCTCTTCTTATTGGATCAGAGAAATAATTTATCTTTCTGAAATTTAGTGGAGGATCAGTGATTATATCCATCTGCTTCAATGCAAGTGCATTGTTAGTTTCTAGAAGTGCGTTGACATAGTTATAATCAATCCCTATGCATAAGTTTACCTTAGGGCTCACCCACCTCGATTTACTCAGCTCGTTTTACCTTGAGATTTTTTATGAACAAATGTCAATCAAACATTTTTGAGCTTCCACTCTCATCTTATTATAATGCTATTTTTGGTATTTATATAAAACACACGATCTTTCAGTTCTTCTTATTTCACTTTACATCATTTTTTTTTCTGAAACTGCCCCCTCATCTTTTCTTATAGCACAGTAGTAATCCATTACAATCATATGCCACAACTTGTTCCCCAGTTCCCTAATTGATGAAATTCCTCTAGTTTTCAATTCTTTGCCACCACAAAAAGAGCTGACATAATTATTTTTGTGTACATATTTGTCCTTTTCCTTTGATCTCTTTGGGTTACAGACCAGTAGTGGTACTAGTGGGTCAAAGGGTATGCACAATTTTATAACCCTTTGGGCATAGCTCCAAACTATTCTGAAGAATGGTATGACCACTTCACATCTCCACCAACAGTTCATTAGTATACTTCTTTTCCCTCATCCCTCCCAGTATTTGTCATTTCTGATAGGTATGAGGTGGTACCTCAGAGTTGTTTTAATTTGCATTTCTCTATTCAATAATGATGTAGAGCATTTTTTCATATGCCTATAGAGAACTTTGATTTCTTCTTCTTGCAATTGTCTGTTCATATTCTTTGACTATTTATTAATTGGGGAATGGCTCTTATTTTATATATTTGACTCAGTTCTCTATATATTTAAAAAGTGAGCTCTTTATGTTAGAAAATTGCTGTAAACTTGCTCTAACTTGCAATAAGCACTTTTTTCTATTACTTCATTGTCTGTGGCATCTTTTAGCATAATATAACTTCCCTGATTATCTCTTTTAATTAAATCTATTTTTGCTTTTGCTTTGTCTGAGATCATGATTCCTAGCCCTGTCTTTTTTACTTCAGCTAAAGCATATTAGATTCTGCTCCAGTCTTTTATTTTCACTCAGTGTGTATCTTCTGGGTTCAAGGGTTTCTCCTGTAAAAAACATATTTTCAGATTATGGTTTCTAATCGATTTTTCTGTCCACTTCTATTTTATGGGTGAGCTTACCCCATTCACATTCATAGTTATTTTTACTGTGTATTTCTTCAATCATATTTTTTTGTGTTGATTCTTCTTTGTCATTCTTTTTAACCTGTCCCTCCTCAAAAGTCCATTTTGTTTCTAACTGCTGCCTCCCTTATTTTTGTCATCCCCAACCCATAACCTTTACCTCTTATTTTTCTGTTGAATAAGATAGATTTCCATACCCAAATGAGAATGTGTTTCTGTATATACATATACATACATATGTACTTATATACATGTAAGTACATATATAAATATTTTCCTCTTTGAACAAATTCTAATTAGAGTGAGTTCAAGCATTGACTATCACCACCCCTTTTCCCTCCAGTATAAAACCTTTTCCTTGCATGCTTCTTTTATATGAGGAAAATTTCCCCATTGTACCTCTCCCTTAGCCCTTCTCCCAGCGCATTCCTCTTCCTTCTTTATTTTTTTTCAGATCATCCCAACATTATTAACTCTCACTTATGCCCCTTGTCTATGAAGATACCTTTGAATTACCCTAATAATGATATAAAGTTCTTAGGAGTTACATGAATAATCTTCTCATAGAAGAATAAAAAGAGATTAAATTTATTGAGTTTCTTAGGACTGTTTTTTGTTGTTTACCTTTTGATGCCTCTTTTGAGTCTTGTGTTTGAATGTTATACATGCATTATGTATATTTGTACATAATGTACAAATGTATATTTGTGTCTGAATGTTATACATACATACAAAAGTATGTGTGTGTGTCAGTTCTGATCTTTTCATCATGAGTGCTCAGAAGTCATCTATTTAATTAAATATCCATTTTTCCCTGTAAAGAATTATGGTCAGTTTTGTTGGATAGGCTATTTTCAGTTGTAATCCTATCTCCTTTGCCTTCCAGAATATCACATTCCAAGCCCTCTGGTCCTTTAATTTGGAAGCTGCTAAGTCTTGTCTGATCCTGACTTTAGTTACATGATATTTGAATTGTTTCTTTTTGGCTGCTTGCAATATTTTTTTCCTTGATCTGGGAGCTCTGGAATTTGGCTATTTTTTGGAATAAAAACACATTTTTGAAAAACTTCACCAAGGAAAATTCCTTTACATTTTGATCTAGGAATTTTAGTAAAATTTGTTACTAGTTTCTATATTAAAGCTGTGAAGGATAATTACTACAATTCAGTCTTGTGATTCCCCACCGGCCCTCACACATATATTTAATGAAAGCACTTGTTTTTTTGTCAGATCTTTCTAACTTTTGTTGTTGTTAAACTGACAACCTATTAAGAATATGTATTTCTCTTTTGCTTCATTGAATAAATTCAAGCTACCTAAATATTGTTGAGCTAATTTTTTTTTTTACTTCAACATTAACTCATAAATCTTTCTCAGACATCTTCAATATTTGAGCCACCTGTCCCAGGTGTTTTGTCTGACACAAAGAAATATGATAAAAGCTGTCTCTAAGATCTTATTATGTACTTGAGGAGCTAAGATACATATGTATCAGTGTAGTCCAAGGTAGTGTATATTAGGTTCTATATGAGTGAAATAAATACTATCTATTATAGTTCAAAAAGATGTGAAGATTACTTTTATTTGAGATGATCTGTAAAAGCTCTAGAAAGGAGATAGGCTTTGAGCTGGACCTTGGGAAATGGGAGAAATTTGAATATGAGAAGTGTTAGTAAAACAACCTGGGCAAAGGGGTAGAGATAGAAAAGCAGTTAGGCTGAAGAATAGGCTTCATGTAGAGGAAGAGTGAATTTTAATGGTGGAAAGTCAGATTGAGGATTAATTATGGAGAGACTTGAATGGCAGAGTTAGTAATTTATCCTGTAGACAATATTGAGAATTACTGAAATTTTTTTTAAACAGAAAGTTTACTATATTTAGGATATTCTCCCTACTTTTTCAAGAAGTTCATCACCTGGTTGACTGTCTTCACAACCCTGGAATCATACTTGTCTGGGTCATCACCAGTTGTCTTAATTTTTGTCTTGCCACTGGACTCAGATGACTCTGGAGGAGAGAATGAGGCTGATGACTTTGCCCAGCTCTGCCTCAGTTAAATCCAATTCACACATGTCAAGATATCACCCAGAAGATATCATTGGTCCATTGTCCCTCTTCAAGAATGAAGGGCAAGCAACAACCACAGATGACATTCATTGAAGTTTTCATTTTGGGATCTCTTCCAGGGGGTGATTGATGGATTCTTTCAATTTCTATTTTATCCTCCACATCTATGGTATTGGGGTAGTATTGCTTTATAATTTCTTGAAAAATCATGTATAGAGTTTTTAAAAAAATCATGACTTGTAGAGAGTCCAAAAATTTCTTAAATTATTTCTCATTGATCTATTTTCCAAATGAGTTGTTTTTCCAATGATATATTTTACATTTTCTTCTATTTTTTCATTCTTTGGATTTTGTTTTACTGTTTTTAATGTCTAATAGAGTCATTAACTTCCAGTTCCAATTTTAATTTTTAAGAAATTATGTGAGCATTTTGTACCCTCTTTTTCCATTTGGCTAATTCTGCCTTTTAAAAAAGTTCTTTTCTTCAATGAATTCTTGTATTTCCATTTGGCATATTCTGCTATTTAAGGAGTTTTAAGTTCAGTGAATTTTTATTCCTCTTTTTACCATTAAGTCAATTATGTTTTTTTAAAATGTTATTTTCTTCAGTATTTTTTTTCCTCATTTACCAAGATGTTAATTCTCTTTTCATAATTTTCTTACATGATTCTCTTTCTTTTCCCATTTTCCCCTTATATTTTGGTCTTTCCTGCTCCTCTAGTAGTTTATATATATATATATATATATATATATATATGTATGTATGTATGTGTGTGTGTGTTTTACATATACACATACATACATATATACACATATACATAGTTAAGTCCTTTGGTTTGCTGGTTTTTCTAGACTATTTCTTGATTTTGAAATTTATGTAAAGTTGAGCTCTGCTCACCTGGGGTTGGAAAGGCACTGTACCAAACTTCACGCTTTTTTTCTGCTGTTTTCGGAGATAATTCTAGGGGTCTCTGTAAGTTTTTTGTGCTCCCAACGTGGTGTGATCTAGGGAGAGATGTGGTCAATACTTTACTGGTCTACACTATGGTCTTTATCTAGGGAGAACCCTGTTCCCCTACAGCCACAAGTACTAGTGCTACTTTTGGCCCTGGAACTGTGACTACATCTCTTGCTGTCCTGAACCCACAAATACTAGTGCACCTTTCTGCCTTGGATAGTATTTGGTTTGCCTTGGTCCCTTTGACCAGGGATCCTACTCCCTTCCGACCTCTCTATAACTGTGACCCCAAACTGCATAAGAACAATAAAGTTGCCAATCATTGTGTTCACCAGCAAAGGGTCCCCTGTTTTCTCATTCTGATCAGCTGTTTTACCCCATTACCCTTTCTGGACTGAGAGCTCCCAAAGCTGCTGTTGTTATTGTCACTGTTGCAGCTAGTCCAAGGCCCATTATTGGTGCTGCCCCAATATGAACTCTATGCCACCCCCACCCTAGTGTCACAGACCTCTCATGCCAACCTTCTAAATTGTCTTGGCCAGATAAATATCTCACCTTGTCCTTTTGTTGTATTTACTGTTCTAAAATTTGATTTGAAACTTTATTTAAAAGTTGTTTGTAACATATATTTATTTCATATTTTTTTTCACAATTACATATAAAAATAATTTTTAGCACTTATTTTTTAAAGTTTTGAGTTCTAAATTCTCTTTCTTCCTACCTCCCCTACCCATTCCCAGAGATAGTGAGCAATTTGATAAAGGTTGTACTTGTGGAGTTATGCAAAAATACTGCCATATTTTCATGTTTTGAAAGAAAATGCTGACTAGAAAAAAGTAATGAAACTCCATCAGCTCAGTCTCTGGAGGTGGATAACATTTTTCATCATAAGTCCTTAGGAATTGTCTTGAATCATTGTATTGCTGAGAATAGCTACGTCATTCATGTTTGATCATTTTACAGTATTGCTATTACTATGCACAATGTTCTACTGGTTCTGCTCTCTTCACTTTGTATCAGTTCACATAAGTCTTCCCAGGTTTTTCTGAGATCTTCCTGCTCATCCTTTCTTTTAATTTAATGATATTCCATCACAATCATATGCCACAATGTGTTCAGCAATTCTCCAATTTATGGACATCCCCTCAACTTTTAATCCTTTGCTACAACAAATAATTTATATAAATATTTGTATACATCTATATCCTTACTCTCCCCCTTTTTAATCTCTTTGGGATAGAGACCTGGTGGTGGTCAAAAGGCAGGAAAAGCTTTGTAGCCTTTTGGACATAGTTCCAAATTGCTCTCCAGAATGAACGAGTCAGTTCACAACTCCACCAACAATGCATTAGTGTGTCAATTTTCCCACATCCCCTCTAGCATTTTCCTTTTCCTTTTCTGTCATATTAGCTAATCTGATAGGTGTGGAGTGGTACCCACCATTGTTTTAATTTTAATAACTCTAATTGATAGTGATTGAGAGCATTTTGATATGAGAATAAATAGTTTTGATTACTTCATCTGAAACTGTTCTTATCCTTTGACCAATTGTGGATCACATTTTAATAAATTTGACCCAGTTCTCAATATATTTGAGAAAAGAGGCCTTTGTCAGAGAAACTGTCATTTTTTTTCAGTTTTGATTAATAACTATATATTTCCTCCATAGTATTTTTCCCATTGTTTTCCCTGCTCTTTCTCCTTTAACCCTTTTCAGTTGTTAAAAAAGTTTTTGCTTTGGACTACCAACTCCTCTCAATTCACTCTACTTTTATAAGCTCTTCCCCCCAACCCCTTTTCTATCCTCTTACCTTCCTACTTTCCTGTAGGGTAAAATAGATTCTATATACAATTGAGTGCACATGCTATTCACTCTTTGAGACAATTTCACTGAAAGATTCAACTTCTCTCCCTTCCATCATCCATTTTCCCCTCCATTGTAAAATCTCTTTCATGCCCCTTTTATGTGAGATAATTTATGTCATTTTGCTTCTCTCTTTCCCCTTCTATCCATGCATTTCTCTTTTGCTTCCCATAATTTTATTTTTTATATCATCCTATCATATTCAACTCACACCCAAGCCCTCTACATGTACATCTACCTCTATAGGAATGTAAATTGTTTAACCTTATTGAATTCCTTATGATTTCTCTTTCAGGTTTACTTTTCATGTTTCTCTAGAGTCTTGTATTTGAAAGTTAAGATTTCTATTTAGCTCTGGTCTTTTCATCAGGAATGCTTGAAAATTCTCTATTTCATTAAATATTCATTTTTCTTTCTCCTGAAGGATTATACTCAGTTCTACTTGGTATAAGATTCTTGGCTGTAATACTAACCCCTTTATACTCTGGAATATGATAATTCCAAGTCCTCTGATCCTTTAATATAGAAGTAACTAAATCTTGTATTATTGTGACTCTGGTTCCATGATATTTGAATTGTTTCTTTTTGGCTGCTTGAAGTATTTTTTTTTCTTTGAACTGGGAGCTTTGGAATTTGGCTATATAATATTCATGGGAGTTTTCATTTTGGGATCTCTTTCAGGAAGTGAACATTAATTCTGTCAATTTCTATTTTGCCCTTTGCTTCTAACATATCAGGATAGATTTCCTTGATAATTTCTTGAAAGATGAAGTCTAGGCTCTTCTATTGATCATAGCTTTTAGGTAGTCCAATAATTTTAAAATTATCTTTCCTTGATCTATTCTCTATATCAGTTGTTTTTCTATTTAGGTATTTCAAATTTTCTTCTTTTTTTTTTTTTTGCTATTCTTTTGATTTTGTTTTATTGTTTTTTGATGTCAAACAGAGTCTTCATCTTCCACTTGCTTAATTATGATTTTTAAGGAACTATTTTATTCAGTGAGCTTTTTCTATCTGCTTTTCCACTGACAATTCCATTTTTTAAGAAGTTATTCTTTTCAGTGAATTTTTGTATACCTTTTTCCATTGGTCTAGTTCTGCTTTTCTGATGTTTTCTCTTCAGTAGATTTTTTTTCTCTTAACATTTGATTTATTCTGTTTTTTTAAAAGGATATTGTTTTCAGTATTTTTATGCCTTCCTTATCAAATTGTTGACTATGTTTTCATGATTTTTCTTACATCACTCTCATTTCTTTTTCCTAATTTTCCCTCCATTTCTTTTACTTGATTTTAAAACCATTTTTGAGCTTTTCCAGGAATTATTTTTTTGGTCTAAGATAAATTCACATTTTTTGAGGCTTTGGATATAACATTGTTGACTTTGTTGTCTTCTGATTTGTATTTTAACTTTCTCTGCTGCCATAGTAACTATCTATGTTCAGGTTTGTTGTTATTGTTGTTTTTTACTCATTTTTTCCAGCCATATTTCTTAACATGTATTGTTATGTTAAGGTTGGTAGAGGGGATAATAGCCCAAACTTCAGGGTTTTTTGGGTTTTATTGAGCAGCATTTTTAGAGATGCTTCTGGGGGAATCTCTAAATGTTAACTTCTTCCACATTGGTATTATCCAAATAGAGGTTTACTTATTTCTTTCCATGACTGTGTTATGGTCTGTGAGGGGACCACATATACTCTTTTCTGTCCTGGAAATATGTCTCAGGTCCCTACAGCCTTGGAACTTTAAGTTCTGGTATGCCTGTGCTCCTCTTTGACCTTGCATTGTGACCTGGATCTATGTGTAGGCAATACAACAAAGTCTCGCACCCAATGCCAACAAAGGTACCCTTGTAACCACCTTCTGATTAGTTATCTGACCCCCTTACCATCTGTGGGCTGAGAATTCTTGTGGCTGCCTCTGTGGATTTAGTTACCTCCAAGATCTGCTACTTGTTTACTGAGTGGTGATCTCTTCCAGTCTTGCAGGGGTGTTTTCTCTACTGGACTGTGATCCACTTTAACCTTGGTACAACAGACCTTTCCTGTCAACCCTGTAAGTTGTCTTAAATTAGAAAATTGTTTCAGCCTATCCTTTTGTGAGTTCTTCCTCTCCAGAATTTGTTTTGAGGCATTATTTAATGTTGTTTGGAAGGGAATTTGGAAGAACTCACGGATATCCCTGTCTTTTCTCTGCCATTTTGGCTCCATGCTTAAAAGTTATTTAGAGGAAATTTTGGGGAGTGTTCAGCTGAGTTGCTGCCTATACTTCACCATCTTTCTTCATAACAATTCTGAAGGACATATATCACAAATATTATGTTACATGTAAAAAATCTGAATTTAAAGTTAGTTATTTGATGAGGCAGGGCTTGAATCCAGACCTTCTGAATTACACATCAGCTATAGCTATGTTTCAGTGCACTGCAGTACATGGAAACTTATAGTATAATAGCTTCTTGAAATAATATTTACATGAGATTATCTCTTTTTCTACCTGTCTTGAATGGAGGGTAGTTAGAATATATGTCTTATTCCTATCTGTAATGTAATATTATTTTCCATAAATGTTTTTCATTTTTCCCCCAAACTCCATGGGAGTCTAAGTAATGACTGGTTTCAGTTGGTCAGCAAATACTTCATTTTTAAAAGAATGCATAAAATCTAAAGATGTCTTTAGCCAAGTATAGTGTAGTTATTCTCCAATGAAATAAGACTATCAATTTGCATAATAAGTACTATGAATTATTTAATTGGCACTTTTATTGTATCAGTAAATTTATTGTTACTATGTAAGACATGATGTCTTGCACAGAATAAGTGTTTAATGTTCCTTGTTGAATTGAGTAGATATAGTTTCAATGTAGAAGGTATTACCGTGGAGGTAGCCTCATTTTTCTGGATACTTTTCTGAACCAACTGCTATCAATGGACAATAAATTTCACTATTAAGCACACAAGCATTTATATACCACATTGTTCTTTCTATTGAATTCTATGTATTTACAGTTTTTCTTTAATTTTCTTTTCAGACACAATTTTAATTAATTATAAACTTTATTGTGATGCCTATTTTAATCTTTCCATGTAAAGTTCTAAGACAAGATGGCAAGTTTAAAGGAAAATCATACTTGACTCTTTAAAAATATTTGCCTGGTAAGATGAAAGTGGCAGGAATCATATGCATGCTACACAAATGATTGGTTGAGTGTTGCAGATAAGAGGTCAAGGATATACTGCCATTAATTAATCAGTATTCCATTTCCCTCTAACTCCTCCCCCCAATACATTCCAGGGCCTATATTTTATTGAAAGTCAATTATGATTCTTCTCCTAAGTAGACTTTCTTTCTATTACTTCTAAACCCACCTACTTACTTCAGTCATTCAAATCTTAATAGAGTTTGGCTAAAGAAATAATTGAATTAAGTAAAATAATTGTAACAAAGTACCTTATTAGCTACTCTAAAACACTTCTTTAAATCTCCAGGAAAGTACTATCAGTGGACTCCAAATCATCAAGTAAGAGTAGCTTTACCCTCTCTTTTACTAAGGAATAACATAAGTAGAAAGAGTGAATTTGGAAGTTAAAAACATGTTTTGTATCCTTTTCCTGACTATATGCTTTGACTGAGCAATACCACTACTTGGTCTATTTCCAAAGATGATTAAGGAAAAATGAGAAGAACCTATATCTTCTAAAACGTTTATAGTACTTCTATTTGTGGTGGCAAAGATGTCCATCAGTCGGGGAATGGTTTATGATATATAATTATGATGGAATACTACTGTGCTACAAGAAATGATAAGCTCAATGATATTTGAAAAAAACATGAAAAGACCTACATGAAATAATGAAATAAACATAACCAAGAGAAGACCGTATACAGTAATAGCAATATTGTTTTAAGAACAATTTTGAGCAAATAAATCATTTTGACTATTAAAAATATCCAAATTAACAATAAAGGAGTAAGGGTAATATAAGGTTAATGGTGGTGGGGAGAGTTAAAGATCTTCCCTTCCCGTTAATAGGCCTCAGACACCTTTTGTTAATTTCTAATGAGGCATTAGGTCACAAATCATGCTTCCAGCTTTGAAAAGAACACATATACTCTGAGGTGAGGTTTTGCTTTGGGGCTTATTTTTTGGAATAAGATTCTTGTGCCAGACGAGACTCTGGGTAGCTGCTTTAAGAAGCCCCTCAGCTTTGAAAACTCAGATGTTGGTGCTTCTCTCTCTGATAATGATGTATATATTGTGTATTGTCACACAGTTGGAAGCCCTGTCTGTTGGTCTTTCTGTTTGTAATTTCTGTTTGCATTTTCTCTGAAATTCGAGGTACTGACTTTTTCCCCTGAACTAAGTGAATGATAATTGCTTGATTAAAGTAGATGGTCAACTCCTCAAAAGTTGCTTTCCTTTTAGAAAAACTGATCTAAGAACCTGTACAGCTGGCCCTCCTGTGTATGTTGGAGTCCTTGCTGTTACAGTGGGAAATATGAAGAAAGATACTATCTGCATCCAGAGAAAGAACTGATAAATAGAAGTTTGTACAGAATAATTAAATATATATTTACATATATATGCATATATATGTGTGTGTATGTGTGTATGCACACAACACACACCTATTTGTATCTAATGATAGCCATCTCTAGTACAAGGGGTGGAGGAAGGAAGAAAAATAAATTTACATGATAACTTTATATATATATATATATTATATTAAACTAAATATATATATATATATATATATATATAGAAATAATATAGAGAAATATTTATTTAAAAGGAATAGTAAGTTACATATAATTATTTGCAGTTTCATGTGCAATCATATTTTTTATTATACTATGATACAGCAATGCTTATTTTTTTCCATAAATTAAAAATACTATAAATGTGAAAAAGTAATGACATTGAATATTATGTGTTTTAAATTTTTTTAAATAGTATTTTTTCCCAATTTCATGTCAAGACAATTTTTAACATTCGTTCTTGCAAGATTTTTGAGTTCCAAATTTTTCTCCCTCCCTTTCTTCCCTCCTTTCTTCTGTGAATATTATGTTTTTATTATTTTAACTATACAAGATTCATTTCAATTAAACAAATACTTAATTCTAGAAATAAAAAAATCAGTGAAATATTTCTTGACTTCATGGAGCTGATATTCATCTACCCTTTAGGAATCAACAAAATCTATATTGTGTAAATTGAGTACGTGAGGAGTACTACTAGTTGTTGTGAGTACTGGACTTGGGATCAGGAGATTTTGATCCAAATCCAGCTGTTACACTAACAAATTATGCCACTGTGGAAAAAACACTTAAATTCTCCAAACCTCAGTTTCATGTATAAAATAAGGATATTAATTCTCTTACTATCTACCTTATTGGGTTATTATAAGAAAGGTGCTTTACAAAACGTAATATACTGTATCAGTATAAGTCAGAATGGTCCGTAGCATTTGTTTCATAGCATTGTCACCCAGGAAGTATGCTTTCTTCCTGTGGTTGTTTGAAGGTCTCCAAAGGGATATCAACCAATATACAGGTTATGTCCTTGTCTTTCCCTGTCCTCTGCCAGCCTTCACTTTATAGAAGGACCTTGCACCCTTTTCTGTCTCAGGTCTCACAACAATAGTATTTCTTTTGGTGATGGTGATGGGAGAGGGGAAGTCAAGTCTCTGGGAAATATACTATCCTCTCTGGGCCCAATTGGACATAGCATACACAGTCCACAAGTTAGACTGTCTTTTTCCACTTGTGCCACCCCACTGCTTCCCAAGGTGGAGGATTTCTAGTAACTGCTCTATTTATTAATGTGGATTATAAGGCAAATAGTCTTGAAGTCAGAGAAGGCTCATAAGACGTAGAGATGGAAAGCAAGTGTGTTTCAGGATTTATGAATGACTACTAATTGAGGTAGGCAGTAGAGAGTGGAGTTTGAAGAATAACTAGCAGTCCAGTTTGATTAGGACATAGAGTGAGTAAATGAAATCTTGTGAAATTAGAGTAGAAAAGTAGTGCAACTCTTGACTCAAAGGGCCATCTGCACAACCTCTTCTCATTGGCGGGGACTGATTGTTTGGTGCTCTATGCCTGTGTAGATTTTTGGTGAGAGGTAGAGAAAATAGAGATCCTGATGTTTTGACTTTCAGGTGGGAGAGAAGAAATAATTCCAGCCTCTCTCCATGTCTCTGAAGGGAGAGAAAAATTTGAGGAAGAAGTCAACATGTAGAGTATTCAGTCCCTATTTTGAACTAATTACACTAAAGACTTCAGGGAATTTTAACTTGGGTAAGATCTGGAACTTCATTGAAATGAAGTGTATTTACTCTGTATGTTGCTTGTTATTTACGTGTAGTATATTATATAGTATATAATAATGAAAATGCCTTATATGTATAATTGTAACATATATAAAATGCAATATATAATATCCTGTGTATAGTTTTTTTTAAAATCTGTTTTGCTATCAACTTGGATAAATGAGTTTATTCATTATTCACTACCTATATTCATTATTGAATATCCATTATTGGATGTATAACTTGGGCCACTCCTTCCCCATTATGAGAGAATGATCAGGAGTACAGGTGGGACTCAAAAATTATTTCATCTATTCAATATTCAGATGGAATCTGGCACCTTCTCTGAGGAAAGCAGAGTAGTCAACCTCTTGCCTCAACCTGCTTGCCCTCAGCATGAATCAGTTTCCATTGGAGAAGGGTGGGGAAGGAGATTCTAGAGATGTCAGTTCTTGCCTCCCTGTGAGCCACATCTAAACAAACTCCCGTGGACACAGATAACCTTCATTGGCAAAACATAAGATATAACCTCTTCCCTACCCCACACACATACTAGAGCAGGTAGGAGTGCAGGGTTTTAAATAAGAGCCAGAGAAGTTTGAATATTGTCTCAAAGTCAACTATGAGTCACTGGTTTTGTTTGTTTGTCTGCTTTTAACAAGAGACTGGCATGGATGACACATTAGAGAGATTACTTTGTTGAAGAAGGATTATTTTGTTAACTTTAAACCAAAAATTTGATTAATCATTAAAGTAAGGGGTCTCATTTGTAAACCCTTCTGGTTAAGCTGGTTAGAGCAACCATTATATATTCATTTTCAATAGCTGGGCATATAATTATAAATACTATTTTAAACCATAGAATTATTTTTATGAAAAATTTTGACTTCATTTTGAATGGATATTTTCCTCAGTTTGTTTAGTGTATTCAATGCACTTAGTATTTATGAAATCCTCACTCTATTTCAGGAAGATATTGTGCTGGGATAGGTGCTGGTGATATAAAAAAAAATGAAAAACAGCTCCTGTGTTGAAGGGGTTTACATTCTACTGGAGAGGAGAGAGAAATACATTTAAAGAGACAAATATATGCAAATTAAAGTTGAATGTTTTGATTTTCTGCTTCATTTTCTATTTCCCAGGAACTGAGCCCATTAACTTCTACTCCCTCCCTCAACATTCAAAGATAAGACAGGCAAATGCCTAAATGCCTTTTACCCAGATCCTCCCTTGTTGTTCCCCCTTAAGGTTATTGTTTAAAGCTGAGTTGGCTGTTATTTAGTGAGACAACTATAAATTCATAGCCAAGGTCATGAGGTCTGGCTGTCCCCTTCCCTTCTGTAGGAATCTCTACATCTTATTACTCTCAAAGAAGAAACCTAGTTGCATAGTTCTTTTTCATCTTGCCTTCAAGGGATATAAAAATCTCTCCCCATAAGGGAGCAATTGTTTGACTTAGTCCTGGGACAGTGTCCTGGTGATCTCTATACACAATTGATATTGGTTGCACCTACGACATGCCTCAAATTGGAACTGTTGAAGACTAATAAAATCAAATGGTAAGGCTACTCTCATGATATCTTCAGTATCAAAGTCAGAGATACAATCATGTGTACCTTTAACTTTGTAACCATAAGTCTTTTTTCTCTTGTAGTCATTTCCCACACTGTCATTCCAATCAGGACACACAGTAGAAAAATGAAGGTCAAGCACATCTGAGTAAGTAATACCAGAGAGGAAGAAAAAAGGCTGGAAATCCCTTGAAAATGAGGAAAATCCCTTCAGATTGGAAAGACCACCTATTAAAAAACTCTGCTCAAGAACCCTTCTTGATAGGAAACTCTGGGATAGTGACATGGCTTTGGAAATGTCACACCTGCAGGTAGCTGAAATATTTATTAGCAAGAGTCACAGGGAACTGGAGAACTCAGTAGCAGTAAGTATGCCAGAAAAGGGGAATATTGAAATGACCTAAAGAAATCAAGCCATATTTTTTTTGTTTCTTTCAGTACTAATTAGATATGTACAAAATGCAGGTTGGTCTCCCTAATGGAAGAAAAGGCAGTATGACTGAAACTACACCAGTTTAATGAAGACAAAATGTCCCTCAAAAAATGGAAGTTCTTTCAGTAGAAAACAAAGATAAAAATAGTTTAACAAGTAGATAGTAATAAAGACATAGTAGAAAGATGTTGGATTTGACATGTGGGCAACTGTTCCTACTGCTTACTATCTGTGTGATCTTAGACAAAGTCCTTAATTTATCTAGGCTTCAGTTTGTTTACTTGTAAAATAATGGAAATAACCAAGATGATCTCTAAGATCCTCTAAGATCTAAATCTTTTCTCCAGTAAATTTCTAATTTGAGTCAGGATGTTGGAAGGCAAAAGGATTCAACCAGGAGAAGACAGCAAGAAGGACCACTGGGTTATTAATTCTGGAATAGGTTTAAACCTGTGTTCTAGCCTCGGTGATGCTTGATGGAAGTTCTCCTTCATTCTCGAGGAGGACCAAAATGACATCATTATGTTAGAATTAAGCTGCAGTGCATCTGACTGTGGCTGATCAGACCAGTGTGAATTTGTAATGCTCTACCACAGGTCAGGCATAAATAGACCATGTGAACATTTGGGATAGATTTTCTATATCTGCATATCTCACATTTCTTTTGAGCTACTTTTTTCTACTTTGTTTATAGAGCACAGAAGCTTTTCTGATGATAGCACACTATATTGGGTAGTCCTGTGTCAGTGTCTCTCATGTAACACAATCAAGTCCAAAGTTCTTCATATAGACCTTGGGAGTATCCTTGTATCACTTCTTCTAACCACCATGTAAGCTCTTGCACTATGTGAGTACTCCATAAAATAGTCTTTTAGGCAAGCATATGTTTGGAATTTGAACAACATGGCTGGCCTATCATAGCTGTGCTCTCTGCAGTACAGTTGGAATGCTTGGTAGTTAGTTTGAGAAAGAACCTCAATGTCTGGTATCTTATCTGGCCAGGGGAGCTTCAGAATCTTCCTAAGACAATTCAAATAGAAGCGATTCAGTTTTCTGGCACAGTGCTGGTAGGCTATGCAGATTTCACAGACATACAACAATGAGGTCACCACAATGGCTCTGTGGACCTTCAATTGGATGTTTAGCGACTGAATAAGCACAACAGTTGACATTTCTCCGAAAAAAAAAACAAAACAACTTTCATGTTCAGGATTTGTAGAGATTCCACTCAAAGGACAGAATGTTTCTTCTCTCTTCAAATACCACCCTTTCTTTCTTTCAAAGAACTAAAATCAAAGAAGGAAGCTCAAGCAGCAGTGTAAGCTTCACATCAAGACTTGAAAGAATTTGATAATCTTAGGGATGAGAGCTGTGGAAACAAAACCAAAAGTGAGAAGAGGAGAATGGCATCTATGAAGATAGGGCGAGTGTGCCAGAGAGGGTCACTTTGTTTTTAATGTGTAGACTTGAAATGACTTCCAACTTCCTTGGCTTGTTTATAGAGATAAACCTTTTTTTTCAAGCTTCTGGAAATTACTTTGAAGATTTGATGGTGAATCTAGGCCAGCTAGGTGGTAGAGTAGATAAAAGAATAGGCCTGGAGACAGGAAATTTAGCTTTGGACACTTGCTGGGTATAATCCTTAGCAAGTCACTTAAACCTCTGCCTGCCTCAGTTTCTTCAGCTATAAAACGAGAAGAGCACCTACCTCCCTCTTTTCTTTCTTTTCCTCCTTCACCCTTTTCTTTCTTTCTTTCCTTTGTTTCTTCCTTCTCTTTTTTCTTCATTCCTTCCCTCTTTTCCCTCTCCCAGTGCATCCTGGATCTTCTCTAGTCATCCTGAGGAATATCTGGTCATTGGATTCAGATGGCTGTGGAGGAGAAGTAAGGCTGGTGACCTACACAGCCCTCCCTCACTCAAAACAAAGTCAAGTGCAAGTCATGTCATCATTTCTCTGATGGCATGGTCTTCTTTGGCAACACAATCCTTTTTTATTCATTTCCTCCCTCCTTTTCTTTTCCTTCTCCCCTTACTTTCTGCACTTTCCTCCTTTCCTCTATCCTTATTTCTTTCCTCCCTGTTTTGCTTGCTCTTTTCTGCTCTTTCTAGGTGGTACTGTGTATTTTAAAGTCTGGTTCAAATCATGCATGAACTTTTGCCCCCCTCTTAAAAGATGAGGAAACTCATGATAAAGGTTCTGTTATTTGGATAACATGTCTAGACCTAGTCTTCTTATTCTCTCTCTACCTGACCCATTTATCCCATTGACTTAACCTGTCCCACCCTTCTATCTCAAAATGCAAACCTACTTTTCAGAGATTAGAGTTGTATACTCTTAAATACCTTTTGGGGTTGCCCATATTTATTGATGGGAGGGGGGGCGAAGATCCTTAGGAGCAAGAAAAGCTTCTTTAAACCTGAAGAAGAAATGCTTATTGGGGCATATTTTGACATCTTAAAGGATATATTTTTTTTAATGATTTTAATGATTTCATTATAGAGTTTACTAAAAGTTAGTGTATTGAAAGCTTTGATCCCTTGATTAGCAATGATGATTTCTAGGCTATTATTATATTATTATGCATGATATAATAAAAAATGCTGATTGCTAATTCCACTGGACTGGATTTCTTAAATGAAAAAGAGAAATATAACTTAAACATTAGAACCCTAAAATTAGAAAGGAAGCTAAATATTATCTACTTTAGTGCCCTTCCCAATGAATATAGTATCTTAGACAAGTAATTTTCTAGACCTTACTTGAAGATTTCCAGTGATATTGAACTTACTAAATAATAAGTCTGTAAATTTCTATTTTTAAATATCTCTAAATTGGGGGATATTCTTACTTATCTGGAGTAAAAATTGCTTTTCTTTTGACTTTTATCTATTGATTCTAGTTCTTCCCAATTTCACCAAGCAAAATAATTCTGTTCTATGTGATGGTTCTTCAACTATTTGAAGGTAGAAATTATGATACTTTCCCAACATAATCCCCTAAAATTTGACATTTTCTTCATCTAATCATTGTATTGCCTGATTTTTTACCATCTAATTCAATGTTCATCAGGATGCTCCTGTCTAAATAACCTGTCTAAAATTCAATGTTCATCAGGATGCTCCTGTCTCAATAACCTGTCTAAAATGTGATATCCAGAAATAAACTCAATGAAAACTAAACCAAAACAAAATGTACTAATTGCTTCCTATGTGCCGAACACTGGGTTAAGCATTGGGGAAATGGGGATTCAAATAGAAAAAAGAGAATAGTGCTGGATAATTTCAAGGGTTCACATTCTATGTAGTCTACTACAGAGTTAACAAGATATAGAAGAAAAATCACTGGACCAAGAGGTGAGCAACCCAGGTCTATTCTTTATCCTGCTACTATTTTATTCCTATTCCATACCTCAAAACCCTTCAAATTTTCATTCATCTTTTCCTACTTTACTTCTATCACTGTGAAAGAGTTATTTCTCCTTGCCAAAACCCATCTATTTATACCTTTAATCTCATTCCCCATCCATGCCCTCCAGGAATTTGTCATAAATAATTTCTTCTATTTTACTCAGGTTAAATATCTTCCTTTATATTCCTACTTGCTATAAACTGGCTATGGTCTATTCCATCCCTTAAAAAAATGAAAACAAAACAAAGAAAAATTTTATTTGTTCCTGTCATAACCTGGAAGTATTGTCCTATATTTCTTTTCTCTTTTATTGCCCAGTTTTTGTCCCCATTTCTTGCTATCCACTCACTTTTTAGCTTGTTTTCTGGCTTCTGGTCCTTCTACTCTACTGAAAGTGAATGGGAACAGATTTAGTGAAGACTTCTCAGGAATGTGGAGCCTTCTCCCTGGAGTGAAGGAGAGGTGTCTATTCCTCCAGACTCGGGTGATTTCCATGTAAGGTTATGTATTGCTTTGGGATCAATGATTCACTAATTCCTCAATGCCTAATGATGTGTATTTTCGCGGGCTTTGTAATGTCCAGGAGCAGGAAATTTGAACTGGGTTTCAAAAGGGATTGGTTAGATTTTGTGCCTAGAATGTAAGACCTTGCTTCTCAGCCAATGAGAATAATGTTCAGTGGAGGGAGTGGGATTTTCCCATCAGGGTCTATATAAAAATGCCATCTGCTTCTGTAAGCGGCCTCCCTACTCCAGCTTTACTGGTGAAGGGATAGCCCTATCTCTCCTGACTACCAAATAAAGGAGATTTTCTGTTTTTACCTTGAGATGCCTCTGAGTAGTCAATTTGAGTAGGGGTCTTGCCATCCCATACAAAACTGTTTTCTAAGAGTTACCAAAAATCCCTTAATTGCTATTTTCTCAATCTTTGTTTTTCTCTGAAACATTTGATGTATTTGACCATCCCCTACTACTAGATACCCTCTTTCCTTGTTTTCTATGACTGTTCTCTTAATTCTTTGTATCCTGTTTCAATGTTCCTTCTCGGTCTCCTTTGTTGCCCCATCATGCATCCCTTATCTCCTTAGATATGTATGGCCCAAAGTACTATACTGAGCTCCTCCTATTTTTGTCTGCTCCATTTGTTCTATTCTGTTTTTCTTAAAAGTAATATTTGTAAATCACTAATTCTTTGAAAAAAAAAAATCTCCTGATAAGATTATGCTCTTTTTATCTAGATAAATTTGTCTTACGGTGACAAAAATAATTTGTTAGGGATTTAGGGGATGAGTGCCTAGAATATTCTAGGAATTTAAAGGACAAATGAAAAGTGGCCTGAGCTGGTCTCCCCAGCCTCAGAGAGACAATCATAGAATTTTCAAATTGGAAAGAATCTCAATAGTCATATATTCCTACCCTTCTTGGAAAAGAATCCCCATTATAACATGACAAATAGTGATCAAATCTTTGCTAGAAGACTTCCAATGAGAGGCAAACCATCACCTCCTGAGGCTGGTATGCACCACCTTCACCCCATATCAGGTTATGATCAGTATCCTTCATTGAGTTTGATATTGGGATGAGAACTAGACCAGTGATTTCATTGAAACAGATTTCCCAGATTGGAAAACTGCCTCTACCAAAGCAGGTCAGCACTTTATCTGCAATTTGTAGTCTTACGGAGTTGATTAAAATGTTGAGGCTTTGTGATGGCCATCAAATGAAGAACTTTTGCTGTTTTTGTTTTAGTATAATCAAGTGCCTCTGATTGAATCTTGCCTTTATCAATCAAGAGTCTTTACAAGGAGTAAAG
Source organism: Potorous gilbertii (assembly GCA_028658325.1). NCBI lineage: Eukaryota > Metazoa > Chordata > Mammalia > Diprotodontia > Potoroidae > Potorous > Potorous gilbertii. Next base: position 614,220,340 of record CM053769.1, on the reverse strand, counting down.
TACAGAAATAAGAGTTTTTGTAACTAGACACAGTGTATGTTAATTATTTTAATGTGATTAAAGAAGATCTTCCCCATTGGTGGGTGGACCTGCCCATTGTGAGAAGCTTGATTAGGGGAGTTATTTTGTAGGAGGGTCCCAAGTACCTTTTGTTTTTTCTATTGAGACACTGGGTCAAAGGATTATGATCCCCTCTGGCTCTAAAAACAGTATAAATAGTCTGAGTTGAAGTTTTTCTTTGGGGTTTAGATTTTGCAAGAAGATTTGAGAGCCAGATGAAAACTCTGGGAATCCCAGCTTTGAGAACCCAGATGCCCTCAATATCACTGGTTTTCTTTGAAAATGAAGGATAAACAATAACAACATTATTTCTGAGACTAGAGATGAATACTTTGGGTCTCTTTCTGTTTGCTCTTTTAACTCCCAACAAATCCTCAACATTCACATTGATCCAAGGCTATTATACTTCTCTAGAAAGTATCATAAAAACTGAAGTGAAGGGGCAAAAACTAGTACCTTTTTGGCAGAATTTCATTAAAAATACCTTTCCCCATCACAGAGGTAGAAATGGTAGTCTTTTTTTTTTCATGTTTCTGTTGGAGCAGGGAATCATACTCATCATTTTCCCACCTGATCCTTGAAATTCTTGACTTGTCTCTCAAAAAACAATATCAATTACCAGCACTGGCATGAACTTTTTGCTGTTGATTCCTAATTATCATCTCGCACAGTAGTGATTATGTATGTTATTAATTATGTCAGAGTATATTTGTTGTCAAAACCGTCAATAAATAAATGTTTATTAAATATCTGTTATGTGCCAGGCACTGTGCTAAGTGCTGGGGATACAAAAAGAGGCAAAGGATAATCCCTGCCTTCAAGGAGTTTACAGTCTAATGAGTGTGAAAACATAAATGAAAATGCACCAACTATATACAGAACAAATAGGAAGTAACCAAAGGAGCACTGGAGTTAAGCATTAGAGTTAATGGAACTGGGGAAGGCTTCATGTAGAAAGTAGAGGTTTAGTTGGGATTTAAGGGAAGGTAGAGAAGTCAATAGTAGGGCAGAAGAGTGAGAGTGATCTACTATGTATGGAAGGTAGCCAGAGAAAATGCCGAGTGCAGAGAAATGTGGTTTCTTGTTTGTGGAACATTCAGGAGCTTAGTGCGATGGATCAAAGGATACCTGTCAGGGAGAAAGGTATATGAAGGCTGGGAAAGTGGGGGGGAGGATATAAAGGGCTTCAATTGCCAAATAGAGCATTTTGTATTTGATTCTGTAGACCATAGGAAGCAACTGGAGTTTATTGAGTTGGGAGGATAAAGGCGGAGGTGACGTGATTGGACCCGCTCTTTAGAAAAATCGATTTAGTGACCAAATGTTGGATAGACTGGGGTGGGAAGAGATTTGTGGCAGGCAAACACACCATCAGGTTAATGCAGTAATCAAGGCATGAGGTGACAAGGGTCTACATTACAGTAGTGTCAGTGTTAGAGGAGAGAAGGGAGTAAATTTGAGAGATGGACAGACCTTAGCAACAGATTGGATATGGAGGATAAGAGAAAGTCAGAATGACTCCTATGCTGTGAGTCTAAGAGATGGGAGGATAGTGTTGCCTCTACAGTAACAGGAAAAACAGAAGGAAGAAAAGATAATGAATTCTATTTTGGACATATTGAGTTAAAGATGTCTACCATATATTCAGTTCACAGTTATTAAAAATAAGAGCAATTCCTCAGTTGATAAATGTTCAGTTGATATGGAGGCTGTTTTCAGAAGAAGAAATCAAAGTTTTCTATAGTTATATAAAAAAATTCTCTAAATCACTGTTGATTAGGGAAATGTAAATTAAAACAACCCTGAAGTATCACTTCACACCCACCAGAAGTGACAAAGTTGGAGGGAGGAGGGAAAATCTGTACACTAATGAAAGGTTGGTGGAGATGTGAACTGGCCCAACCAATTTGAACTATAGCCACAGGGCTATATAATTATACATACCACCACTACATTTGAAACCAAAGGAATCAAAGAAAAAAGAAAAAGACCTATATATACAAAAAATATTTGTCAGCTCTCTTTGTGGTGGCAAAGTAGTTGGAAGTCAAGGGGATGCTTACCAATTGGGAATGGTTGAATAAGTTGTGGCATATGATGGTTATAGTGTACTCTTGTGCCATAAGGAATGACGAGGATATGAATTTAGAAAAACATGGCTAGATATCTACAAACTGATGCATACTGAAGTGAGAAGAACCGGAAGTTCACTGTTCACAGCATAGCAATGCTGTAATAAGGACCAACTGTTAAAAGACTTGGCTATTCGGATAAATACAATGATTGAAGACAATTCCAAAGGTCGCATGTAGAAAAAGTGTTATTTACCTCCAGAAAGAGAACTGATGAACTGTGAGTGCAAATTTAAGTACAGTTTTCTCATTTTAAAAAAATGACTAATATGGAAATATGTTTTGCATGATTGCACACATATAATCAATATTATATTGCTTCCCTTCTCAGTGGGTGGGGGGAAGAGGTTGGAGGGAGGGAGAGAATTTGAACCTCAAAATTTAAAAGAAAAAGAATCCTAAAAATAAATACTCTTTTTTAAGAAATCAGGGAAAGAGGGAGGATGACAAAGAGGGTAATCTCTTGAAGGAGACTGCGTAGTATGGGATCACAACAGAGGGTTAACCTTTTTAAGGAGTAAGACAACTTGATCTTGAGAAATAGGGATGAAGGAGAAAGGAGAAGTAGGCATTTTAGTGATGGGAGATAAGGAAGAAGGGGAAAAGGAAGCACATATTAAATGGCTTCATTTATTTTTTTCAAATATTAGACAAAGTTATCAACTGACAGAGTACATAGAGGGGGAGCCATGGAAGGCTTGAGGAGTCATGAAGAGGTTTGGAATAGCTGCTGTGGAGCATGGGAGAGTGAGTTAATAAGGTAGATATAATATGGTTACCTAGCAGCGCTGAGGATTAAGTTAAGCAATTAAAGTTATATAACACAAATTTGTAGAAGAACCAGTCACATCATTTGCATTATTTTCTGCATCTTTCTTCAGCAGCATGTGTGTGGGAGCAAAGGCATTGAATGGTGGGTGTGGCCCAAGGTTGTGTCTTCACTGGACATAATTAGCAATCTGCTAAAGGATTTTAGAGAGGAGGACAATATAGAGTTTTATTGGTTCACCAAGGGGTCAGGATGGAGAGAGTAGCCAGTGTAGGGCACTTAAAATCTGTGACCAAGGCAATGTTTTATGATTGTAAATTGGAAAATAGGTGTTAATCTTCTTTATTAAGCAGTGTAGATGGTGTAGTTGATAGAGTGCTGGGCCTTGAGTCAAGAAGTCCTGAGTTCCACATCCAGCCTTGAGCACTGACTAGTTGTGTGACCCTGGGTAAGTCTCTTAACCTTTCACCCTCAACTTCCTCAACTGTGAAATGGGGACAGTAATAGTATCTACCTCCCAGGGTTGTTGTGAGGATCCATTGAGATACAAGGTGCTTAGGGCAGTGCCTGGAAACATGGCAAGTGCTATTGAAATGGTCATTTTATTCCCTTCTCCCTCTTGTTGATTCAATTATTCATTCTCTCTTTCATTTATTCCCTTGGAATTAGAGATTCCATCAGTAGACATTTACCCCAAAGAGAGGAACATAGAGGGAAAAGACCCACAAGGACAAGTTTTTCATAGCTGCCCTCACTATGGTGGCAAACAGCTAGAGACAAATTCATTAACAATTGATTAATGTCTATACAAATTGTGTTACATGACTAGAATGAATTATTACTGTGCCATAAGAAATGATGAACATAAAATATAAGAAGACTTACATGAACTGACATGGAGTGAAGCAAACACAATTAGGGAAACAATATACACAAAGAATTAAATGTTGCAGATGCAAAAAACACTACCACCACTAAAAGAAACAAATACACATAACCTCCTGAATTCTGTATCATAATAATGTTTAATTTTGACCATGATGGGATGAAAAAATGTTACTTTATTTTTTTGTTAAGAAATGGTAGACTGTAGGTGTTAGAATATTACATATATTGTCAGATTTGAACGATTTGTTGAACACCTTTTTATCCTCCTTCTTATTCTTTCTTAGAAGAGATGGCTTGAGTTTTATTTGAAAATGAAGGTAATATAAAAGCAAAAGGGGTGTGTGTGTGTGTGTGTGCGTGTGCACACGTGTGTGTGCATGTGTGTGTGCATGTGTTCATCACCCACAAACAGCAGCTGTAGCCCAGAGCTGCCCTAGGCAAATGGATAAAGTAGGATGCAGGGACTGCTTCTATAACAAGACTTAAACTTTTGATGAGTCTGTATAACCTTTGAGAGTCAAAATCTATATTCATATTTCTTGTTTGCCTCAGTCTACCACCACTGATCTATTGCAGAGAACTTGCTTCTCATCAATCTTCCCTCATGACTCTTGGGAATATCTGGTTTCTATCCTGCTTCCATCTCATCAAGTACATTCCATCACTGACCTTTGCCAACTAATTGAATACTGAGCTTTGTGAAGATGTAGGTTTTGTCTGACCTCTGTGAGCCCATAAACTAGACTAAATCGCTGATTACATTCAACTCAGCCTGCAATCATATGTCCAAGTTTGGACTAAGAGCATATTAGCTTCCATGGATGTGGAATATGGGATCTATATACACAAACAATGACCCAAGTGAATTTTGCAATGTGTTTTGTAGCGAAGGGGTGGTGTTCAAAGGAAAAGGATATTTTTTTTAATAACTGGGTCTGAAAATGGAATGAATTTGTCCAGTCAAGGTTTTCTAAAGGAAGTTTCAGTAACAAAATGAATTCAGAGTAATCCTCTATAGATTTCATATTCACCTACAGAGAGGTCAAAATATTGTAAGTGATATAGACATTTTATTTAGAAACTCTTCTTTTTTATGTAGAAAGTGTAGGGGTTTTGTGAACTTATTATACTATCAGGAACAATCTGAGACAGAGAAAGTGGGCAAGAGTCCAACTCTTGACAGCAACAAACCATTAGGTCAGTTTCATTTGTGAGTCAACAAGTTTGCCCTTGTATTGTTTCCTTGTTTGCCCAACTTCCTTTCTAGAATGAATACTATAGCTTACTTTATGATGATGTCAGTATTAATATCAGGATCATAAAATCTTAGCCCTAAAAGAGATCCCAGACCTCATAATGATAAACGCCTATTTCTCTCTACTCAACAAATTTTCCATATACTTGGATAATCTAACTCTTCTTTTACTGACAAATTTTATATGGTGATTTAATACATCAAAATTGCACTTTAAAAGGAAAGGGATTATTACTGAGGATTGGATTTACAATTTCTTTGGTATAGAGAACCCCCTGGTAAGGAAACTTTCTACCAGTGTAGATTTGCACATGCTCTGCACATTGTAGTCTTAAAAAGCTATCTGGGTATTTAGGAATTAAGTGACTTGCCCAGGGTCACTTAGTCAGTACATGTCAGAACCCCTATCTTCTTGACTCTGAGGCCAGCTCTCCAGCCACTATGACATTCTGTCTCTCTCAAGCATTATCAGTGACATATATATTAGAGAAAGGAATATCTAAGTAAATTCAAAAAGCTTGTCTCCCCCAGTCACATTTCCTGTTTGAAAAAAAAAATGAACAGATTTTTATAGAGAAAACTTTGGAACAAGAGGCAAAATGTAAGACTCCACAGAAGGTATGTGGATACAGCTTGCTTACACAAGCACTTCAAATGCTGGAAGGAAACACATCAGGATTAAGGAAAGCCAGGGTGAGAAGCCCAATTCGGATTTCAAGGTTTTTATGGATATGTTACCTGCCAAAAGAATCCTTTGTAGCAAATTCTTGTTGAAAAGAATAAAAATCACCATGCCGGCTTCCTGAAGAATGCCTTTGGACATGCAAAAACCTTCTACGATTTGAATTTATGGACCTAGTGTTTCAGCCATGAACCAAGGTTGTTGCCAACTTTGTCAGGGAGAACCCTTTGACAAAGTCAAAGCAAAACTCAGCATTCTCTCTGATGTGAAGGCCTTCGGGAGGGAAAACCTCTAGTCCTTTTCAGAGCAATGATGCCAAGTGCCTACAGGCACAGCAGGAACTGATGCCAACTCATCCAGCAAGAAGGCTGCAAATGTGTGGGATTATTCAGAGTCCTAGAGCTTTGTACTCAAGCACTACAAATTAAGGTCTCATCTATGCAATGGGAGCAGTGGGAATAGGAATGGATTTATGGTTATTTTCACATCATTTCTATGAAGTTCCCTAACCAAACCATCTGTAATAGACTTAGAGTTTATTGAATTAGTTGAAAACAATGAAATACATGCATAACAGAGTCTCATTTAAAAAGTGTTTAAACACAACTGCTCCCTACCAAATCCTACTCTGATGCCTCATTGTGGTGTGGAGGCAGTCCATGAGTTCTCACAGGGTATGCCAATGGAGTGCAAATTCTGGCAAGTTCTACCATGTTGTAAGGTCTCCAATGGGCCTAAAAACAGCCTTTGTGTGTTTTCTTAGTACCAGCCTGTCTAAGCATGGAAAGGCTCGGCACCAGAAATCTGGTTACTTGGTGAGGAATTCTTTATCCATGGTAACTCATGGAACAAGAATACAAAATGTCCTTCAGTCTTGGATGATTCTCCTGTACTTCTATACAGATTTTGCCAGTGTCAGAAAAGAAGGCAAGTATGCTAATTATCACATAGTCTTATGCTTAACATACACTTTTATACTTTAGACAGTCTATAAACTTTAACTTGTTTTTTGGTTCAGTAACATCCTCGCCGAATTGTCAAGTGCACATGCTACTAGAAAGACTGAAATATATTAAATATTGATATACTTGTAAAAAACCAAAATGAATAAGCAGGTAGAAGGTAATAAGCAGGTTATAACTCTAAAAAATAAATGATTTTGAAAGACTTAAGGACTGTAATCTATATAATGACCAGTCATGATTCAGAGAACCAATGAAAAACAATGCTATAAACCTTCTGAAGGTCACGGATTCAAACTGCAGAATGAGAAACACATCTTTAGACATGCCCACAGTGGGAATTTGTTTCAATGAACTCTACATATTCATTAAAAAGGCCTTATATTTCTATCTTTTTTTTTTCCTGGTGGGAGGGTAGTTAGGAGGGAGAGAAAAAGTCTTATTAATTAAAAAAAAATAATTTAAAAAAGAAACAAGGAAGTTTCAGTAACTGGAAGAATGACTCACAGATTGTCTTTGAGGACAAATGAATTTGGCAGAGTTGGCTTGTGTGTGTGTGTGTGAGTGTGTCCCACAAAACAATATAAACTGTCATTTAATGAGACACTTGATCATCTCAAACTAAAATACTCGTAGTATATATTCACAAAGACCATCAAGACAATAATTGCAGGTTATACATTTATTATTATGTATTATATAAAAATTTATTGCAGAGGAGGAAAAGGTGGAAAAATTCCAAAATGATCACGATAAGATCCTGTAAATTAAATCTATGTGTACTTTTATACTTGATGACTTAAGTATAAATGTGAAAATAGGTTTGAATGGCAGAAATATATTACAAAACATGACTCAGGTATAAGGCATGAGAGGGTTTAAAATGTTATTCCAAAGCCTTATCCCTACGTACCTTGACTATTTTATTTTAAAGTAAGAGAAAATAATTAGAAGGCACTGGCCATGGTAAAAACCAAAGAATATTATAAAAATGAAATTAATAATATTGTATTTTAACCATATCTATTAAAAATCAGAACGTTTAAAGCGAAGTAATAGAGAAATCAGTTTGGCAAGATAGATTGGAGATGAAGAGCAGTACTTTAAATTACACACAGAGGAGCTTTTATACAGGCAATAGAGAGCCAGAAAAGCTTCTTGTCCATAGTTGAATTATGATAAATTTATAAAAATGAGGATGCTACCTATAATAAAATGGAAAAGTGAAGCATACTAACTGAACATGAAAACTAGAAGCAAATGGACACAGTAGAACTATGTTTACTATGCCCAAAGAAACCTACTGGGAATGATTCTCTATTTGTAAAAATATGTTAGGAAAATTGGAAAGCTATTTGACCGAAAATAAATTTAGACTAGCATCCTACACCACACAGTATGATAAGATTCCTCCCCATTCCTCCTTAAAAAATGTGACATTGCTTCAGACTGTCATGGACACCTGTAACTTAGAACCATGAAGGTTCTTTTCCACAAAGTTTAAAGTTTATCTTTAATTTAGTTTCAGCCATCCTGCTTAAACCATGAAATAACTTTTTAGTATGGTGTTACTGACTAGAGAGACCCATTTGGAAATCTTTCCTCAACACAGATTATAAATTCTGTAAGAGCATAGTGTATGATGTTAACTGAAAGGTTCCTCCTTCCTGAAATAGGAGCTATACCAATTTTTAAGTTTCTACTTTTCTGATAATGGTTTCTGGACCATACACTTGGCCTTGGTCCAATATCCCACTTTAAACTACAGATTTTGCTTAAGCCCTATATTCCTAAAGGTACATCTAGCTTTGACTCCCTGCTGTGGCTTTGTCTTTAGGATTTGTATACTCTGACTGTTGACTAATTGTTTGGTTTTTAACTAACTTCTTTGTCTTTGTTGTTATTCGGTTTCATCTGACTCTTTGTGAACCCATTTGAAGTTTTCCTGGAAAGGATACTGGAATGGCTTGGCATTTCCTTCTCCAGCTCATGGTTTCTTTTATTTTTTTTTTTGCAGACAGATGAGGAATTGAAGCAACAGGGTTAAATGACTTACCTAGGGTCACATAACTTGTCTGAGGCAAGTTTTGAATTCATCAGTCTTTTTGATTCCACGCCCAGGATTCCATCTCCTGTATCTACTGCACCACCTTAGCTGCCCCAACAAAAAATAAATCATGATTGGCATTCAGTTTGTACTTACTATGTGCCTGGCAGCTGGGAATACAAATTCAAGAAGAAAGAAAAATAGTGTCTCCTTAAGGAGCTTATGTGTTAATAGGAGAAGATAGCACATAAAAGGAAACTGAAAAGTGAGATGGGGTTTGAAAGTAGGGCATAGGCCAGAAAATAGAGGAAGTAAGAAGTGCCACACAGAGACATGGCTAGCCCTAGTGTGCTCTCAAAATAGAAGATTTCCTATGCCCAAAAGCCTTTAAAACTGTGCATACCCTTTTACCCAACATTTTCACTACTAGTTCTGTAACCCAAAGATACCAAAGAAAAGGGTACAAGGATATTTATAGAAATTTTTTGTCAAGCAAAGAATTAGAAATTGAGGGGATGCCCATCAATGGAAGAACGGTTGGACAGCTTGTTGTAATATATGACTATGATCAGTAAGATGGTTTCAGAAAACCATCTTACTTACAGGTTTTCAGAAAAACCTGTAAAGACATATAAATCGAAGTAGAAGTATGCAGAACTAGGAGAACATTGCACATGTTGACCGCAATAGTATACAAAAGATCAACTATGAAAGCTTTAACTATTCTGGTCAAGACAATGATTCAAGACAATGCCAAAGGACCCATGATGAAAATATGGTTCATTTCCAGGGAGAGAACTGATAAACTTTGAGTGCAGATTGAAGCATACTTATTTTACTTTCTACCCCTTCCCTTTGCTTTAGTTTGTAAGTGTATTTTCTTTTGCAACATGAATAATGTGGAAATATGTTTTGTTTGCTTCACATCCATAGTTGATATCATCTTGCTTGCCTTCTAAAGGAGTGGAGGAGGCAGGAAGAGAATATGGGACTCAAAATTTAAGAAATGAGTATTAAAAAAACTTTTACATGTAATTGAGAAATATTTAATAAAATACAATATATTATAAAAAATAAAATAGAAGTTCTAGGAGGAAGCATTGAATCAGAGGGAGATATCACAGGGCTTAAGGGTACCTCTAATGAGTGAAACCTAGATATGCACTGAGCTTCCTGAATGAAGATGTTTCTATGACTTAGTAGAGAAAGTCCAGAGTCTAGTACAGCCTAAAGAGGGAATGCTGAGAATTAGAAGACAAAAACGTAATTTCTCCTCTCAGAGAACTTACATTTTTTCAGAGAACACAACACACACAAATGCATATACACTCATACATATATTTAGTGCAAACATATAGAAAATAATACAAATGAAATATAAGGTGATATGAACAAGAAGACAGTAGCAATTGGGAGTTCACAAAAAGCATCATGTAGAAGTGGGTACTTGAGCCTGATCTAAAGTAAGTAAAGAAGTTTTTCCTCCCAAGATTAGTGGAGTGTGATAATTCCCCATTCTGGTTTCGTTGATACCCTGGAATAATAAAAAGAGCAAGGCCTTGTCTTGATTAATGTGAATAATGAATACCCTATGGTGGTTGCATGCATTTGAATTCACACTATTTCAATTCATAATTATGTAAACCATGGTAATTGGTTCCAGCTCAATATACAGTGCAAATTTGAATAATGCAGCCACTTCAGGGGGATTCATTATTTGCTCTAATTTTACCTAGCTACATCTCTTCTGTCACAGTTCAATTCTTATTCTTCATTGTGGCTTGGAGTTTATTTTGTGTCCTTGAAGGCTATGCTAAAAGGACACAAGCTCTGGTAGGTCCTTCTAAGCTAGAAAGCTTTGGTTATATCCATTACATGATATCCAGGTTTCATAGATCACCAGGGAGAAAATATTAATTTAAGATAGTTTAGCTCAGATCTTTCTGTGCATAGAAGTTCTGTAAGAAAGCCAGTATACCAGTTTTATTTTTCATTCTACATATGTGAAATATCAACTTGTAATCAACATTGTGTTCTTCAAGCTAAGTCACAAGAAAGCACCATTATCTCACACAAAAGCAAAATTAGTATGCTCTTTAGAGGTATGACTCTAATATTATTTACCTGGCTTATTCACACACTTTTGTAGATACTTTTGTCTACGTTTTCCTAGTGATTACCTTTTAAAGTTGGATAGTAAATGGTATTGCTTGTTTCAGCAGCTAAACAATTGTTTAGAGAGGTTATCCATTTAGAATTTCATAGTCCACTCTTCATTTCTACTTCTTATTTCCCACAATGCCTTGCTCTTCTCAAGAAGTTCTAAACAATGCCTATTTTATTGAAAGTTTCTTCATAAATTCTGATTATGTCTTTTCTCCACAGGGCATACTGTGCTAAGTATTCACACAGGCTTTTGCTATCCTCTTACCTTTTAGACATGAGTTCTCTTACTAAGGGAAAAGAGTATCCCAAGTGCTCTAAGTTGTCATGAGACTTTTATCATGGAATTTCATCCAATGTGCCCTAACCTTCTCTTGATATCTCTTTCTATCTCACTGCCATGTTTAATGGCCACAAATTACCAAAATCACTCTGAGGTTGTTCTTTTGGCTACATCCTAGCCACATTTACCAGAGGGGATCCTCACCAATGTGGTCAAGACCGTTCATTCATCTGCCTTCATTGTCTACCAGAAATAATGGAAGGTGGTCCATCAATACTATGGGTGGTGGAGGAAAAGCAATAGAGAAGAACCCTGTTATTGCCCTTTTGTAAATAGTCTCTGTCCTGCAAATATCAGGTAGACAGTTTTTACTGTCTTTTCTTCTTCTTCTACCTGCATTCAAGTTCCTCCTTTTTTACAATAGGATCAAATTCAAGACTGCAGACAGGGGACATTCACTTTGCAACATTAGCCAGTGGTAGCATAGGCAGAACTATTTGTTGTCTCCAGTTATTAGATCTCATGGGCAAAGCACATTTAAATTGGATAAATATAAGAATCCCAAATAGCTAGGAACTGCCAAATATTGAAAGGAAAAGTGACAAGAAATTGGACAAATATTTACTGCACAGATATCTAGTATTGGCTTTGAAACATGAATCAAATCTAAGAAAAATGCAACAGGAATTGTCTTTGGATACACTAAATCAAAACAATGACCCTTGGAGGTTGTTGAGAGGGAATGTCAGTTATATGCATCAAATGTACGTACTATTGACTCCTCATCTAACGATAACTTTTAGTTTAAATTCCAAAAGGGGGGAAAACCTGCTGTGTACTTTTTCAACCAGGCATTAAAACAGTCTCTGAAGTCAGAGAAATGTAACTTCTTTAAGAGCAAACAATAAAAATATTTTGTGGGTTGATTGATCTGTTAACTGAATTATTTTGTTAACTGAACAAGTTTGCTTGCAAAACAAGATAACTAGTTAATCTATCTTAAAAACTCCTGCATATGTCTCAAGTGATTATTGTGACATTAAATGATATCCAAATTGTAACTATAATAAAACATGACTTATTTTCTCAGTTGACTCATGTGCTAGTTCCCAAGGCAGTTCCTTAAGAGGGTTTTCAGAAATGTTTCCATTAACTCCTACATTACTAGAACAAGTGTATGTCATTCACTGAGGGCTAATTCCACAAAAGAAATTGGAATCATAGAATGCTTGGATTGAAAGGATTCTTATTCATCATCCATCTGTTTAGGGGAGGAGAACCTGCATCCTTGAGTCCACATGTGGCCCTCTAGGTCCTCAATGGCAGCCCTTTGACTGAATCCAAACTTCACTGAATAAATCCCCTCAAAAAGATTTGTTTTGTAAAACTTGGGCTCAGTCAAAAGATCACAACCAAGGACCACATGTGGCCTTGAGGCTGCAGGTTCCCCACCCTTGATCCATTTCAACTTCTTCATTTTATTGATGAAGAAACTGAGTCAACAAGATTGCAGGACTTGCTCCTGGGCATACAGTGAAAATGGTGGCAGGGAAAGAATTAGATTCCACATTTCCTCAATACAAGTCTTGTAAGAGTTAAAAGAATAGTTGTCTCTTTGTCTTTCAAATTATTTCTGGGAATATGTTAAACTGAAGTTGGTGAATTCTGAGTGACCCAGAACCTGAGCTCTTTTTAATTGTGTGTGTGTGTGTGTTAGAGAACTTAATGAAGGCCAGGGAGGTCTGGTCTAGACAGTCCTCCTCTCTTCAGTTAATAGTTTACTTTTTAATAGATTTATCTCTGACCTCAAGGGATATTTTCTACTGTTCCAATGACTGCTCTGCTCACTAAGTAACTGGGTGTTAACATACACAATACACCAAACCCTAGTTCTGGGCTTTCATCATGTTGGGAATACAATTTAACTTCAACAGAATGATTAATCCTTCATCCTGGCAAGGCAGATATGTTAGTAAAGTGCTGGAACTTCTAGAAATTAAGGCAAACCTGTTCCTTTTCCTCAAACTATCACAGGTTCCTTTATATTCACAACAGATGATTTTGATGGTTTTATGAGTATTGATATTTCTGAGGATATATGCAGAAAGAAAATTGCTTGGACTCCAACTTTTCTATCTTTGAAAGATTGAGAAAGGCAATAACATTTCTGGGAGTTGACCCAAAGAACCTTTTTTAAAGTGACTTTATTACTAGATTCCTCAGTTCATTTCTCTGGAACACACATTTTACTATTTTTATTTTATTAAATTATTTTATTTGTTTTCAGTGTTCTACAGTCACTTCCATATATCTTAGATCTTTTTCCCCTCCCTCCCCTTCCTTCTCCCCTTCCCTCCCCACTCCCTCCCTGAGACAGTGTACAATCTTATATAGGTTCTACACATACATTCCTGTTAAATACATTTTCACCTTAGTCATGTTGCATAGAAGAATTAAAATGAATGGGAGAAATCAGAAAACAAAACATAATACAAAAGAAAGTTATCTGCTTCAATCTACAATCCATTTCCATAGTTTTTTCTGTGGATGTGGAAGGTGTTTTGCCTCAAGAGTCCACTGTGAATTTTTTAAGTCCTTTCATTGCCGTGAAGTACTAAGTCTACCAGAAACATTCCTCGCATACTGTGGTTGTTGCTGTGTACAAAGTTCTCCTGGTTCTACTCCTTTCACTCAGCATCAGATCATATAAGTCTTTCCAGGCTTCTCTGAAGTCTTCCTGCTCATCATTTTTTATAGCACAATAGTATTCCATTACATTCATATACCATAATTTGTTCAGTCATTCCCCAATTGATGGGCATCCCCTTGAATTCCCATTTTTGGCCATTACAAAGAGAGCTACTATAATATTTTTGTACATGTAGGACCCTGTCCCATTTTTATGATCTCTTGAAGATACAGTCCTAGAAGTAATATTGCTGGGTCAAGGGTATGTAAATTTTTGTAGCTCTTTGGGCATAGTTCCAAATTGCTCTCCAGAATGGCTGGATCAGCTCACAGCTCCACTAACAACGAATCAGTGTTCCAACTCTCCCACATCTTCTCCAACATTTATCATCTTCCTATTTTGTCATGTTAGCCAATCTGATAGGTGTGATTGGAACACACATTTTAAAATAAATGAAAACATCAACAAACTCATAGATGTGCATCAGTAAAATGATGCCATGGATGTTGCTAATTTAACACTTACAAAGGGGTAAAAGTTTTGTTCCCCATTAATACTGGCTTATAAAATTTGAATCTGACTAGATTTATTTATCTATTCTACAATAGTACAAATGTGAGAAATCACACAAAATCTTAACTAGAGTGTGAAAATCAAGATTTTGTCCAAAGGGCAATGATATTTAGAGGCTGTAGATAGCATCTGTAATTCTTGAGCAGGTAGAAAGAACTCAGCTTGGCACGTAATTAGAAAGAATAATTAGTTAAAATAGGAAACCACTTCTAAGAGGAGACTTCTCTGTATATCCATGTCTGATCTCTCCTCTGGTTGTGGTCTCCCAAGCAGAGGCCTTATAGTTTCTGCACATTATAAGAAAAGATGCCTTAGAGCCTTTGTGTTCTCTCCTCTTTCATAGAGTGGAGCCCCAGGATCTTAAACTACAACTGAGCCTTACATTCTGAGATCTGAGATCATTCCTCTTCTCTGGCCAACTGAGCTACTGAGCTTAGCCTTAAAAAGTTAATTTGAGGGTATTTGTCTCACGAGACACATTTTTGTAGTATTTGCCCCAGGTACTAGAATGGCTAAGTATTCTGTTTAACCTCATTCAAACCTTCAAAGGTGAATTTTCATTTGACTTTAGTGGTAATATTGATTAGTCTGCTTCTGATAAATACATATATATGTGTAGATATAGATATACAGACATAGATACGGAGAATTGTATCCCTGGGTAATACACTAAAAATCTTGGAGCATACATAACTCTTTAAAAATCGAAGTTGCCGAACAGTTACCAATAGCCATTATAGAGCATTGTAGGTGGTACAGTGGATAGAATGATGAGCCTGGAGTCATGAAGTCCTGAGTTCAAGTCTAGCTTCAGATACTAACTGTATGACCCTGAGCAACTTACTTCTCTGATTGCCTCAGTTTCCCCAGCTGTAAAATGGGGTTTATAATAGCATCTATCTCAGAGGATTGTGGTAAGAATTAAATGAGATATTTGTAAAGCACTGATCATAGTGAATGGCACATGCTAGGCCCTTAAGAAACCCATCCCTCACTCCCTTTTTGTCTTCCCTCTGTTAAAAGGAGCTCACTCAGAAGTTTCCATAGCCATATGACTGGCTGACCGTATTTGGGGTTTTGGTGTACTATGATATAAAGTCTAGCGACGTCAAGAGACAGATTAGGTTTCCTGCAATATGATTCTTAGGTAGTGTCCAGTGGTCTGTCTGAGCTAGTTGGGGTATGGAGTCAGTGGGTAATGGTAAGAGGAACAGCAGCACTGAAAAATTAACTCTTTTATTTTATCTCTGTGTCCCATATTTACCACAGCTGGGCCTATCAGGTTTCTTCAGAAAGATATTTAAGAGTAACATCATATAGTTCAAAGATGGAAGAATAAATCAGAAAGCTAGTGGTAACCCTGTAGTAATCTGTGAATGACAACCGCTGATTTGTTTTGGTCAAGGAGGGCCCACAATTTCTCTTGACAATATGCTTAAGGTCTTTCAAACCTTGCCCTTCAGAAGTTTCCCTAGGAGCTTTCAGTTCAGAGGAAAAGAAACAAAACCCAAAACAAACAGTGCTAGAGTTTGACTTCTAAGTGATTATAAAGCAAGTCTATTAAAAATAATTAATGTTAGTGAACATGATTTAGGTGATTATTAAGAACCGGAAAGTTTCTGATATTGTGCACATATGTATAGTGATTATTAGCTCTAACGTAAAATGCAAAAACTCCAAAATGATGAGTTACTAGAGAAACAGATATTTAAAGGAGATGCAATGCCATAGTATTCTCTGGAATGCCTTGTAAGGTCAGTGTTAGACTTTCAGTGTATTTAGTGGACTCAATAAATATTGGTTGAATTATACTGAACAAAGGTTTTATCTTCTCTCCATCATAATAAGCCAGTCAAAGATACCTTTGGCTTACATTTCAGTATGCATTACATTACTGATGAATGGGAAGTCCTTTCCTCCTTAAAAATAACTTTAATTTTCTCATTGTAGATCATGGGCAAAAAGCTAACGGATCCTTCAGAAATTATTTAGTCCACTTCCCCATTTTACAGTTGAGAAAACTGAGGGTCAGGCAATCCTCATAACCATTTTGAAATGATTTTCTATTCCCATGACTCAGTAACCTCTCTTCCTTTGAGAGTCATGCAATTCATCTCTACTATCCAATCAAAATCCTGGGAGCTGTCTACGGTTGCCTTCAGTTTACTCTCCTTCCTTCCTCAATATTCAGTACAGGGATCACAGTTTTTCTCTCTTCTTCAACTCCTGCACTTATACTAGGAAACTTCAATACATGTATGCATGCATCCTCAGATAATGTAATGCATCAGTTCCACAATCTACTCACCTCCCACGATTTATTCTTCCATCCCAAGGCAACCATACAGATAGTCATATCATTGATCTTACTGTCATCCGCAAATGTACTGATGACATGTTTGTGAATTCTGAAATCCTCTTTTCTGACCATAATCTATTGACTTTTTATCTCTCCTCCTGCCTTTTCTTACCAAACTCTACTCAAAGTTAACACCATGACCTCCAAAACCTAAACTGCTCAATTCTCTTTTGGGCGGTTGCCCCTGTAGTCACCACTCTCTCTTCTTTTTCCCACCTTGACCCTTTGGAGAGTCATTTCAACTGTCCTCCTCTCTGGAATCCCTAACACCCTTATCATACAGCTGATTATGCCCAGCCAAATCTCAGGCTTGTATCACTCCTACCATTTACCACCCTTGCTTCTACACACGTGCTGCTGAATGAAAGTGGAGAATAACTGTCCTGACTAGGTCCACCATGAATGTATTTTATACAAATGCAAATGGGTCCTCAGGGCTGCTATACCATAGTATACTATATATTCCATATCAACTTACTGTCCCACTCTCAACACAGCTCCTCCTAACATTTTCCTCCTTTCTCAGACCCTCCCCCACATCATGTACCCCTCTCCCCCATTCTCTCAGCTAAGATCATTTCCTCATATTAAAAAAAAGTTGTTATTCAATGTGGGCTCCCTTTTCTCCCCTCTTGCTGTTCTCATATCACTCACATGCCTTCTGCCACTATCTCCTTTCATCTCCGATTCACATGATGCATGGCCTTACATCTTACCAGGGCTAACCCTATACATGCTTAAGCAATCCCAACAAATTTCCCCTCTCTGTTATCCCTACTCTATCACTTATTTTTCAGCCTCTCCCTGTCTACTGCCTCATTCCCTGCTACCTACAAACATGTCCATATCTCTCTATTCTCAAACAAAACTTTGTTTGATCCTTCCATCCCTATTAACTTGTCCTATATTTCTTTCATCATTGTGGCTAAACTTGAACTTTCAAATATTGACTCTGTTTTCTATCTTCTTACACTCTTCTTTTTTGAAGAAAAAAAATTTTTAAGTATGCTTTGCTCTGTATGCAAACTTCATTTCTTTCTCTGGAGATGGATAGCATTTTCTTCACAAGTCCTTTACAACTTTCATGGGTTATTTTATTGTTTAGAATAGTTATGTAATTCACATCTGATCATCATACAATATTGCTGTGTTTACAATATTCTCCTGCTTCTATTCACTTCATTTTGCTTCAGTTCAGTCTTTTTCTGGAAGCATCTTGCTTATCATTTTTACAGTACAACAGTATTCCATCATAATTATATACCACAATTTGTTTAGCCATTGCCCAATTGATGAGCATTCCCTCAATTTTTGATTCTTTGCCAGCACAAAAAGAGCTACTGTAAATGTTTTTGTACATAAGTCCTTTTTCTTTTTCTTTGATTTCTTTGGAGAACAGATCTAATAGAGGTTTGGTTGGTACATTCCTTTGGACATAATTTCAAATTACTCTCAAGAATGGTTGAGAAGTACACAATTCTGTCAACAATACATTAATGTCCCAATTTTTCCACATCCTGTTCAACATTAATTATTTTCCTGTTTTGTCAAATTAGCCAATCTAATAGGTATGAGATGGTACCTCAGAATTGTTTTAATTTTTATTTCTTTAATTAACAGTACTTTAGAACATTTCTTCTCATATGACTGATAGCTTTGATTTCTTCCTCTGAAAACTGTCTGTTCATATCCTTTGACTATTTATCAATTGGGGATAACATGAATTCTTATAAATTTGACTTAATTCTCTATACGTTTGAGAAATGAAATCTTTTTCAGAGAAACTTGTTAAAATATTTTCCCCAGTTTCCTATTTATTGTTCCAAAAGAATTTTGTTATTGCTTTTTCCTAGATATGTAAAATGGTATTTTGATTGGGATGCCCCTGAAAAAGTAAGTTAATTTAGGTGTAATTGTCATTTTTATTATATTGACTCAGTCTCCCCTTGAGCAATTAATTGTTCTCTAATTGTTTAGAGCTGACTTTATTTATATGAAAAATGTTTCATAATTTTGTGAATATAGTTCCTGGATTTATGTTTACAGATAGACTCCCAAGAAGTTTATATTTTCTGAATTTGTTTTAAATGGAATTTCTCTTTCCATTTCTTGCTGCTGGACTTTGTAGGTAACATATGAAAATACTGGTATTTATGAGAGTTTATTTTATATCTTGCAACTTCTATGAAGTTGTTAATTGTTTCCATTAATTATTTTAATTGAATCTTTATGATTTTTTAAAGTATATCACCATATTATCTGCCAAAAGTGATAGTTTGCTTCCTCCCTGCCTCTTCTACTTCCTTCATTTTCTTCTTTTCTTCCTATAGTTAGTGTTTTTAGTAGAATACTGGGTAATGGTGATGATGATGGGCATGCTTGCATCACCTCTGATCTTTTTGGGAAGGCTTCTAACTCATTCCCTGTACAGTTAAATTTTGTTGATGGTTTTTGATAGATACTACTTATAATTTTAAGAAAACCTCCCTTATTCCTATGCTTTCTAGTGTTTTAAATAGGAATGACTTTTGTCTTGTTAAAAGATTTCTCTGTATCTTTTGAGATAATCATATGGTTCCTGTTGATATTGTTATTGATATGGGCAATCCTGCCGGTAGTTTTCCTAATACTGAACCAACCCTTCATTCCCGGTATAAATCCCACCTGGTATAATCCTTGTGATATGTTGCAGTATTTCATTTTAAATTTTTTTGCATTAGTATTCATTCAGGAAATTGGTATGCAGTTTTTCCCTCTCTTTTTGCTCTTCTTAGTTTACGTATCAGCACCAAACTTGTGTTGAAAGGAATTAGATAGGACTCCTTCTTTGCTTATTTTTCCAAATTGTTTATATAGCATTGGAATTAATTATTCTTTAAATATTTGTAGAATTCACTCATGGTTCCATCTGGTCCTAGAGATTTTTCTTAGGGAGCT
This sequence comes from Potorous gilbertii, assembly GCA_028658325.1. Taxonomy (NCBI): domain Eukaryota; kingdom Metazoa; phylum Chordata; class Mammalia; order Diprotodontia; family Potoroidae; genus Potorous; species Potorous gilbertii. Next base: position 614,200,541 of record CM053769.1, on the reverse strand, counting down.
CATTTATGGCTCATTAAATTTCTTTTTCTAAGATAGTTTTTTTAAGTATTCCATTTCCTCTTCTGTTAATCTAGGCCAGTTTCTTCTTTTCAAAGAGTATTCCAATACAAATAGACTTGAAAAGAAGACTGAAGTCAGGAAGCAGGACATGGAAGAGTTCCTAAATCTGATATAGAGGGGTCTCCCCTTGTGCATAGTGTGGGAAGAGATGCCACTTGGGCTGGTCTATTGTTAACTACTCAGTTCTAGGACCCAGAGGAGAAGACCAGAGCCAGAGGGTAGCATTCTAGGGTGAGGAGGTTTTGTGGGCCCATAAAATAGTAAGTTCAGAAACTAGTAGCAACTTGTAGCTTTGAGCTAGGAGGATAGGCTAGGTCTTACTTCCAGATCCTAGTTCATTTTGAAGCCTGGAGCAAAGTGATTGGATCAAGAATTTTAGGCCAAAGGGAAGTTTGCAGTACTGTCCTTTTGAACTTGCAGAGCTCTCCATTATGTGAAAATAACTGAGTTCAGCTGCAACCTACTGGACCTTCCAAATAGGGCCAAGTCCACGGAATGCAATGTAGACTCAAATATAGGCCTAGAACTTATAAAGTTCAGACTCAGAGGGTGGTGATCAGATTTTTCCCTGGATCAGACTACTTTGGTAACACTGAAAGCTTGCAGATGTCCAACCTGAGCTATCTTGTTGATCAAGGATTAAGATGTCACTCACTTCCTACAAAATGCAGCTAAATTACCTAACAGGACAAAAGTCCAGTCCAGATGTTCTTCCTTGAAGTGCATAGAGCCTGACTCTAATATATTATCTGAAGCCAGGAAGTTCATTAAAAGAATGGACAAAAACAAAAAACAAACGAAAATCTAAAATTAAAGAACTATTATAGTGACAAGATGCTCAATGTATAAACTCAGAAGAAGATAATGACTCCAAAACATTGACAAATAAAGAAGAATACAGCTGGGGTACAAGTTAAGTAAGAATTCCTTAAAGAGATGAGAAAAAGTTCTTAAAAGATGAAAAATGGTTTTTAAAACTAAATGAGAGTTAAATGAATAAAAATAGAAATGAAATGAAAGCTATTAGAAAAAGATTTAGGAAGAGAATTGACATCTTAGAACAAGAGGTAAAAACCATGCCCAAGGGAGAATAAACAATCCTTGACATTAGAATAGATCAAATAGAAGATAATAACTCCACAAGATTAAAGAGAATATTAAAAGAAAGTCAAAAGCCTGACAAATATAAGGAGTCTCATAGCAAACACATCTGACCTTGAAAACAGATCAGGAAGAGAGAACTCTTAAGAACCATTAGGCTAGCCAATAGACATAATCCCATACTCCATAAAAAAGAACCTATATATCATATTTCTACAAATCCCATAAGAAAACCACACAGATCTCTAAAAACTAATGGATAAGGTGAAAATAAAAAGAAGCCACCAGTTACTCCCTGAAGGAAATCAGTACATGAAAAATCCCAAGAACATTATAATTAATAGTAAAAATATATAATTATATAACTATAACTCTCTTTATATGTATGAATAATAATAACTAATAAAATTCAGAGCAGCCAGGTAAAAGAAAAAATACTGCAAGCATCAAGAAAAAAATTGAACTGAGGAGACATGGTCAGATTCATAATAAGATTTGAGGCTACCACATAAAGAAGCAGAGTTTTAATATAATATTCTAGAAGGCAAAAGATATAGGTTTATAACCAAGAACAACATACCCCCCAAAACTGAATATAAGCTTACAAGAAAAAAAAATCAGCTTTTAATGAAATGGGGACCTTCTGAGGATTCCTGACCAAAAGTGCACAGCTGTGTAGAGATTTTCAAGTATAAAAATAAAGGTCAAGAGAAACGTTAAAAAGATAAATTCAAGTGACCAATCATAAGTATTTAAATTTTAACAATTAAATTTAACTACTAAATTAAACTAAATTTAAGTATTTAAATTTAGTTTAATTTAAACTAAATTTAAGTATTTAAATTTTAACAATTAAATTTAACTACTAAATTAAACTAAATTTAACAACTAAATTAAATTTAAACAAACTATTCACATTTTAATATGGGGAGATGCTATTTCCTCTTCAAACTGTATCATTATCTGGGATAAAAAGGGAGTCTAACTAGAAAGGAAGAAGTTCTGTGTTTTATTTATTAGGATCTTGAAGAATGGAAAGTTACAAATACATAGTCAGGAAAGAGGGAGAAGAAAGTTGGGGGGAATTATGTCACATAATTATAGACCCAAAGTAGAATTCTGTATGCAGGGAGATACAGAATAGAGTGAGAAAAGCAGGCAATATGTCAACTATACACACATCTGACCCAGCCAAAGGAGGGGAGAGTATACTTATACACACAAAATTTGGCACACATTTCACTCAGCAGGGAAATGGGAAGGAAAAAGGAGAAAGGAAGGGAAGAAGAGAATAAAGTCGAGACTAATCTTAAGAAAAACAAATTCTTAAAGAGTTAGAAAAAATGAAAGAAAAAATAAGTGAAAAGGATGGAAGGAAATACTCAATTAACCTTCATGACTGTGAATGTAAATGGGATGATGTTACCCTTAAAATGTAAGAGGTAGAACAGCAGAACAGATTAGATAGCTGACTTCAATGTACGGTTTACAAAAATAAAATCCAGACATACCTCAGAGGTATTGCAGGTTCAGTTCCAGACCACAATAAAGTAAATATTGCAATACAACAAGTCATTCAATTTTTTCATTTCCTAGTAAAACATGAGTGTTATGTTTGTGCTCAATTGAAGTTTATTAAGCCTTCAATAATATTATATCATAAATATGCATAATAACCCAAAATACTTTATTACTAAAAATTGTTATTTATTACGAAATTATTACTAGTAAATATACTAATAACAAATTACTAATTTATTACAAAATTGTTAACCATCATCTGAGTCATCGATGAGTTGCAATCTTTCTGCTGGTGGATGTTCTTGCTTCAGGGTTGATGGCTGCTGACTGATCAGGGTAGTGATTGCTGAAGGTTAGAATAGCTATGGCAATTTCTTAAAATAAGACAATAATGAAATTTACTTCATTGATTGACTCTTTCACTTGGACTCGGACAGGCCATTGTAGGACTACTAATTGGCGTAATTTCAATATTGTGTGTCTCAGGCAATAGGGAGGTTTGAGGAGGGGAATAGAGGGAGAAATGGCTGGTCAGAGGAGCAGTCAGAATACACATAAAATTTGTCAGTTAAGTTGGCCTCTTCAAATACTCTATAAAGGTTAGGTCCTGTGTCTGTGTCTGTGTTCTTTTAGTTATTATTTTGGGTTCTAGGTGTCCAGATAAATTGTCTTTTTTTTTACTCTATAAAGTAATTCTTTGACAGACTGTTTAGTATGATACTAAATAAGTAAATTAATTTAGTTCTATTTTCACTTTATTATATTAGCTTCTTTCATTTATGAACAATTAATATTTCTCCAATTATTTAGTTGCCTTTATTTGTGTAAAGAGTGTTTTATAATTGTATTCATATAATGCCTGGTTATGTGTTGGAGATCACAATCACAGTCATTTTATACTTTATATAGTTATTTTTAATGACATTTCATTGTCTTTTCCTGCTGGATTTTGTTGGTTTTATATATATGTATGTATATATATACATATATATATATATATATATATATATATATATATATATATATATATATATATGAAGAAAAACTGATGATTGATGTGGAATTATTTTGTCTTAAATATTTTTGAAGTTATTAACTGTTTCTATTAAAGTATTTCAATTTACTTTCTAGTATTCTTTAAGTAAATCATCAGTCATATCATGTACAAAATGCAGTAATTCCACTTATGCTTTTTATGTCAATTTCTCAAAGGAAGCCAGGAAGTTTGGTAGTCAGAATGGAGCAGGGGAGAGTGCTTCAAGCATGGAGAAAAACAAGAGGAAATGCCCAGAGACAAGACATGTAGTGTCTTATTTGGGGAACAACCAAGAGGTCAATGTTTTTTGATCAATGAATACATTTTGGGAAGTAAGGTGTAAAAAGACTGGAAAGGTAGGAAGGAGCTAGGTTATCAAGTGCTTTAAATGTCAAATAGAGCATTTTGCATTTAATTCCAGAGGCAATAGGAAGCCATTGGAATTTATTGAGTTGAAGAGAAGGGGTTACTCAGGGTCCTATGTTTTAAGAAAATCATTTGATACAGACAGACCCAGCAGCAGGCTATTATAATAGTCTAGATGTGAGGTGATGAGGACCTGAGCTAAAGTGATGGCAATGTCAGAGGGAGAAGAAGGTATATTTGAGAGAGGTTGCAAAAATGAAATCAGCAGGCCTTGGAAACAGATTGAATATGGGAGGGGGGAGTCTGTGAGAGATAATGAAGAATCCAAGATGAATCTTAGGTTGTGAATCTAAAGAAATTACAGGGTATTGTAACACTTGACAGTAGAAGGGATGGTAGGAGGTGGGAGAGAGTATGTTTTTGGGAAAGACAGCAAGTTATATTTTACACATACTGAGTTTAAGATGTCTGAAGGCCGTTGAGTGCGCATGATTGGAGATCCGTAGGAGCCATCGAGACAGGAAATGCAGATTTGAAAATGGTCAATATAGAGATGGTATCTAAATACATGGGATTTGATGAGATCATCAAGTAAAACAGTTTAGAGGGTGATGAGGACACAGCCCAGGACAAAACTCTGAAGGAAACCTATAGTTAGAGGGTATGGTCTGCAGGAAGATCCAGCAAAGGAGACAGAGAAAGAGTCAGATAGATAAAAAGGAAAAACAGGAGAGAACAGTGTCCAGAAAACCTAGAGAAAATCAATTATCAAAGAAGGAAAAATGATCAGCAGTGTCAAAGGTTGCAGAGAGGTCAAAGAGAATGAAGTCTGAGGAAAAACCATCGGATTTGACAATGAAGAGATCATCATTTACTTTGGAGAAAGCAGTTTCAGTGGAATGATAGGGTCAGAAATGAGATTGTAAGAGGTTAAGAAAAGATAAGAGAGAAAGTGGAGATACTATTGAAGACAGCCTTTTTGAGGAGTTTATTTACAAAGGGCAGAGAATGACAGCAAGGATGGAAGGATCAAGTGAGTTTTTTTTCAGGACAGGGGAGAGAGGGGCATGATTGTAGGGAGTAGGAAATGAATCAGAGGGGAAGACATTAAAAAGTAAGTGAAAGAAAAGGGATGACAAAGGGTCATCAGTTGGAGGACACAGGATGGATTGAAATTATTTGACCAAGCTTAGGGGTTAGCTCTTGTAAGAACTAAGATCACTTCATCATGTGAAACATTGATAAAGTAGGAAAAAGTGGCAGAACACCTGAGGGATAGAAGATGAGGAAGAGGGAAGTTGTGTTGCGGAAATGCAGGGAGGGAGAGTCATGGGAAGTTTGAGAAGGGATGAAAGAAGTTTAGTAGTGGAAATTCTGCTTAAAGATAATGAAGAAAAACTATTGGACACTCAGAGAGACCTCCAATAATTTGCATGTAGGCAAAAGCCCTTCGGAGAATTAAAGAGCAATGTGGAATTCTAAGTATGGGAAAACAAGTGAGTGACTTTTCAGAAAATGTTTTTTGTTTTCTTTTTTTTAAGTTTGGTGGTTGGATAATGAGGAAAAATTATGTTACGTTGCTGTAGAAACACCATAATTGCAACCAAAGGACCTGGGTTTGAATTCTAGATCTGCAAATTACTTTCTATCTGTGGGATCTTGGATAAAGGAACAACTTGTTTATCCTCAGTATCTTTATCTGTAAAATGAAGGGGTCGGATAAAACTAATCTTGTGGGGACTTCCATCTCTAAATTTATGATCCTAGCAAACAGCTTATGGATCCAAGTGGGAAAAATATCGTTTCATTTTCACCTATGAGACATAAATATAACAATAAGTGATTATTAACTAGAAAATTAGCTAAATATAGGTATCATTACAAATGGGTTGTTACTTCCTGTTCTTATTTTGGTAAAGGTCAAGGACTTTGGCAAAGGAAGCTCAAGTTCCTTGAGGAGAACTGATCCCCGCCCAGATCTGACTGTTTAGTAAATGATCTTTTTCATCTATCTAAGTTCTCAATCAGGTTCTAAGCTAGAAATAGCATATAATTTATGATCTTGATTTTTCTGTGTTGATACATTTGTTTTCTATTGCATCCTCAACTTAAACCCATGTTCTCAAGCTCTCGTTACCTAGATGCCTACAATCTGTCATTAATGTGTATCTATGACCTCAGTAATCCTGAAATAAAGATGGTTATTATTCATTATCATCGAAATTTTACAGATGAGGAAACTGAGGCTGAGAAAACTTGTGTTTTGGCAAAGGATCATCTAGCCGTCTTGTCTGAGTTGAGATTAAAACTTAAGGCTTTCTTAATCTATATTAAGTTCTCTATCCATTTTGTCAAATTTATAACTATGCAACATCACTCCTCTCTTCAGGAAGCTTTTGTAGATCATAATATATTTTGGGATAAAATGTAATCTCTATATTTTATTTTTGAGGTCTTCCACAGACTTGCTCCAATCTTTCTTTTCAGGCAAATTATATAGTACATACTTTCCTACATTCTTCTCTTCAGCTACATTGGGTCTACTTCCTGTTCCTTATATAAAATATTCCTTGTCCTGGCCCTGTGCTTTTGTATAGTTGGCCCTTCCCTCCTCACCTCCACCAGTGGGGACCTCTAACTGTCTTCAAGGTTCAGCTCAAGTGCCGCTTACCTCAAGAGAGCTTTCCTGATTCTCCTAGTGGTTGATTGCTCCACCATTCGGTGTATGATGTGTGTGTATGTGTGTGTTTATAATATTTTAATACATATCCTGACTGTACTTATTGGTGATCATGTTTTGACTCCCAATGAGAATACATATTCCTTGAGGACAGAGGCTATCTAATTCTAAAATTTGTATCTTAGTACCTAGTCCAGAGACTTGCACAAAACACTTAGGAAATGCCCATTTATTAATTTTCTTGATTTCATTTTTCCCTAAATGCCAACAAATGATCCCTTTGATGATATATTCTAGAATTGTTCCAGAAATCAAAGACAAGTTAAGCAGAGAATCATTTGCGATGGTATCTCCTCTTTTAAAAAAAGTTTGCTTTTTTTTTAAAGATTGACTCTTCCAATCTTGTCTAATATGAAAGTACAGTACCTACTCATCAGCTCCTCCCTGGACTGAGCAGAAAGTGAATTTTGACCTGCACTGTTTTCTGACCTGGAGTGGTTTGCTTCTCCTTAGGCAACCTGGTGGCTGCATGTTTCTAGGGAAACATCATAATAACACCAAACTTTATGTGATTATCTGATATGTTTTGCCCACTGAGACTTGGAACTCCTACACCTGAGATCCCCCAGATTAGGCTTCTCTGACAGTAGGGTTTATAGATGTGGTACACCAAGCTTGCTTTCCTTTTTGAAAATGGAGGCATTTCCCACCTCTAGTCTTTTAGTAGCTCTCTGATTTTCCATGATTTTTCAGGAATTTATTTGTGTCTTGGTGGCCACATCGGTTTCTTTAGTACTGTGGGACGAACTTACACTTAACTTAGTGACTGGTACTCACTGAGGACAACTAGGTGTCTCAATAACTTTTTACTTAGCTTGTATCTTAACTACCTGTCAGTCAGTTAAATTCAATCTAATCCTTATCCAAGCATTTTTCACCATCTTCAGAGATACTACATCAATAGCAAACAATGCATCCATCTAGCATCTGAGATCTGTCAAACTAGACAAACCAAAGAAAGGCAGATTTGGAAAACATGACCTTTTTTAATTAAGAAAGTGTTGCTATAAACTCAACCAAGGTACAAATCCTCAGGACTTAACAGAGAACTACACTTTGTGGGACCTTTATGAGCAATACACGAAGAGAGAAAATATATTCAAATAATCCAAAGCTTTTAGTATAGTGTTTGACCACATAAGATATTTCAGTGTGCAAAAGGAGAGTGTGCTCCATTTTGTGGGAATTTTAAAAAATAACTTCTTACTATTTTAGAAAATATACTTTCATAAAAATGAATTAAATCTAATAATTGATAATCAATTGAGAAAACCCTTACTTGGGGCTTATGATTAATAGTATTGAAAAACCCCAATCCTGCAGGATCATCCCTACAACCCTAAGGGGAGAGGTAGTAAGACATCTATCAGGAATTCAAAACCCTCAGATAAGTGTAAGTTGTGGAAGTTAAAAAAACTTATTAAAATATTGAAATGACTTAATAATTGCATAGTAGGGTTTTTCAGGATTAGTACATATGTCTATGTATGTCAAACACACACACAGAGAAAGAGAATAGAAGTAGATAGAAATATAGATATATAGATATATCAACTTCTAAGTATGTTTGTTATCCTCAAACATGTAGTCCAGTTTTTTTCACATGAAGAACTTGACTGAATTTGGCTTATATTTATTCTACCTTTATGGCCATAGTTATAATTTCCTTAACAAAATCCAGATTGTGCTCCTGACCTTGAATGCAGTATGGAGTCTCATCTTTCTTTGTAGGATTGACTGGCCAGAACTTTGTGGAAAGGAGTCTAAGGGGGCAAGAAGAAGCAGGAATGGAGATTAATATTCAAAGTCAGTCATTTAGTTTTTCAACTCAACAATAATTAGAAGTTTGGTTACTCTGGTGATTCCTCTCAGCTATACTCAGGTTGGTACAATTGAAAAATTTTCCAAGTGCTAGAATTAGAAAGAAGGTCAACATTCAATCCTTTTCTTCATTATTAACTCTTTTCTGCCTCTCAGAAAATATGGTTCCTGAAGGGCTCTCAAACTCATACATGAGAGAAGACTGATGGAGCCAATTTGGTCTGTCACACAAATCTGCAAATGGTATGAATTAAGGCTTGACTTATTGTTTTGTTGATTGTCTAGACCAGGCCTTCTTAAACTTTTTCTATTTACAGTCCCTTTTTGCCTGATAAATTTTTAAGTAACCTCAGGTATATAGGTACATAAAATAGGCATAGAAATTAAACATTCACTGATAGTAAATCATAAGGAAATTTATTTTAAAACAATTCTTTGGTATACATGTAATTTTACCACTTATTAAAGATGAAAGCAAATTTGTATACTAATGAGATGGATGTGCTTGTTTATGTTTGCACAAAAAATTAAATCTTGACTGAATATTTGATACTGCAGGATGTAGAACATCTTCAACATTTTTCAGTTGATCAATATTTTGATTTTATAATCAGCAATGCTATATTCAGAAACAAGACTGCAGTGAAGTCATGATGTAACTCATGCAAGAGGTGAAAGAAACACCTCAGGTTCATTATGCATTTGATTTTGAATTAATTTTTGGTCATTGCATATTCAGAAAACTTTTGCTGTTGCCATTACCCCCTCATCCCCATTTATCAATCTCTGGTCTAGACCTAAGAAAGTAATGGGGAAAAAATAATGCAGATTAAACTTAAAAGTATGTCTGGTAGACTTTTTCTTTAGTGACCCAGTTGTTAAACATTTACTAGCATACAGCTGCATATATCTTTGTTTTGCACACAACCCACTGGATATGCGTCACATGCTCATATCCAGGCATGATGAAGTTTAAATGATAACTTTTTTATCATGCCAGGGAATTCAACATATATTTATTAAATGTATAGGGCTATGAGTCAAGTGTTGCATGGGATCTTCAAATGAAAAAGACACACTTGCAGCATTCTAAGAGAGAAGAGATGAATACAGAAAAATACAAATCAGAAAAGTGTAAGTCCACAGGGCTATTACAAAAGGGAGCCAAAGGAAGAGGGAGAGTTCTTTTGGATGAGGGGATTAGGAAAATCTTCACAGAAGGGGTGGTAGAATTGACTAGACTTTTATAATTAATATTTGTAAGGATCACTTTGAGATTCTGTAAAATCTCAGTGTGTCTTCTAATTTATTGGAGTCAGAGGAAGACAGGCTATGTGTATTCATGTATTCTAATGCTTTTTTAAGTAATTTTGTAAATGACATATTAACTAGAATATTACTAGACTATCCAAATAGCCATAATACTTCTTCCTCCAAACATCTAAGTAAACAAGGATTTGTGTTGCTTAGGAAAGCTCTATCACGAAGACTTCCTTGTATATTCTTAGAGGGATGCAAGAAAAATAAACAATTTGCAAAATGACTGGTCTGTAATAGGGCAGGGGAGAGTAACATCAAGAAAAAAAAGCAACTTCAGTAAATAGATCATAGCATAACAAAGGAATAATTTGTTCATCTCTCTAATGATTGTGACAAAAACTGTAGCAAGGCACTATTTTATAGGGTTTTGATTTAGAGCTAATAGGGACCTGAAAGAAATTTAACTCTCATTTTACAGGTGAGGAAATTAAGACACATATAGGTTAAGTAAATTGCGTAGTGTATTTAGAAAATATGTAGAAAAGTTCAATGACTGTAAGAAATGTTGACCTCAATATACAATTACTATTTAAATGATGAGAATCATTTTTATGGTACTCTCTATGGGAGACCTTTCTGGACTGGAGATTATAAAGACTGAGTTTATATATTTCTTTGGTTAAACATTTCTACTTGGGGCATTATTTTCCTCCATGATAGGAAAAATTATTGTCTGTTTCATTTGCCCTCATTCATTACAGAAGTAACTTGATTCATTTATTCCAATGTATAATGCCCCTATTTTTGTACCTGACAGTATCAATGCTTTAGAGAAAAGCACCCAAAGGACAAAACCACAAATAGAGAGTTCAATTTGACCATTTCATTAATGTTTCCCATTAATGTAATTAATCCAGTATGACGGAAGTGACTATATTTCAGTAATCTGAGAAAATGGAAGTTTTAAAGAATAACTACAATTGAATTAAGGAAAGTATGGAAGATAAAATGAGAAAAAAGAGCTCAAAAAAGGATATGTTTTGGTTTATAATAAAGAAGGGAAAATGTAAAGATAAAGATAATTTTTATGTGAAGACACACACAGAATTAAAATTATTGAAGAGAATACCAAAATTTTGTAAGAAAAGTAAACTTAAGTTTTGTGATACAGGGGAAAAAATGCCTTCCAAGAAAAAAAAATTCCCTTTGGGCTTAAACAATCCCAGCCGGTAAGGTTTATTTTTTCAGAGAATGTGTCTGAAAATAGGAGATTATAATGAAAACCATTGTGCAGTCTCAGCTAAAGTGTTCGAGACCATGACTGCCTTAATAGATAGACATGAGAGATACTTGCTCTAGTCTTGGAATTGGTGGGGATTTCCTTGCCTCTGGTGGAATTCCTCCCCCTCTCTAAATGCCATTCCTCTCAAGGACATTTTTTTTTTCTCTCTAGCTCATTGTCTGTGTAACTTACACTATGAGCCCTTAGGGCAGGCAACATATCTTTGGATGCACAAGGCAGTGCCAAGAACAGTCAGCATGAAACAAATAGTAGTCATAATACCAGTCAAAGTTTCTGCTATTGGAATGCATGAGAGGGGGAAGAGGGCTGGGGCACTTGTTACTTCTCTCCCTCCCACCCCAAGTTTCTTTACCCTTAGATTCTTTCAAGGTTTCTTTCCCCCCTTCACTTTCTGACAATAACAAATCATTTTGTGCTGCCTTTTAAGACTTGCAGGGCCTATATATCTCTCTTTTGTCCTTAATTTGGCCTTTTCTGTCCCATCCTTACAGGATATTTTCAGGCAGACTTCAACCCTTCACTTGGCCTTGTTTACTTCCATTTGTGAGAGTTCACCTTCTTCCATCCTGTGTTGTCACGTTCTGGTCTGATGTCTGTAATAACAGGTCGTTGAAGCACCATGGAGAAATTCAGCCGCAGGGTTCCACAATAATCTTTGAGAGAGACTGAAAAGCAGAGAAGTAAGCCATGATAGAATAAGAGCCAGTTTCAGGTCACCTGCCCTCACTTAAGTTACACTTCTTTCCACACCTCCCTCTCAACTTGGCTGAGCCTTCTTTTCTGTTCAAGGCTCTAGGCCAAAGTCCTTGTGTTATGGTTCAAGTGCACTAAGTTAGAATTGGTTCAAGTTCAGTGGGTTCCAGTGAAATACATACCTGATTTAAATATCATGGCCCCTTGTAGCCAGTATAATCTAACATGCCAGTGATCTACAGATAATGGGACTAGTTCCCATGTGTATTTAAAGCCGCTGCAACTGCCCAACTGATAGTCTTAAAAAGAACGGACGCTTCTTAGAAAAACAAACAAATTGAGTGCCCTATTGCAATCAATTGATAGGCAATCAATTGAAAGCTAATTTTCAGTCTTGTCCTTGGGAAATGTTCAGAGACAGGAGGACATAGAAGAAGACTGAATGTAGAAGGTTAAAATAAATAGCATTCTATATATACAACTCATGTTTCTTTCTTTGATTTAACACACACACACACACACACACACACAAACACACATAGAATAGCTTACAGTATACATTGGGGCTATACATCCAGTTACTGTTTTTTTATCTTTCTTTTCTCTTCACTTTTTTTATTAGCCCAAATTAGGTAGACAGAGAAGCCCCCCCAAGATGCTTCTCAACATTTAATTCCATTTGGTTCTGCACATCTCATCAGAGCTACGGCTGCCCACTGCTATTTTTGCTGTGCTGTGGCCCACTTTTCTAGAAGCCCTACTTTGTATCATTCATCAAGATTTTCCAGTCTAATTTTTTCAGGGCTTTTAATATGGTTTAGTGGTATTGTGAGTGCTTCATAAGGGTGATGGTGGCATGTACTTTGCAGTGTGCTAGTGATTTAGTGGGTTTAGATTAACTGGGGTGTTCAGATATTAAAGCTTTTGCTGATGCAGAATATGCCTTGTAATAAAGCAGACATCAGATAAACCAAAATTATAGGGATGCTGAATAAAATGACTGGGTTTTAAGGGTATTTTTTTAAAAGGAACTTCAAAAAGAAAAGAAAACAAGTCCATTTTTAGTGAAAGGGGGAAGATGAAGAAGTAGTTTGGTGATTTTATGAACTAGAGGTAATATTTACTCAGGCAGCAAGGTCTCCTTTTGGTATGGACTATCACCCATTAATCATCTCTTGTGGCATAAAAGTTCATGGCAGAGTGTAAAATGGCTTAATTGCTTAACTTGTAATTTACAACAAATAAAATACACCATTTCCTGACTATCACCAGGTTTTGGACTACTTTCCCAAAATACAGTCCTTTGGAAAGATTTGGATTATCTATGGAAAGTGTACGTTCCCTTTTCTTCCTTGACTTTAACGTCATTCTTATATATTGTCATCTGTATAAACTAATAACTGATTGACTTTTTTTTGTAGTCCCCTATCTATATAGCCTTGGAATATAAGAATTCTGAAGAAAAGAAAGAAAGATGCCAGCCTCCCACATATAAAAAGTCAATAACTTGTGAGTCATGCTGGCACATAGCCTTGAAAAAGGCAAGGAAATACCAATCATTAGATTAAGTATATACATGAGTATCCAATTCTTTACAGAATTTCCATCATTGACCTGCAAGGCAAAATAGAGAACATTCTTGTTAAGTGAGCAGATGATTAAATAAAATACCTATTGAGCAAGGGTGTGGTTTGAAGAAGAGAGACTCTAAATCTACTATGACTTTTGTGGCTGAGTATGTTAAAATTCAATAGGACAGATAGATAATAACACAGGAAAACAAAGAATAAAGCAGAAAAAAGTGAGTTGGGCAACAAGTTTCCATGGAATATTATACACAAACATCTAGGAGATATTACTTCATAGAAAACTGGACCACTAGCATTTAAAAAACAAGAATTATTCATTACTATTAGAAGTCAATATAGATTCATTGAAAGTAGGAATGGCATGATGGTGTGTTTAATTCTGGCCTCTTTAAGAAGAAAATTAGAAGCTGCCACTGTGGTGGCCTGCTGCCTCTGGAGCTTGGGGCCCAAGATGTGGAAAATTCTCTGGGCTCTACCAGGATTAACACAAGTGAGATGGAGCCACTATGATGCTAATTACAAAGAACCCCAACTGAGTAAGGATGACTGCCTTATTCTACTCCAAAATACTGGTCAGATCCCTGATGATTGAGCTGCTGGAAACCTTCAAGACGAAGCAGTTTAAAAAAATGCCATGAAGCCAAAGTTAAGGAGCGGGAGACCATTGAATGCAACCCTACACCATCTTCCACCAGGCCGTACAGAACCATCAGCCCGTCCTCAGCCTGGTCAGCACCCTTAAAGGTGGCTGCTTTTATCAGGTCCCAGACCCTCTGACTGACAGGTGCCAGCAATTCTTGGACATGAAATGGATGATTCAAGAATGCTGGGAGAAGAAGCACTGTTGAATGCTGATGCCAGAGAAGCTGTCTCATGAGTTACTGGAGGCCTTTCACAACCAAGGCCCTGTGGTCAAGAGGAAACATGATCTGCACAAGATGGTGGAGGCTAACTGAGCCTTTGCCCACTGCCGATGGTGGTAGAGGGTGGGAAGCCTTGAGCCATGAGGTGAGAATCTGATACCACTGCTCAGCCTCATGCCCTTCTGCTGCTGGGAAGGTCAGCTTGAACAGATCAAGGTCACTGAGCTTTTACCTACCATTGAGGGAGGTGGCAGGTTTCAAATTGAGGAGTGGTTAGAGTTGAGAGGGGATAACATCTTCAAACTTCCTGTCTTGTAGCCTTGCCCCCTTAGTTGTTCTTAATCAGAATTTCAGTAAAGCATCCACTTGGTAACAGGCAGGTAAAAATGTGGGGAGGTGGCACGTGAGTAGTGAATTACTCAAGCTGTGCCATCCACAGATGAGCAAAGCTGTTTCCTTTGCAAAGCTTTGGGCTCCACAGATGAGCAAAGCTGTTTCCTTTGCAAAGCTTTGGGCTCCACAGATGAGCAAAGCTGTTTCCTTTGCCTCAATTCCAGCTGAACCTTTGACTTTTGGAAAAAAAGCAAAATTCGCTTTGGAAAATGTTTACTAGATAAGTCCTACACTTGTTCATAATAAATTATATATATATATATATATATATATATATATATATATATATATATATATATATATATATATGTATGTATGTATATTAAAATCCCACACTGGACAAGTGTTTTGGTCAGCAGCTCAATAAAACCTGTCTGGAAAAAATTAAAAAATAAAATTAGGATTTGAAAAATGTTCAGTGGAAAACTGCAAAGGGGACTTGAGTGTTGGGCAGTAAGACTTTTTATGTGAAAGTTAAAGCAACTGGAATTTGCTAACTTCAAGAAAAGAGCTAAAAATCAATCTAATAGAGATCTTAAAGGCTAGGGTAGACTCTCATAGACAAGACTGTAGTTGTCTACCCCCATCAAGGACCGTACCAGAAGAAATAAGATTAAGTTCCTATTTTAGCAGCTTACACTTAATGGTTTTTGTTTAAGAAAAAAATCCCACCAGAGTGAGAATCGGTTATTGATGAATGAGGAAAATTTTCATTTAGTAGGGATTTTAAAATATAGAATACTTTCTAATAATTCTGGGATATATACCAAATATTCTACTCAATTATGGACTCATGTAAACTACTTAATTAGATATGAAATGTATCTAATGATTAATGTGCTTGATTTCGCTTGATCCCCTGTCCCAGCTTGAATGAAAATCCTTACAGTCTCCTAAGCTCAGTTGTACGTTACTAGGGGACCAGAAAAAGGACATACATTAAAAGAAACAAACCAACCTTTAATTGAGCTTAAAATAGTAAGGAAAGGAATAAAATATTATCCATGCACAACCCACAGATTTGGGTCTTCTGTTGGAATAAATAGTAGAGAAAATATAGAAAACAGTCTTCACCAAAAAACATGGAGTGAGAAGTGAATGGCAAATGGTCAGAATAAAGGTAGATATTTTCAATTATGCAATGATTCAATCTATGTTCAGAGTAGTCTATTGCTCTTCCTCTACTATTTAGCCTGGGTCTCCTTTCCCGTTTGTGAGGAACCCCAGAAACATGCTGGTTCTATTGGTGTCCCAGTGCTGAATTGGAGACCTTATGTGTTGTGAGGGCTATCCTCCAATTGTGGCATGGGGGTGTGGTGTGGCTTGAAAGGAGGCAGAAGGGGCATCTCTAGCTTCTTTTCCTCACCCCCTTCTCCAAAGGGAAGGAGACCTTAGTTCCTTCAAGGAGAGGAAGAAGAAAATTAGAACTGGAGGGCTCCCTTAAATGCTGTTAGGCTAGGAAATGTTACTTTCAAGCTCAAGCTAACTTCTGGTTGCTGTTTCAATATTGGTGCTGAGAGAGGGAAGGAAGTCTCTAAGCTTTATATCTAAGTCTTTCTTCCACAATGAAAACACAGTAATTATAAAACAAATAAACAAAAAAAGATTTATCCAAATCAGAGAGAGTATATATAGAAGAATATATACCAGACAATACAGAGTAATGAAGCTCTCCCATTGGGAGTGAGGTAACTCAGTTCAACCAAGAGAATGTTCTAGATCTCATCCAAGAAGAAGTTCCCTGAAGTTTCCAGTTTAGTAAACTGGCAATAGGGACATGATGGAGACTTCTCGCTCCTCTCATGTCTTCTCTGAGTCTTTTTCTTCAGCAACCTGAAGTACATTTGACCTTTTCCATCTTTCCTTTCAAAACTGGAAGCCAAAAATTCAACTCAAAGTATGTGGAGTCCTGAAGGAGACTTGAAGAACAACAGAACTTTTCCATTCTGCCAACTCTGCCCTATCCCTCATGCAAGGCAGGGCATTTATCATCACCAACAAGGAGAAAGTCTCATACCAATGGATGCTGAACTAGGGTTACACTGGCATTAGAGCCTCTTCTCTATAGTTCCTCCTTCTTCTCTGACTCAAAAGTCTTCTCATCTCAAATCAGAGACCACAATTTCTAACCTGTTAATGCTTCTTAAACTGTGGGTCTGGACTCCATTTGGGTTGTGAAAAGTTTGGCAACAGTAAAAGGTTTCTGAATGTAAAAGAATCAAAAAGTAAAAATTAAAAGTGTAATGAACCTGAGATGTTTCTGGCAGCGCCTGTCTGTACTGCATTGTGTAACTTAACTAAAGTCTTACTTCTGAACTCAAAGCATGCATACTTCGAATGTCTTCAGGCCACGCAACGCCAACTAATGCTACTGATAGGAAGGGGTCATGAGTGGAAAAAGTTTAAGAAGCCCTGTATGCAACCATGGGAAATGGAATTCTGGAAACACCTCACTTAACATTTTGACCACTGGTTTCATTGGAAATGGAATTGCATGTGTCCTTGTTATAGATCATTAAGAGTGTTTTCTACCTTTATGAAGATGGAAGAATGATGACTTCCAAAAGTATGCATAACATTTTGGTAACAGATAAGATTATAGTTATGTTATAAGATAGTTAAAAGATAACTTTCCTTATGATCCATTGACAAGTATTTCAAGTGACAGGTAAAGGCACTCTTGAATTGATAAACTTTCTATGATAGAGACAAAGAGGTAACTTGATGTTCAGTATATTTATTACACTGGGTTTTTTTTTGCCATTTCATCTCTTTTCAAAATATCATTTCTCTTATGCTATGCTTTTCCTCTGTTTTAGAACCATTTTTAATGTTCTTCCTAAAACTGGAATGGCCATTCCATGTTATTTACACAGATTTTAAGAATTTCTGTTCATCTCTGGATTCTACTGGGACAATAACCTTTGCTTTTTAAATCCATATTTGAAGACTTTGATCTATTACAAGTCTAGCAAAGCTGAATTTTATTAATTATAATTGTCAGTATATGTCAATATTAGTGGCTCTGTTCTCTCACCTAATTAGAACTATGATGTCAGCATGGTAGGTTCTGGTTGACTAATGTCACAGAGGCCACTTAAATTATTTGCAAAGATGTAGCTCTAACCAACCTTCTGATACAAAACTATTGTTAGACAAGCTTTCTGTGGTCTCTGTGCCCAAGACCTCAACCAGCTTATGTTCTGCCATAAGTGTCTTCCTCAAGGACATATACACACATAATACAGGTTAAACACAATTCTCGATTCATCAAGTTGGAATAGATTTCAGAGGTGATCTGGTATAATACATTTCTGAAAGACATCCCCTGTGTAGAATCCCTAGCATGTAGTTATTCTGCCTGTGATTGAAAATCACCAGAGAGGGCTAATCTACCACTTCCTCAGACAAGCCATTTCACTCTTGTATAGTTCTTATCTTTTTGTTTTCAACTTTTTTCTCATGCTGAGTTAAAATTTGTTTTCCTAAAAATTCATGAAAAGTTTAGACTGGATGTTGTCTAAGCTCCTTTCCAGCTCTAAGTCTCTGATCCTGGGATAAACCCACTGATCCTAATTCTGTCCCTTGAGACCAAACATTCCTAATTCCCCTTTAACATGGCAGCACTTCAAATGTTTGAAGAAAGCTAATTTTTCTTCAGTAAGCTTTTTCTTCTTCAGGCTAATTACTCCCGGGTCTTTCAGTGTATTTTTGTAGGGCAATTTCTCTCCTGTTCACCATCCTCATCAGTTGTCTTTTTTTGGATGCACTCTGCTTTGTGCATGTACTTCCTAAAATGCGATAGACACAAATACAGAAGCACAAAGAAAGCTGTTTAATAATACTAGAGCTTCAGAGTCAAACTAATTTATCACAAAGAGTTGTCATGTGACTCTAGCTGCTGCTTCTAACATAATTCTTTAAGACAGTATTATTTGAATACTTGAAACACTAGTCAAGGAACATTTCTCTCTCTCTGTAAGATGCCCATATGCAGCTTCAGTGGAAAAGAGGGCTTATGTAATCCTCATGACAACTTTGGAGCATGTGCAGACATTCTTTAACTGGTTCTAGTCTGCTAACCATGTGGTGAAGAGGTGACTCTTTGATTGGCTGAATAGCTTGAGCTGGGGTGAATACTAAAGGCATTAGTCAACCAGACTAATACTAATCATTCCATCTCCTTATTTTGTCCTCTTTCTGATTGTTAGCATTCTGGCAAGAGAAGAGAGAAAATGCTGTGGAGAGGCTTTTGTTCCTCCCCAGCAGAGGGCAACATGAAGCCTGTGAACATAGAACTCAGTTCTTTGCCTTGACACTTGTCCTTTCACTTTAAGTAAAGGATATCAGAGATAACTAAGCCTTTGTGATCTTTGAAAGGCCTGGGATTTGAGTGGATGATGGGTTTTCAGTCCTGTGGTCCAACTTTGAAGGCTGGAAAAGTGAGAAGCAGCTTTGAGACTCAACCATTGCCAGCTGAGGCAGGGACTTACCCAGCAATGATGCCCTCTGGATGTGAAACTGCTGGGACCAATACTATGTAGAAACTGTTTTAAGTCTTATCCTACACTCCCAAGGAGAGCAATCAGATTTCGCAAAAGGAGGAAGCTTCACCAACGAAACCTTTAGGAAACATGGTGCTCAAAGAAGTTCTTTGGGGATTATGTATGGAGAGTAAGGAGAGCTGGAAACTGCTGTTTTACCACAACACTCCTGAATATAATCCAATTCAGTCTCAGATACATAAGCATTAGATTCCATATTGTATCCCCCAAGGAGACTGTAATGTCCTTAAGGATGAGAACTATATATTTATGTTTCTGTATGCTGAAGGCCAGGAAGAATGCCTTTTACATAGTGTATGCTTCCTGAATGGAATCATGTAACTAAAGCTAAAAAGAAAGAGTAGTACTAGATTATGAAAAGCATTGAATGCCATCTAGAGGAGTTTGCACTCTACTAATAGGTGATAGGGAGCCACTATTTTCAAATCACTATTGAAGATTTTTGAGCACAATAACATGACTAAATTTTCAAATAAAAATTAGTCAATGCTATGATTTATGAACTAAAAAGGGAAGAGAATATAGGCATAAAGATTGTTGGGAGGCTTTTACAATAATTTAGGAGAATGGTTACAACCTGTGTTCCCAGTGGTGGTAGGGAGAGAAAGAGATGAGGATGAGAAATATTGCGGAGATGGACTCAATAAAATCTGATAATTAACTGGATTGGAGAGGCGAGGGAGAACAAGTACTCATCACAACACAGTGGTTTTCACCTGGGAGACTAAGTAAGGGTGTTAACACGGAGAGAGATGATGAACTTGGAAGGAAGAGCAGGAAAGAGGAAAAGATAACTCAGTTTTGGATATTTTGAATGTGAGGTTTCATTGGGACTTCCAATAATGGGAGTAACCACAGGCAAATGGAGGTAATGGGGCTGGAGCAAAGGTCTGGGTTGTTGACATAGATTAGCAGGTTGTTTACATAGCAGTGGGAACTGAAGCAATAGTAATGAATGAAGTTGCCAAAGAACAAGCATAGAGGCAGAAGAGGAAATGACTAAGGACAGAACCCTGAGGAATTTCCACCTTGAGATGCTTGAAAAAAGACAAAGAGTAGATAATGAAGGTGAGTGCAGAGATGCAATAGGGATAGCTCTGAAGCTAAGGGATGAGAAAATATACAATAGGAAGACATGGTTAAGAGTAGCACAGTTCCATGCACTTTGCAGACCCTCAAAAATGTGTATTTTTGACTTGGCATAGAGAGGGTGTATAGGGAGATGAAATATTTAGAAAATGTGGAGATATGGATTACTAGGTAAGCAGAATTGGTCTTAAAGCCTTAATATCTGATACAAATAAGGTCAAAATAAAAAGTTATTTGAAAAGAGTTTTTCTATATGGGAGAAACAAAGTCATTTTATTACTGAAGTGACCTCAGGGCAGCTGATTGGTACAGTGGGTAGAGTGCTTGGCCTGGAGTCAGGAAGAGTCATCTTCCTGCTTTCACATCCGAACTAAAGCACTTCCTTACCTGTGTGACCCTGGAGAAGTGACTTAACTGTGTTTTCCTCAGTTTTTCATCTGTAAAATAAGCTGTAAAATGACAAACCACCACAGTACCTTTCCCAAGAAAACCCCACATGGGATGTTGAAGAGTCCGACATAACTGAAATGACTGAACAAAAACAGTCTGACTTCAATTTCTGATAGAAGCTGGCTATACTCTCACCGCTGGATTCCAGGGGTACCCCTGAAGCATTAGTGTGTCTCTAGTGCTATCAGCTCAAGCTTCCATTCCGATACGATTTTCTCAATGTTAGATTCTAGTGACTAGTACTCCAGTTCCATTTAACCAAATTACATGAATTTGTTTTTTCCAAAAGCATATTTATTTCAATGATATAACAAGAACAGTAAATATTCTCCCCTCCCTCCAATCAACAATACTCTACCTCAGAATACACAAACATAAATGACAAAGTTCTCATCCTTAAGGATATTGTGTTCTCTTTAGGGGATATAATATGAAAATGACAGATATGCATCTGGGGCTGGATTGGATTACACTTAAGTGTGTTGTGGGGAGCTAGCAACTTCCTGATATATTCACCTTACAGCTCCTCTCTACCCACAACCTCCACAGAACTTCCTTGAGTTTTCCTAAAGGTTTCCTTGGTGAAGCTTCCTCCTCTCATGAAACCTGATTGGCTTCTCTGATATAACTTCCTCGGCCTGGGGCCTTTCATACATGGTGTGTGCCTGGGGGCCATGCCAGTTGCAATACACTAAGGACTGACCAGGTACATTTCTAGATGGTGATAAAGGGCACCGTGTCCTGAGAAACTAAATATGGCCACATAACTTTGTTTGCTATTTGTGGGCAAAGTAAACCTCCTCTTTTGTTAAATGTTCGGTGACTTATAGGTGCTTCATTTTATCCCAACATTGAACTTGAACTAAGAGAATTCTGGTCCTTCCTACAACTCTTATGGTGGAGGCAGCTTGTGCTACTTTGCAATAGTTGATTGTTATACTTTTTAGAAACAAGCAAATACTGCAGATTAGAATTCAATTTATTGTTCTATTGGTTGCCCCTGTGGCCTTAGGATTTGTTCTGTGAAGTTTGGATTTAGTCAAAGAGCCACACTTGAGGATATAGAGGGCCACTTGTGGTCTTGAGGCAGCAGGTTTCTCGCCCTTGTTCCTAGACTTAAGAAATTGTTGGAGAAAATATTAATAATGCAGATTAAACTTCAAAGTAGGTTGTGTGTAAATTTCTTTTGTTTTTGAAGAGTTAGTTGTTAGTACTAGCACATCTGTGATTATATTCCATACAATTCTGGGGAAATAGTTCAGTACCAAAGGACTTGAGTTCTTTGATACAGAATCTCTTCATAGGTCTGGTCAGGAAGAGAACCTCACTCAGTGGATCTTCATTAAGGAATGACCCGTCCTTGCTTACTCTTTCTCTTCTCCATAACAGATCATATCAGCACCATTTGAGCCTTTCTCCTGAGGGATGATAGGAGAGGCTGCTCCTCCCCTACCCTAACCATATAGCATCTTTGAGCCCAATGCAGCAGTGAGCACATGGGAGACAGACTAGGTGTTCTGCTTGTGCCAACCTGAGACTCAATATTAGAACCTAGGTCCCTCCTCTGTTTTGTCTTTCTTTGCGGGGTGACTAAATTAAATTCCTGAACTTGATGTGCCCAGCTAGGGAAGCACTCTTTTGAGTTCAATAGGTCTTCTGGAGGTACTATATGTCTTTGCTGGAGCTGACTGACAGTACATTTTAGTATTGGAGAGGATACCACCAACAGGAGGAAGGGCTCAAGTCCTGACTTGTATTACAAAACAAAACAAAAAGCCAAACCAAACTAAAACAAACAAAAAACCCAGAGCTGGAGGGATTGATTGGGTAAAACAACAGCAGATGCTCATTTGACAGAATGCTTTGTGCCTTGATTGTTTTAAGTCTCAAACTTCCAGGAAAATACAATAGTTACTTTTGCTGTTTGTTTTAAGCCTTCATTAATAAATGATTGTGAGAGTCTTTTTAATTAAGAAGTTCTTTCTTGTGTAGGAAATAAGTAGCTGTCCCATATTTGCCCTCTGAATCCCCATTATGGAGAGTGTCTAGATATGATATAAACCCAAGTTATAACTATTTTTTCCTTAAGATGTCTGGGTAGAACTGTAATCAACCAAAGATGAGAAAAGGAGTCTGATCCTTCTTTTAGGGGGTCAGGTAGTCTTTCTGCATGTGTGGGTCTAGAGTTGAGAGGAGGCCCTTAGTGGAGAGGGAAAGGATGAAGTTCTCTCTGGTACCTTTCCCAGTTTTATATTCATTTATATAAATGTAAAATCATAGATACCACTAGAGTCAACAGATTATGAAGAATGAACCAAGAAGCTGTTAAAATTATTAGAAAACTATTAAATGGAAATATAAGATAATTTAAAGAGGGAGAGAACTCTAACAACTTTGGGGGAAGTGGTATCTGGGTAGGTTTCACAGAGATAATAGGGAAGCTGAATATTGAAGGAAGACAAAGATTTTGGAAGTTAGCCATGATGATTAAATGCAATTCAGGCATAGAAGGCGATGGGCAAATGCAAGGGGGGTGGTACTCAAGGAACCTCCAGCCAACATTTGCTAGAATATAGAATGTATGAAGATTTGTTGGGTTTTTTTTAAGTCTGGAAAGATAAATTTGAGCCCACTTGTGGGGCAAGACTTAAAATCTGCTCTGAGGAGACTGAGAAGATTTTATTCTAGCAGAGCTGAGCAGCGGAGTGACATGGTCAGATTTATTTCTTAGGAAGATTATTCCAGCGGCTGTGTGGAGAATGGATTGAAAAGGAAAGAGTCTAGCGGTAGAAGACCAGTGGAGTGGTAGTTTTTAATAGTCTAGTAGGAAATACGGGAGACCTGAATAGGGTTTCAGTACTATAAATAGAGAACAAAAAGTGTTATCGAGTTAGAATAAAAATGAGATTTGTCACCTGACTGGAACCCCAAAACAATCCGATAACAAAAAAAAATCCCTTATTTTTATTTAATAGAATTGAAATAGAGATTGAACTTGTGATTTCATTCATATGGCAAACTCCCTAATGAGGAAATTTCATCTACCACTATAGATTGGTATCTTGTTAGCAATTTATGGTCTTAGAGAATTTTCTTTCAGATAAATGACTTGCCCACAGTCACATCACCAATATTTATCAGAAGTATGACTTGAAGCCACCTGACTTTAAGTGGGGCCTTCTATCCATGGAACTATACTGCCTTTTTATCATATAAGTGTATATTATGTTTTTCTGTATTTGTCTTATCCCTTGGTAACCTTTGGTAACCTTTAAACTCCAACTAGGCAATCAGGTAGACTTTCATCCTGTACTTTGTATCTTCCTCAGAACCTAACATGGAGTTGCAAGCTGTTGAATAAATGTTTGAGGTTTTTGGTTTCTATTTTATTTTATCTTATTTTATTTTTGCTGTTGTGTTTTCCCAGCTCAGAGCACTTTCTTTCTATACAACTGACAATTCCTTACAATCTACCTATATAATGCATTGGTTTTCTTTTTTGTAATTATACTTTACTTTTTCACATGTTTGCTTTCTTTCCTAATGGACTCTTTGAAGTTAGCTCGGCTGGTTGCTTTTTTACTCCTTTTTTAGCTTCCTCACTCCCAGTAGAATGTCATGAGTACAGCTTGATCCTTGATTGATCAACTAGTTGTGGAGCTAGTTATGTCACTTGTGGAGAAAGGTGACTGAATTGGTTTAATTATGGGAAAAAGAGAGGCTATCTATGAACTAGGGGACTTTGGATAAATAGCACAAAATAATGCCCATTTCAGAGCTAATGTAGTAAAAACTCTTCCTTTTTGACTGTTCAAGTTTGTTTAGTATTTCCTGGAAATAGTGAATTATTGTAAAGATTATAAAAAATGGAGATTCCTTGAATGTTTATTTTTGTGTTGTGTTTCTTTGGTTATAAAGTGGGGGGGAGGGGGAAGTTTAGCCAGAGAGATTATGTTGTATTGATTAGCTGGGCCCTACTTTGACCTTCCATTTGCCTCTGGCATCAAATGTCCTTTCTACTCTTATCAGATAGCTTTAGCTGCAACTCCACATTGAGCCTCTCCTGAGAACTCTGCCTCAGGGTTTGAGGGATTCTTGCTTGATGTTCTTAATTGAGGATTAGGGAGACTGAGGAAAACTGCTTGAATTTCAAGAGAATCCATTTTAGTTTATATGTTGGATTTTTTTCTGGCTCACTTGGTGACAAAATATAACTAGCATTTATATGATTTAAGGTTCTCAAAGCACTATAAAAATATTTTCATTTTATCTTTACAGCAACTTTGGGAGGTAGGTGCTATTATTTTCTCCATTTTACAAATGAAGAAACTGAGGGCAGAAAGAGGTGAGATGCAGGAGTCACAGAGCTAATGGTAGTTGAGGTGACATTTGAACTTAGGTCTTCCTCATGAGAGTTATGTGGCATAGTGGATAGAGTACTGGCCTTGGAATCTGGAAAGCTCATCTTCATGAGTTTAAATCCAGACTTAAAACTCTTACTACTTGTGTGACCCTGGGTAAGTCACTTAACCCTGTCTGCCAAAGTTTCTCATCTGTAAAATTAGTTGGAGAAGGAAATGGCAAACTACACCAGTATCCTTGTCAAGAAAACTTCAAATAGAGTGACAGAGAATGGGACACTATCTAAAGGACTAAACAACTTTTTTGTTCCCTTTCCAGTAGTATCTCCATTGTCATGGAATTTAGAGTTGGAAGGGATCTTTAATCATAATTCAATCACAACATGGTGAAACTGAGTACCAGATATGTTAAATGGCAATTCGCTTTTGTTCATATAGCTAGAATTGAACAGATTTATGATTTAAACTCAGATATCCTGTCTGGTGTTCTCACAATATTGATACATATAATATTTGTTGTTGCTGTTCAGTCATTTTAGTCATGTCCACAACTCTCTATGACCCCTATCTGAGATTTTCTTGGCAAAGATACTAGAGTGGTTTGCCATTTCCTTTCAGCTCATTTAACAGATGAGAAACTAAGGTAAAAAGGGTTAAGTGACTTGTCCAGGGTCACACAGCCAGTAAGTATCTGAGGTCAGATTGCAATTCACCAATCTTTTTCCTGACTCCAAGCCCAGCGTTCTATCTACTGTACCACCTAGCTGCCCATATGTATAACAGTAATTTCCATATTTTTGAATTAACATAATGGTATTAATATCAAAAGAAAAAGATCTCGAGTTATATGTGCTAAATTTTATAAGTGAAAAGAATTTCTCCAGATTAAAAAAAAAAATCAGGCTAAATTTTAGCCCTAAATTTATTTAGTAAAAAGGAAGAAAAGAAAGTAAGGAAATGGTAAGGAAAAATAATTTGTGTCAGTTCATGAGGTGAAAAATATTGTGTTTTCTAAAAGGAACTAAATTATTTTATTTCTAGTCTATTCTAATTTTAAAATGTCTGAACAAAAAGTAAAAAATCCTTTAAAGCTGACATATAGATAAATAGGGAAAAACAATCTACTGAAATGCTAACAAAGGAAAAATCTATTTCATCATTGGTGGAGAAAAACGAGCATTTGGGGGCATATTATGGAGATTTCCATTTGCTTATAGTCCCAAGAGGCTGACCATGACTTACCATTCAAAAATAACTCTCCAAAAGGAAAAAGTTCTCCAGTAAGCTGACCCCAAACATTAAAACTATACTCTTATTTTTTCTCATCTCCCTCCATTTAGATGGTAAATCTAAAGCAGCTCTCATTTCTGAAGAGTAAGTTGGGGCATTCACTGCAGGCCTCATGATTTGAGGAGCCTCATGATAGCCATAACTTATGGAATTGCATTCCTCTGGTGCTGTTCCTGTGCTCCTGAGCTAGGCTCCCTCATGCCAATTTACTATCCAGGTGCTGCTGTGCTTCTGGCCATTTCCTATATTTTCTCAAGAGAGAAACCAATCCCAGTTCCTGACTATCCTCATCGAGAGTAGAATCTCTAAATTGTCTTGAGGGTACCAATCAGAACTGCCCAAGTGATGTAAGAATTCTGAAATCTCATTCTGATTCTAGTGATTTGGAACTTACACTTCTTAATGTGCATTTTTGAAGGACTGTATTCTAGGAGAGGGATTTACCTCATTTTGTTTGCCCCTATATGGAGAGCAATGAATGAAAGAGACAAATTTAAATTTTATGTCAGGACCTTCCTAGCAATTAAAACTGAGGTTACAGGTTCTCCCATATTGAGCTGTCCAAACAAGAGGTGGGCTGACCACCTCTTTAGTTTTTCCTGCTCTTCATATTTCCTTGCGTGTGTGTGTGTCCGTGTGCTTCGTTGGCAAAGAAGACCATGCCATCAGAGAAATAATGACAGGACTTGCACTTGACTTTGTTTTGAGTGAGGGAGGGCTGTGCAATTTATGTAATACTCTTTTCACTTTTGTGCAGTTTGTGGGTGTTTTCCTCATGTAGGTCTCAGAAGAGAACCCAGACCAGGAGTAGGGGTCACATATAGCCCTCTAGGTCCTCAAGTGCAGTCTTTTGCCTTAATCCAAACTTCACAGAACAAATTTCTTTAGTAACAGAATTTGTTCTGTAAAGCTTCAGCTCAGTCAAAAGGCCACACCCAAGGACTTAAAAGGCCACATGTGGCCTTGAGGCCACAAGTTTCCTCACCCCTGACCCAGACTATTCTATGAGGTAAGGAATGATTCTGACCACATATTGTTTAACAATTCATTGGGATACCACTAGCCCCATATGCAAAACTGACCAAAGGCTTCCACATAGTTCATAGTTCATAGAAGCTTAGCCAGGATTGCCCTAAGGGGGCAGGAGACTAACTTTTCCATTTCACCTTACTACGGAATTAAACCTTGCCAGTTCCTGTTTCAGTATCTTCTAGGCATGTTGCTACTATAGGGCAAACCTCCAACAGAACTGTCCCCACATGTTAGTTTTTCCTCTAGGCTCAACATATTGAAAGACCCCTTTAATTAGCTCCTGGGTTCCTTACTTAGATAGGGATAGGAGTTTATGTTGTTCTTATCCATGCCATTTGTGAAAGATCTGCCCTAGAGCTGGCCTCAGGTACACATTTTCTAAGTAGATTGCATCATCTAGTGGGATACTTCCCAGGCCATGAACATAAATCATTCTCTTCTGGGTTCAAACTAGAAATGTAGCTTCAAATTCAGAGGCCTCTATTCCCCTAGTGCCTAGTGGTTCCCTGGAGTCTTGCCTTCTCTTTGGGTCAAGTCTCTCCACTGGTATTCTCTGTCTTCTGTTCTCAGGCTCCCTGCCCTGGCTTACCTCACAGAGAGCCAGAGACAGACTTAATACATCCCAGGTGGTTGTCTTCTTCCATCTGCACTAACCCTCTCCCGATATGCTCTTGAAGCAGCTGTCTTATGCTCCTGTTACCTATGAGCCACTGTGCTAGTGAGATCAGCTCAGGAAAGCTAAAGGCCAGATTGCTAGAGGGGTTTTCTGTTCTTAAGAGGACTCCATTAAAGCAGTGTGATGACAAAACCAGATCTGATAACAGAGGTAGCTTCCTATTTTGACGGAAAGTTATTCTGATCTATTCAACAAATAAAATATATGAGGATTTCTCCTAGGTAATCAATAAATAAAATTTATTAAGTGCCCATGCCTTTCTGGGAACCATGCTAGGCACTTGGGATAAAACTAACAAGAATGAAACATACATACCTACATGCATATATATAATATAAGCATTTATATACATATACAGTTATATGTACATATACACATGCAACTATTCATGTGTATATATACATATATGTAAAATATGTATATATTTGTACGTATATATAAATATATAGACATAGATATATACGTATGTATATAAATATGCATATACCACATATGTGTGAGAAGAGGCCAATCATGGCTGGATTATAGGATAAAGAAAAGAAATCCTATATAATGAGTCTGGGAAGGTCAATGACAGGTTATAGATGGCTTTATAAACTAAACATAGGTATTTATATTTCTCTCAGAGGTAATAGAGAACCAGTGGAGTTGATTGAGAAGGGGTATTACTTGTTCAGATCTCCATATTGGAAAATTACTTTGGCAGCTATGTGGAGGACAGACCAGAGTGGGGAGAGCCTGACTTGGGGAGACCAACTTGGAGGATTTGCAGTAGTCTAAGTGAGAGGCTGACCAGGGCCTTAACAAAGGTGGTGGAAGTCTGAGAGAAGAGCAGTCAGATGTGAGACATTGTAGAGCTACAAACAGCAAGAATTAGTGAGTGATCAGTTATATGGAAGGAGAGAGAGGGATCCTTGGTTATTCCAGTTCTGTTAATTATTTGAAATTGAAAGTAATTTCTTTAAATGTTTAATAATTCAGGCTTTCATGGGTATACTAGAATTGTCTTTCAGTTAGAGCTTTTTTGAACCTGGGGTTATGAAAAGCAGAACAAGTGCCAACAAATGAACAGTTCTGCATGTAAATATGCCAAGGTCCTCTTGATCCTAAAACAACAAACCAAAAAGCAAAAATGTCATTTTCCTTGACCGAGCTATAGTCCCAAACCATTGTGGTGTTTCTTTTCCTTGTTACACACAAACCTCTGGAAAGAGTGGCCTATCTTCTTGCCTGCATGCACTAATTTGTCAATTTAAATTTGAATTTGTCAAATTAAAGAAGCATTTCTCAAATTTCATTCTATTTGACCTTCTGTAGCATATGACACTGTTCCTAGTGCCTCAGATTCCTCATTTCATATGATCTACTCCCTATCCTATGTCAGTGCCTCAGAAAAATGGTCTCATGTTCAATCTTCCAATCCCTCGCAAGTATACTTCCATATTCATGAATTCTAGAATTCCATTATCAAGTTGCAATCTGTTAGTCTGCCTCTCTCTTTGCTTTTGCAAACCCAAACTGTGTTCTTCATTCTTACCATGACCTCCAAAGTTTTTCATTCCTCCTTAAACCTCTGGTGACTTTCCCTACCCATAATCCTCTCAGCTGATGATTTTGAGTCATATTTCATTGAAAAAATTGAAGTCATTCAACAAGAGCTCCCTTTTCTGTCCTCCTCCCTACCTTGTATCACACAAATGCCTTCTCCTACTATCTTCACCCTTGTCACATGAAGGAGTGATCCTTCTCCTTGCCAACGCATACCCCTCTATACCCCAAAATGGTCCCATTCCATCCTGTCTTCTTTAGAATGTTACCCCTTCTTTCATTTCGACTTCCTCACTTATCTTCAATCTCCCCCATTTTATGAGCTCTTTCCCTGAAACCTACAAACATGCTCATTTCTTCTCATTTTATTTGCCATCCTGATAGCTATTATCTGTATTTCTCCTACCTCTTGGGCTTAAACTCTTTAAGAAGTTCACCTACACTTGATTCCTCTACTTCCTTTTCAC
The DNA here is from genome assembly GCA_028658325.1 of Potorous gilbertii. NCBI lineage: Eukaryota > Metazoa > Chordata > Mammalia > Diprotodontia > Potoroidae > Potorous > Potorous gilbertii. The sequence continues at coordinate 614,170,317 of CM053769.1, read as the reverse complement.
TCTTTTCTTAAATTGTACAGTTTAGTTTCCAGACTTTTCAATTAATTGTATCTGCCCTCTCCCGTTACCAATCATCTCTTAATTTACAAAGCCAAGGCTTCATCCTTCTTGACTTTGCTGTAACTCTTGACACTCTCAATCATACTTGAGTCCTCAGTGTTTTCTCCTCTAGGTTTCTGTGACACCATTCTGTTCTTGTTCTACTTTTTCTGACTGCTTCTTCCCATTCTTCTTTCTTGGTTCTTTACCCAGGTGGTTAGATATGGCTAGCAGAAAGCAAGCAGCATCAAGCAACAGACAGGGGTAGGAGCGGTGTGCTGCAAAAAATATATACTTGAGTGGGATTTGGGGGGGATTTGATAAATTTCTACAAGCTGAGTCCATGTTTCTTAGCACTAACTTCTATTGGGAGTAGGAAGTTGTTGAAACTGTGACGAAGCACTACTCAGAGGAAATTGAACAGTCAAAAAATTCAAAGGGACAATGAAATTGGTATCAAAAAGAAAAATAAACAATAAGAGAGAATACACAGGACAAGATAGCCTTCTTGGACTTGGACTGTCTTCCTCTTTAGACAATTAGCTGTCTAAGTCATTTCCTGCCTGCCTCCTCCTCCCCTTCCTTCTCCTCTCCAAAGGAAGGTAAATTTGGATGACCAGAAGATGCCCAGTTGACTTTTACTGGTCCCTTCCCTTCCCTTCCCTTCCCTCTTTTCCCCTCCCCTCCCCTCCAGTGGGCCTCTGTGTAAGGCCTTCTCTGGACCCTCCTAGCTTTTGAGTGATTATCAATACTAACTGTTGCTGTTTCCCTCCCAGCCTGAAGTCTTTCTTGACCTCATTAAAGGGGCCATGACCTGGCTACTTCTTAAACAGGCTTGTTCAATGAATGGGCATTGCCTCACCCTAAGTGACCACCTACAAAGTCAAGGTCTCCCAGTGCCTCCAGGGTCATCATCAGTCATCCTGATGAACATCTGGTCATTGGATTCAGATGGCTCTGGAGGAGAAGTGAGACTGGTGACCTGCACAGCCCTCCCTCACTCAAAACAAAGTCAAGTGCAAGTCATGTCATCATTTCTCTGATGGCCTGGGCTTTGTCAATGAAGGACGAACACAACAATTCCTGGAAGTAGATTCTTGAGCAGGGATGGGGAACTTGCAACCTCCAGACCACATGTGGCCCTCTAGATCCTCAAGTGTGACTCTTTTACTGAAACCAAACTTCACAGAACAAATGTGAATTTGTTCACAGAACATTCAGTTAAATTGCTGAACTTGAGGACCTAGAGGGCCACATGTAGCCTGGAGGCTATAGGTTCCCTACCCCTGTAAGAATTCTAAGAATAAAGAGCTAAGGACAAAGGCAGAGTAAAAGCAAATAGATCTTAGACAGGGGAAGTACAAATCAATGTCACTGACATATAAGAATGGATGAGGGGGTAAGGTCAAAAGAATTAGGTACTGCACTTTTTTTCAGAGCTGGAATAGGAAAGAGTAAAATAACAGAGAGAGACAGAACAATAACAACGTAAACGGAAAGGTTTTGAACTGGGCAGGGTACTTGGAGGAATGGAGACCTAGGCGGACCAGACAAGTTTCAGATTAATATAAGCAAAATAAATTGCAGAGATTAAACGCTGAGGAGGTCATTGTGTCAGGTGTTCTCGATTCATTGTTTTCCTTTGTGACAAGGGAAGTTTCAATGAGGGCAGAGTTGAACTAACTGACATCAAGAAAAAAAGCATCAGGAAAAATTTATTCTATAATACAAAGAAAGGTTCTAGCGAGCAGGGGAATGATGAAAAGAAAAGGGGTGGCTTAATTCATTTTATATTTTGATTTTTCTACATTACAAATAGGCAATTTCCCCAAAAGTAAGCAAATGGTTAACCAAGAGAATTGTTGATGAAGAATGTTCTATCAAAAACTTAAAAGAAAACATTTCTGCAATTTACTTCAAGCAAACGTAGGGCAAAAAGAAAACTGGGATGTTACACACTGAAAATATGCTAGACTCTCAGCTCATTTCACTTTACATTTGCTGCCCTGTCTGATTTCAACTCCAGGAACAAGGTGCCCCTCCCAAGATAAATTCATCACTTCTAAACTCAGCATCTTCCTGGTAACTGAAGTATGTGTTCGTCCATGACTGGAGATGACTCGGGGTACACTGGGAGACCTTGGCCCTCTCCACTAGGAGTAAAGAGTAAGGACAAGGGTAGAGTAAAAGCACTAAGTTTTACTGATACTGCCTCCCTCGGCTTCCTTTCTCCTCTGATTAGAGGGTGCTAAGGCAGACAACCAAACTCCTCCTAATGCCTCGTTTTATAGAGAGCAGAAGCTGGACTCTTGGATTGCTCCAGTTGCATCTGCTACCCTGCCAGGTTTCAAATCCACAGAACAAGGTGTCTCTGGCCAGGTACCTTATATGTCCATACATGTCTTTTTTGTCAGTTTCTCCATTAGCATAATGTTTTTTTTTTCTGTTTATGCATTTTGATTTACTTTCTTGAGGGGTTTTCATTCCTCTTTGCCTAACCTCTACTTTAGAATTTTAAGCCCTGGTATTCTACCTCTTCTTTCTGTTCTCCTCAAATCTAGGATATATGTCAGATTAAACGTTTCTTTTGCCCTCTCCTCTCACTAATTCTAATATGGAATTCTCTCTCACTTCTACTTCAGTATGCAAATCTTTCATGTTTGTCAATTAGGTGGTTTAGAATTAGAGTTCTTCATCATTTTGAGGATTAAATTAAATTGCCATTAAGGCAAACCAAAGTAGTATCAACTAGCTGATTTGTTTTATAGAGAGATAGAGAAATAGAGAGACAGAGACAAAAAGAAATACAAAGAAAGGGACAGAGTCTCTGAGAGATAAAGAAAGAGAGACAGAAAGGGAGAGAGAGAAAGGGAAAGAGATAGGGAGGGAGAGAGGAAGGGACAGAGAGAGAGAGAAAGAGAGAGAGAGAGAGAGAGAGAGAGAGAGAGAGAGAGAGAGGAAAGAAGAAGATGATTTCTCCATGATAGACTTGTTTCGCTTCTCACATTGCTAATTTCTTTCTTCCTCTTGTCCTATAGTATATTCACAAGACAGTGTTGCTGCTTCTCTTTTTCCTTCTGTTGACCTCCACCCAAACATTGTTCATTGTGCTATCTTACTTCCCTCACAGGAGCATATATTTATATTTTTAATGTAAAATGCTTTATCTTGCACCTTTTATTTATCCTGTCCCATTTATATAAAAAACCTTCTAGATAGATGTTGAAATGATAGGTTCCATCCAAGTCAATGAGTTATTTTCTCTCCGGATGCACGAATGAATAAATAGGATTATGAAAGCTTCAGGAAGTACCACACTACTCAGGCAAGGGCAGTATAGATTCAGAAAGTTACCAAAAGGGGAAAAAATACTATGAAGGAGTCAAATTCCTCATACAAGTTTTTCTAGGCTGTGAAGATGCTGAACTATAGGAAGCAGAGACTAGGCACTAATGGGAAAAGCTGTCACTGAACAACTGAGAAGGCTGATTTCTCATTTCTTTTTGGTTGCCACAGAGCTGATCTAGCTCAAGCACAGACAAATCCTGCTACTGGTGACTGTTTTAATCTCCACATTTCTTTCCACTTTCGTTAAGTGCAGTTTTTTTTGAGCTAGGTTAGTAGATTTTTATAAAATAAATAATTTGGTAGGATCAGGAGAATCAGGGACTTATGGATATGCCCTTAGCAAATCTCCATCTTATATCCCATTCCATGGATCAGTGTTACTTCTGGGAAACCTGAGCATTTATCTTTGGATCTCCAAGAACAATGTCTTGTTTTAATATCGCCAGGGAGAGTAGGAGTATTTGCTCAGAATGCTGTTTGTGTGGGCAAACAGTATTAAGAAACTGACCACAGCAGGTAATATTAGGAACCTCAGAAGGTATGGCAAAAAGTATTGGTACCAGGCTTGCCTGGTTTGATTTTTAATTAAATATGCTTCTCTGAAGCATTTCTTAATAACAATAATATTTTACTTATATAAAGCACTTTAAAGTTAACCACAGGTTTGTTAAATATTTTCTTATGTGAGTCACATAAAACATCCAACAGTCCAACCACTTAATCTAGTTCCTGGTGCATAGTAGGTGTTTTATATACACTTGCTAATTGATAGACTGATTCAAGTACCTCGATTGACTGGTTCAGGTGTTATCACCTCTATTTTATAGAATATAGAATATAGAAAGTTTAAAGGAGGTCATAAAGCAAGTAGGTGACATAGCTAGGAATCAAAGCTAGGTTTTTGGATTATTCATCTAGAACTTCCCATACTTGGGGCTCCATCTAATCTTTTCTTTGTAGCATGAGGGGGAAACAAATCACAACCTCATAGTAAAGAGGAAGCAATTATTCACAGCTGGGTGGAGCAATGGATAGAGTGCAGGGTCTGGAGCCAAGAAGAGTCATCTTCCCGGCTTCAAATCTGGCCTAGATACTCACCAGCTGTGTGACCCTGGGCAAGTCACTTAACTCTGTTTGCCTCAGTTTCTTCATCCATAAAATAAGCTGGAGAAGGAAAGGGGGACACAAAGATTTGGATACAACTGAACTGTTATTTTTAAATATTTATTTAGTTAATTTTCAACATTCATTTCTACAAGATTTTGAGTTCCAAATTTTCTCCCTATCTTTCCCCTCTGCCCCACCCTGAGATGGCATGAATTCTGTTTACCTCTTCTCCCATTCTGCCCTCCCCTTTATCATTCCCCCCCTTATCCCCTTCCCCTTTACTTTCTTAAAGAGCAAGATAGATTTCTATATTCCATTGCCTTATTTCCCATTTTATTTCCCAGTTGCATGTAAAAACATTTTTTTTAACATTTGTTTTTAAAACTTTGAGTTCAAAAGTCTGTCCTTTCTTCCCTCCTCACTCACTAGCATTGAGAAGGCAATCAATTCAATATAGGTTATATATATGTAGTTATGCAAATCACCTCCATAATCGTCATGTTGTGAAAGACATTATATTACCCTCCATCCGGTCCTGCCCCCCATTAATTCTATATTCTCCTTTGATCCTGTCCCTTTTCTAAAGTGTTGGCTACTGACTACCCTCTCCTCTAATCTGCAGTCCCTTCTATCATCCCCCCTTATACCCTGCCCCCCATTAGGGTAAGATACCCAATTGAGTGTTTATGTTATTCCTTCGTTAAGCCAAATCCATGAGAATAAGGTTCATTCATTCCTTCTCACCTCCCTCCTTGTCCCCTCCATTGTAAAAACCTTTTTCTTGCCCCTTTTAATGTGACATAATTTACCCCTTCTATCTCTCCCTTTATCATCCCAATATATTTCTCTCTCACCCTTTAGTTTTATTTTTTAGATATCATCCTTTCATGTTCAACTCACCCTGTGCTATCTATCTATCCATCCATCCATCCATCCATCCACCTATCTATCTCCTCCAAATACCCTAATACTGAGAAAAGTCTCATGAGCTACAAATAGCATCTTTCCATGTAGGAATGTAAACAGTTGAGCTTTAATAAGTCTCTTATGATTTCTCTTTCCTGTTTACCATTTCATGCTTTTCTTGATTCTTGTATTTGGAAGTCAAATTTTCTATTCAGCTCTAGTCTTTTCAGCAAGAATTCTGGCAAGTCTTCCATTTCATTGAATGTCAATTTTTTTCCCCTGAAAGATTATACTCAGTTTTGCTGGGTAAGTGATTCTTGGTTTTAATTCTAGCTCCTCTGACATCCAGAATACCATATTCTAAGCCCTTCAATCATATAACATAGAAGCTGCTAGATATTTTGTTATCCTTATTGTATTTCCATAATACTTTAATACTTTGTAGCTGTTTGCAATACAATATTCCCAGGAGTTTTCCTTTGGAATCTCTTTCAGGGCTATTAGTAGATTCTATTTCTATTTTGTCCTCTGGTTCTAGACTATCAGGGCAGTTTTCCTTGATATTTCTTGAAAGATGATTTCTAGGCTCTTTTTTTGGTCATGGCTTTCAGGTAGTGCAATAATTTTTAAATTGTCTTTCCTGGATCTATTTTCCAGGTCAGTTGTTTTTCCAATGAAATATTTCACATTGCTGCTATTTTTTCATTTCTTTGGTTTCGTTTTATAATTTCTTGATTTCTCAAAGTCATTAGCATTCTAATTTTGAAGGAATTATTTTCTTCAGTAAGCTTTTGGATCTCCTTTTCCATTTGGCCAGTTCTGCTTTCTAAAGCATTCTTCTCTTCATTGGCTTTTTGGACTTCTTTTGCCTTTTGGATTAGTCTATTTTTTAAGGTGTTGTTTTCTTCAGTATTTTTTTTTTTGCTGTTGGCCTGTTTTTTCATGATTTTCTTGCATCACTCTCATTTCTCTTCCCAACTTTTCTTCTACTTCTCTTACTTGATTTTCATAATCCTTTTTAAGCTCCCCCATGTCCTCTGATCATTTCATATTCCTCTTGGATACTTTTGATGTGGGAGCTTTCACTCTTCTGTCCTCCACGGGTTGTATGTCCTGAATCTTCCCTGTCATCAAAGTAGGATTCTATAGTCTGTCTTCTTTTATGATGCTTACTCACCTTTCCAGTCAAACACTTGATTTTCTAACTCTTCATCTAGATAGGACTCTGCTTCCAGTGGGGATGGGGGCTAGGGTGGATGTACTGTTCCAGGCTTCAGCGATTTCGTATCAGCCTCTTGATCCCCCACTGTCTGTGGGCCCAGAGCTCTGGAAGCAGGCTTTGCTGCTGCAGTTGCTGTTGCTGCTGCTGTTGCCACCACGCCCACTGTCATGGGGCTTTGACTGGACCTTGCCAGACCCTGAGGTCCTCTTTCACCCCCAGTCCCACAGAATTTTTTCACTCATATTTTTGGTGTTTGTGGGTTGAAAAGCCTGAAAACCACCACAGCTGCCAATGATTCAATCTACTGAGGCCTGCTCTGGCCTGTCAGTCCCAGTGCAGCCATGTAGGACTGGACTCCACTCCTTGCCCAGTGCAGAAGACCCTTCCTGTTGACTTTATAGGTTGTCTTGTGCTGGGGATTTGTTTCACTCTGTCATTTTGTGGGTTCTGTAGTTCTATAATTTGGATACAGTCATTTTTACAGGTATTTGGAGGGCTTTGTGGGAGGGCTCAGGGAAATCCCTGCTTTTGCTCCACCATCTTGCTGAACAACTATTTCTTAAGTGGCAAGTCTAAGTCATCAAAATGATGTCAATTGTTCAAGGTCACTGTGTGAACTAATGCCAGAACATGTTTAGCTCATGTTGTGCCATCCACCTGACTTCAGTGACTTATTTCTTCTTATTCTAACTTTTCTTAAAGACCTTAATTATATGTTATTCCCTTTGAAACACCTTAGCCTGCTAGATCACTATATACATGGAGATGAGCACTTAAGAGATCAAAAATGGATCAAATCTGTGAAATTTTACTACATTGTTAAGCAATAGAGAATATGAAGGATACAAGTAGATTTCAAAACAGATGATTCATTTTTCCCCTTTTTTATGCAGAGGTTTATTTTTTCCAAATTTATCAATTTATTTGTTTTTAGTTTTCAACAATCACTTCCATAAGTTCAAGATGATTCATTTTTATTGGTTTTACCTTCAATTTCCTCTTGGATGAAAGCATGAAATCCTCTGAAATGGTGAATGGGAAGAAGACATTTGGATACTTCTTTAGAACCTGAGCAAAAAATTGCCAAGTTTATTTGTGTGTTAATAATTTGTATTTTGAAAATACACCTATGCACAGTTGAGGAAGTTATATTCTACTGCTTTATGTGAAATGCAAATGATAAAATACTTTCATCATAAAAAAATAATTATTTTGCCAAGTACGGTAGCACATTTCTATGATTCTTGAGGAGACAATGGATTACTTGAACTCAGGAGTTCTAAGCTATAGTGGGCTAATCCAATTGGGTGTCCACACTATATCTAGCACCAATACAGTAAGCATGTAGGGGTGGAGATCTATCAGACTGACTAAAGAGTGATGTTCTGATCTAGGTTGGAAATGGAACAAGTAATTAGTAACTGGTGAGGTCAAGCAGGGAAGTGGCTATTGAACTTCTAACCTGGGAAAGCTAGGGAGACTAACCTTAAAAAAAATTGTAACAACAAACAACAAACTATGCATTACCCAACCAATGACAATAACAATACACACCTGAGATTCGAGTCTGGTTTTAAAAGGAAACATGGTCTCTTTTTACTCAGACGGAAGCAAAATTTACGGAAATTGAATTAATTGATCTTGCATAAATTTAAGGTAGGATCTTTTTAACCTCCAAAATGACTGAAGATTCTGTTGGGATTGACAATTCCTTTTCTACCTCTTTAGAAAACTGCTCTAGACATATACATAGAGACAGTTCCCATGCTAAATCAAACTAATAAGAGGGAAGGTTGATGTGAGTCAGTTGGCAAATATGAAACTATTTAGAAATAAATTCAGTTCATTTTCAACTAAATACTATAAAAACTAACAATGCCATGTCCATCCCCTCTTCCGTCCAGTACAGCTCTCTAAGGATTACTTGGTATTTGGCTCATTTTCAGTGATCATACATAATACAAAATTCCAAAGTTCTAAAAGACAAAGATTTTAAAAAACTTTAAGTTAATTGTAGCCCCTTACCATCTTATTTACAATATAAATATGATTTTCATTATAAAGTATTTTTATAAATAAACTGTACATTATTTCCTGTTGAAAGAATTTCAAATTCCAAATTTGAGGAGTCCAATTTTGTGAAATCTTGTTATGTAGAGATTATAGGCAACATATAAAACCACAAACAAAATAGGACCTAAGAAATCCTCACAAATTAGACAAGGTATCAATACTACACAGACATCTTAAAAAATAAATAAGCTTTGGCACCAGAGGCCTAGCAAGCTAGTCCAAGACTAATAATATTTCAGGAAATTCATCCCAACTTACTCAAAAGAAACAGACACAGTAGTTGTTACTTGATTTAATTGGCCTATGTTTGTGGCAAGAAGAAACTTCTTAAAAGCTTTATGTAGGTCAAAAAAAAAGTTGTCATGAATGAAAATCAGAGGTATTATTGAATACCTCAAGAATCTAATCCAAGTTCCCTATAAATATCTGTGAAATTCAATAACTGGATCAATACAAGTGTTGGAAGTTTCAACTATTGAAATAGTTGAAATATAATATAGTTCATTATTTTCTCAGATGCTAAGCCAATGACTTCATTTGATTGAGGAATGGATTTCCTGCATTGGCTCTGGCATGGCTATTGACAGTAGTGCTCAGATGCTGCTATAAAGCTTTCTTTCTGTGCCACCATGACAGCTTTCCTCATAATTGTCCAGACATGTTCACTTGGTGGCTACCTCCAATACTTTCAAAAGACATTCTTTCCTTATGCAGTGAAATTGAAAGACTCACTGGAAAACTTAAGCTAACCAATTACTCAAAAGCCTTATTCTTAACATATTAAACATTTGACATCTATCCTCCTCTCTGCCTTGCCCGCCAGCTTCATAAAGCAAAGACTTGGGAAGATTATATTCATGGTTTTCAAATAATATGAAGAGTGGATACAGTAAACTTCCATGGTTATCTAGACTCCAAACAGCCAGATATTTTACTTTACATTCTGTCTTCTTGTTTTTCATGTAAGAGACATATTACACATAAACTGAAATTCTCCACCTCCTCTTTTTCATTATTATAATTAACACTTTATATTCTTAGAAAGTTGTCTATAGCACTAGGAATCAGGAGTCAATAGTCAGTATGTATCAGAGGTATGACTCAAACCCAGGTCTTCCTAGTTTCAAAGCTTTCTCTCTATCTACTATATCACATTGCCTCTCTTTATAGAGTTCTCTTCAAATATTTGAAGGATTATGTGAAAAATGAATGTAAGATAGGTATATATGTACACACTTGAATATATGCGTGTATGTATACACACATATACTTGAATACATACACACTTGTGTATATGTGTCCCACATGTGATAGTCCTTCAGATAGTTCAGACACCTATAACTCACCTTAAATCATCTCTTTTTCTAAGCTAAATATATTCAGTTCCTTCAATTGAACCTTAAATAGTTTAGTTTTAAGTCTCCTTGTCATTGCGAATTTTAGCACATTCAGACACAACCTTAGGGTCATCCTTCAACTCTCAGTTTTCCCCTATGCTACATAACCTAATCAATTACCTTATTGTCATTTATTTTTCTATGATATCTTTTCTTTCCACTTCCTTCTCACACATGGCTGCCATCCTTGTTAAAGCCCTTATAACCAGTCACCTGAAATATTGCAATAATTTCTTAATCATTCTCCTTGCCTCTCCAATCCATTTTGTGAACATTTGCCACATAGCTGTGATATAGGGAAGTGAGTGAGTGAGGGGAAAAATACAGAACTCAAAATTTTTTGAAAATGAATGTTAAAATTTGTCTTTACATGTAATTGGAAAAAATAAAATATTATTAAAAAGGATAATGAAAATATGGCTTAACATGTCACTCTCCTGAATGGTAAATTCCTGTGGCTTCCTACTAATTCTAGGATAAAATACAAAATCCTTTTTTTTTTTTAAAGTACTTTATACTTAACTCAAGTCTATACCTAACTGTACTATCATCTAGCCTATATTTTCCTCTTGTCCATAAGGTGACCATGAAAAGTTTTGTCACATTTCTTATTATAAACAAAATATGGATTAGCTACGTTATTTTCTAAATGAAATAATTTTCCCCCTTAATAAACCTATAATGACTTCTGGTAATTATTATACTTCTTTCTATAGTCTCATAAATTGTCAGTTTAATAACAAGTTTTGGAAATAAGGGGGGTGAAGGAAACATCACATTGCTGGTCAATAATGTAAGAACTCTATTTTGTCCTTCTGAAAAGTTGAGATTTTTGCCCATCTACAGGCTTTTATACCTCTTTTATTCTTGGTTACAACACACTGTTTCTGACTACAGTTCTCTGAATTCTTGTCACATTTATGTTGCTATTTGCCTGGATTAGGAGACTTGAACTCATATAGAATTGTTAGGTAGCATTTTACTCTCAAGAATTAGTGTGATGGAATGGATAGGGAGCTGGCCGAAAAAAATGGACTCAAGTATCCCTGCTTCTGATGCATTTACTTATGTGACCCTGAATGAGTAGTTTAATTTCTCAGTGGAAAACAGGTAACACTAAGCCAACATGTTGTAGAACAGGTCCTGAACTGTGCAGGAAGAGAAGTCTTCTCATCAGGAATTTCCTAGACTAATGGTACCACAGGGTCAGTTAAAAAAATGTTATTTTTTTAAACTGTCACTTCATAAAACTTTGACTCTAATTGCCCCTGAGCCATGACTGACTTGGTGGCTCAGTAAAACCCATTTAGTTTACCCTTCCCAGTCAGAAGATGATTCTCTTAAATGGAAAAGATGGAGGCAAAAGATAAGTTCAGTAATACTGCTTTTTTTTCTCTGTGGTACATTAAATTACATCATGCCTAATTTCCATTAGCTGTATTTTCTCAGATTTTACATGTTTGATATTTAGTGCAATTCTCAACTAACGAATAAAATATCAAAACATGCTATTTCCTAGTCATTTGGGATAAATCAGAATTATCCTATGTATCTTAGTTTGATCAAAGTATGTAAATGGCTTGAACCTATAAAATAAATATACCAGTCAATGTCCAGTTATTTCTCTAGAGAGCAATTTCTCTCCATTGTGGTAGTTAATGTAAAGGACCATTTCACTTCTCAGACTTTAAAAGTATAAAGCATTTTTCCTTAATCCTATGTGTAGGTGGGAGGCACATGGTCCAGCTGTGTATATAATAAAGCTAAATTAATAACATTTTGAAAACATTTTTTTTGCAATTTCCCCCTTAAAATGGGAAATATTAGCCTTTGTAGAGAAATAGAAAAAAAAAATTGTCTCAGTCTTTGCCCTATTTGCTGATCCTTTAACTCTTTTAATGAAATCATTTCCCTATTACTGTAAAAGTAGAATCTTGTGAGTGAAAAATGCAAAGCACTAAGAGTTACTTAAGCAAGAGAAAATATGTTTTTGCAGTTCTACTTATATGGAACATGTGACAGTTTCACTATGGAGTTATTTCATGGAGCAAAGGGATATAAGAAAATAGAAGAATGGAGGAGGAAGGGTGGAGGAAATCCAGCCTAATCATAGTAACTCAACTGTGTAGGATTCTTTCAAGCTAGACCACCCCAATTCTCCCTTCTGTTGTCTAGACCACTTGGGTGGTTAAAGAGATTATAAGTCAATATCTTAATTGGTCTAAAAGTGGGCCGCAAGGGAAATATTTATGTTTTCAGAATATGCTACATTGGGAAGAGTGAAGGTCAGTAGGGAGGGGAAAATGTGGTCATCGAATTCAGCACAAATTAAAAAGAAACCCACCAAAAACCCAACCAAATAAAAAATAGTCTAAGAAACCCAGCATGACAGAACCTGTTGTAAAGTCAGCTTGCTAAGTGAGACTTGCAATGACAATTGCTAGCAAATAATGATGTCAAATGAACCTTGTCAAAGAGAAAAGAAATACAGAGCTAATATGCAATTTATTTATAAAACCAGGGCACACAGCAGTAGAAAGCCTCAATTACACTAGTAAAACAACACCTTTGTAACAATCTGGAGCAACTTAATGATGTAAGATTTTGGCTGTCACCCCACAAAGGTTCTGTGTCAAGTTCCCTGGGAGGAAAACTTGGTGACTCATTTAAGAGAAAGTCCTCTTTCCTCTCCTCCTTATTCTATCCACTCTCTAAAGAAGCAGTTACATTTTCTTCCTATAGGTCACACAATAATTTTATTTAACATGTAATAAAATTTCCACAACACTTCACACAATGGAAAAATTCATGTAAAATGTCAGTAGTGTGACTATCGAATCACATCTGTCTTCCATTCTAAGCCCCATGCAAAATGGATCAAATCCTGCATTAGAACTAATCAAACACTCTCTGGCTAGTTGTGACTTGACAATTAAGTAAAACACAATTGGACCTGCATATCTGAGATAGCTTGGAGTTACCCCTCCATCCCATTAGAATGTATAATCCTTGAGGGCAGGGATTATTTTTTACCTTTTTAAAAATATTCTCAACATTTAATGCAGCTCTTTGTATTCAGTAAGCACTTAATTAAAGGGTTTTGAGCTGCCTGGCTGAACCTGCATTCTCAAATATCTATATGCCCACACAAATAACATTATAGTGGCTAACCTGAAGCTTGCTGAAGGCATCATTAAAGCTCCTGGATAAAGGTGACAATTGACCTATTTGGAAGGAAGCAGTAGAAGAGCTTACCAGTGCCCATCATTATGTTCTAGAAACAAACACTTTGGTCTTAATCTCTGTTGAGTTTCATTAAATCAGTGAGTGCAGAGTCAAGTTACTGTCACAAATCCAGCTGTACTAATTCCTATAGTGATAGATCATGAAGTAAAGGTTTTAGGGATCAGAAAAAAAGTGAAAAAAGTTAATATGATTACTGAGCTAGTTCGATATTACTATTAGGCAATTTGAAGAAAATTTAACATATGGAAACCCCCAAATGACTGTTTCTGAGGAAGATTGAGAACATGCATCTGTGGCCTCTACAATTCAATATCCTCCAGTGGCTGGAGCAACCCACACCCATTATTGCAGAAAAAGTACTCTCAATCCACTATTAAAATCTATAGCACTCTAAATTTGTTTTGGAATTACCCTTCAAAAGTAGGGATGGTGATTTAGCTCTGAAGGTGGGAACTTAGCTATTATTTGCATAGGGCAAAATTGAATTGGATTAGATGCTGATATATTATCTCGTAAATTCCAACTTCTAAGCCATTGGAAAAAAATTATTTACATGTCTGCAATCTTAGGTTAGGACTCAGCATAATAGCCACATGAATTCATGTTATATCTCATCACACTTCATTTTGAGTAGAGGTCACTTAGAGAGGGAATGTAAGAGGAGGTTAGTTTAAGAATTCCAAGGAATCTGTGGTTAAATGAAAGTACAATTATTACTTAGAGCCTTAGGGGACCTGTTTGGACTTGGGGTGTGGCAATCTTCATGACTTTTTTCCCCACACATTTATGAAAAAATCTAGAGTAGAGGGATCAATATGCAACTAATACTCTTAAAATAATAAAATTATAGATCTTGGACAAAAAATTCAATTAAAATTTTTAAATGCTGTATTTTGTCTAAAGTCAAAACTTTTTAAAATTGAGTTGCAAATAGAGTTGAAATTTTTATTCCTGAGGATGCTGTGTAGACTAAGCACTAGCTAAGGAATATTTCCCACATTTATAGATCATATTCTATTATGGCATATCCATTGGGAGTGATGAAGATCTTCCTTGTCTTCTTCTTCTTATCTTTCTTGCCCATCTTTTCCTATAAATTTACCAAAGTACACACTGAGGTCTGTCAAGACTCCTTTGTTTGTTTCCTTAATATTTGATGGAGCCTGTTGCAGGCTCTGTTTTATTGCTAGCTCTCATTGCATGACTCACCTCACATCCTTTTCTAGTTTTACATGTCATTGGTGCTGTATTTTATATCAGTTGTTGCTCAAAAGTCATTTCTGGCAATGTACTTTAACCAGCTTACACTTACTATGTGTCTAACTGCTCTAGATGCTTTTTACTTTTCAACTCCCTTCTTCCATTGTGATACCTGTAACTGGATATGATACTACTCAGGTGATCTAACAGAATACACGACAAAATACAGCAGAGCTATCACTTCATTACACTGACTTTGTAGTATGCAAATATTTGAAGTTTTTTTTCTCAGAAAAAATGCTGGCTAACTATACCTACCATTCTAATTGTGAAATTAAATGTTCAGACCCAAATGAAAAAATTTCTAATTTATTCCTTTTGAATTTTCTTCTGCTCTAGGTTTCCTATTCCCTGGGCCAAGATCCCAGCCCTCAAGTCAAGTAAGAGTCATGTATATGGACTGTCTTCTCCCCAATCCTCCTCCAGGGTCTAGGTCCTATTGTGTGGGTTCAGCATGGACAAATACTATGAGAAGGATCCCTCTCCTGCCAACTTTCTGGACAGTATTCCTTATCCTTTTCCTAGTTGGTTGATGATTGTACCTTCCCTCCACCCTCAATTCCCTCCCTTTGTGAGAAGGAGCCCAGAAACCCTTCTCCACTCCAATCCTATAGCTTATTTCTCATTTCCTTATCCACAACAGGAGGCCATGCTCCTTAACCCTCTTTCCCCCAGTCATACTCATACCACTTGGATAAATAGCTATTTACTAAATGGAATTTTTAATACAAGAAAGATGCAGAATCATCAGACTTCAGCTTCTTCTTCGTCACTCACCACACTTGCCATCTGCTCTGCAACTGAATCCTCCTATACATGTTGTCTCCCTGAAACGGAATATAATTTCTTTGACAGCAGTGTCTTGCCTTTTTATTTGTATCCCCAGTTCTAACAGCAGTATTTTGCACATAGTAAGTGTTTAATAAATACTTTGTTAAAAATCATTCATTTCATGAAATTCCATATTATTTGTTTGTTCCATTTGTTTGTTCCAATGTTAATGAAAATCAATATATTTTTAAATACCTTTAGTTATCCAGTGTTATCCATCCTTGCTGTATTAGCTATCTATCCCAGCTTTTCTCATCAGCAGATTTAGTGAATTATCTCTCTATGACTCAACAAGTCTGTCAACAAAAATGCTAAATAAGACAGTGATGCCTGGAACACTTCACAGGAGAGCTCCTGCCCATCAGATAATTAATAATTAACATACACCTTTGATTTCCACTATTCATTCACTTCTGAATCTATTTGATTGTATCATCATCTAATGAATCTCTCAGATCTTCTCCATAATAATAGTATTGGAAATATTTTGTTAAAATCTATTTAAATGATATATAAGCATCCCCCTGATCTATTTCATTAATGCTAGTAAAAAAAAGCAGACAGAAAGTAAAGTTTGCCTGACATAATCTCTTGAAGAAGCCTTTTGCTTCTTTGCAATCATTTTTTCCTTTTCTAGATGTTTAGTTAATTGATGCTCCATTTGAGAATTTTACCAACTGTTGAAGGCAAGCTCAATGGTCTATAATTTGCAGATTTTATTTCTTTATTCCTCCTCCCCTTAAAATGAGCACATATTTCTTTCTTTAGCCTTGTGGTAAAAATCTTACCCTTTTTGTTTTCTGTGATCTTTCAAATATCACTGCGGATGACTCAGTGATCACATCCACCAACTTTTAGTGACCAAGGGATGAAACCGACCTGGACAAAGTAACTTGGATGCATCAGTGGTAACTAATTTTCTTAACTCTATCCTTAATTATCTTGATTATCAACTCCCTGTTTACTCATTTCTTTCATTTTCTGTGCAAAGGTCATTCTTCCCAGCAGAGAAAACAGAATTCAAGAATTAAGCAGCTCTGCTTCTCTTCTGTTGTTAGTAATTGTGAAGATTGGCCTCTTGATAGTCCTTATTTAACAGAAGTGATTCCATGTTTGTTCAACCTCTGATTAATCATCCTATATATTGGGAAGTCCCTATATACCCAATATTGGTTTATTCAACTTCAATTAGGAAGGGAATGCAAGATCTCCTAATTTGCATAAGCTTAATAAACTTTACCTAATGTAGGTATATAAAGTTATCAAATTTTGTTAATCACAACATCCTTGTGGTCAATAATGGAGGATTCACAGTTTAGACTACCTGCTGATTGAGTACCCCCTAAGGTCTTCCTCCCACTAAATCCCTGTGAATCTGTCCAGCAACAATCATTAGGTATTCAGGCAGAGACCCAGACATCTAGACTTTTGATCAAAGTACACATCCCACTACACACCTATATCATTCATTTGTGCATCCATGGGACTGTAGGGATAGACATCTGCTTGATGCACACCTGACAGTAAGACACTAACTGATTCATGATCCCTTGAAAACGTGTGTTTGTGTGTGTGTGCATGTGTGTGTATGTTTGTCCTTCCTTGCTGAAGAAGACCATGCCATCAGACAAATGATGATATGACTTGTACTTGACTTTGTTTTGAGTAAGGAAGGGTTGTGCAGATCACCAGCTTCACTTCTCCTCCAGAACCATCTGAATCCAATGATCAGATACGCATCAAGATGACTGGAGATGACTCAGGAGGAGGCAATTGGGGTTAAGTGACTTGCCCAAGGTCACACAGCTAATGAGTGTCAAGTGTCTGAGGTGAGATTTGAACTCAGGTCCTCCTGACTCCTGCACTGGTGTTCTATCCACTGAACCACCTAGCTACCCCTCTTTGAAAACTTATGTTACTTCCAGGTACCTCACCTATAATTGTTTCCATTGTCCCATTCAGCCAAAATGGAAATCCTATTCATTTTTTAACCTTTCTCTTTTGCTGTTTGTCTTTGCTTCCATCTTCTGTACTTTTCTTCAAAAGTTTTAAGTAAGTTATTGGGTTACCTGCTCATTCACACTAGCTTCTTCAGATAATGTTTGCTGTTCTGTCCACCTCCTCACTAGAATTGTTTTCTTCTGTGCCTTCACATTTCAATATTAAGAGTTTCTCATCCCTTTGGGGCTAACTTCCCTTACAAAATTCTAGATTATGGTATCTTGATAATCATTCCCCCAGTCCTTGAAATCTGCTTTCACAAAATCTTTGGTGAGTATCAGATGGTTGCTTTCTTTCTTTTGCTTTATCACAAACTTTAAGAGAGAGTGTTGATTTCCACCTTGGCCATGAGTCCAGTGTAAAATTTTCTTGGTTTCTTTCGCTACATTTGTGAGGATGGGATGACCATGAAAACAAACCAAGAAGTTATTCATGATTTTGCTTTTGATAGAGAGATCCAGAAAATGGCTGGATAGTTGAAGTTCCCTATGACTATCTTTCCACACTTCTATATCAAGAGCATAATATTTCCTAAACTCATTTATTTTTCCTTTCTATCCAGGTAGTCTCTAGTGCAATTAACCTGAAAATTGCTCTATCTTTCCTTCTATTGATCTCCACTAAATATTCTGCACCATGCTTCTCCCATGTGATTCATGGATTTCACAATATTAGTACACCTTATCAATATTCTAGCCCACCACTCAATTTTGCCTTTCCTATTTCTTTTGAATAAGGTGTACCCATTTAGGACCACAGATTGTTCAGTAGTTTTGTCCTTTCTGTGATACCTACACGGTTAACTTTTTGTATTAGGACTTCAAATTTCTCTCTTTTGTTAAAAATGTTGAGCTTTTGTGTAGAGACATTTAAGACCATGAGTTTTAGTATTGTCTTCTTCCTTGGATTTTACTTTCAAATACTTTTCTGAACTTGATTCACAATAAAAATGAGACATTTTCTCCCTATACGTCTTAGTAAGTCATAAGAAGTTAAAGTTGGTAGAGACCTTAGAGATAATCTAACCCAGGAGTAGGGAACCTGTGACCTCAAGAGCACATGTGACCTTCTAGCTCCTTGGGTGCAGGCTTTTGACTGAGTCCAAGTTTTACAGAACTAATCCTTTTATTAAGAGGATTTGTTCTATGAAGTTTGGATTCAGTCAAAGGGTCTCACTCAAAACGTGGTTTTGAGGCCAAAGCTTTCCCACCCCTGTTCTAACCTAATATGTCCATTTTAGAGGTGAGGAAACTGAGGCCCAGAGACAACCTAGTAAGGGATAGTTCCAGAATTTGAAACCAACTCTTATGATTAAATCCAGTGCTTTCCTCTATTCCAAGCTGCCAACTGTAGAAAATAATCTGAATGTCTTACATCCTTTCTACATTTTTGTATTAAGGATGATTTGTATAAGCAGATTTGACAGGAACCATGGAGAGAATCTCTATGCCAGAATGCCTCTTTGCTTAAGCTTGAACTAGCTTTAAACCAGAACTTTAAAGTAGCCTAAGTGGTAGCAGCATTAAGGAACAAAACAGCATTTGTTACTCCAGAGAAAGAGAGAACCCAGTCATCTGTGCAGAGTGAAGCCATTTATCTATTTACAGTGAAGTTAATAAAGGATTAGCAAGAAGAAAGCTTCAACCCTTAATTACTGCCACTGATCCATGTCATTAGGGAAAGTAGAAGATAAACACTGGGCCTGAGAAGGCAGGAGAGGGGTCACTATAAAGTCAGGCAAGAATTACTATGGCAATCTGTCTCAAGGATCCACAACAGACTAAAGAAGCAGTCAGGGAGAACCAGACGGGTGAAAGCCACCCCTGTATTTCAATGACTACAATCAGCCCAAGGCAATGGTCCACAAATACTCCAGCTCCCTGGAGAAGCACAGCAGCCAAGGTATTTAATAGGCCAAAGAGACAGGCAGATAAAGAGGTGCTTTCATGTTACCTTGTGCTGCAAAGATACCTCCCCTCCCTAGAAGCTTGCTACCTAATATACATGCATATATGTATGTATATATATATATATATATATGTATATATGTGTGTATACGGGTGTGTGTGTATGTATATGCATATATCTGAAGGGTGAAAAGGAAATCCATTACCCCTAAAACATAAGTTTCTAACTTCTTTCAAAGTTCATAGGTAGTTTTAGGGTAAAGGAAAAGATGAAGAATCAAATTAGAGGTATTGATTAAATTACCCATTTTTCTCCAACTTATCTTGTGTAATAATGCAAACCCAGAATCACAGAATTTAGAGACAGTGGCACCTCAATGGCCAGAATTCCCACTATAGCATACCCGATAAGTACTAATCCACCATCTGCTTAAAGACCTGCAGTGAACTCGTTGCCTCCAAAGATAGCTCAATCTACAAGTGCTCTAAAAGTTTTGATTACTGTTTGAGTATTTTTGCCCCTTTGGGAATTATAACTATGACTCCTAAATAAGTACTCTGGGATCAAACACAACAAATATCATACCTCTTTAACTGACTTTAATAAACTGAAAACTGCTTTCATATCACCTCCATCCCCACCTTTCACTCTACTCTAGAAGACTATCAGATAATATTGATTCTAGTTTTAGGTAGATATTACTTATCATATTTTTAAAAAAGGAGTTTATTCCTAAGCTTCCTAATTTTTTTTAAAGACAGACATGTATTTTAATATCATCGAAAATTTTTCTTCATATATTGAATTTAATTATATAGTTTGGGTTATGAATATTGTCAATAATTTTATTTTTTTACTAATATTAAATCAGCTTGTATTTCTGGTATAAATATAAACTAGATCTAAGGTTATATGTCAGCACATTAATGCCTTGCTAATATTTTATTTACAATTTTTGCAACCATATACAACAGGGGCATCATTCTACAATATTCTTTCTATGATTTTATGCTCCTCAATTTAAGTATCAAAACAATATTTGCAGTACAGAAGGGATTTAGTAGGACCCTATCTTTTCCTATTTTTTCAATGTGTAGTAATGGAATCACCTTTTTTTAGATGTTTGGTAAAATTAACTTAGAAATCCTTATGATCCTTGGTGTTTTTTCATCTTTCTATCCTATTGGGATAGATTAGTGTTGTTTCTTTTTATCTGAAATAAGGTTACTTAAGCCTTGTTCTGCTAAGGTAGGAATTTTATTATTTTTTTTGTAAATATTCTTTCATTTGATTGAACTTGTTAGTATTTTTGGCATATAATTTCATACAATCCTTTTAAAATAATTCTTGTTGTCATTGTTTTTAATGAAAACAGATTGTTTTTGTTATATATTCTTTGTCTTGCCCTTCTTTAGTATTAAGTCATTTGGTATTTAATTCATTTTTAATATTTTCTTTAAGAACTCATTTTTAACATTTTTGTGGCATTTTAATAAGCAAAAATAAACAATGTCTGTTTCTTTCTGAACTTTTGTGTATGCCTGTTATACTCTAATATGTGGTCAATTTTGTAATAACGCAGTATATACCTGAAATTATATATATGTTATATACATATATATCCTCCTTTCTATTTCCATTCAAAAATTGACAAAAGTCTGTCATGTTTAATTCCATCTCCTCTGTTTATGTTTGACTGTTTGCTATGCCTAGAATTCTCTTGGTTCTCATCTCTGTTTCTCAGAATCCCTAGCTTGTTTGAAGTCGAAGTTCCTCTGTTTCTTAAAAGAAGTTTTTCTGATACCTACCTCTTAAGGTCCTTTCTTTCCTCAAATGATGCTTATACTTGTTTCTACATTGTATTAGCTCAGTAGCTCTGTCTCTCAGGTCAGGGACTGTTTTTCCCTCTTTTTGTTCCTATTCCTCAGCACAGAGTCTTGTGAATCTTTGGAGTTTAATTTTATTTTCTTACATTGAATTGGAAATTACCAGATGATCTGTACTGTTGAGCTCCAGTCCTGACTTCTCACAGTGTTATCTCACAGATTCACTACTCTATAATGGCAACATGAAAGTTCCTTGCCACCTATTGCTAAAGTTTCAAAAATTCCTAGGTAAGACTGTGTCTAAATGGATCAAAGAATCACAAGTTAAAGGGCTATTAAATGCAACCCACTCATGTTATTGATGAAGAAATTAGGGCACGGAAGAAGTTTAAGTAATTTGCCCAAGGACACATAACTTTTAAGTATATAACATGAAATTTAAATTCAGTTTTTCCCTGACTATAAGTCCTATGACCTCTCCAGTATGCCATGCTTCTCGCTCTTGTCTTCTTATAGTATGGAAGGTTTTCTTGGAGGAGAGTAGGGTTTAAAACGTTGTTTCAAGCTAGACTTGAAAAAGAACTGAAATAGAATCCTGCCTCAGATATATACTAGCTGTACGACTCTTAACCTCTCTAATCCTTTTATCATATTAAAAATGCTGTAATAATGACATTTACCTAAAAGGACTGTTATGTTGATCAAATGAGAGGATATGTACAAGGTGCTTTGTGAATTATAGAAAATCACATGAATGCTAATACATTTTTATGTAGGTAGAGTACAATCAGGTTATTTAGGGTTCTGAAAGATAGACACAGTTGTAGAAATGATTCAGTAAGAAATGGAAAGCTTTTGCAAATTCTTCAGAAGACTCCTGACGTGAAAATGACATTTCACAAAGATTGTCTTAGTAACAGTATGCAAGACACATTAAAGACAGAAGATCTTGGAGTGTGGCAGACCAACTAGATTGTTGTAGTAATCTAGAAGTGAGGTAATAACAGTCTGAACTAAGGTTGCAACACTGGTAAAGAAGAAGAAAAAAGGAATGTTGTAAAGAGAGTAGTAAAAGGTCTTGGTAACTGACTAGCCAAGGATGATGAAAAGGAATAAATCAAAATGACAACATTTTGATAGTGAGTGAATGAAAAGAAAAGATTAGTGTCACACATAGAGACAGGCAAGTTGGAAAAGGGAAACCTGTTTGTTGAGGATAGGTTTTTCAAGTATACAATTTTGAAGATATCAAATTTGAGGGAATAGTACGGTACAAAGCAGAAAAACATAGGAAAAGTATTAGAAGATATTCTTATATTTTGCTGATATATTTTAGTTGTATTGACTTGTCAATATCTGCAATGCTTACCCACAGAAAAC
The DNA here is from genome assembly GCA_028658325.1 of Potorous gilbertii. Taxonomy (NCBI): domain Eukaryota; kingdom Metazoa; phylum Chordata; class Mammalia; order Diprotodontia; family Potoroidae; genus Potorous; species Potorous gilbertii. The sequence goes on along the minus strand of CM053769.1, from coordinate 614,147,773 downwards.
CAAGATATTCCTATTCTACTATAGGAATAGCTGATTCCAAACCAAACAACCACCTATTAACACCCACCTGGAAAGTTCTTTCCCTTCTCTCCACTATCTGTCTGGGTACCAAACCAAAGCCTAAGTTTGATGTTCACTGCAAACTTCTATGATTTGTCTTACAAGATGGGTGATATGCTATGCAAAGTTACTCCTTGAGGGTTATTTTTCCCCCTATTTACATGAGTGAAAGGGGCCAAGAAAGAGATGAGGTAGTTTACCAACCTCCATTAATAGCCCACAAATTATTAACCACCATCAATTCAGAAAAGTTCACTTGGATTGCTGCACAGATGCCTACAGTATACTTTCCCAGCAATCTTGGGCACTGAGCTATATTCTTTTACAACACTATAATATCCTCTAAGACCTTAGAGAAAAATCTCTTACATTTCATCAGATCTCAAACCCTCAATGACTTGACAAGCTAATAAAATGGGATTGAATTGTCAGTTTTTATAAATTTTATTTTTTACTGGGAGTTCTACAACACATTGCAGAAGGGTTTAAAACGTTCTATCCCTCCAGAAGTTTTACTATTTATTATTTGAGAAATGTTAAGAGTCCTGTTAAATTCAGTTTGCATGGCTTTGTTTTGAAGTTCAGAGTTTTTTTGGAAATCAAGAAAAGTATGTCTAACTTTGCCCATTCAGTCTTGGCATTGGGGTTACACTTTAAAAATTGTGTTTAAATTAATAGTGTTTCTTCTCGATTTGATACATTTAAATTATTCCATTTATAGACACACACCATTAAGGAAGCTATTGCTACCCCTGGCAGAAAGCACTCCTGCTGGTAAACATTTCTCTAATGAATTCAGTAGAGCAAAATGGCTTTATAATTGGATTAAGATTTAATCATCTGGGGAAAAACATTTAACTTAATGGAAATTGGACAAATCCTTGGCTTGTATGGAAGGTTTCACCTACAAAGGGCTTAGAAGTGGCTGGCTTAAGAAAGAAATAACAGTCTCCTGAACAATTAGTGATGTGAATGTTATAGAAATTGTTCTCTAAAGACTCTGTTGCCCTGGCAGATAGCCCATATCAAGGTGTAGCAATAAAAGCACTGAGCCAATTACATTTGGAGCACACTTGATATTCCTCTTACATCAACATACAAGATTTAGTTCCGTGACAAAAGGTATTCAGTGTGATTTATAACCTCTTCACAAAGTTTTCCAAAGTCAGTGAATTCTTCAGGCCACTGAGACTTTCAAGGAAGCTCAACTAAGGGCTTTCTTAAAGGACAAGTTTTCCAGACCAGAAACTGAACCTAAACCCCCAAACCATTGAAAAAAAAGCAAACCAAAGACTGTTAAAAAATAATTCAGGCCACCAGATTATGGACACATACCCAGGCTCTGCAGTGATTGTTAAGATATAGTATACTTATTGAAGAAGGTTGGTGAATGAATCCACCTGTCCCTTGGCTCCTTTTACCCATCTAAATGGAAAACTAAATGCCTTTTAAAGAGAAGCTTTGCATAACTCATCACCAATGCTGTAAGACAAATCACTGAAATCTTTGGTGAACATAGAAATTGATGCTAGGGAGAAGATGGATGGCTGGATCTCCATTTAAGTCCTGCTCCAGAATGCTTATAAACTGTGTGACACTGGGCAAATTATTTAACACCTCTATGCTTCATTTTCCTCATTTCCAGACTGAGGAGGTTGGAATAGATGATCTCTTAATTCCATCCCAGTTTAACATTTATAATCCTAAGATTTCTTGGGATGATGGAATAAAAAAATATAGTCTACTTTTTCTTGGGAAGCCTTTGTGGTAAAATGTGTAGAAAAAGGCTCCTACTTATTTGACAGAGACATAAACTGCTTTGCCAACAGGTGGGCATTTGCTTTTAATTTTTCTTGCCTTTTCAAACAGAAGTGAAAGTGAGCAGCCCAACTGCCCAAGTATCAGGAGGGCAAAGCTGTGGTTTTCATCCAGCTTCCAGGACCTCGCACCTTCAAAGGAGACCTCAGAGCTTTTCCTTCCAGTCTAGGCTAAGAATTGAAAATGCCTGGTTTGCATTGATCTAAAGTGACTTTCAAAGCCCACTACTAGCTGTTTCTGAGAAAATTAATTCATTACTTGAGTAATATAAATATGATTTTAAAAATATACACCATATTTTCAGAAAGTGCAATGCTAAAAGAATTGTTTCGGCCTCTATGACAGCCCTACTTCATTATCTTCATCTGAAAGCTGCCATCTGGGCACCACCCAGTGCTGAGCCAGAACTCAATGACTTACATGGATGTGAACATTTGTTTATTGAAGTCTCTAGAACCAGGTTAGGTCTCAGAGCAAAAGTAAAGGGTTTAACTGCCAATTATTCAGTTAATTGAAGTTGTGCCAATAGCCCAAACATACAACTTGAAGGAATAGTTCATTCTGTGGTTTGAATTATCTAGACTGACTATTTTGACTGCAGGTAATTATCCAATCACCTCTTCACTCATGATAAAGGACAAAATTTAAGAGTAACCAGCGATCTCTAGGTGAGATAGTGGCCTCCATATGTGTGGAGGGAAATAGTTGTTAAGGAATGTCTTTAGATACTCTCCCAGCCACTTTGAAGACTTGTCTAATATTATGCTGAAGTTGAAGAGTTGAGATTTGTAGCCAAAAGTTGCACAAAAATTTCAGGATGGAACTGGAAAGCATCAGTTTCTGTATTTAGGGCCATTCAGGATTTCGAAAAAGAATCAATATATTTTGAAAGAGCAGCCTAGAGATGAAAGTGTCAAGATATTACCGAATAGAACCTAAACGGAATAAACAAAATAGCATATCTATTAGAAGGTATGTACATTTTAGCTTTGGAAAATTTATTTTGAAAACAAGATTTACTTTCCACTTGGAAAGGGTCTTACTTTTGTTGCCAAGGAGTACAGAACTAGTGGCCCTAATGATTCTGAACAATCCTAAACAGTTCTCTGCAAGTTGCTCAGTTGATAGAGTTCCAGACTTCTAATCTGTAAGACTTGATTTCATATCCTGCCCCAGGTACTTGCTAACTTTATAATATTCAGCAAGTGACTTAATTTCTCTTATCCTCAATTTCTTCATAGATAAAGTGACAGGATTTGATCCAAGGGTTTGTAAGTTTCTACACAGTTCTACATCTATTGTACTTGAAAGAGGAGGAAATAAGGAATGCCTTATGGAAATATATTTTACATAATGTTGAACTTACTACCTGTGGACCACACAAGGTCAGCAAAACACTGAATAAGGTCTGAACCAGATAGAAATATAATCGGGAAATATTTAACAAAATAAATATATGATACAAAAATTCCATAAGAAAACAGCAAGAAAATAGTGACATGTGGCTAGCAGGGAATAATTGATAGAGAATAGAAATTCATATATTCCCTCCCAAAGTCACAATTAGTTGATAGCTGTAAATAATTTTTAAAAGAGTTATTTATATTTGTATAATTAAAATAATTTTATTTTAGCCTAAAATAGATGGCCATCCAAGTTTGACATCTATATCTAATTTTAAGTAAGTATTTTAAGCATAATTTTAAAAGACCTTTAAATAATGAAATAATTTTAGACAGAGAACATATTAAGTGCTCTGTGGCCGTTATGTTGCTAAAGTAGATAGATGAGAATAAAAATCCAAATTTGGCAAATGTATCTAAAGTCATTTTCTTTAGTATACATAAAACCCCTGAGACGATCTGTGGCAGACATCCAGAGGAATGGTAAGCTACCCTAGAGTAGCTTTTACTACTATAGATATCACCCATGGTATAGAACAGGAACTAGACTCATCCTGATGCTTTGGATTTGGATTGCATGAATCCCAGAGTGATCTACCAATTTAGAATGTCTTCTTGAACTAAAGTTCATTGCAAAAAATAGACTTGTCCTTCTGCTTTCATCACAGAAACATTCCCATTGGAAGCATGGGAATACTTAATTAAATTTTTTTTAGACTTGTCACTTCTCTCAAGAGTGTATGAAGTTCAAAACCAGAGCCATGAGCAATGCTATTTTCCATTCACAAATGAAAAATTTAAAATATCACTGTAGAAATTTGCTTCCCAGGACTCTGCTTGGAGTCTTATAAGATAAACCAAATTTTGAATGATGAACTCATGAGGACATTTGCAATAAGATAATGAGTTTACCAGGAACCAATTCCCCAGGATCCTTAAATAGGGCAAATAAATCTCTTTCATATCTCTTCTTCTCCACTATTCGAATCCCCGACAATACCTTACGTTGCTCCTCATCTTTACTGATATAGCAAAGCATGTAAATTTCCAACATCTTCTAGGTCATAATCCCTTGATATATTTATGAGTATGTATAAAACCAGAATGCTATCATGGTTTCCATTTTAAGTTCCATTTCTAAATTTACCCATTTACATTTTCACCAAGATGTGCATTTGCTGCGAACGGAAGAGGGTAGGGAAGGGAAAAAGCATATATATAGTGTGTGCTAAGTACTTCTTACAAATATTATCTCATTTGTCCTATACAGTGTAGGTAACATTATTCTTACTCCCATTTTATATTTTGAAAAAAAAATAAAGCAAACAGTGGTAAAGTGATGTGCCCAGGACCTTAAATATCTAAGGTTGGGTTTGAACTCAGGACTCACTGACTCCAGGTCCAGCACACTATTCATTACAATGCAGATAACCAAGGGGTTCTTCTACTAGTTGCACCAAGGCATCTACAGAGGAAGAACATGATTGTCTTCTCTGAAGTTTACGTTGATACTGGCTTCTTTTAGCTTATGAATCTTCTATAAACATCCAATTATTTGATAACTTGCACAAGAGGGTAGATCAAAACCATTGTACCCTATTTTAGTCTTGATACCTTAACCAGGCAAGAACAAATCTCTTATCAATCTCTAAAATCATTGTCTCTAAGACTAGATGTAAAAAATCTTTTAAAGTAATTTGAAAAAATGAAATGATGGCATATTGGAAGTGCATTCCAGTTGGCTGGATAATTCCAATACCCCCTCTGGGTCTTGTGAATTATCTGGAATTGGGAATTCGAGAAATTACAGTAAACATGGAGTACTCTATCAATCCCTTGAGAGGAAAGGAAGGAAATACCTTAACTTTGGTACTAGTCATGTCTCTTTTCCTTTCCCTTCTTCTTGTTTTGACCAGAGGAGAACATTGCATCTCTTTGAAGGGGTGCAAAGGACATCGAACTTTCCATCTTCCCAACGGGGCTATAAATGACATCCCTGCGTTAGTTGTCAGCAATGTTTGCTTCAGGAAGTAAACATAGAAATAGATTCATTGTCCTTAAGGGGTACATCTTGAACACCCCACAAATGAAAGAAGAGGACTTCCAGCCATGAGAAGTATGGTTCACCATTTTGCCATATGTATTCTCCAAAATTCAGCCCATGTTCTCCAGGATTCTGTATATTTGTGTGTATGTCACAGACATTTGGAGAAAATATCTTGTACTAATTGCTTCTGCTCTACCATAGTAAATAGTATTTTCTAAATAGTTGATCAAGATTGTCTGAGGGTAAGAGAATAGTCGTTACTTGAGTTTATGGCAGTAGAGTTACACAAGTCTCTTAAGTATATTCTGGGATTCTGAGGAATAGTCATTGGCAACTAAGTTCTCAGAATCTGACTCACCAGTGGGAGTGAAGTTGAAATGAAAATCCTTGGAATTGGGATACATGTAGTTTCTGTCAATACTACCTACTGTGGTAATGACACCTTTGAGAGTATTTTTCACCATGTAAAGTTCACTTTTGCTTGTCCTAAAGCCACCTCAGTTATAGAAATGATATCTATTTGCTCCATATTGTGTAATTTGGTGAACTTCATCATGATTCCTATACTATATTCCTGTCTACTCCTTATTAACATGGACAATATATTCCGTTACATACTACTTTATCAATGCCTCAAGAGATTTTATAGATTTTTTTTTTATCAAGCTTTGTTTTTAAAAACCAGTCTTTATCTTTCCAGACTCAGGTCCCAATATCTATAGTCAATCTTAATCTTTACCTCAAAAAATCCACAAAACACTCATTATGGGAATCAGCTAGAATTGGACAAGGTGTTTTTAATTTGGATACAGTACAATTTTACATTCGGCTGCTGTTTGCTGGTTTGTATTAATAGCTTTTTGGGAAATACTTAACACATCAATGACATTTTTTGAAAGAGACAGAATATTGGAAACCCTGTGTTGTAGTAGAAAGAGAATTGGACTTTGAGTAATAAGAGTTGAATTTGGATCCTGGTCCTGATACTATGTAACCTTGGACAGTCACATAGACTTTCTTGTCCTCAGTTTCCTCTTTTGTAAAAAAAAATTTGGTAAAAGAGATCATCAGCTGGTGATCTCTAAGGCCCTTGCATGTTCTGAAGCTAGGATTATCAGGGAATAATTTGCAGTGTCCTCCAAACCCCTATACTTGATAGAAAGGCCTTAATTTGATTTGATTTGATTTTGTGCATTTCCTATTAAAACTTACTATGTCTTTATTCTATTAAAATGAACAATGTAATTTTCTCTACTTTATAAGCATTGAGTTGGTTCTTACTTTACTACCTGAAAGATTTTTAAGTCCTAAAGCATGGAGATTCATCTCTTTGAAAAGTGAAAGGGAAAATTGTATGGTGGAGAAAAGTACTAGATTTGGATTCAGAGATCTTGGGTTCATTTTCAAGCGATAGATAGATAGATAGATAGATAGATAGATAGATACATACATACATACATATTTGTATGTGATTACCTTAAGGGAATCACAACCTCTTTCAAGCTCAGTTCCTCATTTTCTCATCTGAAAATTAAAGAATTGGACTAAGTGACCTTTTGGCTTTAAACTTATGCTCTGATGACATGTTTAATGAAGTTTATTGAATTGACTTAAAATATGTTAAATAGATTTAGTGAAGGTCAATCATTTAGTATTACTATTTTTCATATTTTTCCATTAAAAATATCTATTGATTCCTCTTCTTTTTCTTTCAAAAAATTCCAGCACTTTGGGGTAGTTTAAAATATCTCTTTCTGTTTATTACTATAGAAAAGAAAAAATTAACTATTTTTTTGAGCACAGAGGAATACTACATACACTATGGTTCAGATCTGGTGTCAGGAAAAAAATTGTAAAGTACAGTGAAGTCACTTCAATGCTAGGACTATTAATTAAAAAATTGTAAAATACAGTGAAATGACTTCAATGCTAGGACTATTAATTAATTCACAATTACTCCCTGAACAATCTTTTGAAATCTAGTGATTTCAAAATGAACCAGCATTATTTTAGGAGAGCTAGGAAGCTTCTTGAGAAGCACTAAGGAGAAGAATAAAGAATAAATGCCTCTCTCAGAATGTTCTACTGTTAAATCTTATCAGAATCTATTACATAGAGTGGTAAACGTTTTTTTTTTTAACATATTGGTGGAGGGCACAAGAGACTAAGGAGAATGACTGGAAGACCAAAGCTTATCCATAATTGTAAAACTGGAGGGAAGGAAAAGAAAATTCAAGAGGAGGGCAGGGAATAGGAAGAGGAATTAAAAATATAAAGAAGAGTAATTTTTTAGTGTTAAAATCAACCTGCTTAGCTTGCTACATTAACCAAATTAACAATAATTATGTATTAATACGACCTATTCTCCAGTATATTTTTCAGAAATAATAAAACATAGTCAATTATAATGTTCTCATAAAATATTATGATGAATGATGTTTTAATGAGAAAAATAGCATAGATCTACATTTTAAAATATTACCTAGTTCATTATTTTATATTTCTTTTGATTTTGCATATGTTTAACATATAATGGTGCATGTTCAAAAACTCTTTGCTGATAGTAGTAAATGATCCACAATTTGGAGAGGATTATTCTAGGCATCTTAAAATCACTAAGTCCAAAACAGAATTCATCAGCTTTCCTCTATACCAACCACTCTTCCTGACTTTATTGTTTCTAACAAGGATACCATCAGTGTTCTAGTTTAGGTTAAACTCAGTTCTTTACTCCATATCATTTGCCAGGTCTTGTCAGTTACACCCCTGTAACATCTCTTCACTCGCAGACCCATGATGCTAGTTCAGGTTTTTGTCACCTATCACCTGGACTATTTGTAGTAGACCTTTGCATTGGTCTCTGCCTCAGATATCTCCTCTACAGTCCATTTGGTACATGGTCATTGAAGTGATTTTGCTAAAGTACAGCTCTGATCATGTCATTATCTTATCAAAAAGCTCCACTGTCTTTCTATTATGTCTAGGATAATATGTAAACTACAATGCTGGTCTTATAAAGACCTTCATAACCCACCATTACTACCTCTCCATGTGAACTTTTCAGCCAATCTTCACTACAAGCTACCAGTTACACAGAATATCCTATCTCCTCTCTTAATGCCTATGTATAATGTCTGCCATTCCTGAATGGTGTTCCTCCTTTACATCTGCCTTTGTGAATCAATCCTTGGATTTTTTTTTCTAAACTCACCTCAAATACTACTTTCTGCATGAGGACTTTCCTGATGCCCTTAGTCATTGGTGTGACCTTCCCCTAATCTCCCAATTATTTTGTATTTACCTTGTATATATTTTTCAGATGTGCTGTTGCTCCCTGACAAACATGTATACTTCTTGAAAGCAAGTACTGTTTCATTTTTGGTTGTATATTCACAGTATATAGTGACCTGGCACATGGTAGATGCACAACAAATGCTTGTTGGATAACTGATACATTTTACTATTTTTGAAAATGTAAATAAAAGCTTATCTAGCTCTAATGATATAATTATATGATTGTATTTTGAGGGGGTAATATGAAATGAAAAAGGAAACATAAAACAAATATTTATTAAGTGCTTGCTACGTAAATACTTACTGTGCCTTACAAGTATAGAGGATACAACTCACATTCAAACTTCAAGAGACAACACATAAAGAATAATTCATATTGATATTCAGTTGATGATAGTTGGAAACATCATGTAATACTTAGGGAAAGTAGCGTAGTTGGTGATTAGGACCAGAGGATTTGCAGGGGCAGGGGTAAAAATTTCAAGCATAGAGAGGATTGGAGTTCTTCTATATCTCCAGGAAAAGATATAGGGCTCATGATAGACAGTTGGTAATTGGGCAATGAGGATTGGGTGAGGGGCTGGTAGAAACGGCTGATTTAGGTTTGCTGAGTTGGCATCTGATACAGTGTGTAACTGGAGCCCCAAAATCCATTGGTATTGGATTTTGTCTTCAATAGTGGATATCCATGCCCTGTATCTGGATGAGGTGGATGAAGGAGTTGATGGGCATGGCTAAGAAGAGAAGTTTGCTGTATCAAGTTCTAGAGTTTCTTTAAGTCTTTGAACTTGCTTTGATTGTCTTCAAGTCACTTTGAACTTCAAGTGTTTCTGTAGCCTAACTTCAAGAGAAAACAGACAATGCCAAGCCCACTTTAAGTTGCTAAAGGGAAAGTAAGGCTCGGGGAAGAAGCTGACATCAGAGAAGCTGGCATTCTCCATCATGCACCCATCCTCAACTTGTTACACTTGAGACTTCAGAGAATTTTCCCTTTGAGTGAGATCCACAAACCTCTCTTAGTTGAGCTAGATTATCTTGCTCCCAATGGAATTGTCTGGTACGTATTGTCTGCATTGTCTGGTGCATAATTTTTTTTTGCTACATATGCTTTCTTTCTTCTCTGTTTTTCTATTAACTTAGATATAGGGTTTCTTTGCTAGTTGCTATACATGTTCATTATGAAACTGGTATTTGATGGGGAGTCCAATCTTAAACATGAAGCTTGGGTTAGCCTCTTCTCATAAATGAATAGAGATAAGAAGTTTAACTTGAACGTGAAAACTATATCCCATTAACTAACAATAATATTTAAAGGAGCACATATAAATGTAAACATGTACATTATCTGTCTACCTATCTGTCTGTCCGTCCGTCCGTCATCCATCCATCCGTCTATTTAAAACTCTAGCCCAATACTTTACTCTGTAAAGAGAGTATAGTGACCAAGCTTTGCCACTCTCCTGGTGGGGGGCAGGAGAGGGCATATTATTCCTTGGAAAACGTGTGGGGAAAATAGGTTATATATCTAGATATATCTATCCTGCCTTTCTTTGATCCACATAATGACACTCCTATGCCATATGTGTTGAATATCTTTGCCATAATCATGATTATTTATGAATAATATTAATCCATCCTTGAATTATTAGCATAAAATTAAACAATCATAATCAGTAATTTTTTCTATTGTTTTATTCAATTTATTATTCTTTTAGTATTGGACTATAGTTTTCTTACACTCTCCTATTTTTGCCAAGTTAGATGATACAAACAGAATTAGTTTCATATAATTTCAATCCCTTTTAAAATCTCATTAACCATCAATCTGATTTCTCTTTTTGGTCTACTTAGCCTACCTATAGTTTTCTAGATCTTTACCATAGATCTAGAAAATATATATATTTGAGACTCTTACTCTCAAATATGTTTAGTTTTTCTCTCCCTTAATCTAGACTGTGATTTATCTAGATTCCTGAGAGCACTTATTCTTCCTTTCCCCTCCCCTCCCCTCCTCTTGTCTTCTCTCCTCTCCTCTCCTCTTCCTTTCCCTTTAGATAAATGACAAATAGGCATAGATTGACAGATGGATAAATAAACAGACAGCTATAACAGCTTAGCTAACCTTCAAAGGAAACTGGCTATTCTAGGAAAAATTTTAGCAGGATGGAATTCTAGGCATAAGCAAAAATAGTGCAAAGTCACAGAATTATAATATAACAAGGCAGGAATTATAATATAGACTATAGTATGTCAAGGAATACTATTTTAAATTACATCAATACAATTAAATATAATTTTCTTATTATAATTCTCATGTGAGTTTCATGTAGATGTAGTCAATGGTATATTTAGGCATGTAAAGTCAAAATCTAAATTCATGGGTGAGTCCTCTGTTACTTCCTCCATCAAACTGAAATCTTCACTGTTCTGCACATGACTATCTGAATGCATACTACATTTAAAATAATAAAATATTGAGAAATATAAATTTCATTTGTTCTCTACAGGGCAGAAATGAAACAGAATGATGTTAAAATTTTTCAAGGGTGTGTTTCATTTTTATGTCATTGAACATTGTAGTTCTCAAGGAATGAACAAATGAAATAATATAGTTTCCAATGGAATTCTGTTGCATCTAATAAAATGTTACAGTGCTGTACAGAATCATTCTTGCAGTTCATCTTATAAGTGGCCAGAAAATGCATACCATTTTTCCTTTCATTTCTTAAAACATGTTCTTATAATATGTACTAGAAAAACAAAAACTATCCTGGGTACATTTTTTAAAAATGTACAATTGGAGGTTTAATTTCAAAGCATTCAGAAAAAAAAATACATTTAATAGGAAAGCCTTTAACCATAAAGTTAACCAGTTTTTACTGATACAAAATTAAAGAAGAAAACAAAACAATATCGACTTGAACAATAAAAAGGTCTTGAGATTCTCAGGATCAGAAATGATGGCTGTTGTCCATTACTAGCTTCAACCTTTCTGCCCTGTTTTAGTTATTAAGACAGACTGTTTTGCTTTGGCTGTCACTCCAGTCTTAATGCCCTTAACAAAACATCCCTTTTCATGTATTGACTCTTTGTCAAGTGTCCTGTTGGTGGTCCTGAGCACAGAAAAGAACCCTGTGCCTACCAGGTTCCTGTGGTCTCTCTTTGGTTTTGACTTAATTTTGAGAGTGTCTGTGGATGGTAGATAGGAGTGGAATGTCTGTGATGAGCTGTCAGATTCATACACCATTCACAACATCTTATAGCCATCTTAAAAAAGTAAACATAGCCCTAACCCCAAAAGAAAACAAGAATTATTTTTGCTTTGAATGTTGGGTGTTTGGAATTTGTTCCACTCTCCCCAGCTCTGAGGCAGACTAGTCTTTCAGCAGCAAAAGTAAGCTTGGTATGCTAATACATTAAAGAAAAGAAATAAAACAACAACAAACATCCATGTCTACTCCATATGTATATTATGTGGTTTAGTTCTCCAGTAGAGATCAATGAAGACAGGCTTAATATTAAACCCACATTTTCTCAATGAAAGGTGTCTTGTGCAATTATCAAAATCATTTCAAGGTACACTAGACAAAAAAAATCCCAGGCACTTTTTACATAAAGAAGCAGGGCATGTTGTGTCTTCATATGAATAATTAGTCTCATATTGCTTTCAAAATGAGATGTATTCTCCCTGGTGTGAAAAAGAAGGCAATCAGCCAAAAGGAAAATCCTATAAGCTCTACAGCAATCTTTCTTCCCTAGGTTCCAGTTGGGGGAAAAAACAAACAAACAAACACATGTTATGTTCAAGGTAATGTAAGTGGCCACAGGAAAGTAAAGGGATCAAAATGGAGAGCCTTGGATTCTTTGTCAAATCTTCTTTCTTAAATAGTGGGTACTTTAGGTACAACTGATACCAAGAAGGTCTTTATCGATCTACTTTGCATTGAATCAAGATTTATTGGTAACCTGAGACGGAAGAATAGTGTGTCAGGGAAGGCAGGATAATGTAGAATTCCTGAAGGTAAAAAAACATGAAACTGAATGGAACCCAACTTATATAAATTTGTATTTTATTCCATGCTCAGTGGAGAGCGACTAAAGATTTTTGAGTAGGATTAGTAAAAATTTGCATTAGGAAGGCTTTTCTAGGAGAAATGTGAAGGATGCATTGAGGAGGGGAGAAATTTGAGGAAGAGAAACTATTCAGAAAAGTATTATATGAGTTTAGGTGGGAGGTAATTAGGGCATAAATTGAGATAGTAGTTATATGAGTAGATAGGAGAGAATAGAAGAAGAGTGTTGTGGTATGAAAGTTGATAGAATCTGACAACTGATTAGATGACAAAGATGAAAGAGAGAGAATATACAAAGATGACTTTGGGGCTATGAGCCTTAATGATGGAAGATGGGAGATATCAGTAGTGAACTTGAGAGGAGAGACAGGTTTGAGCAAAGATGATGAGTTCTTTTTTGGATATACTGACTAATTCCAGATTTGTAAAATGAAGATTATACTTCTATTACCTAACTTAGAGGATTATTATAAGGAAAGCACTTCATAAAACTTAATGTCCTAATTAAATCTGAGTTATAACGATTATTAAGTTTTAGCAGTCAGGTATAAATATCCATTAGACAGCTGGAAACATGGGAAAGGTGGGAGATCAGGGGTGACTATGTTTATATGTTTGAAACTATCTTCAAAGAGATGAAGCCACAAGAATGCCAAGAGAGACTGCAATCAGTAAGAGATCTAAACATGTTTGAAAACATACAGGTGGAAAGGAGCAGAAGGAGCATGAGTAACCAGCAAAGAAGACTTGAGGTGTGATCAGATAGGACCACCAGGTTATGGAATATGTTATGGAATCTAAGAAAGGATGAAAATATAGAGGATTCAGACATGAAAAAATGTTGCAGAAAGATCAAGGAGGATTATAAATGATGGTAGATTTTTGGACTTGGTAATTCAGTCAGTCAGAAAGCATTCATTGTGTTTACTTTGTTTTCAGGACAGTGGTGAGTTCTGAGAATATAGAGAAAGGCAAAATCCCTGCCCTTGACCTTCAAAAGGGTTAGGTACGTACAAGATATATGCAAAATGGATGGAAAGCAGTATCAGAGAGAAGGCAATTATAGTAAGGGGAGAGGGAAAGCCTTGTGAAGAAGGTGGAATTTTATTGGAAGCTGACAGACTCAGCTGTGCTGCTGAGGCATGGTGGGGGGAGAGAATTGAGAGGGGTAGGAAAAGAAGGAATCAGCACATGCCCCATGAAGTGTGTGCAGAAGCAGTGGGGTGGGGACTTGTACTGGCTGTGGACACTTATAGGAGACTGGAGGTCTTGGTTTGGGTTCCAGGCCAGAAGGGAGAACTCAAGGAGGATCTGAGGCCAGAGGCACTATGCCCCATACCCCAGGACTAGAGGTAATTACAAAAATTAAGCTACTACAAAAAAAATACACAAAGGAGAGAAAATTTAACCATAAAGAATTACTATGGGAGTAGAGAAAGAAAGGATTCATCTTCAGAGGAGGAGATTGAAATAATGAAACCTTCTGCTCCAAAAAGTAATGTCAAATGGTCACCTGCCCAAAAAGAATCCACAAAAGATGGACTTTAAAAATCAAATCAAAGAGATTAAGAAAAAACTTAAAAAAAAATAAGAACAACCCAAGTAAAAAAAAATTATGAAAAGAAAGTCAACCAATTAGAAAAGGAGATGAATTTTAAGGAGAAAATGAATCCTTGAAAATCAAAATTGGGCAAGAGGAAACCAGTGACATTATAAAAGATTAAGCAATAATAAAACAAAATATAAACAATGAAAAAATAGAAGAGAATGTGAAACATCTCTTAAGAAAAACTACTGAGTTGGAGAACAGGAGAAAAAAATGAAGCATAATCAGACTACTTGAAAGCTGTGATCAAAAGAAAAGTATCTTAATACAATAATATAAGAAATGATTAAAGAAAATTGTCCTGAAACATTAGAACAATAGGAGAAAGTAAAAATAGAAAAAAATCCATTGATCACCATCTGAAAGAGATCCTACAAGGAAAATTCACAGGAATATTATAGTCAAACTCCCAAACCCCCAGATCAAGGACAAAATATTATGAGCAAGAAGAAAAAACAATTTACATATAATGGTGCCACAATTAGAATTACGCAAGACCTAGTGTTGGCAAAATTAAAGATAGCAAGTCTTGGAACACTATATATTGAAGAGAAAAAGAATTAGGGTTCTGGTAAAAAATATCATACTCAGCAAAGCTAAGCATCATTCTGAATGAAAAAAAATGAACCTTTAATGAACTGTCAAACTTTCAGGACTTTTTTAAAAAAAAAATCTGAACTTGATTGAAGATTTGACATACAAGAACCAAGAGAAACATAAGGTACATACCAGACACCAGTTACAAAGGACTAAATAAGGACAGACTCATGTATGTAAAATGTAAAACATATGTGTAAGATTGTTATTACAAATTGGGTAATTCATAAGAAAGATTGGAGTAGACCTGAACTTGATATGACTTCAAAAAGTAAAACCATTCAGAAACAACTAAAAAGAGTAATTACACAAATGATGTGCAAGAGGAAGAACCTATACAGAGGAATTAAATGGAGGAGGATGGCTGTTAGTTTTGGAAACCTACTTTCAGTGGGAATGGGTTCAAGAAGGAATAATATATCTACATCTAGAGGACTATAAAATTCTCCTAAATTTAGAAAGAAATAAAAACCTAAAGGGATGGGGAGGAGAGAGTAAGGGAGAGATCTTTAGAGCGGGGAGGGATTAGATTAAAGAGGGATATAGAAGAGTGTTTATATTAATGGGAATTAGAGGATGAGAGGGATCTTTAGAGGGGAGGGTGTGGGAATAGGTCAAAGAGGTAAAAAAGGGTGTTTAGATTTATGGGAATGGGAGGATGAGGAAGGGATCATTGGAGGGGAGTAGATTAATAGGAGGACAAGGTAGAGAGTAGAAGTAAAGTAGAGAAGTCAGGAGGGATAGGAAATAAGTGATATGCACAAGCATAAAAATGAAGTTTAGGAGTAAAATATGTTAGAAAATATATATATATATATATATATGTATGTATTTATGTGTGTATGTTTAGATCTATATATAAATATATCCATGCTTAATTGTGACCTGGGGTGGGAAAAGAGAGGAAGGGAGAAAAAGAACAAAGTAAAAAGTGCACAGCAGAGAACAAAAGAAAACCTACAAGGAAGAAAAGATGGACAGATATCAACGCAGCTCATAGTATTTAACATCGATTTTCTTGAAATGGAAACTTGTTGCTATATATTTTGAATGCTCTCCTACATTCTGCTTTGCACATGACAATTTTCTTATTTTATATTTAAATTTTTATATTCAAGTAATATGTTTCTTTTTTTTCTTATTATAAAGTATTTTATAAAAACCTGGAAAGATTTGCATGAACTGATGGTATGTGAAATAAGCAGAACCAGAAGAAGATTGTATATAGTAGCAGTAACATTGTACAATGATCGACTATGAATGGCAGCTCTTCTCAGCAATACAATGATGCTAAACAATTCCAAAAGGCTCACAATGGAAAATGTTGTCCTCACCCAGAGAAAGAACTCTGGAGTCTGAATGCAGATTGAGGCATGTTCTTTTTACTTTTTTGTTTTTCATGATTTTTCCCTTTTGTTTTGATCCTTCTTTCACAACATGACTAATGTAGAAATATGCTTAACATGATTGTACATGTATAACATACACCAGATTGTTTGCTGTCTTGGGGAAGAGGGAAGGAAGAAAATTTGTACCTCAAAATCTTATAAAAATGAATGTTGAAACTATTTTTATGTATAATTGAAAAAAATATTTAAGTATAAAAAAAACACCAAAAAACAAAAGTTTGAGTTTATCAAACACTAGATTAGTATTGTCATTGACCAATGTGTACTCGTACTTCATCTTTTTTAGTGATCTACCACTCTGTTTTTTAGCCAGTACCGATTGTTTTGATGATTACCACTTGATAATACAGTTTGAGATCTAGTAAGGCAAGGCAATATTTCACATTTTTTTCATTGATTTCCTTTATAGTCTTGACCTTTCATTCTCTAAGATGAATTTTATTATTATTTTTTAAGTTCTTTGAAATAATTTTGTTAGCTTTGTATGGCACTGAATAAATAAAATAACAGGTATAATTGTTGTTTTTATTATATTGGTGCATCCCACCTTTGAGCAATTAGTATTTTTCTAATTGTCATATATTACCTTTTTTGTTTGAAAATTTTTTTTTTGTATTTTTCTCCATAAAGTTCCTGGGTTTGTCTTGGTAGATAGAGTCCTAAGTATTTTATGTTGTCTCGAGTTATTTTAAATGGCATTTCTCTTTCTATTTCTTGCTACTGAATTTTGCTAGTAATATATAAAAATGCCAGTGATTTATATGAGGTTTATTTTATAGCCTGCAACTTGGCTAAAGTATTAATTATTAATTAGTTTTTAGTTGATTTTTAAAGCATACGATCATATTATATGAAAAGAGTAATAGTTTTGTTTCCTCATTGCCTATTCTAGTTTCTTCAATTTCTTTCTTTTGTAGCTAGCATTTCTGTATATGTTCGTCCTTCATTACCAAAGAAGACCATGCCATCAGAGAAATAGTGACATGGCTTGCACTTGACTTTGTTTTCAGTGAGGGAGGACTGTGAAGGTCACCAGCCTCACTTCTCCTCCAGAGCCATCTGAATTCAGTGACCAGATATTCATCAGGATGACTGGAGATGACCCAGGATGAGACAATTGGGGTTATGTGACTTGGCCAAGGTCACACAGCTAGTGAGTGTTAAGTTTCTGAGGTGAGATTTGAACTCAGGTCCTCCTGACTGCTGCACTGGTGCTCTATCCATTGCACCACCTAGCTGCCTCAGCTAGCATTTCTAGTACAATATTGAATACTAGTGGTGATAATGGGCATCTTAACTTCACTCCTGATTTTTTGGAAAAGCTTCTAGCTTAGCCCCATTATAGACAGTGTTTGCTATTGGTTTTAGATAGTACTTATAATTTTAAGGAAAGTTCCATTTATTCCTATGCTTTATAGTGGATTGGTTTTTTTGTTTGTTTTTTGTTTGTTTTTTTGTATAGGAATGGGTACTGTATTTTGTCAAAATCTGTCTGCATCTGATAAGATAATCATATGTTTTTGTTGATACTGTTAACTATGCCAATAATTTAATATTTACTCAGTCCTACATTTCTGGTATAAATTCCCTTGGTCATAGTCCATGATCCTACTGGTATGTTGCTGTAACCTCCTTACTAATGTTTAATTTAAATTTTTTGCATCAACAGTCATTAAGGAAACTGGTCTGTAGTGTTTTTCACCCTGCATTTTTGTTGTTCCTAACTTAGATAACAGCATCAAATTTGTGACTTAAAAAGAATTTGTTAGGACTCTTTGCCTATTTTCCAAAATAGTTTATATAGTATTGTAATTAATTGTTTTTTTAAATGTTTGGTAGAATTCACTTGTGAATCCATCTGGCCCTGGAAATTTTTTTCTTGAGGAGTCCACGGATAACTTCTCAACTTCTTTTTTTTAATGGAGTTATTTAAGTATTCTATTTCCTATTCCATTAATCTGAGCAATTTATATTCATGTAAATATTCATCCATTTTGCTTAGTCAGATTTATTGATATATAATTAGACAAAATAGATTCCAATAATTGCTTAAGTTTTTTCTTCATTGGTGGTGAATTCTTCCTTTTCATTTTTGATACTGGTAATTTGGTTTTCTTTTTTAACATTTAACAAATGGTTTATCTATTTTGTTGTTTTTGCATAAAAAACAACTCCTAGTTTTATTTATAAGTTAAAGAGTCTTCCTATTTTCAATTAAATTATTTTGTCCTTTGATTTTCAGCATTTCCAATTTGATGTTTAATTGGGGATTTTTAGTTTTCTGCCCAATAAACTGATGCACTCTTTCTTTGTTTTATTGATTTAAGCATTTAAAGATACTGCTTTTGCTACATCCCATCAGTTTTGGTGTGTTTTCTCATTATTGTCATTCTCTTTAATGAAATCATTTGTTGTTTCTCTGATTTATTTTTGAGCTCCTCATTCTTTAGGTTTAAATTATTTAGTTTCTGATTTTTTATCGGCTGCCATGGCCCTTTAATGAATGTATCTTTTATTCTATTATGATCTGAAAATGATGCAATTAATATTTCTGTTTTTATGCATTTGATTGTGAAGTTTTATGACCTAAGACATGGTCATTATTGTGTAGTTGCCATATAGCACTGAGAAAAAGATATATTCCTTTGTATTCCCATTCAGTTTTCTCCATGGATCTATCATATCTAAATTTTCTAAAAACCTATTCCACTCCTTCACTTATTTCTTCTTCATTTTTTAATTAGATTTATCTAGTTCTGAAAAGGGAAAGCTGAGGTCCCTTACTAATATAGTTTTTTATAGTTTAACTCCTTCTAAAATCTGGATGCTATACCACTTGATGCATCTATGTTTAGTATTGTAATTTATTTCCTTCTCTCTCTTAATTAGGTCCATTTTTATTTTTGCTTTGTCTATGTTCATTATTGCTGTGCCTGATTTTTTTTTACTTCATTTGTAATGTCATAGATTCTGCTCCACACCCTACCTTTACACTAGTTGTCTCTCTGCTTCAGATTTGTTTCTTGTAAAAACAATAAGATTATGGATTTTAATACCGTTTAATATCTGCTTCTGTTTTATTTATTGGTTCATTCCATTCACAGTTGTGATTACTAGCTGTGTATTTCCCTCCATACTATTTTTCTCATTTATCCTTCTCTCTCTCTTCTCTCATTCTGTCCCTCCTTACAAGTTTTTTTTCCCATTATTGTTTCTTCTGACCCCTGTCTCCCCCAATAGACCTTCCTTTCTATCAGCTACCACCCTACTCCCACCCCTTCTTTTATCCTTCTCCCTTTGTGTGTCCTTTTAGGGTAATATAGAATTCTATATTTAACTCTCTGTGTATGCTATTTCTTTTTTGAGCCAGTTCAGATAAGAGTAAGATTCAAGTGTTGCCCATAACCCCTCACACCCCATTTTTCCTAGCATTGTAATGTCTTTTGTGTCTTTTCATGTAAGATAACATCCCATTCTGCATCTCCTTTCCCTTTTCTCTCAGTACATTCCTCTTTCTCATCCCTTAATTTTGTTGTTATTTTTTATATCATCCTGTCACAGTCAACTTATATTCATGCCATCTTTTTATGTATATTTCTAACTGCCCTGATATTGATAAAGTTCTTATGAGTTAACAATGTCATTTTCCCAAATAGGAATGTAAGTAGTTTAACCTTGTTACATTCCCTATGGCTTTTTTTTGGCCTGTTTACTTTTTTGTGTTCCTCTTGAGTCTATTTGAAAATCAAATTTTCTGTTCAGTTATGGCCTTTTCATCAGAAATGCTTGAAAGTGCTCTATTCCATTGAATATACATTTTTCCTCTGAAGGATTATACTCAGTTTCATTGAGCAGGTAATTCTTTGTTATCATCCTTGATCCTTTGTCTTCTGGAATATCATCCAAGCCTTGTGATCCTTTAATGTAGAAGCTGCTAAAATGCTGTGTAATAGTATGACTCCACAATAATTAAATTGTTTCTGTCTTATTGCTTGCAGTATTTCTTCTCGACCTGGTTGCTTTAACATGTGTCAGTTTTCATTTTGTGATCTCTTTCAGCAGGAGAACAGTGGATTCTTTCAGTGTCTCTTTTACTCTATGATTCTAGGAAATTAGGGCAGATTGTCTTGATAACCTTTTTGAATTCTAATGTTCAGGGTTTTTTTGGATCATGGTTTTCAGGTAGTCCAATAATTATTAAATGATCTCTCCTGGTTCTATTTTCCAGGTTATTTGTTCTTTTCCAATGAAATATAGCACATTTTCTGAAATTTTCCATTCTTTTGATTTTGTTTTATTATTCTTTAATGTTTGATAAAGTCACTCATTTCCACTTGCCCAGTTTTAATGTTTAAGGAATTATTTCTTTCAGTGAGTTTTTGAAGCTCCTTTACCATTTGGCCAATTCTATTTTTTAAGGACTTTTTTCTTCCTTGAATTTTTCTATAATTATTTTATCTATTTTTTTTCCTGTTTCCTGTAGCAAGCTCTTTACATCATTTTTTTAATGATTCTCTTGCATCCTCCTTACTCCCTCCCTTCCTTATTTTCTGGCTATTTGCAACAGTATTTGTCATATATTTCTGGAAGATGGTTTCTATGTGATGGTTTGTTTTTTAGTTGTTTCAATCATGTCCTATTCTTCATAACTCCATTTGGGGGTTTCCTTGGCAAAGAAAGTGGAGTGCTTTGCCATATCCTTTTCTAGTTCATTTTACAGATGAAGAGACTGAGGCAGCCAGGATTAAGTGACTTGCTCAGGATCACACAGCTGGTAAACATCTGAGGGTAGATTGGAAGTCAGGTCTTCCTTTCTCCTGGCCTGGTGCTCTATCCACTGTGCCAATCAGAGTGATATTTTACCTCACAATTATATTTCCTACATAATGTGCAGAATCCTCCAAAAAAAGTCTAGGTCCCCTGAGGTGTGGGCAGGGCATGAAGTGGTTAAAGAGAGGAGTCATGTTTACTTTGGACTAAGTGTTCCTTGTTTCAAAATTGGAGCAGCTAAGTGGTACAGTGGATAGAGCACCAGTGCAGGAGTCAGGAGGACCTGACTTCAAATCTCACCTCAGACTTGACACTTATTAGCCGTGTGATCTTGGGCAAGTCACTTAACCTCAGTTGGCTCATCCTGGGTCATCTCCAGTCATCCTGATGCATATCTGGTCACTGGATTCAGATGGATCCAGAGGAAAAAATGATTCTGGTGACTTGCACAGCCCTCCCTCACTCCAAACAAAGTCAAGTACAAGCTATATCATTATTTCTCTGATAGCATGGTCTTCTTTGGCAATGAAGCATGAACACACATGTTTCAGAGTTACAATGAATATTCATGGCTCCAGAGAAAAAGCAATTAGAAGGCATGTAACCTATTTTGAAGAGGTTGGAAGTCCCTGGATATGGAACATTACATATATTATCAGACAGTTTTATGTATCGATCTGTTTTGCAGAATTTTTTTCTCCTGTTCTTCATACCCCTTCTCACCCCTTCCTCTTTTTGAGGTGGAAGGAAAAGTAATGCTGTGAAGAAATCAAGCAATGCAAGACAAAAGATATAAACACAATTTAGTTTAAGTAATTGCTGAAATTTGTATAGTATTTTATAGCTCAATAATATTTTAAATACACTAGCTAGTAAAATGTAAGTTGGTGAGGATTAAATGAGAAAGCCTATATAAAGTTCTTTGCAAACATTAAAATGCTATATAAATTCTAGTTGTTTTCATTATCTTACTTAAAGAGCACAACAAAACTCAAGTGGGGTATGGATACTATACAATTATTGCTTCTATTTTAAAAATGATGAAAGTAGAGCTTAGGAAATAGTTAAACCACCCACATTCAAAAAGTTATTTCCAAAGAGCTGGCACTAGTCTTTTTTCACTTCTTCCTTCCTCTCTCCCTCCCTTCCTTCATTTCTTCCTTTCTTCCTTTGTTCCCTCACTTTTTCTTTTTCTTCCATCTGTCTCTTAATTTAAGTCCTGCCTGTGCCACAAACAGACTGTGCAACCCGGAGCAGCTAATTTAACCTCCAAGTGTCTGCAGTTATGGTGCTCTCTGTATTTGTAGAGAAGTTCATGACTAGAAATTTCCTATGTCAATAAAATCATAGGTCTTAGTAACAGAAGAGAGAGATGAAACATACACATGCATAGATAGAGTCTTTGGACAGATTTTACAGATAGACATAGGGTTATGTCCATTGTTAAAAGTAGACCCTTAATTTAGTTCACATTTGGGAAATCTGGTGATTTTTTTCAGGTCCTAAACTAGTTGTTGTTTAAAAATCTATCTTTTTAATGCCGATACTCTTCTCATAATCATATATGACTGTGAGTCATGTTACATCATAATACCAAATGAATCATAATTCCCAGTGACTCAAATGGCACTGGGGAAAAATTATGATGGGAATAAGTAGGCTGCAACAATAATAACTTGTGTGGCAAAAGTGATGTGAATTGTATTATCAAGGGCATATATAAATAGAAAAGGGGTCAAAATGGTCATATAATTAAAGAGAATAAACAGATGTAGAACCTCAGTGTTTTATTGGTGCCAGTTGATACATAACAAATGTGAGGAAGACCTGTAGTTTATTGGATGTCTCCTTTATGAAGGTTTTATAGAAAGACATGAGCAGAGACTCGGAGGGTTTACTCTCCGTACACCTAGAGAAAGCATCTACCCAAACAAAATCGTGGTTCCCCTTTAGTTAAGGAAAATAATAGACAACCATACTGCATGAACAATAAACCACTGAGGCTGATCATTCAGGAACTTAGTTTTATGTTGCAATCAATAACTTCTATGAGCTAATCCAAAACTTATTTTTACTGCTGTGAATCAACTTTAATGACTTCAAGATAATAAAGCATAAATAGAAAACAGTTCTTGCAAACTAGTCTTGCTATATAATCTTAATTTTAGATTAGCCAAACCAACAGGTTTTTTTTTTAGCTCTACATCTGTAATCAACATTATGACAAGTAGGTTTTTTTCCCCCTTAACATATATGCTTTAATCCTCACTATCCTTCTTTTCCTGCCTGTCCCCCATACCCACTTAAAGGTCCTGCATCTGATTTCCCAAAAAGATCTTCTGCAGAAAATAGGATGCGTTTTGAGTCTCAAAAGAATCCAGAGAAGCCACGAGGTCAAGAGGTGGAGGTGAGGGGGAAGAAAAGTCGGGGTGTGGTGGGGTAAGTGAAATTGTAGAACGGGTAAGAGTGTTATGTGATGAGGCCAGCGGTGATGAATTGCGGAAGACAAGGAGGGGTATAAAATGTAAGATTTTCTTATACTGGAGAGTTAGGAAGGGTTAAAGCTGTGAAAGGATTTAAAACTCAACAAAAAATTTTCTATTTTATCTTTTTAAAAAATATGGAGCTACTGGAGTCTACTAAATAACTGGAGGTGACATAATGAGACTATGCTGCTGAATGGAGGATGGACTAGAGTTGGGAGAGACCTGAAGCAAGGAGATCAACCAAAAAAGTTTTGCAGTTGTGTAGGAATGAGATGATGAGAGATTGAACTAGGGTAGTAGATTTGGAAATAGAGAGGAGTATAGTAGGAGCAATCTTGTGAAGCTAGAAACGACTAATTTTGGTATCACAATGGCTATATGGTATGAATGATAAGTCAAAGTTGACAGCAAGTGTCTAAGACAGGGCAACTGGGAAAATGGTGGTTCTCTTAATAGTAATAGGTAAATAGGCAGAGCCAGGATGGTGGAGTAGATGCCTGGACCTGCTCAAGTTTTTCCCCAAAGCCCTTAAAATACCTGTAAAAGCATAACTTGAAATAAATTCTAGAGCAGCAGAATCCACAGAAAAAAACAGATTTGCAACCCAAGATAACATGGAAGGCTGACAGGAAGGGTCTGTTGCACTAGGCTTGGAGCAGAGTGCAACTGAGCATGGGCCTTGCTGGTGCAGATGGGACTGGAGCAGGCTTCATGGTGCTGAATCATAGCAACTGCTACAGTTTCCAGATTTCTTACCCCACAAGTACAAAAGACAGCTTTAAATGTCAATGTGAAAGCTCTCTCCTCTTGGTAAGAGCGGAACTTAGTCTGGCCACAGCTCCAGTGCAGCCACAGCAACAGTGGGCAACTTCTGAAGCTCTTGACTTACAGATCAAGCAAAGGAATCAAGCAGGTGATCTGGGTCTTAGTCCTGAGTGTCAGTCCTAGGGTGAGGAGTACTGGCATGATAGAACTGGTGACAGCTGTGGAGAGGGAATCTTATTCATAATTCCAGGGCAGAAAAGAGTGCTTATGGTTGCTCACAGACCAGGGTGCAGGCCAGGAGAGAAGTAAACACCTTTCCCTTGATTATGCCACTTTGCAGAAACTGAGAATGTCTAGGCACCTGGAGATATTTTAGAGAACAGCTGCACAAAACCTCTGAAGCCTGGGGTAGTATACTCTCCATTTGACAAAGGATTCAAAAGTCAAGTAATTGTCTGGGAAAATGCCCCCAAAAGGGAAAAACAAGACTATAGAAGGATAATTTCTTGGTGAAAAGGTATTTTCTTTCATCCTTTCGGAGGAAGAAGATCAAAGCATGCAATCAGAAGAAGATAGCAAGGTCAAAAATCTACCTCCAAAGTCTCCAAAAAAAATATCTCAGGCCATGGAAGGGCTCAAAAAGGATTTTGAAAATCAAGTAAGAGTTTTGGAGGAAAATTGGGAAGAGAAATGAGAGTGATGCAAGAAAATCATGAAAAATGAGTCAGCTTGCTAATAGAGACCCCAAAAAATGCTGAAGAAAATATCATCTTTAAAAATAGACTAAGCCAAAAAGAAAAAGAGGTCCAAAAAACCTATGAGGAAAAGAATGCCTTAAAAATCAGAATTGGTTAAATGGAAAAGGAGTTCCAAAAGCTCACTGAAGGAAATAGTTCTTTAAAAATTACAGCGGAACAAATGGAAGCTAATGACTTTAAGAGAAATAAAGAAATTATAAAACAGAACCAAAAGAATGAAACATATACAAGAAAATGTGAACCATCTCATAGTGAAATAACTGACTTGGAAAATAGATCCAGGAGAGAATGTTAAAATTATTGGTCTACCTGAAAGCCATCTTCAAAAAAGACCTAGATATCACCTTCCAAAATATTATCAAGGAAAACTCCCCTGATATTCTAGAACTAGAGGGCAAAAGAGACATGGAAAGAAATGGAAAGAATCATCTCCTGAAAGAGACCTAGAAGGAAAATTCCTAGGAATATAGTAGTCAACTTCCAGAGTTCTCAGATCAAGGAGAAAATGTTACAAGTGGCTAGAAAGAAACAAGTCAAGAGTTGTGGAAATATTATCAGGTAAATATAGGATTTAGCAGCTTTTACACTAAGGGATGAAAGGGCTTGGAATATGATGCTCCAGAGGTCAACAGAGGCAAGATTAAAATCAAGAGTCACCTATCCAGCAAAATTGAGTGTAATACTTCAGGGGAAAAGAATGGAATTTCAATGACATAAAGGATTTCCAAGCATTCTCATTGAAAAGACTAGAGCTGAATAGAAAATCTGACTTTCATCTACAAGAATCAAGAGAAACATGAAAAGGTAAACAAGAAAGAGAAGCGATAAGGAACTCACTAAAGTTGAACTATTTACATTCCTACATGGAAAAATGCTATTTGTAACTCATGAGACCTTTCTCAGTATTAGAAGAGTTAGAGGGAAAATATATACATACATATATGTATTTATATAAATATATATGTACACACACATATATAGGCATAAGTATATATGTGTATGTATATATGTAAGTGTGCATATATATAAATATATGTATATCCATGTATATTATATATGTATGTATATGTGTAGGTATGTATATATGTACATGTGTATACATATATACATACACACATATATATGTATATAATACATGCATACACACATACACACACACACACACATATATATATATATATATATATATATATGAAAAGAGAATAACTGAAAAATAAAATTTATTATTGAGTGGAATGTACTAGGAGAAAGAGAAAGGGAGAAGTAGAATGTAGCAGATCATCTCACAGAAAAGAGGCAAGAAGAGTTTTTACAATGGAGGGGAAGAGGGGGAAGATGAAAAGGAATAAGTGAAACTTACTGTCATGGGATTTGGCTTAAACAGAGAATAGCACACACTCAATTGCGTGTGGAAATCTATTTTACCCTGCAGGAAGACAGGGGGAATGGGATAGGAGAGGGAACATAATAGAAGGGGCAGCAGATGGAGGGAAGGGGTAATCAGAAGCAAACACTATTGTGAGGGGGACAGGTTAAGGGGGAAAACGGAATAAATGGAGGGCAGGACAGGACAGAATGAAATGTGGTTAGTCTTTTGCAACAAAATGGTTATGGAGGTGTTTTGCATGGCTACACATATATCAAATTGCTTGCTTTCTCAATGATGGTGAGTGGGGAGGGAGGAAGGGAGAGAATGTGAAACTCAAAGCTTTAAAAATGAATGTTAAAGTTGTTTTTGCATGCAACTGGAAAATAAGATGTATAGGCAGTGGGGTATAGAAATCTATTTTGCCCAACAGGAAAACAGAGGATCAGGGGATAGAAGTGGGGATGATAGAAGGGAGGACAGACTGGAGGAAGGAGTGAATGGGATGTACACTGTTCTGGGTTGGGGGGGAGAGATGGGGAAAAATTTAAAATTCAAATTATTATGGAAGTGAATGTTGAAAACTGAAAGATAAATGTTATATTAAAATAAATTTTAAAAAATAGTAATAGGGAAATTCACAAGTTGGGGCAGGGCACAGGGATTGTAAGTGAAAGTAAGGAATTCTGTATTGTTCAAAATGTTGCACTTGAAATTTCTACAGAATATCTAGTTTGAGTTGTTTTAGAAATAGTTGGTGATATGAGACAAGATCAAAGAAGTGATTAGGACTGAATAAATTCATCAGACAATCAGGTATATAGAAATGATAACTGAACACATAGGATCTGATGAAATTACCAAGTGAGATTGCATATAAGGAAAAGAGAAGCAGCCTAGGATATATCCTTGGGGAACACTCAACATCATCTTGATCTGGAGGTTGATTCAGCAAAGGAGATTAAGGAGTCATCAAACAGTAGAGGAACCACAAAGAACAGTGTCATGAAACCTTAAAGAAAAGAACATCAAAGAATGGAGTGATGACCAACCTTGGAAAGGCTGAAAAAGGATATATACAGATAGATAACAGACCTCTATATTGGACTATTAAGAATCATGGATAATTTGGATAAATCAGATGAGTTTTTCTTGATTTTATTCGTTAACAATTAAGGAAAAAAAATTGGATGTTTTCTTTTTTTAAAAAAGTCAGTTGTTATCCCTCTTTCATGAAGGGTAAGGTGTGGAGAAGTAACAAATATTGAGTCTTGTCAGAATGATTTCACTGTTAGTTTTATGGCAGGTCAGGTTGAACCAGAAATATATTGGAATTAGAAACAGGCCTTAGCATTTTAAATACATTCTCTTATATGACCCCTTTGCCCAATTGTTAAGATCATCTGGAATAATCTCATGTTTTTGTAATTTATTTTAAAAAAATTAATTTATTTTTAGTTTTTACCATACACTCTCATAAGATTTTGAGTTCCACATTTTCCCCCCATCCTTTCCCTCCCCTTAACCCAAGATAGCATGTGACCTGATGTAGGTTCTACATATACATTCATAGTAAACATATTTTCACATTAGTCATGTTGTAAAGAATAATTAGAACCAATAGGAGAAACCATGAGAAAGCAGAAACAAAAAAGAGAGAGAGCAAATAGTTTATTTCCATCTGCATTCAGACTCTATAATCCTTTTTCCTGGATGTGGATAGCATTTTCCAGCATGAGTCTTTTGGAATTGTCTTAGTTCCTTGCACTGCTATATAGAGATAAGTCTATCAAAGTCAGTAATCACATAGTGTTGCTATTACTGTGTAAAACATTTTTTCTGGTTCGGCTCACTTTACTCAGAAAGTCTTTCCAGGTTTTTCTGGTCTACCTGCTCATCCTTTCTTATGAAACAATAGTATTCCATGACATTCATGTACCACAATTTGTTCAGCCACTCCCCAATTAATGGGTATCCCTTCAATTTCCAATTTTTGGTCACCACAAAAGAGTGGCTATAAATATTTTCATGCATGTGGGTTTTTTCCCTTGTTTTTATGATCTCTTGGGGATACAGACCTAGAAATGATATTGCTGGATCAAAGGGTATGCACGATTTTATAGCCCTTTGCTTATAGTTACAAATTGCTCTCCAGCATGGCCAGATAAGTTCACAACTCCACCAGCAAAGCATTAGTGTTCCAATTTTTCCACATCTCCAACATTTATCATTTTTGTACCTTTATTTTATTAGCCAGTTTGATAGATATGATGAGGTACCTCAGAATTGTTTACATTTATATTTCTCTAATCAATAGTGATTTAGAGCATTTTTTCTTGTGACTATAGACAACTTTAAATTCTTCCTCTGAAAACCTCTTATTCATATTCTTTGACCTTTTATCAATTGGAGAATGCCTTGCATTCTTATCAGTTATACTTAGTTCTCTATATATTTTAGAAATGAGATCTGGGGAGGGGTGGGGCAGAGCCAAGAAGGCAGAATAGAAAGATGTATATACTCTAGCACTTCCCCCACAGTCCATAAAATACCTATAAAAAATGACTTAATAAATTCCTGAGCAGCAGAAGCCACAGAATGACAGAGTGAAAGAGATTTCCAGCCAAAGGTAATCTAGAAGGCTGACAGGAAAGGTCTATCCCACCAGATGCTGAGCAGAGTAGAGCCCAGCCCTGGCCATGTGGTATGGGGAGGAACAGGGCCAGAATAGGCCTCTAGGGCAGAATCCCCAGTAGGGAGGGTTCCAGATTCCTCAACCTACAAGTGACAAAGAAATCTTCAAAGGTCAGTGTGGGAGGGCTTTCCCAGCTGGGAGAGAGGGGAGAGGGCCATTGGATCTAGGCTTCTGGAGCCGCGTGGGTCCATTGTCCAAGAAACTCAGCTTAAAAGCTCTGGGGGAATTGAGCAACTGATCTGAATCTATCAGAGGAAGTCAAAGTCTCTGCCTCCAGTACCTCCAAAATGAATATGAAATAGGCTCAGGTCATAGAAGAGCTTGAAAAATATGTCAGCAGTTTGCTAAAGGAGAACCAAAAAATGCTGAGGAAAATGATATCTTTAGAAAGAGGTCCAAAAAGCCAATGAGGAGAAGAAATCTTTAAAAAACAGAATTAGACAAATGGAAAAGGAGGTTCAAAAGCTCACTGAAGAAAATAGTTCTTTAAAAATGAGAGTGGAGTTCAGGGAAGCTAATGACTATATGGTAAATCAAGAAGTTACAAAACAAAACCAAAAGATTGAAAAAAATAGAAGATAATGTGAAACATCTTATTGGAAAAATAACTGACCTGAAAAATAAATCCAAGAGAGAGAATTTAAAAATTGTGGGACTACCTGAAAACCATGATAAAAAAAGAGCCTAGACATTATCTTTCATGAAATTATCAAGGAAAACTGCCCTGATATTCTAGAACCAGAGGGCAAAATAAATATTGAAAGAATCCACCAATCACCTCCTGAAAGAGATCCAAAAAGAGAAACTCCTAAGAATTTTATGGCCAAATTTCAGAGTTCCCAGGTTAAGGAGTAAATACTGCAAGCAGCAAGAAAGAAACAATTCAACTATTGTGGAAATACAATCAGGATAACACAGTATCTGACAGCTTCAACATTAAGGGATCAAAGGACTTCTAATAGGACATTCCAGAAGTCAAAGGAATTACGATTAATACTAAGAATCATCTACTCAGTAAAACTGAGCATAATACTTCAAGGGAAAAAATGGTCATTCAATGATACAGAGGACTTTCAAGCACTCATGATGAAAGGACCAGAACTGAATAGAAAATCTGACTTTCAAACACAAGAATCAAGAGAAGCATGAAAAGTTAGACAGGAAAAAGAAATCATAAAGGACTTTCTAAAACTGAACTGTTTACATTCCTACATGGAAAGATAATACTTGTAACTCGAGACTTTTCTCAGTATTTGGGTAGGTGGAGGGATTATACACACACACACACACACACACACACACACACACGTACACATATGCAGACAGAGAACAGGTTGAGTTGAATCAGAAAAGACAATATCCAAGAAAAAATTAATTAAATTAAAGGTTAAGAGAAGAAAATATTGGGAGGTGAAAGAGAGAAATGGAATGTGGCAGACTATAACTCATAAAAGAGATGAGAAAAATCTTTTTCAATGGAAGAGAAAAGGGAGGAGGTGACAGGGGAAAAGTGAAGTCTACTCTCTTCACCTAAGAAGGGAATAACATGCTCACTAAATTTGGTATGAAAATCTATCTTACACTACAGGAAAGTAGGGGACAAGGGGACAAGTGAGGTGAGGAGGATGATAGAAGGGAGGGCAAATGGGAGAAGAGAGTAACTAGAAGTAAACACTTTTGGGAAGGGACAAGGTCAAATGGAAGAATAGAAAAAAAGGAGGGGAAAGGATAGAATGGAGGGCAATATAGTTAGTCTTACACAACATGACTATTATGGAAACCTTTTGCAAAATGACACACATATTGCCTGTATTGAATTGCTTGCCTTCTCAGTGGGGATGGGTGGGGAAGGATGGAGGGAGAGAAGTTGGAATTCAAAGTATTAGAAATGAATGTTGAAAGTTGTTATTGTATATAACTGGGAAATAAGAAATACAGATAATGGGGTATAGAAATTTATCTTGCCCTACAAGAAAAGAGAGAAGATGGAGATAAGGGAAGGATTGGGTGTGATAGAAGGGAAGGCACACTGAGGGAAGGGGTAATCAGAATGTAAGATGTTATGGGGTCAGAGGAGGGGAGAGATGGGGAGAAAAATTGGAACTCAAAATTTTGTGGAAATGAATGTCGAAATCTAAAAACAAATAAATAGAAGTATTAAAAAAAGAAATGAGACCTTTATCAGAGACACTGGTTATAAAAATTATTTCCCAATTTTCTACTTCCCTTCTAATCTTGATTGCATTGACTTTGTTTGCACAAAAACCTTTCAATTTAATGTAATCAAAATGATTAATTTTTCATTTTCTAATTTTCCCTATGTCTTTTTTGGTCATAAATTCTTCTGTTCTCCATAAATCTGACTGGTAAACTATTCTTTGCTCTCCTAGTTTGTACCCATTTTGTCTATATCTTGTTATATACTATAAGATGTTGGTCTATGTCTATCTGCCCTATTATTTTCCAATTTTCTCAATAGTGAATTCCTATTCCAGAAGCAAGAGCCTTTGGGTTTATGAAACAGTAGATTATACTTACTGACTACTGTGTTTTGTGTACCTAACCTATTCTACTGATTCACCATTCTATATCTTAGCCAGTACCAAGTAGTTTTAATGATCGTTGCTTTATAATACAATTTAAGATCATAATCTCATTTTTTAAAAGTTTTTGTTTTCCTATTTCATACAGGTTAGAAATTTAGCAATCCCAGGACCAATCTCACTGATGATTAGTGTAAAACTTTGACCTGTTCCATTTTTGACCTGGGCCTCCTTCCTCCCCGTCTTCAACTCTGCCTTTGCCTCCTGGTTCCCTGCCCCTAAGGATTTATCATATTTGTTCGAAACTTAGTTTGGACACCTAGTCATCTTTAACTATGCAACTAAGAAGCCTTGATCTCAAGCAATCTGTCAGCCTCAGACTCCTCCAGTAGGAATGTGCCACTTTACCAGGCATCTCCCAGTTTTCATATAGTAAGCAGAGTGCTTCAGTTCATTCAGTTGACTGATGAAAAATCTATTCTAGGACTACAATTTGAAATCTAAAAGTTTAGGCTATTAATATTGTCATATAAATTCAATAGATATTATTGCCAATAGATAATCCTATTTTTGAGGGAAATAATGTAATTTGGTTGACCATGTATGTTGCTGGAATATTCTTTCTCTCTTTGATTTGAATAACTACCCTCTTCCAATTTTACTTCTTCATATCAAACTAATATATTCTGGCATCCTTTCTAAATTCATAATCCGTCATGTCCCCTAAATATAGCTGCTATTTAAATCTATGCTTGGAATCCAAACTCTTTTCACTCTATAGTGTACCTACTTGATGATTTCATAAGCTTCTACAGGGTCAATTTTTACCTGTGTGAAGATGACTTCTAAATCTTTTCATCCATCTATGTGAATTCTAGTCTCTCATTACCAACTGCCTGATATATACACCTACCTGGATTTTCCATTGGCATCTTAAATCCAAAATAATATAACATTTTCCTTTTAAACTTACCCCTCCTGCCAAATTCTTAGTCTGTTTTAAGAGAACCAGTATACTTTAATTCAAATAATTACATAGCTTTCAAGGTATCTTTGACGTTTTCCTCTCACTTTCTATTGATGTTACTTTCTTAACTTCTCTATATCTATCCTCTTCAATCTAATCAATAAATCAAATAAAAAGCATTTATTCAGCTCTTACAATGTGGGCTGATACTAAAGTAGGTGCTAGGGATACAAAGTCAAAATAATACAACTCATTTCCTCACAAAATTTACATTCTGCTGGGGACATACAGCTTGTTCAAAGATAAGTAAAATAAGCTATGCAATAATGAAGAGACAACAAATAGAAGTATCAGGAAAAACTTAAAGAAGGTGAGACCTCCTTCAGTGGTCCTTAAACTGCGGGTCACAAACCCATAATGTCATATAAATGAATGTTTGGGTTGTGGAAAATTTGGCAACAGAAAAGGTTTTTGAAAGTGCAATGACCAAAAATTAATTCAAAATCAAATGTGTAACGAATCTGAGGTGTTTCTGGAAGCTCTTGCCCAAAAGTACTGCAGCTTTGATTCTGAACACAGCATTGATGATTATAAAATCAAAATATCAGTTAACTCTGAAAACCATTGAAGCTGCTCTACATCCTGCAGTATCAAATATTCTGCCAAGATTTAATTCTTTATGTAAAAAATAAATAAGTACATCTATCTTATTAGTATGCAAATTTGTTTTTGTCTTTAATAAATGGTAAAATTATATGCATACCAAAGAATTGTTTTAAAATAAATTTCTTTATGATTTGTTATCCCTAAATGTTTGATTTGTATACCTATTTTATGTACTTATATATCCAGGGTTGTAATTTTATTTATACTATATTTGTAATATGTAATTTCTATGTAAAATGTAAAATGTAAATTACAAATTTCTCAGGGGAAAAGGAATCACAAGTGACAAAGTTTAAGAAGCCCTAATCTAGATCTTGAAGAAAGCTAAAAATTTGAACAGAAGAAGCTAAGGAAAAGCTTGCGAACTGTGGGGCTCCCCAGGTTCAAAGAACAGAGGAGGGAGATTGAATTTCATCATTTGGGACATAGAAAGTACAGTTATCCCTTCCATATCATTGGAGTAAGGGACCCAGCACCTCCACAATCTGGAAAATCCACAATTTTTTTTTACCCTCCCTTCATACCAGAGAAGATATCTGAATTGTTATGATATTAAAAAAATAAAATATGTTGATATTACATAATACTATACATATATTTTATGCATTTCTGAGTTTCTAATTTTTTTTCTGTCACCTGTTGGTTTTTGCATGTTGTCTGCAGCTTCTGCAAAACTCCCCCTAAAATTCCCATTTAATTTTTTATGCTGACCTATGATATATCAAAACTATGATGGGGAACGTCTGGGTGTAGAAGGGATAGCTATAATTCAAAAGGGAATGTCAAATGCATGAGAGGAAGTAATATATAATCAGCCAGGAAAAACAGGCTCTGGTCAGACTGTGAAGGGTTTTAAATATCATACCAAGGAGCTTGTATTTTTTTCTACAGTCTGTTGGGAGGCACTGAAATTCTCATGACCAGAAGGGCGATATGACCATTCATTTGCCCTAGGACTATTAATTTGATATCTGGGTGGAAGCTAGATTGAAGAGGAGACAAGCTTGATATAGGGAGACCAATGAGGAGGTATTTGGAATGGTCCAGAAAGTATGAGTGTGACTGAAGTACCAGTAGAGAGATGGGAATAAATGGGAGAGATTCTGTGGAGACAGAATTGACTAGATTTGGTAGTTGGTGAACGATGAGTGAAATGAATTATTACTCTAAGACTGCCAATTGAAGGAATCTATTTGGTTTTAAGGATGAAGGATATTTGAACATATTTATATATCATAAGGAAGGAGCCTGTAATAAACAAGATGTTTAAAAATCAAGGAGAGGGGATGATTGAGGAGACAAGCCCCTAGAGGAAACATCAGGGGATGGGATCAGGGGCACAAATGGGGAATGACATTGGGAAGGAAAAGGACTATCTTATCTCCTGAGATTGGAACAGAGGAGAGAATGGAGAATGATGCTGAGGTCATTTAAAATTTGGAATTGGAGATAAACAGGAGTTTTTGATGGACGATATTCAGATTTTTCAGTGAAGCTACCATTGTAATTCAAGTCTTCATCACCTGTCAGATGAACTACTGTAAAAACCTCTAACTAGTCTTACTGTGCCAATTCATACTCCATACAACTGCTAAAATTATCTTCCATATTATTCCCTGACTCCATATTCTTTAGTCTGATAGTATAAAATACATAAAATAGAAACTTCTCAGCTTGGCATGTAAAACCTTACACAATCAGACTCCAGTCTCCCTTTTCAATCTTAGCTCATATTCCCCCTCCTGTGTTCCACGTTCCTGTCAAACTGAACATCCAGCTATTTTCTGTGTTTGGTATTTGACCTCCTACATTTGCATTTGCACCTACTTTGTCCACACCTGGAATGCTCCCCCTGCTCATTTTTGCCTTACGTAATATTTACTGTGTAGTAAGGCTTAGTCCAGGTGTCATTTCCTCTATAAAATCTACACTTAACCTCTTGGATTTTTAAATGATCTCTCCTTCTTCAAATTACTTTATCTGCCATACATCTTCTCCACCCCAAGTAAGCTCCTTACGCATGGAACTTATTTCATTTTTGCCTTTGCAAGTGGGCCTAGTGTCTAGTAAATGCTTCAAAAAAGTTTGTTGGATTAAATGACCATATTTGTCCAACAATGTCTTTCTGTATATGTATATACCATATACATGCTCAATGGATCCTTCTCATTAATAGTCCCCTGTTCATAAATCTTTTTAAAATCGTTATACTGATACATATCTAATATGTTTCCTATATTTTCCCAAGTGACATGAATACTGTTCCTGTTGATTTGTCCCAATTGTTTTCTCTTCTCTCATTTGTTTAGGAGTACTGCTTTCAGGCACTAGTGAGTGGATTGTCTGGCAAATTATAACAGGAGAACCAGGAATTGGGTGGGGGGTGGAAATTTGTGACCGATTATTCTGTCCATTGGCTTGTCACAGGGCATAAGTAAGAATGACTCTAAGTTTAGGAAAGCTACTTCATTACTAATGTGTTTTTAAATGCAATCCCACTGAATGAACACTTACTAATGTGCTGGATGTTAATTAAGGATACAAAACAAAATAAAATACCAGTCCCTGCCCTCAAAGAAGGTAAGCCAAGTGACCAAGTCCTAAGGGGATGTCAGAGACAGAATAGCTCTCAGAGGAGAAACTCCTATATACCTCTGTTAAAATCAATGTTCTAATCACTTAGCTATTTTCTTCTTTCAAAAAACTGTAACCTAAAGGAATAGTTGTAAGAGTTTTGTTTGGATACAGCTTTTCCTTTTAGTGGATTTACTGGATCTTTGTTTTTGTTTTGGAAACATTCATCAGAGCATTTAATATTGCACACAATACTTTGGTTCAGGAGACTGATAGACCTGGATGTCCTGGTCAACAATAAGCACTAAATAAATGCTGATGGTGATGTTTGCTACAAAATGACAGTTGCTTACTATCCTTCCCATACCTGTGGTTCTTAAAGATGACCATCCGTACACCTGGATCTCTTTCCTGATTAGTGGTTTCTTAGTACTTGTGCTTACTTTAAGTCCTTAGCCCAGTTAAATGGCATGGTGACTAGATTACCAGGACCTAGAGTCAGAAATACTCCTCTGAAGACAGTTCATATCTGGCCTCAGACATTTACTAGCTCTATGACCTTGGATAAACCTCAGTTTCCTCATCTGTAAAATGATCTGGAGAAGAAAACGGCAAATCACTTCAGTATCTTTGTGAAGAAAACCCCCAAATGGGGGTCATGAAAAGTCAGACAGCACTGGAATCTAACAACTTTAGCCCATACTCAGTTCTTTAGAGCAAAACCAACTAGAGTACTTTTCCTTTATTTATGGTAGAGATGGAGCTTTGGAGTCAATAACCTTAAAAGATGTGAGCCAATGACTATCTAGTCATCAGAAAAGGAATTTTATGGTATTATTACTCTGCTTTTACATCAGAGCCATTTACTTATTGTTTAAACTGAGTGGCAAACTTTATTAGGCTACCCTAAACAGAGCTGTCACAAAGAGCATTTGTTAAGCACATGAACAAAACTGAAAGGGCTTCCTTGTATATCCTATGATGGGGTTAA
This sequence comes from Potorous gilbertii, assembly GCA_028658325.1. Classification (NCBI taxonomy): domain Eukaryota; kingdom Metazoa; phylum Chordata; class Mammalia; order Diprotodontia; family Potoroidae; genus Potorous; species Potorous gilbertii. Next base: position 614,110,885 of record CM053769.1, on the reverse strand, counting down.
CTGAAGAGCAGTGAGTTAGGAAGGAGGAAAAGTGAATAATTTCTCAAGATAAAGAGGAAAGCACGGCTGTATTAAGGCATATAGCAATGACTCATGTTACAGCCTGGTCCTATATTCGAAAGAAAAGGGCTAAGTACCATGTTTAAATGGCATGTAATTGTCCATTATGTACAATTCATCCAGAATTTTCCTATGAGAAAGCCATCATAATGTTTTTGTTTCCTATTTAATTTGCCTGAGTTCAATTGTCAAACTTAATGTACAACAACAGCCTCTCTGAGTAAGCACCCTGAGGCTACAATGCTCAGTCAAGGGAAGTGAATGCAATTTGGAGACTTTAGGCCAACATTCCCAGAGCCACAGAAATCACCTCCATTACAGGAGTGTTCAACCATTATTTTAGTTGGAAATGAAATCAAGCTGTCTGAAAAAGGTGCTTTTCCAAACCACACCATCTTAATGGCAAGAAGGAAAATTGATCCTCCAAACTGAATTGCTTTGAGAGAAAGGTAGACATACAATCACAGTATCAGGCACACATTCAGGAATGCCTGAGTGCCTACTGATCTCCCTTTCCCCCCTTCCACCTCACAACCAAGAGTACTGTGAAATGTGCTTTTAAATGATATTGAATTGAAATTGAATAATTAATTTTTTTTTGCAGCAATCTTCTAGTTAACATCAATCTGCAGCAAAATTTGAGTTTGGAATAATGCCTCTAGAAGCATATAGTCTAAGTTTATCAATAATAATGTTGAAGAAAGATCCAATGCTTATATTAATTATACAAAAGCAAAGAAAGAAGAATATAGCAAAGGTGGGACAAAAATATATGGATAGACAATACTTTAGGAGAAAAGACCATAATTTTATTAAAGTAAAAGCTAAATATAGGCCAGCTGTGTAATATGATAGCCTGAAACAATTAATGTAAATTTCAACTTTAATGCAAATTTAAATTTAAAATCATTCCATGGCACACTGTACTAGTGTCATCCCACATTCATAGACTTTTGCTCAATTGTGGGTGCCACATTTTATTACAGGTAATGACAGGATGAATTATGTCAAGGGAAAGTAACAAGGATAATGAAGACTGGAGACCCTGATCTATGAACACTGGGTGAAGTATGACCTGGAGAGGGGATGCTTCGGGGGGATTTTGATAGCTTTTTTCAAATTTTCCAAGTATTGTTGTTCAGAAAGGAGATTTGACTTGCTCTGCCTGGCTCTAGTTTAGAAGCAAGTGGTAGAAACTGCCAAGAGGCAAGTTTCAGCTTGAAATGAGAATGAGTGTTCTAATACTTCCTCCTGGGGCCTCCTGGCTGTACTTTTGACTTTCTGAAATCTAATAGCTTGCCTCAGCTGCAGTTTTACCTTGGAAGCTCCCTCAGCACCTAGGACCTCCTCATTCTGGAATAACCATCTTTCCCTGAGGCCTTCTCAACCTGGAACTTTCCTCTCCCAGACTTTCTTCCTTAGGCCTTTGGTGAGTTCTTCCTGAGGCCTCCATTGTGAAGAGGATCCCAGGCCAGTCAACCATCATTCTCCCCCAGCTAACTCTCTGCACTCTCCCTCATCTATTTTTTTTTTCTTTCTTACTTTGTTTTGGCTTCTGAGACCTTACTTGAGTATTTTGTGGATGAATTCCTTCCTCAAAGTCCAATTTAAATCTAGTTGTCTGATATTACTGTTGCCACCCGATTCCTTCATTCTCCACCTCTACCCCTGATATGCATTAATCTTTTGAATTTTTCATTGTCTTTATATTTTCCCTTTTGGGAATATAGCCAAGAGTAGACACAAAAGCTTTTAATGCAACTTTTCTGGGAAATATTCACAGAAGTAGTTAGGTCTTTTAATTTTCCTCATTGAAAATGTCTTTGAGACTGTGCCACTACAAGTCTTAGTCAGGAGTTCTGTATCTGGGTCTACCATTGTCTATTTAGTTAACTTGAGTAAATCATGTGATGTTTATGGGCCTCAGCTCCCTTATTTTTTGCCTAGATGGTTTCTGATGGCATAGGTGGCCCCAACCTTCTAAAATTCTAAGGGAATATATGTATCTCTAGTAAGTGAGATAAGGTGATTTAACCTAGGTTAACTAAATCATTACCCTTTTATTTTAAATAAATACCCAGACTTCTCCAAACTTTATACCCTATTGTGGATTCCTTCTATAAGATTGACTTTTCATAATCTGGAAAAAATAACTACACTTTTTTTTTGCTATTTAAAAATTAGTTCACCTTACACTATAATGGGATTTTCCCCTGAATCACCTATTTTAACTTTATAGCTTCACCTCATAGACTGGAAGACCCCAAAGAGTTTCCTATTACAAACACTGTCAAAACAGACTTTTAGCTATTGTATAATTTTATTTTAATAATCAAGTTCAATTTAGTTTTCAACCTCACTGTTGGTGAGCCTCTAAAAGTGTTAACAGGTACAAAGGTATAACTCACTTAGTGCATCTTCATTCTGCCAGCATTTTAGACAAACATACCTGATAAAGAGATGAAGCATTCCTTACTCTTTTGGTCTAGACAGCTTTGTTAAGTCTGGTGTCGATGTGTACATCTGGAATTTCCTTCCATTTCATGGCAAATTTATAGATTTCCTTCTGAAAGTGAGAAATGTACTTTTTAAAGCCTATAGTATAGCTCTACATGGGAAGGTTGATGGAATATTCCCTAATCATAACCATGTTGATGGCTGAGCAGCCTTTTTATTTCTTTCCAGTTTTCTCTGAGGCATCCATGTTACTAGTTTCTAGGAAGGCTACTTTCAATTATCTAGTAGTATTAACCTGGGAACCAGGGCATGTTTCATTTTTATCATTGTATCCCTTATGTCTAGCCTTGGTGCTTAACATATTCAGAGGTTCCTGAGTGCTATAAAGTATATGTGTGTGTATGTATATATGTATATGTATATTCTTATAACTGTATTTCAGTATAATTGATTTCCTTGGTAATCCTATGTTTTGATTTTATTCAATTTAAAACATTATTCTGATAAGGGATTTGTAAGTTTCATCCAACTGTACAAGGGCTCCACAAAAAAAAAATAGGTTAAGGACTGAGATAAAATATAGATGTTTAATAAATGTTTATGTTGTTTGAGTTACTTTCACATATTTACATTGTTAGATATAGAAACTAGATACAAAAAAAATGAGACCCATAGTTTGAATTTTACTGCTTTTTCGTGTTTGTTTCAACACATAGAACTTTAGGTTTTACTGAAAAGACTCACATGAACTGGTGCTGAGTGAAGTGAGCAGAACCAGGAGAACATTGTGTAATTACCAACTATAATGGCCTTAGCTCTTTTCAGCAATACAAAGATCCAAGTCAATTACTCATGATGGAAAATGCTATCTGCATAAGGAAAGAGAACTATAAGCCTGAATGCAAATCAAAGCATACTATTTTCGCTTTTGTTTTTCTTCCTCACAGTTTTTCTCTATCATTCTGATTCTCTTTTACAACATAACTAATGTGGAAATGTGATTAATATGATTGTACATGTATAACCTGTATCAGATTGCTTGTTGTCAGAGAGGAGGGAAAAGAGGGAGAAAGAAAAATGTGGAACTCATAATCTTATAAAAGTGAATGATGAGAACTATCTTTAAATATAATTGAAAAAAATACCATTAAGTATTAACACTATTAAGTATGGGGGGAAAAAGAACTCCTGGTTTTAGCTTGCTGGTTCTTAAACCAGAGTTACTTTTATGTAGAGCATCAGCCACAGCAACTTTGGGGAAACTGTGCTTTTGAGAGAAACATCTGGATGGGGCCAGAAGGAAATCACAAACTTAGGCTGTTGACCTCAATAGAAGCTGAATCTAGATTTCCCTTTAACAATGAAGGCCTTCAACTCTTTTAATTAAATCAGCTTATCAAGTGTAGTTTGCAAAGTTCACACAGCACTAATTAGATTAAAGATTAAAGGCAGCCTTAAAACTAAGCCATAACTCAGATTCCCTTAACTGAAAAGAAATTAGGTAAGCCTAATAAAAATCAGGCAGTGAGCCCACACTGTTTCAATGTTTCATCCTCATTTATTTGTGTCCCACATCAAAAATTCATGAGGTAACTATTTTCTTCAAGCAGACAGTTTTGCTTGGATGCTCACAGCAATAGTGACATGAGCATCTAGTATGCTAGTTGTTATGCAAAATCTATCATAGATCAGGTCACTATCATTCCGTAATTAAGGCAGTGCTTAGGATTAAAAGGAAATCTTGTCTCTCCATCCCACTCCAGCTCTCCATGCCTTTATATGTTTGTTTTAAAGTCACCAAATGATCTCTAAAGTGCCTATCTGCTCTGTCTTATAATATACTATGTTCTCTTTAGAGATTTGTTTTGTATATTATCTCCTCTAAACTTTCCTCCAATTTTAGCATGCCAACAAAGTCAATATAAATTAAGAAAGTACCTGAAAACTAATTGACTCATTTCAGTATCTATGACATTCTCTGCTTGGCCAACTCTAGTATTAAAGAGTGCCACCTAATGTTGCTTGACCATTTTAGCAATAGTCCAGAGTAAGCTGATGTGCCGTACTACTCTGGGTCAACATGTTTGATACATGATGAAGCTGGCTATAACCATAACTCCACTTTAATCAAGGAAAGCCACTCATACTCTCCTATTGTATTAGCAGGTAAGAGAACACCATGATAAATATATAGATTGTAATTATATAGAAATTTTTAAGGTTCAAGAATCAATTTCCTCACTATAACAATGTGAAGTAGGTAGTATAGCTATTTTCTCCATTTTATAGAGATTAAATTGAATCTCTGAAAGGTTAAGTGATTTGCTTATGATCTCGTGGCTAGTAAAGTGACATTTAAATCCCAGACTCCTGATTAATTCCAGTGCTTTCCCTATGAGCCCACTCTGCCTCATCTCTTTCAGTATTTCCCTATTCTGTAGAATTGTTTCTAAACCAATTTGTGTATCGGGAGCTAACTGGAGCCTTGTTGTTATAATGCTGAGGGCTACGTGTCTTGTTAGCCCAAGAATTTTAGTCATTTAGATATATTGTAACTTTTGTGACCTTTAGACAGAGGAGACCTGTCAGAAAATTCAGATTTTGTTAAAGTGTGCTTCAAATTATGAATGTTTTTTTGTGGAAAATGTGTCACTACCCTTAAAAGATGAAGCATATCCCTGTATAAATTCTGACTGTTCGGAATACTTCCACACTTTAAGTTTTTAGTGGATGATCAATCTCGTTTATATGGTTACTCCCTCTAATATCACAAACCACACCTCACCATTAGAATTTTAAGGCTAGTTTCAGAAGTTTGAAATATGATAGTCAGAAGTTTGAGAAAAGCACATTTGCCATTTCTGTGATAGAGGAATAGATCTTTTGATTAATTTTAGTTAGAAAGACCATATTTTGACCAGTTCAGTCAAGGTAGCCTTTTGAATGGCCTAAAACAACAAGTGAGCTAGGAAAGAGGTAATTGAGATAGGACAATTTTTAGCTAGTTAAGTTAAGAAAAAAAATTATGTCGCTCTTTCTGGGGAAGAACATCTCTGAGCTAGAATGAGCTAATGATAACCTCAGTTTGGAGTAAAGCAGTATTACTAATCACATATTATTTGTCAGATTCTATTTTTATTCAGAACAATAATGGTGATACAGAATTTAACTGAGACCTTCATGTTGAAAAAAGCATACTACTTCTATATAGTAATATAGTGAAACCAAAAATACACAGATGTAACTGGAAGGGCATTATATAACTTCAGAAATTTCCCCACATTGAATCTTGACAAGTATGCCTTCAGTCTAACAAACACATTGAATGAGAGAATCAGAATATGGAAAGATTTTTACAGTACATCATAATATAGTAGATCTATCTAATAAAAGGAAATTTAATAGTTACGACTAAAAAGTCCTAAATTTGGTTCGAAGTTCAATTTCACCTGGTCATAAGATGAGAGGCTTAACTAGGTAACAGTTTTTGTAAAAAAAAAAATTTAGCTTTCAGACCCATTAAAAGAGAAAATGTTAAGTGAAATCCTCATTGCATTCTACTTTGGTTATATTAGATTTGTTTTGTTCAGTTCTCAATAGGACATTTTAGGAAAGATATTAAAAAACTGGAGTGTTTGCAAGGGCAATCAAAATGGTGAGATGATTAGACATCATGCCAAAAAGGGTTAATTAAAAGAATTAACTGTTAGCCTGATAAGGAGAAACTCATGTTATGATAGAGACTTTATATCTATTTTAAAATATTTGAAATACTGTGAAATGGAAGAATTAGCTTTGTTCTACTTGGTACCAGAAAGCAGAATGAGTAGAAGTTGAAATGGAGATATAACAACCATGATGGTGACAGCAACAACAACCAAAAAAACCTCTCTGCAGTTGAAAAGAATTCATAAAAAATATGTAATGAGCTTCCATAGGAAATAGCAGGGCTGGCTGAGTACTTTTTGGAGATATTGTTGAGCAAATGTGGTACAAATGAACATTAGATTAGATTGTCTTTGAAGTCCTGCCAAAATCTTAGAGCTTCTATAATTTTGCAATTTTTATTTTGGAAACCAATCTAGTTAAAATATATTTATCAAAAAAGACTGGTAATTAAGTGTTCAATTAATTTGATCACATAGCCCCCAAGTATTAATGTTGTACATCTCTTCTTTTCACTGCTAAACTTGTAAAGGGGGTTGATTACTTATTCCTTCCACCTCTTCTTCTCCTTTTTACTTCTCACTATCTGTCAATATGGTTTCTGACTTCCCTGTCCACCAACCACCAAAAGGTTATTACTAAAATCTTACCTTCCTGTTCTTCTACATTGTTATTTTTGTTTTTATTTTTTTCAGTCCAATATTTCTTGAACTTTTCTGTGGGATACTCTCTCCACAAATGGTATTAGTTAGTGCTCCTACTATTTGTGGTCCTCCAGCATCCAGTCTGTCAGCTTGTTTTTGGCCGTCTCTGAGGAAAAGTGGGAGGGGAATATGCATTTATATAGTGCCTACTGTATGTTACACACTGTGCTAAATGCTATACAAATATTTTCTTATTTGATCCACATACCAACCCTGTGAAACAAGTACTATTCTTATCCTTATTTTACGTTGAGGAAACTGAAACAAGCAGAGCTTAATTTCATAGTCCTACATCTAATGATTGAGATTGGATTTGAGCTCAGATCTTTCAGACTTAAGGGTGATTCCTAAATCCATTGCATCATCTCACTGCCTAAAATTAACTGGTATCACTTAGCTTTGTACAGGACAACTCACCCATTAGAAAATAAGCTTTTAGGGGAAAGGAACTGTTTTGTTTTGTATCTTATGATTAACAGTACCTTGAACGTATGAATTAATATTTTTAATTGAGTTAAAGTGATCAATGCCCCCCCTCTCAAATTATCCTCAGTTCTGTGCAACCTCCTTTTATTGCCATAGTGAAAATAACAAAGTGGTAGAAAGGAGAAGCAAAATGTTGTTTTATATACTGTTGACCAGCATTTATCTGTTAGTACTTTCTGCTCAGGAATTCACATGTAGACATGTTGGCTTCTTCCTAGAATCTTTCTCTCTTGAATTTGGAGTACAAAAGGCCATCCTCTCACAAGTTTTCCCTAACTATATCCTTCATGCAGCATAGGACATTAAGCCATAAATCAGCAGAAATGATGAGAGTTATCATGATGGACTTAGAAGGCAGGTTGCACAGCAAACTACTAATCACAGTCTACAGTCATATTGCCATTCTCTACCTAAATTAATCAAACTCTAAAAAGAAATTGCAGCTAAATAAGCAGTGGCAACTGTCTTGAATGTGAGAAATAGTGTAAAATGCATTGAAAATGAGTACATGGTTGAAAGAGGAGGAGGACTGGCCAGATAGAACAATAATAAATGGTTCTATAAGGTCTTATCTGTGGTCCCCTGAAGAATTAAAATATCTCTAGATTATCAGTAATTGCTCTATGGAGAATTCTTGGGACCAGAATTGGAGTATCAATGTGGTCTTGTTATATACCAGATTTCAGCCATGCTTTCAGAGACTTCTCTGTAAATTCAGATCAGTTGAGATGACAGTAGTTTTCCAATATGAGATGTTGGAGTTAAATGGAGCTGGTAGTGGGGTATGTGTGATTTAAGTCAAATTGTTACATTTGACATAATTCTTCCCCTTCACAATTTTAGTTCTTTCTTTGCTTCTGTGATAAAGTTGAAGTCAATTCCAAGACCTGAGCTGTAATGCTGATCCTGTAACTTATGACCCTTGAGACTGGAAAAGTCATTTCATCTCTCTGAGATCCTGCTTCCTCATTTGCCATGGAAGGGAGCCGGAGAAGATGACCTCTGAGGTGCCATGAAACTTTAGGTTGTTGATCCTATAACTTGAGAATGAGATGTATACCGATCAAAGTCTCTGACTTAAAAAACAGGCAATACAAGAAGGGAAAGCTATGTCAGTATCTGTCATTCTAACATGGTCTTCCTCCCTGGTGATTTAAGAAAACTTTTAGATATTGTAGTTTTCTTACTTGTAGTTTATTTTGTGTTTACCATTTTTGAGCTTTGTGCTAGATATCCTACAGCATTCTGGATAAATGACTTTCATTATAGATAAATGAATCAGGATGACAAAATCCAGAGGTAAGACCACTTTGGCTGGAGGATGCCTTAAAACTCCCAATATTTTTGGCGCATGCATAGACATTTTCTATGAAGGAGAGGGATGAGCCAGTCCTGGCAAATTATTTCTCACTGAAGAGCTAATGTTGCTAAATTTAGGGTTTTGCTTGCATGGAAGTATAGTTCAGACAAGTTGACGATCAGAATAGTCAATAAAACTTAGCGTTCACTTTATGACATCTACCCTCGAGGGTGTACTTTGAAAGAGCTAATTCAAATAAAACTCCTTCCAAACTCAGAAGCATATCGAAAGGATAAAGTATTCTTTAAATAGTTGAATGCACCTCCTGCTCCCAAGCACAATAGTTTGTATGTCCAAAAGCATGTGGAGGATTTAAACTTTGTAACTGCTGAAGTATGTATAGCCTGTTCTTAGAGCAGAAAAAAAATCCCAGTTGTTAGTGGTGATGGGAGGCTTCTCTCATTTGGTAAGGCAGCTGCATATTCAAAATGTTTTTTTCTCCACTGCTATTACTCTTAGTTTATAACAGTGATGATAAAGTGTAATTGCATGAGCAAATACTCCACCTAAAAGTGATACCATTCTAAAGGCATAAGATGATTGATAGTATCCCTTTTTTTCTGCTGCCCACCTTCAGAGGCAATGGGATATAGTAGAATGAGCGATAGCTTTTGAGTCATGGCACCTAGGTTCAAATCCTACATCTGACACTTTACTGTGTTAGGCAAGTCATTGAATCTCTGTAGACCTCAATTTCCTCCTTTATATAATGAGAGAGTTGGTATTCCCTTTGGTATCTAAATCCGTGATCCTATAATATTTTAATCTGTTGTTTGATCAATTTTGGAGACATTTGAGATTGTTCTGGTGTGGAAAGACAGTACGCTACTTTGAAAAAAATACCTGGATCTTGGTTTAAATCCTGCCTAAAAACCTTATTTTCTGTGTAACCAAGAATGATCTGATTAACTTCTAAGAGTTTCACTTTTTTTACCCATAAAATGGGGATGATGATGATGATAATGCTTGTACTGATGACCTCCCAGACTTGTTTTCATAGAAGGGGTGTACAGCTGAGTCACTGATCTACAATCTGAACTCTGTAGCCACGTCCCCATCTCTGTGGGTAACAGCTGCTGTCATAATCTTGTCTCTTGTGTCAGAAGAGTTTTCCCCACCCCTAGCAATGACCTCAACATCTTCTCTTACCAACTTGTTTTTGCATGACAGAAAATTCTCTATGTTTAAAATTTCAAATATAAACTTAATATCCAACCATATTTGTGTGAAAATTTTTCATATTTATGTGAAAAAAATAGGTTGCTTCCAGGTATTAGATAATACTGAGTAAGTTAAAGGATTTGAATTTAATTTGATGAACTCTGAGATTGTTTTATTTTTAAATTTCTATGATTCTATTATCAATGACCAGATGAAAAGAAGATCTCAAGGTTTCTCTTACTGAGCTCTAGATTGTATAAGGATGTAGGCATCTTGGTGGTTTAGTAAAGACAGCTAGAAATGATACTGGATCAGGACATAGACAACCCCACCAGTTGAGGCACAGTGTTCTTAACTGTATCCACAGAGGAAAGAAAGCAGACCATGGCAATACAGAGTTAAGCAGTTGAGTTTAGAAATAAAACAGTTTAGGAGGCTTTGTGTGGGATCATCCTGGAAGATCTAAGTATGGCATCCAAAATTCGAAGGGATGTAGTAAATTGGGAAAAAATTTTTATGGCTAAGCTTGGGGACAAAGGCCTCATTTCTAGAATATATAGAGAACTGACTCAAATATATAACCATACAACTCATTCCCCAATTGATAAATGGTCAAAGGATATGAACAGGCAATTTTCAGGGGAAGAAATTAAAGATATCTATAATCATATGAAAAAGTGCTCTAAATCACTACTGATTAGAGAGATGCAAATCAAAACAACTCTGAGGTACTACATCACACTATAAGATTGACAAACGTGTCAGAACAAGAAAATGATAAATGCTGGAGAGGATGTGGGAGAGTTGGAACACTAATTCATTGTTGGTGGAGCTGTGAGACCATC
>CM053769.1:614044047-614099646 GCA_028658325.1 Potorous gilbertii | reverse complement strand
GGGGGGGAAGGTGTGGGGGTATAAAATCTTAATTTTAAGGAAATGATTGTACAACATTTATAAATAAATAAAATAAAAAAATAAAAAAAGATCTAAGTATGAATTTTATAATTTAGAAACTGTAAATTGCTATGGGATATTTGAGAATCATGGGATATTAATTTATTGTTGTGTTTTGTAGGATAAATACTTACTGATTTTTTCTCTTAATAAAATTTCCATCCGATGGTTTATAAACAATATATTTTCAGATTGGCAACTTGGCGCTGGCAAAGATAGTAGTTTCTCTAGGGGGGACATTTTAATCTGTTTTAATAGTAGGAGTGGGGAAAGCAAGGGACTGCATCAATATAAATTTGACTCCTGTCTCATCTAGCCTTTCTCCAATCTATACTGCATATAGATGTCAAAGTGATATTAGGACCGTTCTGGTCATGTTAAGCCCCTCTTCACCGAACTACAGTGGCCCCCTATTGCTTCTAGGATCAAACTTTGTTGGTATTCAAAGCCCTTGCAGTGTGACTATAGTCTGCATTTTCAGACTTGTTAGATGTTCCTTTCATGCATTCCATAATTCAGGAACAGTTGATGGCCTTTATAAATGTCTGAATGCAGAGAGAGAATGTTGTATATGTGACTTTATATTGTCACATATACAACATTCTCTCTCTGCATTTAGACATTTATAAAGGCCATCTCCTCATGCCTGTGCTATAGCTTTTTTTCCTTCAGTTTCACTTTCTTTAGTCTCTAGCCTCCTTTAGAGGTAAGCTCAAGTGATACCGCTTACATGAGGCCTTTTCTGATTTCTCCGGAAACTTTTCTCCCCTTTCTCCTCAAGCCACTCCTTATAACTTCATATTTACTTTTTATTCTTTATTTATATAAATATTTGCTCTTTATATATTTCTATTTACATATGTGTGTACATAGTTTTCCTTCTAGAATATAATCTGCTAGAATGTAATTTCCTGAAGAGTAACAACTCAGGCTTTTATAGAACTTTAACATTTCCAGTTATACATGTATATGTATATATGTACACACACACATATACACGTATATGTATACATACATATGTAGATGTATGTATATATTTTTATATCTAATTTCACCCTCACAACAACACTGTGAAGTAGTGGTCATTAGCTTTCCTATCTTACCAGTGGGGCAGCTGAGGCTGAGAGGTTAAGTGATATGCTGAACATACAGCTACACAGTATCTGAAGCAGAATTTTAACTGAGGTTTTCCTGACTCCAAGTCCACGACCAAGCTGAGCTGGTACCACTTACTCCAGGAAAACTTTTCTGATCCTCCCAGCTGCTAGTGCCATCCTTTCTAAGGTTGTCTTATATCTACTTTGTATTTTTCTTATATGTTTTAATTGTTTAATTAATATGTTTAATTTTTACTAGTTAGAATAAGCTCTCTGAAAGTAGAGACTGTTTTTGTTTATTCTTTGTATCTCCAGCACTTAGTGTATACCCATCAAATAGTAATGTTTAATAAATGTTTGTGGTTAATTAGTTAATTTTTTGATTAATTAATGCCAGTATCATTTCTGACACAAGGGTTATAATTATATCCCATTACTTACTTACCTAAATATAATGGTCTACTTATTTATCCCCTAAACACATAAGGCACACATTCTGACCTCCCATGTTCCCTTCTCTCTTAGAATTCCTGCCCATCCTCTTTTTGTCTATACATATTGACTCTCTAGCCTACAATGACCTTTCCTTTTTATGATTTCCTATAACACTTCAATTAATCATATACTTACTAAATGCATAGTGCGTGAAGATATCTGTGTAAAAGTGCTAAATGGAAGACCAAGTTTAATCTGAGCCCCTATTCTCAGGAAGATTGTAGTATATTAGAAGGACTGAAGACATACACAGACAACTTAGTTACTCAACTCATGTGAATCTGTGTTCTCATCAATGAGGATATTTCCTCCAACCAATACTGCAGATTACAACTTTTCCCTGACAGCCCATCATGCATGACTCTTGTGCAGACCTTCCTGTTATATATGATAAATGAGGTATCAACACAGCAGTCTGTGAAGACTGAATGAGAAAAAGTCCCCACTGGATATAAAGATCAGAAAAAAGAATCAGGTAAGCAGTAGCACATCACTTGGTCTTCAAGGATGGGTAAGATTTAAGAAGAGGAGAGGAAAAACATTCTGGATATAAGGAATAGTTTGAGTAAATCCATAGAGTGGACAAGTATATAAGTAGTTCAGTGGTACTAACTCGTTAGCAGATGTTGCATCCATCAGGGATCAGAGATACACACTCTCCCAAGGGATATAGACACTCTGAGTTATAGTTTAAAGCACATGCAGCTTCCAGGAGGAGGATTCCTGTCAGAAGAAAAAAACCCAACTGTAGATGCAAATGGGAATTGTGAGCTGTGCTACTGCAAGGAATAGCTCAGGAGCCTATCTGAGCCACCTGTCCAACACAGGAACTGAGCCAAAAGGGCGGCGGTGTAAGGATATCATGAGTAGAGGAGGACTATTTAAAGCCCTGCAGTACTGGGCTGTGGGTTACCTGTGTCACATGTGCTCCCTATGGGTGTACTTCATCACAGATATACACCAAGTTGTCCAAATTCTTTGCAAGACACTTTATAATTGTAGGATAGTGCATTCCAGGTTTATGGTTGGGGGCGGGGAGAGTGGAGTGGTTTGTAGGTATTTGATCTTAGGCAATATCTTTTCTTTGAACTAATTCAGGCTATTTGTCATTAAAGCAAAACTCACCCCTTGGGAATTGTTTTAGGAGTATGGACATACAGAGTACCCTGGCATCTGTGAGAAGTCTCCCTCCTGGAAATACGCTTGAAAGCCTTTGAGACCTGAACTGAGTAGGCAGGTCAGAGAATGTTCAAGGTAAAATTTGAATGGGGGCAAAAAGAAATATCCAGGCAAAGTACTTTCAGAATACGTGAGGAAGGAGAGGTTAATTTCACAATCGGGGAACGGTACCTTGACCATAGAGACAATCAACCCTGCAACAATTACTTATGAAGCACTTCCTTAGTAGTAGACACTGCACTAGGTGGTGAGTACCGAAAGGTAAAAACGAACCAATTCCTTTTCTCAAAGGAGCTTCATTCTATAAGGGAAAACAGCACATTCACATATAATAGAAACATAGTATATGCAACCCAAAAGATTTTTTTTTTTGTGGGGGAGCATTAGAAAATATGGAAGGAAAGGAAGGTCAAATACTTGAGTTTACACTGAAGTCCAAATAGATTTGTGAATTGTAAAAGGCAGAGATGAAGAAGGACTGGAGAACAGCCTGCACAAAGACACAGAATAAGGAGATGAAATGTTGCATATTCGGAACAGTAAATAGACTAGTGTGTCTAATAAATATTTGTCAATTATGAATCTGTCTCTCCTCATAAGCTAAACTGAAACAGATAAGGAATCCCATAAACAAAAGTCAGGGTTATAGCCAACTCAATTATACATGTGTAGCTAATCTACAACAAATGTGGGACCTTCCACTGATAACTAGTACATGTCCAGCCGGGCTAACCTTCTTCTCAGTTGGATTTGCGCTAAGGGAGAAATGTACAAATTTTAATATGAGCCTCATTACAATATGTTATTTATCTATTTCTTTGTAATAATAACATCTATTTTAATGATAACTAACATTTACATAATACATTAAGATTTGCAAATGACGTTACAGATATTATCTCATTCTATCTTTGTAAATCAACCATGGGAAGTAGGTGTCGGCATTTTTATAAAGGATCATAGGAAGTAAGCAAAATTGGAATCTATGAAATTGAGATTGGTAGGAATTTCTTTTCTGTTGGATTTCATCGTTGAAAACTGTGAAAATGCTGTCTTTGGGGGCTTTTGGCCACATCCTTATATAGATCATAAAATCATGAAGTTCAGAGCTAGAAGGGATTTTACTTATTCTCTAGGGCAACTGTTTCATTTTCCAGATGGTGAAACTAAATCCCACTGATGTGAAATGACTTGCCCAAAAGGTTATAGGCAGTAAGAAGTAGAGATACAATTTAACCCTTACCTTCTGATGCCAAAGGCATTACTCTTCACCAACTTGACTTTCAATTTATGGCATAGGCTAAAACCCAGGTTGTAGCTATACTATGTCTGAAGTTATGTGACATAATAGGCTTCAACTTAAGTTCTGATAAAGTCATAGGGGAAGGGGAAATAACTCAATTGGATCATAGATCTAGAGATAAAAGGGACCTTAGGGGTGATCTAGATGAACCCTGTCATTGCACACATGAAGAACTGAGGCTTTGGAAGGTTAAGGGGCATTCCCACAATCACGCAAGTAGAAAATATCAGAGGATGGCTTTGAAACCAAGTTCTCTGACTCCCCTGTACCATAGTATGGGGGTGAAAGGGTTGCAGAGAGAAGCCCATTTTAAAAGAAATAGAGATAGCAGGCAGGCAGAAAGAATAAATTCATATTCAGAAGACATTAACAAGTACTCTTGCCTTGCCTTAAATCTTTCATTCACTTATGACATCCATGAGTCAATGTTACCCCTTGTCAGCAGGAAAAAAAAATGGTGCCTCAATTAGAAAAAGGTATCTGAGGAGACCCCATGGGGCCTGACACAAACTAGTCTTTCAGATGTAAGACACTAGAATCCAATTCAAGGTTTCTTTAGGAAACCCCATGATGAAATTTTTTGGCAACATGGTGATGTCTAAGAATTTAGTTCCAGTCTGCTGGCAGAAGGCTGTCTCCCACAGTTTGCCAACCCCTGCATGGTGTAAACACGCCATGAATCATTTCTTGATTTTCTCTTGGCATCAGCTGCTTAGCTCAGGTCCCCGTCCAACTTTCATACAGTAGGCTGACCTCCATCCAAAATACTTTCTCTATACCTTTTTAAAATCCCATAAAACATGGCCATGGCATTTATGGGAATAAGGACTGCCAAATTACATGCAGTTAAAGGAGCAGGAACAGTTATTCATAAAAGTCTCAAGATCTGAATGGCAGGATTATGTTTGCTGTCAAAAGGGTAAATAGGGATTCTTGTCAGTATTAACATGCAGACATAAATACTATGTTCAACACAAACAACAGTACTAACTGGTCCCAGAAAGAAGAAAAAAATATCTAAGTAGTATAACTGTTTGTTTTCATTGTCATGGTCAGGACTCTTATGTTTCACAGATGCGTTTTCAGTTCCATGGGGGATTTCACATATTAACCAATAATATGTGTCAATTAGTAATAATTCCTTTCACACAGCATACTGCACTTGATTCAAGAAGCAATGTCCTGCGGCTGACTCAGGAGGCAAAGAATAGCCTGTTTTTCTTTGCACTATGGTGTGGATCACAGCTATAGAAAAGCTATTGCTGTCAAAAGCTGTCAAAGGAAAAACTTGTGTAATTCTAGAAGGATGATTTATGCAGTATTTTATGTTGAATGAGATATTTTAAACTATACTGGAGCATATATGCTAAGGTATTATCCTACACCTAGCAAAGGAGGGATTAGGTAGTGTAATAAATCTTTTCCCTCTCTGCATTGTATCAACATGCAGTGTCATTGAATAGTAAAGCAATTTGATAGATAATTGCAGCTTTTAATAAAATAATAAAAGATTTTTGCTTCAGATTCTATGATATGTTAGGTCAAAATGTTATTTATATAGATATGATCGTAGGGAAAAGCTTACATGTTAAGTTCAGGGCAATATTTTACTCCACTGGGTGCCCTATTTTTTCATCCATTGAGGTAACATGTTGTAGTAGCTAGAAAGATGCTCTAAAAGTCAGAAAAAGCCCGAATTTAAGCACACCCCTTGATGCACGCTAACCAGGTTCCTTGGATAATTCATGTAACCTATCAGCACCCCAGACAAGTCTCTAAGACTATAAATTGCAGAACTGTTGCCAATCTACTTTGTATTTCCTCACTGAGAGTTCCCCAGACCAGTGAAATCACAATTTTAAACACCTCCCAATTTTAAACCCTAACCCTGCAGAGACGGAGAGACAGACAGAGACAGATAGTGTCAGAGAGGGATAGAGAGAGACACACAGAAAGAGGGAGAGAGAGAGAGCTTTTACTTCCTCAGCGTTTCATTAACTACTAGTGGAACATCTGCAAGTTACTCGTACTGGTCATTCAAGCAAAAAGCTATGAAGATTCATATGCCCTTCTATTTACTCATAAAGACACTTAAGCTCTCATGAGATCAGTGTTCAGAGAATTATGCCACTGCACCCTATATTCTGCAAAGGTTTCCTGTTGGTACAATTAAGACTTTTTTTTTCCTATTGTTTCTCCTCTTGAACTTGCAAGGAGAAACAATTCCAAGAGGATTATAGAGAGAATCAGGGAAGAGAAAGGACAATGATGGATTCCTCTCTTGTTTGTCTATACTTAGAAGGTGGACTATCTGTCATCTACAGCCTGAATTCTCTAGTAGGGCTTTATACATGTGTTAATACTGAAACAATGGCCCCAAACTAAGGACCCCCTGAATACCAACAGGAATATGAATTATAACCACAAGAAAATAGTACCACCACTAACTAATAATAGGCCCACCACATTTGATATGGTTAACAGAAAATGTTCCAGATCTTTTCATTTTTGTCAGCATTTTAAAAATAGCCTTCAATTTTCCTGTACTCTAATGCTTTTATTTTTATTGAATTGGAATATATGGTCTCACAGAGGAGGGCACAATGTTACCCAGTTATACAGAGATAATAGTGAATCTGAATTTTCTGATGAGTGACTGTATGTCCTTATAACTATACTGAGAGGCCTCCAAGAGTAAAGTTTATCCATCAGTTCTTCACATTCCTCAACGGAAGTCAAATGCCAGGGCTTAATCCTGGCATAGAAGTGACCCTAGGTTTTCATAAAATATGCTGGTAGAGATCAAGATCTGGAAGGTTTTACAAAATTGAAAGATATCTCACAGAATCAGAGAATCTGAGAGTAAGAAGGGACACCAGTGGCTTATAAATTCACACAATTTACACAAATGAATCCTCATTACAACATAACTGATAAGCAATTGTCTAGCTAATGCTTGAAGGGAGGAGAAACTTGTTATCTCTCAAAGCAAAGCATTCTTTATTTTTCAATAACTGTTAGATTTTTCCTTTCATCAAGTCTACATTTGGCTCTTTGCAACTGCTACCCATTGTTCCTAGTTCTTCCCTCTGGAGCCAAATAGAGGGAAAAAAAGATATCTAACTTTCCCTTCCCACCCAATCCACACTATAGACCTTTAGGTCTTAAAAATAGATAGTATGTTCCCTCTAAGTCTTTTTTTCTAGTCTAACCATATCCATTTTCTGCAGCTGATGCTGCATGAACCAATCCTCATTGCCCTCCAGGAGATACACTCTGATTTATCAATGCCCTTCTTAAAGTGTAATATATAGAACTGAATACCAGAAATTTGACCAGGTCAAAGAGTAAAGATGCTATCATCACCCTACTCTTTGTAGCCATGCTGCTCTTAATGCAACCCAAGTTGGTAATTTTTTTGGCTGACATAGCTGACATCATATTGCCAACTCATAATGAGTTTGTAGTCCCCAAATCACAGATCCCTTTCAGAACTTCTGCTATATATCCATGCTTGTCTCATCTTATATTGGTGAAGCTGATTTTTTAGTACTAAGGTTGGTCTTTTGGGTACTAATCTCACCTTATTAGTTGTAGACCAATTATCTGTCAAGATAATCGCCTGTCAAGATCCTTTTAGTTCCTGAATCTTTCATCCAGTCAACTATCTCTTTCAGATGCATAACATCTGTAAATTCAATGGGCTTACCATATATACCTTTATCCAAAATATTGATAAAATATAAAACAGGATAGGGCTAAGGATATATCCCTGGAGTAGCAGGGATCTCCTGCCACATTAACACTAAACCATTAATAACTCCTCTTTGCAACTGGCTGTTCTATAAGATCCTGATCTGAATCTATCTAATTGCATTACTATCCAAAGGGTATCTTCCAGTCTTTCCCACTTTGCCTCATTAATGGGGCCACTCCTTCACTACTTCTTAAACAGGCCTATTCACTGAATGGGCATTACCTCACCCTAAGAGAGTACCTAATAGACTTTGGCCTAAAGGGGCAAAGATCTCTAATTGCATCCTGGACCATCTCCAATCATCCTGATGAATATCTGGTCACTGGATTCAGATGGTTCTGGAGGAGAAGTGAGGCTCGTGACCTGCACAGCCCTCCCTCACTCAAAATAAAGTCAAGTGCAAGTCAAGTCACCATTTCTTTGATGGCATGGTCTTCTTTGGCAACAAAAAACGAACATAACAACAGCCACAAGAGTACTATGAGATACTTCAATAAAAGCTTTGCTACAGTTGAAATAAATTATTTCTGCAACATTCTACCTGTCTACTAGTTTAAAAAAGACTGGCATGACTTGCTTGTTTTTGATGTAACCATTCTGGTTCCATGCTTCCCTTTCTAGATATTCACTATTTCTTTGCTGCTGTTTTCTAGAATTTTCAGAAGAATCAAAATCAAGTTTACTGGCTTATAATCTGTTGACTGTTCCTTTTCTTTTGAAAATGTTTACATCCTTCTCTAAATTAGTGGTAGCTCTCCCATTTTCTATATTTTTTTCAAAAATTACTAACAGAGGCTCTTCAAACACATCCTCTAGTTCTTTCATCGTCTGGGCCAGATACCTTGAATTCATTAAGGGGGAAACAAGATGCTCTAAGTGCATTCTTTCTCACCTTTCTCAACTCAGCTTATTCAATTTTCTTCTCTTGTTTCCAGGGTAAATCTGTGAACCAGATTGGATGGGTTGAGAGCAACTGTTTACTTGAAGTAGTGACCAGGTAATGACAATCTTTGACAACAGTAACTGCCAAGCTAAGGCAAGTAGGGGTTGCCATCTGTGTTAGTGTAGGAAGAACCCACAGTGATGAAATTAAGGCTCTTTTGAACACTAAAATATATATGTTAATATTAAGAAAAGAAGCCATTTTGCATGCTGAATTTGCTTTGTTAAGATGGCTTCAATTTTATAACCAGAGTAAGTCCAAAAGCTGGGATGTAATTCCAATTGACATCCAAATAAAGAGAATTTAGAGCAGTCAATGGAGACAGAATGACAGAAACTTGAAGAATTTGAAATCTTTCTCCCAATGGCCAAGTATATCTCTACTCCCCTAGCTTTAATTTTGCCATTCCTATATAGAGTGAATTTCCAGTATGGAACAAGAAACTCATCCAACATATGGCTTTTTAAAAATCTATTATG
Source organism: Potorous gilbertii (assembly GCA_028658325.1). Taxonomy (NCBI): domain Eukaryota; kingdom Metazoa; phylum Chordata; class Mammalia; order Diprotodontia; family Potoroidae; genus Potorous; species Potorous gilbertii. Next base: position 614,090,333 of record CM053769.1, on the reverse strand, counting down.
ACTGGCATGTAAAGTGCTCTTTGAATTAATGAGGGCTTTAAAAAACATCGGATGGCTTTCTCTGTCTTCTCTTTAACCAGTCAAACATATTTCAAAATCAGTCAAAACTAAATTTGCTTTGTTTTAGCACTTTCTTTTTGGACAAGTCAAGCCCATAAATTTAGACAATGCACCACATGAAATAATATTGGGCTGTTTTTGCAGTTGGTGGTTTAGCAACATGATCCAACCTAGTGGCCTCTAAAAGTCAAAATATAGGAAAGGAACCATTTTAAATTTGAGAATTTACCAAAATGTTGGTTGCTATATATTGTAATAGGACACATGATTTAAAGACCCATTTTCCCAGCCTAGAAGTTTAGAGTAAGATGTTCCTTTCCCTTCTTGAACATGAAATGTGTTTGTACAAGGAAGGCAGCATGGTATAGTAGAAAGAAGGAGGCTTGTTCTTGGAATCAGGAGTTCTAGATTCAAGTTGTAGTTCCAACACACTATCAGTGGCATCTTGGACTTAATCTTTCTGAGTCTCAGTTTTATCATTATAGAAATCCCAATGATATGTATGCTATTTTACAAGATTCCTAAGAGAGAAAAATGAATTTTTTTTACTGGAAAGGTAAAAGGTTAATTTGGAGAACTTGTGGCAAGAGTGTCATCTGATGAATATATTATTAGAAAAGCAAGTGGGCCAGTCATACAGTTAGAGAAAGAGTAAGTGATAGATAGCCTGTGTGCTCCATTGCTACATGCATGAGGGTTAAAGGAAACTCTTCAGTATTCTGACTGCCATTGGCACCTATATTGAAATTCCTTGGTCTGTTTTTAATTTGAAACTTTTCTTGATCCCTGTTCACTGCCCACCCCCAACAGGTAGGAGGCTCCCTCCCTAAAATACCATCTATTAATTTTGTATTTATTCTGTTTATATTTATATGTGTAATAGTGATTTCTCTAGTCTCAATTCACTGAAGGCCAGATGTGCTATATTTAATACTTCCTCCATGGTTTTCTAGCAATCTTACAGAAGTTAGAGGGTCTCCTCTCTGCTATTAGCTCCCCCTCTCCCACTTATTGTGTTTCAGCAATTTGGGAGGTCCAATGACTCCTGTTTCATTTAATTAGATGAATAGAAGTTTATTTAAACGGTATACTAGGAACAAATATACACAGTTTCTCCCTTAGTCTCCAAGGAGGGACATGAGGTTCACTAGTTAACTCAGTTCCTATATAGCCTTAAGCCTACTAAGTTCCAAGTCCAAAGTCCTACCCTGCACTTGTATGCTAGGAAATTGACTTCTCAGGGATTTCCTACTGAGTTGGTTACATTTGTCCTGTTATCCTGAGATTCAGAATCTTTATGGCTTAAGGTCACATGTCCAGAATTGAAAAGGACAAAATAATACTAAAAATAATACTGAAACTTTAAGCCTATTTCTCAGGGCTTCAGGGTCTAAACGGAGGGGATGGTGGCCCTTCCCCTACCTAACTTAGTCTATGAAGAGTCCATGCTATAAGTGAATAAGACTTTCAGCTCTGGATATGACCTGAAAGAGAGCAAGTATGTACCAGTAAAACTCAGCTCTCTCCATGTGACTTGAAGAGAGTCAGGATAGATGCATCTTATTCAATAACAATGGGCTTAGAGGATCGGGTTCCACCAACTTGATAGTTCTGAAAACAGCCTACTTTGACCTATGCAGCCGCTGGAAAAGTTTCTGTCATCTACGGACAGGTCTAAGCAATATGCCTTCTCCCAGAAACATGTCCCTGGAATCTCCCATATGGGAGTATCCATCATAGATGGTTTGAGCATGTTGCAAAGCCCTATTATATATGTGTACATGTTGTCTCCTCTGAATGTAAATTCCTTGAGAACAGGAAATTTTTTTCCTTGTAACTTCAATGTCTGGCATGTAGTAGGAGCTTTATAAATGTATGATTATTGATTGCCTAACAAACAAGTTTGTTAAATTTATCACAGAAAGAAGTATCAAAGTATGTAAGAATTGGATGAAATTTCAGTCATCATCATCATTTGCACACTATGAAATTGAAATCTTGAGACTTCCCCAAGCAGGCATTGCTAATAAGTGGCAGAAGGAGGATTTTCTGACTCTAGATTTAGTATACTTTCCACTACAATAAACTGATGAAAACTGTTTTTCCTCCACATTTGAAGCTTTTCTAAATGATAATTATATTGTCAGAGAAAGAGTCAAGATTCCAGAATTCTACACCCATAACCTGGACTTTAATACACTCTTATAATGAGTATGTTACTTCCTGTGCCGAATTTCTCTCCAGCAGAGGCAATGAGGTGGTGTAATGTATAAGCTAGGAGGCCTGGCACTAGGAAGACCTGAGTTTAAACTGACATCATATATTCACCAGCTGGGTGACCCTGGGCAAATCGCTTAACCTCCATCTGCCTCATTCTCCTCAACTGTAAAATGAGCATTAGAATAACCCCTACCTCACAGGATGATTGTGAATATCAAATTCATAAAGATCATAGCACAGTAGTAAGAAATTTCTCCTTCCCTCCCTCCTTTCCTTTTTCAGTCATTCATTCATTCCTTCTTTCTTTGCCTCTTGAATACCTTACTATCTAATAAATGCAAAGTCCCAAGGCAATAAGGTTAGGATTTGCCATTTGACAAAAAGCACTGGGAAAACTAGACAGAAATGTGGAAGATATTAGATTTAATTCAATGCCTCACACCTGATTCAGAGATAAGTGACCTAGATATAAAATTTCACACCATAAACCAAATAGAAAAGCTCATGACCAAACAAGAAATAGAGAGCATCATAATGGATACAACTGATGATTTCAATTATATAAAATTAAGTCTTTGCAGAATAAATTGAATAAAGCTAAAATTAAAAAGAAAATGATAAACTGGGTAAAAATTGAAGAATATTCTCTGAGAAGGTATCATTTCCAAGATATTTAAGAAACCATTTTCAATCTAAAAACAAAAGAGACATTTACCTGTTGATAAATGGCCTATGAACACGAACACATTGTTCTCAAGGGAAGAAACTTGGACTACCTACAGCCATAAGAAAAATCACTACTAATTTAAAAATGCAAAGCACGCCAATCATTAGATTCTGCCTCACACTCAAAGTGACAAAGATGAAAAAGAATTAAAGTTGTAAAAATTTTAGGTGCCTTGGTGAACAGGCACATTAATGAAAACTAGAAATGGCTGCAACAATTCTAGAAAACAAATTGGAATTACACACAAGAAGTTACTAGGCACTGTGTGCCCTTTGACTTAGCTATACCAGTTCTAGATATATGACCAAAAGAGATAGAAGAAATAGGAAAAGGTCCTTCAAATAATAATACTAATGATGATGACGATGATGATAAACGGTAGTAGTTATTTTCATGATAGTAAAATACTGGAAAAAAAAGATGATACCCAACAATTGATAAATGACTGAACAATATAGTCTCATCCCACAGGGAAGTAGGAGGGAAAGAAGATAAAATAAAGAGGCAGGGCAGATAAAGAAAGGCAGCAGTGAGAGGTGAAACAGATTTTAGAGGAGTGACGGGATTAGAAGCCAAAAAAAGGATTAAAAAACAGAAAATAAGATGGAGGGAAATGCATATTTGGTAATCATAAGTATGAATGTGAATGGAATGAACTCACCCATAAAATGGAAGTGGATAGTAGAATGGATTAGAATCCAGAATCTAATGATATTTACGGGAAACACACTTGAAACAAAGAAACACACAAAGAGTTAAAAAAGAGACTGTTGCAGTATCTGTTATGCTTAATCATGATCTCAGACAAAGCATAAACAAAAATAAACATACTTAAAAGAAATAAATAGGAAAAACAACATCTTGCTAAAAGGCACCATAGATAATGAAGTAAGATCAATATTTTTCATACATACATCAAATGACATAGCATCAAAACTCCTAAAGGGAAAGTTAAATGACTTACTAGAGGAAAGAGACAATAAAAAATATACTAGTGAGAAAGTCGACTTTCCCCTCTGGGAGCTAATTAAACCGAAACATAATTGAGAAAAAAGTTAAGGAGATGAATATAATCTTAGAAAAGCTAGATATGATAGATCTCTGTTGAAAACTGAATGGGAATGGAAAGGAGTATACTTTTTTTTCAGCTGTAAATGCCACTTTCACAAAAATTGACCATGTATTAAGGCATTAAAAACCTCAAAACCAAATGCAGGAAAGTAAAAATATTAAATGTAATCTTTTCACACCATAATAAGTACATAATAGATATTTAATAAAAATTTATATTCAATAAAAGGCTATGGAAGCATAAAGTGAAAATCAGTCTTCATGAATAGGTTATAATATAAATCACTCAACATAACAAATAATTTCATTAAAGAGAATGAGAACAAGACAACATAATAAATGTATGGGTTGTAGCAAAAGCAGTACTTAGGAGAAAATTCATATCTTTAGGTGGATATATTAATAAAAGAGAGAAACAATAGATTAGTGAATGAAAAAATAACTAGAAAATAATAACAAATTAAAAATCCCTAAAATAATACCAAAATGGAAGTCTGGAAAATCAAAGGAAAATCAAAATTAATAAAACTGAAAGTTAAAAAAATGAACTAACAAATGAAACTATGATTTGATTTTATGAATAAAACAATAAATAGATAAAACATTGGTTAATTTTATTTTAAAAAAAAGAAACAAGAAAACTAAATGATCAGCATCAAAAATGAAAAGGGTTAATGAACCACAACTGAAGATGAATTTAAGGCAACTTTTTAGAATTGTTTTGATCAATTACATGCCAGTAAATCTGACAATATAATTAAAATACATATACTTAAAAAAAATTAACTCCCCAGATTAATAGAAGCAATAATAGAATACTTAAATTGCCTCATCTTAGAACAGTTCATCTATGAGCTACCTAAGAAAAAATCCAAAGACCAGTTGGATTCACAAACGTATTCTGCCAAACATTTAAGAAATATTTAATTCCAGTACTATATAAACTATATGAACTATTTTGAAAAACATAGACAAAGAAGGAATCCTATTAAATCCTTTGTATGACACAAACGTGGTACTGATATGAAGAGCTAAAACAGAATGAAAACTATTGGCCATTCACTCTCTTATTGTTACTATGTAAAAACAAGGTACAGGTTACTTGGTTTATACCAAGAAAATGCTTGCTCGGTCTGAGTTCAGCAAATTTATTTTTCGGTATCTATTGGCATAATCAAACTATTTTTTTTTGGTATTGACAATTCTCTCTTTTGTATCTCTGTCCAATAATGTAGATCATAGTTCCTTTATTCATAATAGAAAATTCTTGTAAGTTTAGTGAGTCACCAAGATGTTAAGTGACTTACACAGGAGCATATACATAAATTATATGTGTGATATTTGAACTCAGGTTCTCCTGATTCTAATCCCAAGCTCATCCACATTGACTGTACACATATCTCCATAATATTTAACAATTGCATAATGGCATCCACCATTTTCAGAATAGTTTTATTACAAGTAAACTTTGCTTTTCATGATTGTACATTTTAATGGTAATATTCTTCTAATTTGAACAAAAAAGTGTTCAGGACATCAGACAATGCCATTAATGAAGACATGGTGAGGATGCACCTATGTGCTTGTCAGGACTGTCAGTTATTCCCAGACTCAATCCAGCTGTACTGTGTCAAAGGGCAAAGTGGTGAAAATGTTAAATAGAAAAGAATGAAAAGTATCTGGTAGGCCCAGAAATAATACCTTGTTCAGGTCTTCTTTTATCCTTGTCTGAAGAGATTTTACATATTCTCCTTGACTCTAATATGCATTTCACATTGAGAATGGGAAAAAATGCTCTTTGTCAGTTTACTTATTTTCAAAACTCAAGAAGCTTGATACTTCTCTGTTAATGTGATTGCTATATGGAAATCACTTATATACAAACAAATAAGCAGTGGCTTGACTTTTTGTTCTTTGAGTTAAATTACCTATATAAACTCAACCAAAAGAAAAATAGCTAACATTTATATGGTTTTCCAACTATATTCTATTTGTTGTTCATTAGAATAAAGTATTTAGTTTAAATAACATGTATTTTTAATTTGTTTATTCTGTATGCCTCTATCTTCATCATCATCACCACCATCATCATCATCACCTATACATCTAGCTATTATCTATCCATTCATGAAATATCTATATCATCTACATATGTATGAATGTATGTATGTGTGTCTGTATCTATTTTCTATCCTACTTGATGGCTAAAATTTTCATATGAAACTGACTCATATCCTCCTGAAATATGTTAAGTCCTATGAGAAGTATTCTAAACTCTGGCCACATGACAACATTTAATTCTGATTAGCAGCCCTGGGAATCATTAGCATCAACCACTGTATTAATTAATTATAACTTCCATTATGTAACCAGAAAACTGAGTTCAACTCCAGGTTCTTTGTATCCTAAATCATTGGGAACTCTATTGTATAATAACCCAAGTGAAGAAAAAGTAATCAAGAGGTAGTATGCCGTATTGAACTGAGTACTGTATTGGCCACCTCTGAAAAGAGGCAATATCCCTAAAATAAGATCTTAGGAGAAAAATAGCAATGCAGTGAAAAATAATTTTGATGACAGCCATTAAGTTGCCTGAGTTACAAATGTCCCATGTCACCGACCATTCTCTAGGGATGGGAAATGAGTGGAAACTCAGCTGACACAATTCACGTGAAAATTACAAGATAGGATCTGAAGACTCAATAGGGAGATAAAGCATGACTTAGAACTAATACCAACCCATATTAACATTAGCCAAAAAAATACTGACATTAAAAATTGATGGAAATCCAAAACTAACACTGTGTAGGCCTCCACAGTTACTCAGTGCCTCTCAACAAACTTGATCTCTTCTCTTGCCTCCAGTTTTCCACTGTTAGACCCACTGCTTGCTCCACACCAATTAAATTGCATTGTGTTCATCTGCCCAATGCAGAAATTATCCCCCTCTACATAACTTCTACTTCTTGTTTCCCCTTAAGGGGACTACAGAAGTGCCTTCTTTCCTGTGTTCTAGAGTTACCAAGCACAGCATGATGCCCACATTTGATTTCATTTCCTCCAGTGCTCCTCACAGCCTCTCTCATATCTTCTTGGCCATGTCTTGTTAAAAAATTTCCACAGAGAATTCACTCAAAATGTTGCATCCCTTTTGCTAAATAAGAGTTGGGCTAAATAAACTCCAATGTACCCTCTAGGACCCATCCTAAGAACAGCCATGCAGTTCTTTTAGTATTTGAAGACATAACATTTGAGGGATAGCACTCAAATTATTCATTTATTTTTTTCTTTTTTGCTCTAATACCAGCTTAATTCATCTTCCTGTCATTCTTGATAAAGTTTTACACTTCTCACAAGGAAATCACCAATGGTAGAGTAGTACTGCCTACTTATGCCTTTTCATTATCCGTTATATTTCTTCTTTATAAAAAATCTACAATCACCTTGTTTCATATTTGAAGTTATATCAGGCCAATATGCTAACAGGTGATACATTCTTAGTGAGAATGCCCATTGAAGCAGATGGTGGTATGAGACTAAAACTATAAAGACAAAAACTTAGCAATTTCTGATTATAATCAAGGTAGTTAGATGGCAGAGTGGATAGAGCACTGGCTTAGGATAGGAAGACATGAGTTCAAGTCTTTTATCTTTCTAAATATATAATCCTGTGCATGACAGTTATCCTCTCTGTTTCTTTGTTTGCTTATCTGTAAAATGAAGTGGCTGTACTTGCTAGCTTCCGTGGTTCCTTTTGGCTCTAAATCTATGACTGTGTAATCTAGCCCAATAAAATGGTTTCCTATGAAACAGTGTAGCAGTGCTCATAGGATACTTATTAAGTATTATGGAGCAATAACTGACATTTACAGTTATTTTTCTATGATCAGGATAGCAACTACTGTTGAAAAATAGAAAATCTTGGACATGTGTGTATATGTTAGTGTGTGTGTGTTTGCATGTTTTTGCTGAAATATAGAAAAGATATAGAAATATAGAAAGGCCACAGAAAATAAAATAAAATTTAAAATTGAACCCATATTTTGAGCCTCAGGCATCTGAAGCACACAGAAATTTTTTCCTATGTTCAGATGTGTGTAGAACACTAGCGGGCAAAGACTATTTTAATAGTAAAAAAATGAAAAAAACGAATGAATCAAATTTCACCAAAATCTACAATAGCTAAGAAAGTATCAAGAAACTTGTATTAAGGCATGGAGTCATAACCAAAGAAATGTAGAAAGTCCAAGCAGATTTGTTCTTGGTAACGTAAAGGTTCTTGGTAATGCTGCAGTACATCAAAAACAAAATGCATATTCACCTTCAGTTTTGACATCATATGTCACTATTGAATAGCTATTAAATTTTATACTAGTAAAGTACAATCTCACAGATTTTACAGTAAAAACTTACCCCTTAATGTTTTTTAAATTGAGGAAATGGGTTATAAACTTTTGGTAAATGCTTACATAAGTAATTTCCTGAGTCCCTACCATATATGGTATTTATAAGGAATCCCCTGCCTCTCTGTTAAGGTTTAAAATGCCCTCGTGGGCTGTTTGGTTAATACATAGGACTGCCAACCACAGGTGAGCAATGTTTGGAATTGTTCACATGGCTCAGCAGCACTCCATAATTCTAGAAGACAGGCAGGGGAGACATGATAAATATATCATGGAGCAACAGGGGGTTGAGATATCTTCTTTAAGTCACCTTAATTTTCAGTTGACTTAGAAACAAACAGGACTTCAAGAAAGGACTTACTGGTTATCAGTAAAGTCAAATATGTACTGGGATGAAAAATTCCACCCTTGAAAGAGGTCAGTGATTCTGTTTCCCTAGATGTTTCATTGCCCAGAGGATATACTGTAGAACAGGGAAAAAAGAAGCATTAGTCAATAGCTTTGAAGAAACATGGAGTTTTAGGATACATATGTGTCATTGATATATATATATATATATATACTTTTAACTTATAAGAATTTGATTTATACGCTTTTGCTCTGAATGATGGCTCCCATGAACAATGGTCCAGAAGCATAGACATTTTATCCTTTCTTGATTTCCTACTTCTTTCCCTCTTATGTTCCTACTATCCAGGCCTTTCACAAATGTTGCTCAAACTATCTGACTCTCACTCATCTAAATGCCTTTTTCTTAAGAGTATTGTCATCCAGCCTTGATCTCTTGGCATACTCACATCACTGGCCACTCCTGGAGAGAGGCTACAGTTTAGCCCTGTTGCAGCAAGGACAATGTGGGCATCCTTGATGCCATAACCTTGGTTTGAACCCTTTGGGATGTGTGAAAATATCCAGCCTGAACACTTGAGAATGAAATCGTCATAGAGATAGAGTGGAGTGGATGCTTCCTTTTTAGGGCAAGCACATAAAGGTTAAGATGTTGCCATTTATTTTAAATAGTAGCAGTGAAAAGAAAGTCATGCCTTCAGTTTGATCTTGAGTTTAGCTCTTCATACTCTATGAAGAAGCAGGTAGAGTGCTGGGTGTGGAGTCAGGAAGTGCTGAGTTCAAATCCAACCTCAAGCTATCACTAGTTATGTGGCCTTGGGAAAGTCACTTAACTTTTGTCTATATCAGTTTCCTCAATTGTAAAATGGGAAATATAATAGCACCTTCCTCTCAGAATTGCTGTGAGATCAAATGAGATAATATTTGTAAAGTACCTGATACATAGTAGATACTTTAAAAATGCATATTTCCTTTTCTTTCTGATCATTTAGCAACTGGGTTATGGGGGAAAAATTTTTTTCCCTTTAACTAGGTTTTATCTGAATAACAGAGTAATGGCATTTCTCGCTACAGTGGTAAATGAATTAACACTTATGGGTGGAAGATATGAATCCTAAACACTGGTTTAGGGGAATAAAAGACTTTTGCCCTCTACATGTTGCTTCCACATGCAGTGGAAGGGGAACAATTTCTGATGGGAAGGAATTGAAAATTAGCAAATTTAATAGAATTTCAAGGTTACTTTGAGCTATACATGATTTTCACTTTATTAGTTGACTTTGAACCCAACCTTTACATAAAGTGCTAATATATGGAATGCTGAATTTAGGTTCTGGTTGACACTGCTGTCTTATGTAATCCTGACAACCACAGTCTTTAAGATCTTTGTAGAACTTGAAAATCTTCTAGTAAAACCTCCTCATTTTTCTTGATGAAGAAACTGAGATGTTACGAAGGTTAACTATAACTATAACTGTTCTTAAGTTTTTCCCACCTTCAAAATGGAGATCCTCACTCCTTTATTAATGTCATTTATACATGGAATTTAGTTGGAGCTAACTGAACTTGTAGAACTCTACAGGTAGAAAGTACCTAAGAGATTATATAACCCAGACTTTTCCCACTACAAATGGAAAGATAAATGCAATAGAACAAGTAATCTAATTTATTGGTTACTGGGAGGAAAAAAAAAGCTCTTGAGATAGTGCCATGGTCACAATTCTCAAGGGTTTTGAATTCCTTGAAAATGCCTAGAATATTACTAAGAGGTGGTGAACTAATTTCCTTTTTATGTAGTATGGGGCTAATAACCACTATACTACCCATTTCATAAGGGATGAAAGTGTTATAAATATAAACTATTTTTATATAACTAGGAGTCATAAAACCATGAAATTCTCAACTACCTAGGGCTATTAACATCATAAATCCTAACACTTTCATTTTGCAGATGAAAAACTGAATCCAGCAAGTTTAAGAGACGTGGCTAAGGTCAAAGAATCAGTAGTATGGAAGTGACTAAAGTCTACCTCTCCTGATATCCAGGGAGGTTTTCTTCTTATCATACTGTGGTGCCAGCCTCTCATCAATGTCACTATTAGAAATGATTTCTTAATTGTGTGGATGTAGTCTGCTCATTAGCATTTTCTGATTTGAGATTTATTATTTTTGGTCCTGAAGAATGCTAAATATTCCTTTTAGGAAAAAACAAATCCAGCCTTAGACATTTCAAAAATAGAAACAACTTTTAGGCAATCCTGTATGGAAAGCAAGAGGGCTTGGCTGACATGGTGAGGTATGTCTGTTGCCTAAGGTTACTGTGTCTAGTACTGTTAACCTAAAACACACCTGGGCCTGCAAAATTCCTGACAATTCATTTCTTTTCTGGGAGAAGTTGCTATTGTTTGTATTGAATTCCAGAGACTGCCTGGACTTAGCAGCCTGCTGTAAAATATCCCTGCTTGTAAACATAACATAGCCCTCATGTTTGAGTGTTGGAGGATAGAAAAAGAATCTTTGTTATAAGGAACTAGTCATAATCAAAGTTGTTATTATTTGTAGTAGCCGGGTTGGAGGAGTAAGGGTGTGACTTGGCCTGTGGCATGGCTATGTAATCCACCGTGTTATAATGGGTTTCTACTGTCTGGAAATACTTTAGGATGGCAGTCCCTAGAACATAGAACATCATCCACTTAGTACAATTTATTCTGGATAATTTAATTTCCGGAATTACTAGGGGAGAAAGAAAATCAGATTTTAATTTCTCTCTGCAGGGTTTTGGGGCAACTGCCATATTTGGGTTGGCAAAGGTGAGTAGATGCCTGAGAGACTTGGTGAAGTTCAGAAAGTCTTTGGGTAAAAACAAGCAAACCAGTCCCTTCTTCTCCTATAGCTTTTTATTTTTTATAAATAATCCAGTGTTCCTTTGAGAAGTATTCCAATTTTTCTGAGAGATTTTGCAAACAATGCACATTTTTTCCAGTAGAGAATCAGTCTGAGAGTACAAATAGCATAACATTAGATCAGCTTTGGTCACAGCCTCTGTCTACAAAATAAAATGCATGCTGAGCAGGTGGAAAAAAAAATACTCATTTCAATCCAGTCATCTAATGGGTGGTAAAAATATGTGAAGTCTATTAAATATACTACAACCATTTGCAAAATTGAAATTAATGAGCCAGTAGTTAAGTAGCTGTTCCTAACCCTGGCCAAGGATTAAATAACCTTAATCCAATTGTAACAGTCTATTTTTTCTTCAGAGTTTGTAGGGATGAAGCAATGTATACCTGAATGGCAAAACATGCTTATGATGTAAATCATTTATATTGCTAAGTTCAATATAAGATGTGGAATGTTATAATACAGACTTGGCCTTGGAGTCAGAATGAGCCTAGTTTTAAGTCCTATCTCTGACACATCTTGTTTGTGTGATCCTGGGCAAGTCACAGGCAAGACACACAACACTCTCAATGTTTTGGGCAACTTTATAAGACTCAGATTTGCAGAGAATGTATAGACTTGTATTGCTCTTCTAATGAAATTATAGATCTGATTTTAGAAAATGTTACACACATAGAAATGCATTCAATATCTAACTTACTAACAATGACTACATTTTAAAGGAATAAAAAAATGTGGCCTTGGGCTATCCATATAGCTCCTCTGGGACTAGGTTTCCTTATATATAAAATATCTCCCAGAGGCTAGACAAAAATGACTTTGTATTTCCTTTTTATTTTTAAATGGGGAGTAAATGCCATGAACACTATAGCTATTTCATTTTTATCTTTGTGTTCCTGGAACCCTGTGCAATTCCTGGCGCATAGTAGGTACTTAATAAATGCTTGTTGAAAATGACTAGAATGAGGTTAAGAAGGGGAGTGGTAGATTGGGGATGGAGCTTTACATCAAATATTACTTATAAAAATATGATATGCAAGACATATAGGAAACTATTTCTTATACACACACACACACACACACACACACACACACAAACTCATCACCAAAAGCTTTTCTAATAGATAAGTTGTTAAAGAATATGAACAGTTCTCAAAAGAATTTCAAACTACTACTAGCAATATGAAGAAATGCTCCAAATCATTAATGATATGAGAAATTCAACTAAAAGTGACTCTCAGATTTAATTTCAGTCCTCACAAAATGTCAAAGATAACAGAAGATGGATAGATTAGAGGCTTTGTGGAAATAAAGGCAAACTAATGCGCTATTGGTGAAGCTGCAAATAGATCTAAGAATTCTTGACAGGAATATTGAATTAAGCTAATAAAGTCAACACTTTGCATAGGTCAAAACACTGGAAACAGTGCAGATGCTCATCAAGTGGAGAATCCCTAAATAAATTATGAATTTGAATATATATAAATATAATGGAACATATTATCTCTGTAATCTGTGTCTTAAAGTACATTTGTGTAAGACTCTCACTGGTGGAGATTGATTTCTCAATATTTCATACCTTTGTGAGGGATGGAGTTGTGCAAAAACTTAGGAGAAGAGAGATCCTTATCTTCTGGTTTCCAATTTTGAGAAAGAAGACATCAAATTCTAGACTCACTTTAGGTCTATGAAAAGCAAAGATTACTATAGGGAGAAGACACTTAAAGACTTAAAGAGATGACATAACAATCACATCCCTATTCCCAACTTATACCTTAGATACTTTGGAGGATTTTTCCTTGAGTGAGATCTAAGATACTCTCCGTTGAATTGAGTTGTCATTCCCACCGGGAGAGCTCATTTACTCTGTATTGTGTGATATGTTCTCCTGTATATACATTTTCCTGATTTCTGTTTTGCTATCAACTAGGATAAACAAGTTTATTTGCTGCCCTCTATGTGTGTTCATTATGGAACGGAATTTTGGTAAGGAGTCAAGCCTTGTTTATGTATGTCCTACTGCATATACACACACACACACACACACATATCCCATTAAGGGACAGCAATCAAAAGTACAGTATGAACCTAAAATTTATTTCTTCTAGAATAATACTTTAGGGATCAGGTTGATCTAATCCTATTCTTTCTCTAAGGAAAGCAGTGACCAACTTCTGGCCCAAAATTCCTCTATCCCCTCCTGGCAGGAATCAGTCTCCTTTGGAGAACAGTGGGAGGAAGAGATTACTGATCTCATCATGAATATATCATAGGAATGGAAAGAACATGGGTAGCAACAAGAAAAGTTGAAACAGAACTTTACTTGTTTATCATAACCAAGCTTGTCCCCCAAAAAGAAATGTGAAATTGACTCTATTTTCTTTTTTAAAAAAAGATTGAGGATGATAGAGGTAGAACTCAAAATATATTGTTGAACTTGACTGATGTATTGATTAGATTTTGATGAATTTCCCCTCATTTTATTTGTATTAGATATAGCTTTCTGCCTAGAGGATAAGAATATACAGAGAAATTAAAGCAATGTAAAAGCAGGAGATATCAATAAAAATAAAATAATTACTCCCCAAAATTTCTTGTTGGTTCATTATTCAATCAGAGGTGTTATATGTGTGTATGTATGAATGTACCTAGAACTATGACTTCATTGTTGTGAAAACTTCTTCCACCAATGTAGGGAAGCAACATGTCTGTAACTTATAGCTTCTGAAGGCATTGAGAGGTGAACAGACTATACCATGGTTACCCAGCTAGTGTGTGTATAATTAAGACTTAAAGAAAAGCCTTCCTAACTCCAAGGTCAAGTCTCTGGCTAGTATACCTTACTGGCTCTCAGTATATATCCCCTCTCTATAGAGGAGGCAGGAAGGTACGATGGAAAAAGTGCTGTAGTCGGAGTCATAGGATCTGGGTTCAAATTCCGGTTCTGATAGTTACTACCTCTGTGGCATCAAGAAAATAATTAGGTATCTCTGGGCCTGTTTTCTCATCTATAAAGTGAGGAAATTTGGACTAGATGATCTCTTAGATTCCTCTGAGTTCTGAATCTGAGATCTCTGAAACATCAGAGACCAACCAATCAAGTTCAATTGCGCTAAAGTTTTTCAAGTACTTGCTATGTATTGGACTCTGTGGGAGGTACTGGGAATACAGAGATGGAAAAAAGCCAAGTTCCTTCTTCTTAAGGACCTCACGATGGATATGACAAATCTCCAAATTAGTATGAGCTAGGACTGGGGGAGAAAAAGCACTTATGTACTTGCAATGTGACAGGCACCATGCTAGTGCTTTATAAATATCTTATCATTTGTTCCTCCCAAAAACCTTGTGACATAGGTAGTATTATGATGACCAACTTGTAGCTGAAGAATCTGAGGTAGACAGAATTGAAGTAATTTCATTTTCAGCTAGTCAATATCTGAGGTTAGATTTGAACTCAGGTTTTCCTGACTTCTCATCCAGCACTCTATTGACTGAGCCACTTAGCTTCCTGAGCTCAAGAGAGACAAATTTAATAAGGAGAAAAGAGAACTGTGAGAGAACCTAGAATTGGTTTTGGTTCAGCTCTTTCATTTTAGCATTGAGGAAAGTGGTACAAAGAGGCAAATGGCATGTTCGGGCTCACACAGCAAGTTGTTGTCAAATCCATGTTTCAGGTAACATAGAATAAAGCAAACAAATACAAAGACAGGCCACCATGACATCCATTAAAGATCCTAATTCAGTAAAAATCGTATTTGCCCTCAGTCTAATTCAGAGGTATGTAATGACATCTATCTATCTATCTATCTATCTATCTACCCATCCATCTATCATCTATTTACCTACCTGATGTGTGTATAGGGGCCTTACACACATACACACACACAGAAATTATAAAGCCAGGGAGGTAAAGAAATATTTGTTTAAACTCCTTAAATAGATTTTTCTGCATGAATTATTTCTATGCTTAAAATAGCTCTGTATCATAATTGACTGATAAACCATTCTTTCCATAGAAGCATACTTCAAAAATTAAAGGACATTTCTAAAATACAAGTTAAGCCTTAAACTATTTCTGATTCAATTTGCATTACAGATAAATTATATATAAATTATTAATATATTATTACTAAAATATTACTTAATATATTTAAGAGAAAGAGGTACAAAAAAAGAGAGATTAGTTGGTCCTCTTAAAACAGGCTCTCTCTCTCTATGTGTGTATATGTATGTATATATCATATATATATACATACATATACACACATATAGAATTTCTTCTAGAATCTTCACAAATTAACAATATGTCAATTTAACAGCTCAACTATGTTGCCTATAGTTAAATTATTATACCCAATCTTGCACTAAAAATATTATAAATATGTCCTTCATGACAATGACAGCATTGTTTGTAATAACTTTTACTTTCAGATTGTGAAATTCATTTGGAAATACTTTTATTCCTACCCCCCCTCCCAAAGTTAGAGTAGGGAAAGTTTCCTGAATATATTCTCTTCCATAGAAAATGTGTCAAACATACCCAGCAAAAACTCATTCGGATCTCTCCAAATTTGATAGGAAAAAGGAAGCAAAAGTTGGAATGATAATGTCTGAAGTATTATTTTAATAATTTTAAATTTAATAAATTTAAAATTTAATAAAATTTGATACATTTTAAAAGCATTTTTATTCATTTCATGAAAATTCTAGGTACCAACTAATTGCCATATTGCCAAATAAACATCCTGGTCGAGTATTCAAATGAACGTGACCTCATCCATACAAATACCCACCCCCCCAATGGTAGAGATTGAAATCCATTCATTCTATTTCGTCCCGGGCAACTCTTGTCCATAGCTCCCTGCTACTCCTTCACTTGAAATTCTCTTTTACATTAACTGACATTAAGCAATTATCAATAAGCCCTGTATGTAAACTGTCTATTTTCTATCACTCTCATAAAGTATATCTGCTTTCAGAGGGCTAATCTAGCTAAGTGCAGAGAGACTCATCTTAGTCTGATTACCTGATTGGTGATGAATCTCTTAATTATGGTAAGGGGAAAAAAATTACTTAAAACATTTCTTTTTGAGGATGTTAAATATTCCTCCTTCAGTCTTATTATTCTACTAAAATGCATTTCAAATGCTTTTCCATGAATAATTACAAGGTAATATATTTTAACATACCAAAACTTAAGTGGTAAATTCATAAAATCTGAATTACTGTGGATCTCAGTTAATGAAAGTTATGCATTATGGCTGAGGTCTTAATAATGAGGATAATGCCTGAATCAGAGAAAGTAATTAACATATACATGAATCAAAGTTTCCCACCCTCCAGTTTTATTATGAAAGATAATAACTTGTTAGCTCAAGTAAGACATCTTTATTACGTGTCATTATGTGAAATATTTACTAAGCTTAGTCTCCACTGCCAAAATGTATGATGTGTGAAATTCAAAAATATTGCTAGAATTTAATTTAATTTATTCTTTCCTAGCAGACATTAAGGACTAGTGAAGGCAAAGAACCTTAGTTTCAGCAATTATTTAGATCTGGCAATATATTTCCTTATCACTCCTTGCCTAGACTATTGCAATAGCCTCCTAATTGTTAGCCTGAGGAATTTGTATTTTATCCTAGAATTGCCAACAGGGAACCATGGAAGGGTTTTGAACAAAGGAATGACATGATCAGATCTATGTGGAGGAACAGTAGAGAGGATTGGGGCTGGTGATAGGAAGACCAGTTAGAAATCTATGATAATAGTTTAAGAGAGATGATAAAGTCTTTAACTAGGGTAGTGGCCGTGTGACAGGAGAGATGGGAATGGACAAAAAAAAGATGCAGGAGAGTTACAGTAAATAAATCTGATTAGGTAACTGATTGGATATGACATCAGAGAGAAAAAAGAATAATCAAGGATCTCCTCAACTGCTAGTACAGTTGACTAGAAGGGTGATAATGCTCTCAAAAGAGTAAAGAGGATTTGGAGAAAGGCTGTGTAGCTTCAGATCTGGAATAAGGGGAATTAAAAGGCTCCATTTTGAACATATTTAGTTTTAAATACTTATGGGACACCCATGAAGTGTATCTAGAGAGAGTAACGTGGGATTAGATTTAATAACAGAGACTAGATGGAGGAAGCATCTACTTAAAGGTAGTAATTCATCCTGTGGGAACAGATAGTCCTACCAAGGGAGCATAGACAGAGGAGAAAAGGGGGATCAGGATCAAACTTTGAAATATTACCATACTGAAGGGGTGGAAAATGACTTATGGTCATGAAAAGGAAATTGAGAAGTCATTATATAGGCTGAAAGAGAAGCAAAAGAGTGTAGTGGTACAGATGTCAAAGGAAGAGAAAGTATTCAGGAGTAATGTGAGTTGTACAATATAAAGAGCTGTAAAGAGGTCAAGAAATATAACAACCAAGAGGAGGTAATCTGACTGAGCAGTTAAGGAATATTGCAAACGTGAAAGAAAGCAGTTTCAGTGATAGGATTGAAAACTAGACTGCTGAAGGTTGAGAAATGAGCAGGAGGTGAAAAAGTGGATGCTATGAGTGTATAGAATATATCTGACATTAAGTATTTTAATTATGAAATTTTTACCCTCTTGTTCACTTCAGAGTAAGGGTTATTAAATTGAGTTACGATGGACCTAATATCCATGGATGGATTTCAATGGGTTCCTGATCCTGAATAGGAAAAAATAAATCATCTTTATTTCAATACAATTAGCTTTCTTTGAAGTCTTAGGCATTTCATTTTTTACACTTAAAACATTATCCAGAGAAAGTTTCCATGGGCTTCAATGCACTTCCAAAGAGAGTCTCGATACACAAAAAATGTTTATAAAGCCTTGTCTTAGAGGTACAAAGCCAATATAGTTAGCTTGTGATAAGGTAGGACCAAGAGGTTCATTAAGAAAAAAGTAGGTATTTCCATCCTATTTCCAAAAATACTTGTGTCTACTATATTCTTTAGTATTATATTCTTACTTATCTTGAGGAACGGCTGAATAAATTACATATAATGGGATTCTACCATGGGGTGAGAAATAAGGAAGGGATGATTTTAGAGAAAATGTGTAGGAAGAAATGTTGGGGAGACTTGTATAATCTAAGAACAATTTGTATATTAACAGTAATATTGTAAAAAGAAACAATTTTCAAATACTTATGGACTCTAATTGATAAAATGACCAACACAGATTCCAGAGGACTCATGACAAAACATCCTGCCCACCTCCTGATAGACTGGTAATAGATTCAGAGTACAGACTGAGATATTTTTTGACATGGACAATGTAGAAATTTGTTTTGCTTGACTATACATGGATGTAATGGATTTAGATTTTCTTACTCAGTTGAGGAGGAATGAGATATGGGAGGGAGAGAAAGCTGGGTTGTTTAAAATTAAACAAAATAATTTATTTAAAATTAAATAAAAAAATAATTATTTCCCAATTCATCAAAGTAATTTTTAATTGATTCTTATTTCTTTCTGAGATAGAAATGTCCTTGAAAATCCAAGGGAAAAACTTGAATGATACTTTTTGCTGTACCTTAGCACCTGAAGGAAAGTGAATGCCATAGATTAGACACTTGGATAATATTTTATTATAACATGACTAAACAGGTTATAAAAAATATCATCAGCAAAGATGAATTATGCAGAAAACCTTGTGGAAATATGTATGGACTGGGGCAGGGCAGAGCAAGCAGAATCAGTAGAATGATGTGCATTGTAACACCGATCATCTAATATGAAACAGCACTGGAAAACATTAAAATCCTAATCTATACAACTTTGGAGGATTGATGATGGAGCATCTTTCTTCTCTCAAAGCCTCAAGGTGGTGGATTATTGGCATAGTATGAGGCATTCATTTTCGGATGTAGTCAATGTGTTGGTTTGTTTTGATTAACTGTGCTCATTTGTTACAAGGGAATGTTGTACTAGGGGTGGTGGAACTCATTGTAAAGTTATATTGGTATGAAACATAGGGGGAAAAACATCAGTTCTTAAAAGGGCATATGCTTTCTTTTCCTCATTAAATATATCTTTCCCTCTCTATAACCAAATTGTTTATATAATGGAGTTCAGTTCGCTAAGAGTCCTGTTATCCATTGTTATACAAGTTACCTAACTAAAAAGAGCACTGGTCTTTAAGAATTTTTGGTTATTAACAGTGCTTATGAATTTTTGGTTATTAACAGTGCTTATGAGTCAAGCATTATGTTCTAGAGAAAGCAGTACTAGTAGCTTAACTTAGAAATCTAAGATGTCTTCCCACCACTTGGGTTTTTATGTGCTTTCTGTCTTTGAGCCTTAAAAATTCAAATATCTCTGTGATAGATAACACCTTAAACACTAGCAGGTACCTAGTGGATAAGAGGTTAAGAGAAAGAGACACAAAATAGATGCTCTGCATGCCAGGCAGGAGAGTTCAGCAGTATTGAATGGAGTTGGGGTTTAAG
This sequence comes from Potorous gilbertii, assembly GCA_028658325.1. Lineage (NCBI taxonomy): Eukaryota > Metazoa > Chordata > Mammalia > Diprotodontia > Potoroidae > Potorous > Potorous gilbertii. Next base: position 614,070,116 of record CM053769.1, on the reverse strand, counting down.
AAAAGAGGGCTAAATGTCAGTTACTTCATTGTTTTTATCAGAGCAAAAACCCCAGAGGTCAAGTATATTGGTGGACTACATAGTAGGGCTTTCTCATTCTCTACAACGTCTGTTTAAACTAAAACCAAGTGAAAAGACCAGAATTAAAGCCTGGAAAACATTAAACTTATTGGTACTTGTATTATGGGTAAAGGCCATTAAAAATCAAGATTGACTTTTATCTAATTTGAGCCTGAATACTAACTGAAAGAAGAATAATCTCTTTGTGGTATCATCTGTAAAGAACCTCTATAAGACAAACATTTCCCAAGTCCTCTAGCCCAGGGCTCCTTAAAATTTTTCCTCCTTGGAGCCCTTCAGCACTTCTTAAACTGTGGGTCAAGACCCCAGTGCTGCAGTCTGGCCAGCCCACTTCCATTAGTTTTCCTATCTCTCTTTATAGTCAAATTTACTCAGAATTATTATGGTTCAAATTAAATAATCAGATGTATCTAATCTTTTTGATATGGTTATTTCCTCCATGATGCAGATCACAACTTACCAATTCTTACCCATCCTATGAAACTCAAGTTCTCTCATAAGTTTGCCACAAATTTTTTAGCCAGTACACTGGGTAACTTCTTTTTTCTTGATATCATAGTTATAGTGTGTCCAATAGTTATTTCTTGCTCTCACCCTGTGATCAACAATTGCCTTGATTTGTACCTACATTTCTTTGATATACTTTCAATTTTCAGCTAGTCATTCTTATTTAATTGAATTTAATGTTGTCTTAGTAGACAACAGTCCATACTCCCCCTTCTCTCTTTTCTCCTTGGGCTAACTGGGATCCTCAACATGTTAGTTTCATAGATTAGCTACCAGTATTAGCTGTCAGATTTTAATTGAAGAACCCCTGCATTATGGGACTGTATTGTCAATCACTGCTTTAGAATACACAAAATGAAGACTGTTGCATTTTCCACCTAGAGAATTGTTCCTTGAGGGCAGGAACAGATTCTCTCATTTGGGTTTCTGTATGTGTATGTGTATTCATATCTCTAACACCTGGACTGGCATGAGTTGAATGCTGAATAAACTGATGAATTAAGTTCATTGTTTTTGAATTAGTAGATTTCATTTCAGACCTGCTAATGCCCTTCTAAAATGCATTAACTTCACTCCTTTATAAACTTACTTTTACAAATTTATAAATGTACTTTTACAATGGCTAAAAACATATAGTTGTCAATTTTTAAATGCTAAATGGTGAGTGAAGTAGTATCAGAAGTAGATTGAATCCAAACTGTGTTGAACAATAGGAAACAAGAGCTACACCTTCCATGGAGGAATGATTTGGAAGCCAATATATCACAGAGCATAGCGGCATTCATCCAAAGTTACTAATCTAGGAAATGTAAAACCAGACTGAACTAAAGCATTTTTCTACTATGTAGAGACAACTTATTAAATCTTTCTCCAACAGTGTTTCAAACTAATCAGATAGTGACCACAGTAAAAAGCCTGGAGAATCCAAGGAAATATTATATCATGTAGAAAACTGTACAAACAAACAAGACATGTTGAGATGTGTGCTTATGTATATGCATATATGGAAGCTAGATGGCTCAGTGAAAAGAGTGCTGGGCCTGGAGTCAGGAAGACCTGAATTAAAATCCGGCTTCCGACACTTATTAGCTGTGTTACCTTGGGCAAGTCACTTACCCTATGTTTGCCTAAATCTACTGAAAAAGGAACTGGTAAACCACTCTAGTATCTTTGGCAAGGAAAACTCATAGGATGGTACATGGGATCATGGAGAGTTACATATGACTGAACAATTGAACCACAAATAAACATACACACACGGCTATACAACTTAATAAACATGAAATGCTGAAACAATAACATGAAACACATGCAGGAAATCAAAGAGCAGTAGTTCTATAGCTGGAAGAGACAACAGAGGTCATCTATTCCACTTCCCTAATTTTCTACGTGAGGCACTTGAAGCTCAGACATTTGCTAAAGCCAGAGGAGTAGGAAGGAAGACAGACCTGGGGGAGGTGACCTCAGGTTCTAGGATTCCAAATTTAGCTCCTTTTTTCTGCTATTTTCATACTGCATTTTGTTAGTAAACCCAGACAACTGAATAAAAACAAAATTTCAAAAGCATATTAGTAATGGCAACACTTGTTTTATGTCTTTACTGTGCCACAACAGAATAGATTATTCATTGGCATACTTTTCTCATGTCTCTTCCCCTTGTAATCCATTTTTACGTACCACCACAAGGTTGCTCTTTCTCATGCAAGAAAATATGTGATTACTTCACTCCACTACTCAAAAACAAACAAACAAATAAAACCACCCTTCCATGGCTCCCCATTGCCAACAGATAAAATAGAAAATGCTATAAAATTATCCCAAATTGTCCAACCAGCCTTATTTCAACTTATTTCTGTTTACTTGCTCTTTGATTTAGCCAAATTGGATTAACTGTTGTCCCTCAAACAAGGCTTATGATCACTGCCTGTTGACACACTATCTATTATTCGAAGACTAGTAAAATGACCTTCCCTGAAGCCTTTGCTGATTAACCTTGCCTAAGCTGGAAGAGATTCATTTATCTCTTATTGAACATTATAGCACTTTGTACTTCTCTTAGTATTTGCCAATGTTTATTTTCTCTGTGAATTATCTCTCTACTGGGTTAAAATCAAATGAGATATCTAAGTGTTTTGAAGATCATAAAGAACCACATAAGTATTGATTATTTTATTAGTATCATGAGGATTTGGCTAATACAATTTAATAGAAAAAAATTCTTTAGACTTAGAGTCAATAGACTAGGTCTAAATCCTGATTCTGTACTATATTTATTCTGGGAGCAGAGGCAAAACTATTGAAGCCTTCTGGACTTCAGTTTCCTTACCTGTAAAAGTACTACTTGCACTACTCACTGGCCAGTGGTGAGGAGATTACTTTGTTAAACTTTTAAAAGTCTTTAAACTTTTAAAGTAGGATGATTCTTCTTTGCCTATTGATTATCACTGGAACCAAGAACAATATATTTTACATACTAACTTCTTAATAAGTGTTTATTGAATGAATGAAGCAGTGAGAAAGGAAGGAAAAAAGGAAGGAAAGAAGGAAGGAATGAAAGAAGGAAAGAAGGGAAAGCAAAGGATTAGCTGACTCTACACACACATAAAACTAGTAGGTGTCTAAATATTAATTTAGATGTTACCAAAGATCATTCCATCAAAAAATGCCTCACCCATTGGTCTACCATGATTTTAGGAATCTTCTCCAGATACTATCAACTAAACCACCTATCTTGGCAACCTTGTCCCATCTTTCACAAGGATAATGTGATTTTAAAAAAAAACAAAACAAAATGTTCCATCTCCTGCAAAGCTTTGCATTTCACTGGGATGGTTCCTTGAGATACCCTCTATCTTCATGTGGAAGAAGGAATAAATGTGTTCTGCTCAATCCCAGAGGGGAAAAAAAGAACAAGACAAGAAATTCTCAGATACTTAAATTTAAGTTTGATTCAAGGAAAAATAAAATACAATTGGTGGAGCCAATATGGTGGAGTAAAAGCAAGGACTTGCTTGAGCTTTCCCCCAAACTCTCCAAATACTTGTAAAAAATTACTCTAAACAAATTCTAGAGCTACAGAACCCACAGAATGACAGAAAAAGCAAATCTTCAGCCAAAGACAACTTGGAAGGTCAACAGGGAGGGTATACTGCACTAGGTTGGGAGGAGAGCATAGTCTGCCACGCTGGCACAGATGGGCTAGAGCAGGGCTCAGGGGACTGAATCACTGGCAACTGTGGTGGTTTCCAGAATTCTCAACCCACAAATGTCAAAGACAGCATAGAAGTTCAGTGGGAAAATTCCTTGGGACCTAGATGAAAGAGAATTATAGTCCTGCTGAAGTCTGACTGGGGTTCTGGCCCCAGTCCCAGGTCTGAGGAGGTGGTGGTGTGGCAACAGCAGAAGCAGCTGCTTCTGGAGCTCTGGTTCCACAGAGACTGAGAGATCTAGTGCTGATACAAAACCCCTGAAGCCTAGGACAGTACACCCACCTCTACCCCCACTCCCACTAGAATAAGAGTCTTACCTTGACAAAGAGTTAAAAAGTCAAATATTTGACTTGGAAGATGAGCAGACAGCATAAAAACACTCAATCTATAGAATCTTGCTTTGATGACAAAGAAGATCAAAGCATACAACCAGAAGAAGACAACAAAGTCAAAGTTCCTACATCAAAAGCCTCCAAGAAAAAAATGCAAGTTTTTCTTAGGCCATGGAAGAGCTCAAAAAGGATTTTGAAAATCAAGTAAGAGAAGTAGGGGAAAAATTGGGAGGAGAAAAGTGAGTGATGCAAGAAAATCATGAAAAATGAGTCAAGACCTTGCTAAAGGAAAAAGCCCAAAAACACTGAAGAAAATAACACCTTAAAAATAGACTAACCCAAATGGCAAAAGAAGTTCAAAATGTCAATGAGAAGAAAGGAGATCCAAGAGCTCACTGAAAAAAATAATTCCTTCATAATTAGAATGTAGTAAATGACTTTATGAGAAATCAAGAAATTATAAAACAGATCCAAAAAAATGAAAAAAAATAGAAGACAATGTGAAATATCTCACTGGAAAAAAGCAACTGATCTGGAAAATAGTTCCAGGACTGATAATCTAAAAATTATTGGTCTGTCTGGAAGCCTTGATCAAAAAATAGAGCCTAGACATCATCTTCTGAGAAATTATCAAGGAAAATTTCCCCAATATTCTAGAACCAGAGGGTAAAATAGAAATTGAAAGAATCCACCAATCACCTCCTGAAAGAGATCCAAAAAGAAAAACTCCTAGGAATATTGTAGCCAAATTTGAGAGTTCCCAAGGAGACAATATTTAAGCAGCCAGAAAGAAACAATTCAAGTATTGTAGAAATACAATCAGGATAACACAAGATCTAGCAGTTTTTACATTAAGGGACTGAAGGACTAGGAATGTGATATTCTGGGGGTTAAAGGAGCTAGGATTAAAACCAAGAATCACCTACCCAGAAAAACTGAGTATAATCCTTCAGGGGGAAAAATGGACATTCAATGGAATAGAGGATTTTCAAACATTCTTGCTGAAAAGAACCAAGTTGAATTGAAATTTTGACTTTCAAATACAAGAATCAAGAGAAGCATGAAAAGGTAAACAGGAAAGAGAAATCATAAGGGACTTACTAAAGTTGAACTGTTTACATTCCTAGATGGAAAGAAGATATTTATCACTCATGAGACTTTTCTCAGTATTAGGGTAGTTGGAGGAGATTAGATAGAAAGAGAGAGAGAGAAAGAGAGAGAGAGAAAGAGAGAGAGAGAGAGAGAGAGTACAGGGGAACAGGGTGAGTTGAATATGAAGGGATATCTAAAAAATAAAATTAATGGATGAAAGAAGACTACTTTGGGAGGAGAAAGGGAGAGAGATAATGGGTAAATTATCTCACTTAAAAGAGGCAAGGAAAAGGGTTCACAATGGAGGGCAAGAGAGGAGGTAAGAGGGAATGAATGAAACTTACTCTCATGGATTTGACTTAAGGAAGGAATTATATACACACTCAATAGGGTATCTTACCCTATAGGAAAGGGGGAAGGTGATAAAGTGGGGAGGATTATAGAAGGGAGAGCAGATTGGGGGAGGGGTTATTCAGAAGCAAACACTTTGGAAAGGAACAGGGGCAAAGGAGAAAAATAGAATAAGTGGGGGGTGAGATCGAATGTAGAGAAATATAGTTAATCTTTCACAATATGACTATTGTGGAAGTGCTTTGCATAATTACACATGCACAACCTATGTTGAATTGCTTGCTTTCTCTAAAAGGGTGGGTAGGGAAGGAATAAAGGAGAGAATTTGGAATTTTATACACAAATGTTAAAAATTGTTTTACATGCAACTGGGAAATAAGATGTTCAGGCAATGGAATATAGAAATCTATCTTGCCCTAGAAGAAAGTAAGGGGGAGGGTATAAAGAGAGTGTGGTGATAGAAGGGAGGACAGACTGGGGAAAGGGGTAATCAGAATGCTTGCCATCTTTGGGTAGGGGGAGGTAAGAGATGGGGAGAAAATTTGGAACTCAAAATCTTGTGGAAATGAATATTGAAAACTAAAAATAAATAAATTATTAATAATAAATACAATCTTTTGAGCTTTCTAAACATAGAACAGGTTGTAGAAGTAGCACATTTTCCTTCACTAAAGGTTTGCAAGCAAAGACTGGATGACCAGATACTAAGTCAGCTGCAGAAGGGGTCATTTTACAGGTATGGGTTACGGAGATAATTTCAGAATTTTACTCAACTTCAGCTCTAAAATTCTAGATATGTTTCTATTTATCATGATAGTAGAGATCAGTGAAAAGACCTGAAGAAATTGGGGAATGGCTACATTTTGAGAAGGGAGCTACATTTTGAGAGCTAAGAATGAATTGAATGAGTAGTTATAATAGAAAGACCTAAGCAAACAGGAATCAAAATAAGGGAAATAAGTGGAAAAAGTGGAAGCAGGATCATGAAATGCAAATGCTTACTACACAACTTTGTCTGAAATTAGCTTTGTTGTTCACTCATGTCTTTTGTGACCTCATCTGGTATTTTCTTGGTAAGATAAATGGCTTGCCATGCCTTCTCAAGCTCATTTCATAGGTGAAGAATTTGAGGCAAACGGTAGAGGGTCACATAGCTCATAAGTGTCTGAGGCTAGATTTGAACTCAGGTCCTCCTGAATCCACTGGTACTCTATGCACTGTGCCACCTAGCTGTCCCAACATTATTTTAGGCCACTGCATATGACTGCATCTCTGACTCTTACTTTTCTACCATTTTTGTGGAATAAAAATATTTAGCTCCAATAATATAGTAATATTATTCAATATTGTATGACAAGATTCAGATACTGGGATGAAACCAGGAATGTAAACTTCAGATGGGCAAAGATTGTTTCTAATCCATCTTTTTTCTCACCATTAGTTGTTAACATCTTACGTTATATGTAGAAATATCTAAAAAACATATCAAATTGAACTACAAGAGGCTCAATTAAATCCTATTGAGCCTAGAAATGGATTTAAAGCATGTACGGGAAAGGGTGGAGAAGGAAGAAGGGAGAAGTCATTGGCAGAGTGGACCCCTATGGCATTTGTTGTACTGAATTATATATGAAGGAGAAGCCCTGTCTTCATTGCTCAATTGAGTTTTGAGAGAGAAAAAGTGGTCTGGCCACCCTAATCCAGGCTGTTCTCTAAGCAGTACTGGATTTTTTTCCTTTTCAAGAGGCCACTGTAACCTGTCCAGTATTGGGCAGAATTGTACAATGCAGCTTTGTCCTATGTCAGCTTCTTTTGGGGTCATTTATAAACCTCACAGGATGTCCAGAACCCAGGGAAAATGTCTTAAATCACCCACAATTTTTCTGGCAGCCAAAACTACATTCTGTACCTGTCATTCACCTTCTAGAAACCCACAAAGAAGAAGATTGAAAAGCTGTGTGAAACATGCCACATGTTTAAACTTAGCATCACTAAATGCTTTTACAATGGCTGTTGGCACAAGCCCTTGTCTCCAGCCTAAGGAATAAAGCCTGTCTGCTTATGTTTCTATATCAGATTAAAAGTTACATTTACACTTCTAAACATCATTTGATTTGACTGCCATTTTCAGAGGATTCCTTCAAAACCAAGAAAACCAGTAGCTCAGAAGGCTTTATAATCCAGCAACTGATTGTTTATTCAAATGCTAGTGGCGAACAAACCAACTTGTTAAATGCTTCCCTGACAGACTTGTTAAGATACAGCAGACTTAGGAGAACTTCAACATAACCAGAAAGTGATATCTAGAAAAAAAAATATTGTGTGGTAGTTTGGAAACAAAGGATATGGACGAAAAAGAAATGAGAGGTGAAAGCATGTGGAGATTCACAATTTTGGAAATTAGTTAATAGAAGGCCATTAAAATGTAGATCAAGGAAGTTAATGTAATTATTAGTCGATATCTTAAGTCCACTGAGCCTCAGTAAATGAAGTGCCTAGAAAAATGTTTATTATCAGTGTTGATGGGTATAGAGACCTCTGAGGTTTTCTAATCCAACTACTTCTTTTTAAAGACTATAAAACAGACTTAGAGAAGCTTTAAATTGTTTCATGTCACAAAAATAAAGAGAGGAAGACACAAGATTCAAATTCAGATGAAATACAACAATTCCTAGCTGTTTTGCCTTAGAATTTTGACAGGTTTGGAATTTCATTTTCAGTCATGTGATCGGTCTGTTACAGCTCCATTTTTATTATTTATATGTATTTTTCAACTGACAATTATATTTAAGAGACTGTTTCAGTTTCAGTATAAATTTTTTTATAATTCATGTGATCACTTTCCTATGAGAATTTATGTAATGCAAGATAATGATGAAGGTGTTCTAATATTGGAGTCTTCCTAATTATACAAATATTTCCTATAAATAGAAGCACATTGCTATATGCACTCTACAAGGATTAAGATAATCCACAACAGGAAGAACAGTTAATAAATGTGTTGAGTTTATTTGCCCATTGTGAAAGACATGGCAAAACTATATCTCAAAGTCATCTGACTATTTCCTTTGCAGCACACTGACTAAAGAAGGGGTGAGAAATGAGAAGGGCAATAAGTTAATAAAGAAAGGGAACAGGGAATGAGAAATGAGTGCTTCATTTTTTTTCCACAAATATTTGTTTAAATCTTTCCTCCTTGTTATTTTCTTTTGAAAATATTGAATAATGAAGATGGAATCTTGGAGTGAAATATGACTTATGAAATTCAAATATAATTGTGATTTAAGTAATCTTTCATTACTAGGGACCTGAAATCAATCTATCACTTCATAATTAAAGCAAATTAGTTCAAGTAATTTGCAAAAACTGAATCATTATTTAAATTTCTTTCTGTAGACATTGATGCTGACCTTTAGCTAAAATATATAATAGGTCAGAAGTATTTATTAATTTCAATTAAATAAATATTTGTCCAACATCCATTATGCACATACAGTGGGACAGTCAGGTGACACGGTGGATAGAATGCTAGGCCTAGAGTCAGGAAGACCTGAATTCAAATTTGTTCTCAGACACTTAGCTTGATGACCCTGGACAAGTCACTTAGCCTTGGCTATCTCACTTTTCTCATCTGTAAAATGAGCTGTAGAAGGAAATAGCAAATGACTCCAGTATCTTTGTCAAAAAAAGGCAAATGGGTTCGCAAAGAGTTGGATAAGACTGAAATACCTCAACAAAACAATAACTTGCACATATAAGGCATAGTGTTAGGTGCTAGGGACACATACACACAAATGAAAAGGATTCCCTGTCTTGGAAAGCTTTTAGAAATAATTAAAAAATAGTTCTTTATTATAAAACAGTTGGTCACAAGGCATCTGTCTTCCTAAATTTCCTAAATATCTTGCCAGTGGAATATTAAATGAAAGATGGTAAACATAAGATTCAAATTTTGTACCTGTCTTGTCTATGATTGGATCTTTTGCTGTAATCTGGTCTTTACTTTTAGCAGTCATTTCTCATATCTTTATTATACATGGTGATTACATGAGGCATTCTTTCAGGATCCAAGTATGACAGGGTTTATCAATAAAGGAGTTCAGGAAGCAGTAAGTCTGTAGGAGAAGCAAAGAAGAGGGTTAGACTTCGTGGCATGTGGGTATATGGGTTTGGCCCCACACTCTACACAGTTTTCATTGACTTTAAGTGAAAAAGAGTTAACCATCCATTTTGGATTTCTTCCCAAACCAATGGAACAATAGTTCAGTTGAGTGGAAGGGTAGCAAAGAGAGATTAAGGAAGGTTCCTGTATTGTTAGAAAGCTCTAAAGGAAAGGTGTCATAGAGCAGATGAAGGAGAAGTGGAGGAGGAATAAAACAGATAGGCTCTGAGATATCAGCACATCATGAAACAGCCATGGTGAAATCAAGTCGTGCTAAGTACAGCAATTCCCTGTCCCTTTATTTCTTTAGAATATATGCCAACAAAGTCACTGAAGGCTCAGAAATTTGTCAAATCCCTTCTCTGTCCTTTTTCATCTTCTACTCACTGTGAAGACATGGTGGTATAAAAGAAAATTTATTCTACGGTGTGAATTCTGCATCTTGCTATTCAATAATCTTTTCTAGTCTTTTTGCCACGCTACCCTTAATACAGTGTCTTGTGTTTCAATAAATTACAAGTTCACTAATCATGAACTGCTGAATGTTTTAAATCATGGGTTAATGAAGGAGAAGGAAACAGTTGAAACACAGAAAATATTTCATGTTAGTAGAAAAGAAGAAATTTCCTATATTGGTAATTTTGAGTATATTCTAGATCATACCTTTAGATGTCAATAGCACCTGGCTTAAGTAGACTTGAAATAGAGCAAGCTGGTGGAAGAGAACTGTTTAGTTATAGTACACCTTGGTGAGAAGGGAAGGAGATTGCAGCCATGAGGAAAAGCCTCCTCACAGGTACAGATTATCCTGTGCTGTATTCATGGAGTTGATGCTTCAATAGTAGTGCCACCTGTCAGTCAAATTACATCTTGTACCTCTCAACTAATTAGCATTAATTTATTGACCTAACATCCCAAAATTTGATCTCTCCTCAGTTCAACTCTTTGAAAAGCTATCTAGACTTTCTGCTTCAATTTTTCTCCTCTGACTTTCTCCTAAACCCTCTGAATCTGGCTTCTCAATTTATCATCCAACTGAAAATGTTCTTGTGAAAGTTACCAGTAATTCTCCATTGACACATGGTGTGGTCTCTTCTCAAACCTCCTCCTACTTAATACCTCTGTAACAAAGGAGACTTTAACAACCTTATATTCCTAGACAATCTTTTCTGCACAGACTTCCATGGCACTGCTTTCCCATCATTCTCTTACTTGTCTTAACATTTGTTCTCAATCTTCTTTAGCTGGCAATTTTCCATCTCACCAATACTAATGGCAGGTGTCCTCCAAGCCTTTGTTTTGGATCCTCTTTTCTTTTCTCTCTATAATATAGTCCATATTCTATCACTTGAGAATTTACCACCTGCCTTGAGTTTAGTCATCTGTAGGCAGATGATTCTCCAAACTGTATATCCATTCCTAGTCTCTTTCCTGGACTCCAGCTGCCAATTGGACATTGGACAGGCATATCACATTCAACATGTCTGAAACAGCGTTTATTATTTTCCCTCTTAAGCTTATCCCTCTCTTGAGCTTTCCTATTATTGCAGAGGGCATCACCTTCTTTCCTGCTATTTAAGAATATAACCACAGTGTTATCATTTATTCCTCTTACTTACCCCATGTAGCCAATAAGTGACTAAACCGCATCACTTCTTTTCTCGTTATAGCTCTACTCACACAACCACCACTTCATTTCAGGCCCTTATTACCTGTCAACTGAACTACAGCTTTAACCTCCTAATTGCTCTTGTGGACAGAAGTCTTTTTTTCCTCTCAGATCAGTCATCCCCAAATTGATTTCCTAAAGCATAGGTCTGATCATACTGCATTACAATTCAATAAACTCCACCAGTTTCCTGCTGCCTCAAGAATCAACTATAAACTCATTTGACATTTCAATCTCTTCACATTCTGTTTCCTATCTTTCTAATTGTCTTATGTTTTACCCCTTTCTATATCTTCCATTCAGCTACATTTGAGTTTTGGCTTTTCAACACACATGAAACTCTCTCTCTCTTATCATCTATCTTGGTCCTACTTGTCTATACATTAGCTATCTCCCTGTGGTTTCCCTCTCCATGTCTACTTCTTAAAATTTGAAGTTTTCTTTAAAGACTCATAAGCCACGTTCTATTTAATGTACTTCTTACTTTTTCCAGAGACTAATGATGTTTGCTTCTTTTGTGATCATTCTCCATTTATTCTATATTAATCTTGTATGTATTTTTTAATATTTATGTGCATACTGGTTTCACCATTTGAATACCCCATCTTTTCTAGGACAAGGTCTGTTTTTGCTTTTTCTTTGTATCATCAGCACTTAGTACACTGACTGACATGTAATCATTTAATAAATATTGATTGGTTGACTGATTTCCAAAGGTCAGGTGTATAATAATTGGCATAGCTAGATTTTCAACACAGGTCTTTTGAGTCTGAATCACTCCTATATATTATTGGACATTTTCACTGGCTGTCCTTAATGACTGAAAGACTCTCCCTCCCCATCTCTGCCTCCTGTCTTTCTTAGTTTCCTTTACATCCCTGCTAAAATCCCATCTTTTATGAAAATATTTTCCCAGTCTTCCTTAATGCTAATGAATTCCTTCTTTCCATTTGTCAATTATCTCCAAATATTTGCATACATGTATGTATACATGTATGTATGTGTATATGCACAGTTTGTATGTAGTTGTTTTTATGTTGTTTCCCCATTAGACTGTGAGCTATTTGAGAACGAGGACTATCTTGTACCTTTCTTTGTATCCTTAGTGATTAGCACAGTGCCATGGACATAGTAGGTACATCATAAAACCTTATTGATTGGCTCACTAACTTTGCTACCATAAAGTATCATAAAATGTTTTTCAGTCACTCCTCTCAAATCTTCATCAGAATTCTTTGTCCCCACCCCATTTAATTTTCCTCACATGATTTTAATTAATATACACTTTAATTCCTTTTTATATCCCCCCATTTTGCATTGTTTCAGAAAGGTCTTTCCAGATTTTATTCTGTATTACTCCTCCCAGTAAGTTTAAATAGATTTTAGAAAGACTTTTTGGTTGTCGTTTAGTAACATTTTACAATAAAAACAAGTGGTAGCATGCATAGTGACCACACCCTGATAAAATTGTCCTGGTACATGGGCTAAACCAGGTTGGAGGGAACTGACATGCCTCAGTTAGTTATGGAGATGTTTACCCCAAGCATGTGAAGACTGCCCAGGAAGAATGGGTAAATGAGAATGATTTGTTCTAGCATCCATGAAGACAGCTGAAGTCGGCACTGTAGAACACTTAGAGTTCGATCAGACATCAAAGACACTAAGATCATCCACTACATCCCTGGCCATCATTGGTTGTCTTGACTTTTGTCTTGCCACTATACTTGCATGACTCTGGAAGATAGTCTGTGGATTTTGTGCAACTCTGTGTAATGTTAATGGGAGTTAAAAGATTTTCCAGGCCTATTAATGGGCTTCAGGTGGAGCCCATTAAGGGAAGCTTGATTAGGGGAGGCTTGTTTTGTAGGAAGATTCATACCTTCTGTTAATTGCTAATGAGGCACTGGGCCAAGAGGGTCTTGCCCTCCAGCATGAGAGTGTATATATACTTGCTTTAGGGACTTACTCTTTGGAAGAAGGTTTGTGAGCCAGATGAGACTCTGGGCAATGATTAAGGAGCAACCCCCGCCCCCCAATTTGAAAACCCAGTTTTTTGTGCTTCTGTCTCTGGTAACTATGTATGTGTGTATGTAATAGTCAGTGGGATCTGTCTGTTGATCTGTGATGTGTATATTGCTTATGTTCAGATAGTTAGGAGCCCTGTCAGTCTTTATTTTTCTGTTAGTATATGTAACTAAAGAAGACTGTTAACCCCTCAAAAGTTGCTTTGATTTTAGAAAAGCAGATCTGAGGAATTGTGCTAGCAGGACATCCTGTGTGTCTCAGGGTGCTTGCGGCTACACTCTGCCTCACTTAAATCCAACTCATATGAATTTCAATGACCCCATGATGTCATCAATCTTCTTTAAAAATGAAAAAGTGAAAAACTCAATAAGAACAGAAGGTGGCACACACTGTAAACATTCTTCCCTTGCTGTTATTGCTGTTTCCTTTCCCCCAAGTTAGTTATCAGTCTGGAAAGATTCTGAAAAGATGAATTCAAATTTAAACATTCTTGACCAATAATTTGAATTGGAAACAGTGTGCTTCCTTAATCAAAAGGAAGAGACCAATAATTTAACAAACCACTTGCATAACAGCAAGAATGAAATGAGAGATTCTATATTCCCCAAGACCTTAGAATTATGCATATAGATTGATTATTGCACTATTTGTATGGAAACTGCCATTCTTAAAGAATTCTTTTAAAAAATAAAGTTTGTATTATGAACTTAACATTAAATATAAATAAAAGCAGCTAAGTGTGCTTAGTAAATTTAGCTTAGTAAGTTTAGCAAACTCAGAACAGAGCCTGAGTTGTGAACTTGAGTTGGCCAGGAGGGGAAGCAAGAAAAATGATCTACATAGGCCTCCCTAAATTTCTGGAGGAGGCAGTCACCAGTCATCTTACCCCTGGACTCCAAAGTTGCTGGAGGAGAGAGTGAGGTTGATGACTTTTCAAAGCCTTGTCTCACTTAAATCCAATTCATTTGCAAGTCAAGACATCACCCTCCTAATATAATTGGTTCTCTTTGAGAATGAAGGATGAATTACAACAAATTTTTAGATGTTTTGCATCTTGCATCTTGCACAGAAAGGCTTGCATTTTCTTGGTCAAAAGCTAACTTCTTCTCGTCACCTTTGAGGCACACAGACAGCCATCTTATATGATTCAGCAATGTAGCATGCCAGGTTGTAGAAGATTATGTTGAAATCTTGATCCTGAACTTTCTAAGAACCCACTTTCAGCAACTGACCACACTCATGTTCTGTTGGGACTCATTCCTCCTACTTAGCATACTTTCATATCCTCCATCTCATCAGGTCTGTGATTCTGAATCCCTGGCTGCTGAAAAACAACTTATCCTCAAAGGCTTCTTTCAGAATCCCATCTTATTCCCTACTCAACATATCCCCCTTCAACTCTGTTCATCACTTGCACAGTTTCCTCTGGAATAACATCTATAATTAATGAAATTCCAAATGTCTTATATCATATTCTCTCCTGTTTTTCCTATCCTTTATCACTGATACCTGGCTTCCTTGTAATGACACTGCATCTTTGGTTAGCCTTTTCAATATTGGATCTATTCACTTACATTCCCTTCCCATTGATTGATTTTAGTGAAGGAGTCAGAATTCTCTCATACACGTGGACACTTTCTGATTTTTCCACTATCATTGTAATGTAGCAGCTTCTCAGTTTTGAAGTACATTCAGTTCAAATTGATCACTCATTTCATATACTGGTAACTCTTATCTATTAAATTTCAGGGCATTCTTCCTCTTTTCTTGGTGAATTTAGTACCTGGCTCAATCTTCCTCTCGAACCCTAACTCTAGCCTTCATTTTAGGAGATTTCAACATATGTGTTGATGCTCCTAAAAAATACCTTAATTTCTGATTTACTCAATCTATGACACTCTGATGACTCCAAGACCCTCTTCTCTTTTTGCTCTATGTATTCTTTCACTTGGAAAGCTCATCAGCTCCCATGGATTGAATTATTTTCTCTAAAAAAATGACTCCTACATATACACACACACACACACACACACACACACACGCGCGCGCGCACACACGTATATATATATGTTCCATTTCACTTCAGTTACACAAATGTAATTTCATTCTCTAAAAAAATGACTCCTACATATATATACACACATGTATGTATATATGTTCTAAAAATGACTCCTACATATATATATATATACACACACGTATGTGTATATGTTCCATTTCACTTTTATTCTCTTGGTACTGCAACCACCAAGTGTTCCAGTTTCATGTTGATTAACTTTTGAGGTCCCTTTATCAAATCATAATCTTCTGTCTTTCCATGTCTTTCTATGCATCACATTGGGTATATCTATCATTTGTCCTCATTGAACCCTCCAATCGCTCCATTCCTCGATACTTACCTTAGGTCATTTCTGCTCTGACCATACTCCTTTCCTACACTTCAGTGCCTTGTTCTCCTGTCCTATGTTGACTACTATTTGCTGGACCCCAAGAATAGATCACTCACACTTTCTCCCTCTTTTCTTGATCGTGTTGTTGAACAGAATTGGAGAAAATCATAAAACTATTTGGATTTACTACAAATTTATGTTTTGTAATTTTTTTAAAATATAAGTTTTTGTTGATACTCTTTTTTTTAAAAAAATATTGTCAGAGTTATCCCTAGTACCCTTTCTTCTCCTCCTCCCCAAAAGTGATCCTGTATCAACAAAACTGATTGACACATTGAAAAAGTCTGAAAACATGCAATGTGTAATGCTTGTGAACCTGCCACCTCCCCAAAGGGGCAGATTGGGGGTGTTTTCTCATAGCTTTTCCTTTGAGTCATACTTGATTCGTATAACTTTGTTATAATCATTTTTGATATGTTGTCGTTCTTTCCATTTACATTGTTCTAGTTATTGTTTTCTTGGCTCTGTTTACCTCACTTTTCATCAGTTTCCATGTTTTTCTATGTTCATATTATACATCTTTCATTTTAGAGCAGTAATGTTCCTTTACATTCATGTACCAATAGCCATTCTCCCATTGATGAACATTTACTTTATTACCAATTCTTCACTATCTCTCTCTCTCTCTCTCTCTCTCTCTCTCTCTCACACACACACACACACACACACACACACACATACACTATGCTATTATAAATATTTTGGTGTATGTGGGGACATTCTTATTATTGATGGTTTCTTTGGGATATAAACCCAGTGATGGAATCTCTATTTCAAAGAACATGGACATTTTATTAACTTTATTTGCATAATTCCTGATTGTTTTCCCAAATGATCATACCATTTCCCAGCTCCACCAGCAATTTTTAATGTGCTTATAATTCTATAATCCTTCCAACATTAACTATTTCCATTTTTTTTATTGTTTTTGCCAATTTGCAGAGTGTCTGGGGGTATTAAAAACAAATGATGTCTTTAGGTCTATTTTTTCTTAAATTAAAATTTTTGAAACACTTTTTTTTAATCATTGCATGTTTATCTTTTTCCCCCATTTATAGTTAAACTCAGATTTGTAATGTTCCCTGGGCTGCATTTTGAGTTTATTGCTTTGAAGAACATATTCCTGCTGAATTTTCTTGTGGGTGTCAGATATTCTGTATTTGAATTTCCATTCTTATGTATTTGAATATCTTTCTCCTGATTGCTTGTAGAATTTGTTGCTGAATTGATTACTAAATTTGACCACTATATGTCTTGGAGTTCACATCCTTGGGTTTTTGTTATTATTTTTAGAGATGATCTCTGAAGTTTTTGAATTGATATTTCATATTTTATGTTCAGAAGTTCTTATTACTTCCTGAATTATGATTTTAAGAATTTTATTCTGTTGTATTTTAGGAGAGCTATGATTCTTTGGTTGTCTCTGTGCATCTTGTCTTTGAGATGAGTATGTTTTATTTCATAAGCCCAATGACCCCATCTTCTGGGATAAGAACTTACTGTTCGACAAAAATTGCTGGGAAAACTGGATAACAGTGTGGCAGAAAGTAGGCATAACCAATGCCTGACACCATACACAAGAATAAAGTCCAAATGGGTACATGATCTATGTATAAAGACTGATACTATAAACAAATTAGTCAAGAAAAGAATAGTATATTTATCAGATTTATGGAAAAGGGAAGAATTTTTGACTAAAAAAGAGATAGAAAGCATTATAAAGTTAAAAATGGATAATTTTGATTACATTAAACTGAAAAGGTTTTGCCCAGCCAAACCCAATGCAACCAAGATTAGGAGGGAAGCAGAAAACTGGGAAAGAATTTTTATAACTAGTGTCTGTGATAAAGGCCTCATTTCTAAAATATATAGAGAACTGAGTCAAATGAACAAGAATACAAGTCATTCCCCAGTTGATAGATGGTCAAAGGACATGAACAGGAAGTTTTCAGAAGAAGAAATTAAAGGTATCTATACTCATATGAAAAAATGCTATAAATCACTATTGATTAGAGAAATGCAAATCAAAACAACTCTGAGATACCACATCACAACTATCAGATTGGCTAACATGACAGAACAGTAAGATGATAAATGTTGGAGAAGATATGGGAGAGTTGGAACACTAATTCATTGTTGGTGGAGCTGTGAGCTGATCCAATCATTCTGGAGAGCAATTTGGAACTATGTCCAAAGGGCTACAAAATTGTGCATACCTTTTGACTCAGCAATTCTGCTTCTAGTACTGTATCCCCAAGAGATCATAAATATGGGAAAGGATCTCACATGTATAAGAATATTTTTAACAGCACTCTTTGTGGTGGTCAAATACTGAAAATCAAGGGGATGCTCATCAACTGGGGAATGACTGAATAAATTATGATACATGAATGTAATAGAATACTATTGTGCTATAAGAAATGATGAACAGGAAGACTTCAGAGAGGCCTGGAAAGACTTACATGATCTGATGCTGGGTGAAAGCAGCAGAATCAGGAGAACTTTGTACACAGCAACAACCACAGTGTGTGAGGAATTTTTCTGGTAGACTTAGATTTATGGCAATGCAAGAACCTAAGAAATTCTCAATGGTCTTTTAAGGCAAAATGCCTTCCACATCCAGAGAAAGAATTATGGCAGCAGGTAATTTTCTTTTGTATTATATTTTGATTTGTTGTATGATTTCTCCCTTTCATTTTAATTCTTCTATGCAACATAACTATGGTGAAAATGTATTTAATAGGGGTGTATGTGTGGAAACTATATAAGATTGTACACTGTCTCAGGGAGGGAGTGGGGAGGGAAGGGGAGAAGGAAGAGGAGGGAGGGTATTGGTTGTAGAACACTGAAAATAAAAAAATAATAAAAAAATAAAAAGATCAGTATATTTTGCTTGGATAATAAGTATATTTTCCTTTATAGTTTGTTTTTTTTTTTTTGCCTCTCTTCTTCCCTTCTCTTTCACTTCTCTATAATTGCATTCCCAATCTATCATTCTTTCTGGTTTCTTTTGTAAGATTTGCAACTGAAGATTACAGGTTTTCTATTCTGCTCATCATTTTTCCTTTTCAAATCTTAAATTTTGCTCTTATAATTTAATTTCTTATTTTTAAATCACTCAGGAACAATGGGTTGGGTTCCCTTTTCTCTTAAAATTCCACAGGGTCTTCTGTCTCGTGTTGGATCATTTCTCAATGGGACTGGAGAAAGGGAGTAGGGAATTAAAGTGTATAGCTGGATTTCATTTAGTTCTGTGTCAGATCATTTGGTCTGCTAAGTGTGGCTTATCTGCTTATTGTGTGGGAGATCAGGGAGGGTTGCTCAATTATCTCAGTGTAGAGGTCATTTCATGTTTTGTTTGTTTGCCTTTTTACCTTCTTTTGGATTCCCAGTGTCCTAAATCATGGAGACAGCAGAAGTTGCTTTATCTTTGGAGCATAATTCCTGCTCTGGAAAAATTTGAAGAGTTAGAATAAGGAGTTGGAGTTGGAGAAACTGTTCAGTCACCAACTTTGTTGATTTTGTGACCTAGAAGTTTCTACACTTACTAATTTCAATTCATTTTAGCACCATCCCCTCCTAATTGATTCCTTGCTCCAGTCATCACAGTAGATTTTTCATACCTTTATTTCTCCTTTCTCTTATATATCCCCTTCTCTCTAATCATGTGATTACCACATTAGTTCAATAAATCATCACCTCTCTTTTGGATTATTGCAATAGCCTCCTAATTGGTCTCCTGGATACTTCTGTCTCCAACCCAATCCATCATCCACTAAATTCCCAAAGTGAATTTCCTAAAATGAAGTTCTGATTATCCCATCCCTCCTAGTATATTACTTTGACTCTCTACTAATTTTAGGATGAAATATAAATTTTTCTGTTTGACATTTGAATTTCTTTACAAACTACTCTCTTTTTTTCTAGTCTCCTAACACATTCCTTACCTTACATGCACCCTATGATACAGCCATAGTGCATTTCTTACTTAACCTTACTCAGTCTCTAATCTCCTTGCCTTTGAACTCACTTCTGAATCCCTAGTTTTCTTTAAGAATCATCTCAAATGCTGCCTCTGCAGGAGGCTTTGCCTAGTCCCCACAACTGATACTACTTTCTACTCTACAGCTGACTGCTTTCCCTTCTAATACTGTCAGTATTTATTTTGTACACATTGATTTATGTATAATTTCTCCAATTAGAAAGTAAGTTAATTTGGACTGCAACTTGTTTTTATCATTTCCTCAGTGCTTAGCAAGGGACTTAACAAATAGTAAATGCTTGAGAAATTTTTGTTGATTGATTAATTGAATAGAATTGAATTTTTTTTCCATTTGAGAATTAAGGTTACTTTAAAAAATTAATTTCCTGTTATACTTAAGATATTAAGTTTTAATCTATCATGTCGTACATTTTCCCAAATTTTTATTTCCATTTTATTATTTTGTTGAAATTTTTGTTTTAGTAAAGTCAAGCATTTCTAGCTTCTCTGCTCGAATTCTTTCTGTTGGTTGAACTGGACCACCTTTTTCTTCCCTTCACAATCAGCAAGAATATTTCATTCCATTTTCTTCTTTTTCTATAAGTTTCCTCTCTTCCTCTCATATTTGTCTGTCATAGTTTGAATTCATTTGGGGATTTCATATAAAATGTAGATCCAACTTTCTTTCCTGTTAAATTTTCAAATATTTTCTCCAAGCATATCTATTAAATCGTATGGCCTTTTGTAAAAGTTTTATTTCTAAATTTTATACATATATGTGTATATATACATATATATATATATATGTATACACACATATACACACACACAATCTTTTTGTACATCAGGTAACCATTATTGTAATAATTTGGTGAAAATTACAAGGAAGAACTGAGGTTTTTTAATTTTATCTATATTTTGCTTATGGATAAACACACAAATTTATCATGGTACCAACCTAAAATATAGAAAACAAATATGTTTTATAGACTCATTATCATTTTGGTTGGTTTAAATTCAAGCAGAATTTATTCTATAAGAGATCAACAAATGTTATATTGACAGCAAAATTATCAGAGTGATTACTACTGGAACCCTTAAAAAAGGCAACTGGAATAAATATTTCTTAGGCTACATCTTAGCTTCATCAAATTCTGCTGATAAGCACCCTGCTGTACTCAAGAGAACTTTGGACTTGGAGTAAGGAAGACTGGTTTTGAATTGTGACTCTAAAGATGCCAAATTGCGTGACCTTGAACTAGACACTCTCTGGAACTCAGTTTCTATATCTGAAAAAAATGCAAACAAACCTAGAGGATAATGAGACAATAACAGTGACAGCCACAACAACATGGCTCTTTACAATTTGCAAAATGCATTTTTGGGTAATACTTTGACTGTACACAGTAGATATCAAACATCCCATTCTTAAGTTGTAATGTGCTATGCCTTGGTATATAAATGTAATTCAACAAACATTTATTAAGACTCTATTTTATGCAAATTTTGTGCTATACAGAAAAATAAGGAGGCTATAAAGAAAAATAAGAAACTAACGTGTGATCTATTGACTATGATTTTTACAAAAAAAATTTTACTATGCACTATTTTATCTTTTTGCTGCAATAAGTCTTTAAATTAATTTCACATTTGGCATTAAGTTCACAAGATTTTGATACATGGTTGTTATTATTCCATTTCCCAAAAGTTCTTAAAATTAAATCTTATTTTCCAGTTAACCAGAATTCATCTTTTCTCCTTCCTATTTCCTCTCCTTCCCTGGAAAAGGAAAGAAAACAAATCTATTATAAGAAATAAGTATAGTTACACACAATCAGTTCCTGCTCTAATGACTAATTCACACTTTGAATCAATGACTTCTCTATCAGAAGGTGGATTGTATATTTCATTGTTAACCCAATGGAAATCTTGGTTGATCACTGTGTTAAGCAAAGTTCTTATGTCTTACCATCATTTTTGTCTGTACAGTTAGTATTATTATTCTTTAAGATGTGCTTACTTTATTCTTCATCAGCTCATAAAAGTATTCTGATGTTTCTCTGAAACCATTCCCTCTATAATTTCTTATCACATAATAGTATTCTATCACATTCATACAATAATTTGTTCTGCTGTCCTTTAATTGATGGGTATTCCATCAGTCTTTTCCACTTTAAAAAAACCTGACATTTATGCACTTTACAGTTTGTAGAGATAGGTAGAGGAGCAGGGGTTAGAGTGCTGGGACTGAAGTCATGAAGAGCTGAGTTTGAATCTAGCTTAAGACATTTATTAGTTGTTTGACACTAGACAAGTAACATGACCTGTTTGCCTCAGTTTCCTTAGCTATTAAAAGAACGTTGTGAGATCAAATGAGATAATATTTGTAAAAGCAGTTAGCACAGTGCCTGGCACATTCTAGGCGCTATATACATGCATATCTCCTCTTTGGGCCTCAGTTATCTTGACTTTTAATATTTCTCCAACATAACTCCAAATATTGTTGTAATGAAAATGCTTTGCAAATCTAAAAGCTCTGAAGAAGTGTGTCTCTCTTACATTGGTATCAAATTTTTGGCAGGGGTTGGAGGGGTGGATTTCTGGTAACTGTCACAGACTCAAGGTATATTTAAAGCATTCTTGAGTTTAACTTCACATCACTAAATTGACCCCAGAACTTAATGATTTAAAATATCAATCACACACCCAGTTTCAAAACTATGTAGACTTGGGAGCTCAGTGGTTGAATAGCTATAAAGTGATGTCAAGTTAAAGAGCTAATGGCCTCCGCCCGTTACATTCCTCTTTCAGGCTCCTAACTTAACTTACAGGTAGCATGCCAGAAGATTTAGTAAGTAATATCTAATACAAATTCACTTACAAATGATGAGTCTGAAAGTATAACCAGCATAGAAAGATTTTTGTTTTAATTTTTTTATAAACCTCTTTCATATAGGCACTTGCACATATTATCAAAATATATTCATTTATAGAGTTGGCTTTGTCTTCTAATACAGGTCTGTAGATTCTGTTACTGCCATCGTGTCATTTTATCCAACCAATTTTTACTAAGTTTGTCCTGTAAACTGAGAATTATTTGAGGACCCAAAATGAGGTAGATATTTTTTCTAAGACATTCCATTTTCTCTTGTGGGACTTTATAATCCAGTAAGTATGCATGACACACACACACACAAATAAATATTAAGGGACATGTTAAGTATATAAAAGAGGTTTTAACAAGTGTTCTATGAGGTTCATGGAGTTATTTCTAATAACTTGGAGAATGAGAGATGGCTTTCTAAAAAGGGTGGCATTTGAATTAGGCTCTGAAAGATAGATATTAAAGAAGTGAAAAGGAAGGGAGAGGGCATTCCAGGAGAAGGTAATTGTATCATTCAGGACATTGAAACAGGAAATAGAAAGTGTGCCTGGAGATCAACAAGTAGTCCAGATTAAGATGATATAGAACATGGAAAGGAGTAGCATGAATAGGGTGAATCTAGAAAGGTAGAGTTACACCCAACTGTAGGTAGAGTCAGGTAAAGTAATGTGAACATTGTGCTGTAGTTAGTAGAAAATAGTTGAAGAATTTTTTTTTAAAGTAGGTTTATTACCAGATCTATTCTTAAATGAATAGCTAGCAATTGTCCATATTGGTCTTGTCGCTCATCCATACATCTCATAAATTCAGTTATTATCTTGATGGATAAAATCTCCAGATTTACATATTCAGCCTTCTCTTCTGACATCTGGTCCTAAGTCTCTATCTGTTTTACTTCTCTACCCAGATATCCTGTAGGCATCTCAAAGTCAATATGTCCAAAACAGAACTTACCTTGCCCCAAAAACCCTATTCTCTTCCAATTTCTCTCTTTATGTGGATTGTAACCTGATTTTTCTATTCGATCATGTCTGGAAGTTGGATATTATTACTGATTCTCCACTCTCACTCATGCCCTTCTACCAAGTCAAACAATTGTCAAATCATGTTGATTTGACCTCCTCTGTTTTCTTCCATTCCCTTCTATATAACATACAAAACTTCCTTTTTTGTTGTCAGGAAAACAAACAAACAAAAGAAATTTTTGAAAAGCTATATTGAGAGCAGATACAAAAGGGATAGCACCTTTGATTAGAGTGGATTGGATCATGATAACTGATAACAGAAAGAAGACAAAACTCTTATTTTTATTTCAATTTTGTTTCCTTTGCAAAGGTGAGTGGTCTTTGCTCTGGAAATGATAAAGAAAAATGACCAATAGGGAGTTGATAACCAAGATAAGTAAGAAGATAGTAAGAGAACATCTAGCTATGCTTAATATTAATCAAGTTATCTGGCTCTGATGAATTATATCCTTAGGTAATAAAAATACTGATAGATATGATTAATGACCCTCTATCACTAATATTTGAAAGATCATGAATATAGGAGACTTTACATGGAACTGAGGAGGGAAGTATTTTTAAATTTTTTGAAAAGGATAGAGAACAGTATGTAAAATATAGCACACTGAACTTGACTTCAATTCATGTGAAAATTCTAAAATAAATCATTAAAGAAATGACTTCCTCAAATCTAGAAAATGAAATGATTAAAAGGAGTTTTTATGGTTTCATCAAGATCAGGCTATGCCAGATTAACTTTATTTCACTTTGAACAAAATTATTGAACTAGTAGATAAAAAGAAAAGTGTATGGAAAGGTGATAAAAACCTAAAATGGGACTAGCTGGCACAGTGGATAATACTGAGCCTGGCATCAGAAAGACTCATCTTTCTGAATATAAATCTAGCTTCCTACACTTACAAGTTGTATGACCCTGGGTAAATAACTTAACCTGGTTTGTTTCAGTTTCCTTACCCATAAAATGAGCTGGGAAAGGAAGTGGGAGATCATTCTAATATCTGTGCCAAAAAAGCCCTAAATGACAAAACTGAAAAACTACCAAGCTACAACAGAAACCTGAATAGAAAGATAATAGTTTCACTATTCTCTCATCATACCATACCTGCAATTTGAGCTCATTTCTGGGCATCACAATTTAAGAAGGTCATTAATAAGTTAGAAGGTTTCTAATGATGGGAAATCAGGAAGGTGAAAGGCCTTGAGTCTATGCCATATGTTTTGCTCTGGACAAAAGAAGATTTGGGAATGGGAGAGGGGAAAGAAATACTTGCCTTTAAGTATTTGAGGGACTGTCTTATAAATAAGGGATTAGAAATGTTCTCCTGGACCAAAGAGGAAAGTACTAAGAACAATGGGTAAAGCCAGGAAAAGACAAATTTAGGACTATTCATGAGGAAGATCTAAATAGTAAAGGCTGCCACCAAATGAGATGGGATTCCTCTATGGATGGTAAGTTAACAGTCTTCAAACAGAGTCTGCATGACCATTTATCGTGCATGGGGATTCATTTCCTGCGTGGATTGCACTAGATGGTCACCAGATCCTTCCTGAATCAAATTCAATCATTTTGTGATTTGGAAACCACCTGAACTCAAGCCCTCATCACTTCTCACCCCGACTATTGCAATAATGGCATAATTAGTTTCTTTGTCTCCAGGCTCTACCTATTTTATTTTCTATGCAGCTTCCTAGTGGATGTTTCAAAAAGGCAGTTATGACCAGAGGCCTTCCTCTGCTCAAGAAAGTTCCAGGGATCCTAATTTCCTTTAAGACAAAGTAGAAATTTTACTCTTTAGCACTTTAAAACCCTTTTATAATTTGTCTTAAACCTGCCATTTCAAACCTATTACACATTACTATCCAAATACAATCTATACTCTAGCCTGTTTGCTTTACACAGTGCATGGCACCTAACAGGTTAATAAATTATGATTGACTCACGCTTCCCATATATATGACATTCTATATCCCAACTTTATGACTTTTTACCAACTGTTTTCCATGTCTGGGGTGTTGTCCAACTTTCACTTCTTCATATTAGAAATTTTAACTACCTGAAGTATTATCTCTTTATAGAGGATTTTCTTAATTCTCACAATTGTTAGTGTTATCACAGCCCTTCTAATCCCATGTATTTATTTTTAATATAGTCTATATTTACTTATCACTGAACATGTATCTTGTTAGTAGAATGTAATTTTCTTGACAAAATAAATGAGTTAATTTTTTATATAAATTTATTTAACTTTTTACATTCATTTTCACAAAATTTTGGGTTCCAAAATTTTCTCCCCCTTTGT
>CM053769.1:614019444-614043547 GCA_028658325.1 Potorous gilbertii | reverse complement strand
TCTCCATCTGTTCCATTCTAATTTTGAGAGAACTATTTTCTTCAGTGAGCTTTGGAGCCTCTTTTCCTACTTGGCTAATTCTGCTTTTGAAAGCATTCTTCTCCTCATTGGCTTTTTGAACCTCTTTTGCCAATTGAGTTAGCCTATTTTTCAAGGTGTTATTTTCTTCAGCATTTTTTGGGTCTCCTTTAGCAAGTTGTTGACTCACTCAATGATTTTCTTGCATTCCTCTTATTTCTCTTCCCAGTTTTTCCTCCACCTGTCTAACTTGATTTTCAAAATCCTTTTTGAGCTCTTCCATGGCCTGAGCCCATTGGATATCTATTTCAGATGTTTGGGATACAGAGGCCTTGACTCCTATTTCTTTCCCTGATGGTAAGTATTGTTCTTCCTCATCAGAAAAGAAGGGCGGAAACATCTGGTCACCAAGAAAGTAACCTTCTGTGGTCTTATTTTTTTTTTTACCTTTTCTGGGCATTTTCCCCAGCCAGTTACTTAACTTCTGAGATTCCTGTCCACCCCCACCCAGATCTGCCCAGCTAGTTCTTGGGGTCTGAGATTCAAATGCTGCTCCCCAGCCTCAGGGCTTTCAGTGGCAGGCGGGGCTGCTATTCAATGTGAGCTTAAGTTCTGGTACTCAGGTGGGGGCAGGGCTTCCTTCCAGGCTCAATTCCCTCAGGGGGTTTATGTGGAGACCTTCAGTAATGGATCTGAGGTCCTGCCTGCTCTGGGAGCCTCTGGCCACCTGCTGCCTCTGCTTCTGCCTCCCAAGGGGGCCTGAGTTATGGAGACACCCCACTCCCTTCTCAGCCAGCCCAGAAGTCTCTCTCACTGACCTGTGTGCCTGGAGGTGGAGGAACCTTTGTGGCTGCTGGAGATTCTGTCCCTGAAACCTGCTCGGATCTGCAACTCTTGGTGCTTCGTGGCCAGGGAAGGGCTGGGCTCTGCTGCCTTCCAGGTGTGCCATGGACCCTTGGGGGTTGGTTTTTCAGGGCTCTCTGGAATGGAAATCTCCTTTACTCTGTTGCTTCACGGCTTCCACTGCTCCAGAATTTGTTGGGAGTTCTTTTCAGAGGAAATTCATGGGCTGTGGGTTCGGCGCTAGCATATGTGAATCTTTCTACCCCGCCATCTTGGCTCCTCCCCCCATGAGTTAATTTTTTAAAAAAATGATCACTAACTTAATATATGACAAGCATTTGACCAAGTGCTGGGATACAATTAGAGAAACTGAGAGAGTCTCTGCTCTCCAGGAAATCATACTGCTGTCAGGAAAGAAATCATATGTAAATGAACTCATATATGTATGTCATTATGCTCACCAAAAGATAGAAATCAATATTTCTTTGATATTCAAAGTATAGTTTTTTTGTATTGAGAGACAGACAGGAACTTTGAAGTCTGTTACTTAATAAAGGTAATATATTTTAAATTTCTTTTAAAAAATAGACAAAGGAAGTGTCTTTCCATCTTTTCTGTCAAGGAATATTAGCTTCAGTTAAAAAAAAGAGTGAGTTGAAACTAAATATAGATAACAAGATAGGCAGAAAGTATCTACATATTTGAAATACTTTCATATCTCCTGAATAAGACAAATTACATTCCCAAAGTTCTAAAAGTATCTGAAAGTATAATTATAGAAACCTTGTTGAGTATCTTTAAGAAATCATAAAAAATAAAACATTTTAAAAAGGAATAGTTATGGCAAATATTCATGGAAAAAATTATATAGCTTAATGTTTTCCAATAGAAAAAAATGTAAAATTAAACATTGTTTTGTGAGCATCCAGAAAAGAATACAATGATCACTTAGAGCCAATTTAGGTTCACTCTGACCAATTAATACTAAAATTACTATTTTGCCATTTTACTACTTAAATAGATTAATAAAGAAGAAGAATGTCAGAGATATGTAGGATCATACTTATTTTGGTAAGGAATATGACATGGCTCTCATGATATCCTAGAACTCATGGCTAGATATACAACTGCATGCAAGAAATGTTGGTTGATAGATTAATATTAATATAGAAGGAAGACTCTAGTGATACTTCACAGGATTCTGCTCTAAAACATGTCATTAAATATTTTTTCAGTGATTTGGATGAAATCAAGTCAAAAAGTATTAATTAAATGCACACTATGTGCCAAGGCTGTTTATCATGTTTTCAAAGGCCATGAAGCTGATTTGGACAGTACTTCAGTAAAGGCATCAAGGCCTAGCACCATGCTAAAGTGCTTTACAAATATTATTTTATTTAATATTCACAATGACCCTTTGAGGTAGGTAAAATTATCATCTCCATTCTGTAGATGAGAAAATTGAGGCCATTTAGTGATTTGCTCACAGTCATGTAATTAGCAAGTGTCTGAGGCCAAATGTGAATTCAAGCCTTCTTGACTCCCGGTTCTATCCACTCTCTTTCTATTATGCCACCAGAGGAGTCTATTATTGAAAATAACATCTCGTCTAGAACATCAGGACAAAAGCAAAAGGTGGAAATTTAACGCAGAAAAATGTAAATGCATGAATTTCTTTAAAAGAAGTTATTTGCACAACTTTATTCAGACATGACTTTATAGGAACTTATGTAAAAATGGCCAGGGTACTTTATTTGGTAATAAAATAAAATTAACCATTGGTGTCTTGCAGCTGGTAACCAAAGCTAACACAATCTTAGGTTGCACTGTTACAAATATAGTATCCGTGTCATGGGAGGAAAAAGTCCCATTGCACTCCATGCTGACCAGGCCACATCTGGAGTATAGCATTTCAATGCTCAGGACCACATGTTTAAAACAACTTTGATAAAATGGAGTTTGTTGAAGAATTAGATATTTAGTCTGGTTGGCTGGCTGGCTGAATGAATGAGTGGATGAATGAATGAATAAAAAAGCATTTATTATGCACTTACCATGCTCATAGTTCTACATTTGCTGTGAAAACAGAAAAAACTAAGGAGGTCATTATATTGTCTACAAGTATTTGAAGTTCTCTCCTGTGGAAGAGGGATTAGATGATGTTGTTCCAAGACAGAACTTGGACAACTTTTCAAATGCAAGAGGGGGCAGCTTTTGACTCAGCATTATGAAAAATTTTCTAAAGACTAGAACTGTCCAACAGTTGAATACTGCCTCATGTGGTAGTGAACTTGCCATTGCTGGAATTAGTCATATAGAAAGTAGACAACCATCTGACTGAGATGTTGTAGAAGGGATTCTTGCAGTGGGTGGGAGGCTGGACTAGAACCTCTAACATCCCTTCCAACTCCAAGATTCTGCAGCTCTATGATCAGACTTGGCAGACTTTAAAAAACAGTCAGCATCAGCACTCCAAGTGGTCCAGAAGAAAGCACGAATTTGACTTGGGAAATGACAGATTCCTAAATCAGGTTGCTGTTATGTTTCTCTGGTTCTTTATTTAAAACTGACCTCTGCCAGGGATTGGTCACCATCTTGTATGTTGATGTTTTAAATTTATGTTTGTTATTGGGTTTGTAAAAAAAAATCAACAAAAAACTAGCAAACTATAATGAGCTCTCAATCATATTTTAATGAGGAGAATTCTCTGACATTATGGCTTTTATTTTCTTTCCTTATCCTTCTACTTATTTCCTATGGCAATACTTTTCACTGCTTAAGTAATGCTTGTTTCAATTCCAGCTTTCAGAACTAGGATAATGACATGGGTTTCGAAACCCACTGAAAATGTCCACGTATAATTAACTGAGGACTTCCCTTTATTATTAGAAGTTTATTTTTTTAATTTTTTCCACAAGAAAGGAAAACATATGTTCCTGAATAAAAAAAAAAGAACTTCAATGAAAGGAAAGAAGTAAATCCATGAAAACTGAAGATGCAATGGAAATCCTATGACATTGAGCTCATTCTCTTCATTTCATTATGAAATGAGATAATAGTTATGGAAACACTTTGACAAGTACAAAGTGCTTATCAAAGATTAATGATGAGGACCATGATGATGATTTTCATCATTATAATCTCATCTGCCCTCCACCCTAAGTAATGGACTCATGTAAACTCAAGCTGAGAGTATATCCAGTATCCAAAGTGAGCACAGAAAACAAGGATGTCCTTATGGCTGAGCCGGTTACCATTGCCTTACTGAATTATGAGACATGGCTTTACCCTTCAAACCAGGGCATCATCTTTACATTCTGCAACTATTTAGGCCTCAACATTTTATTTTCATAGACATTCTAATCTAATGGATAGGAATAGATAGCCATATGTTCTGTGAATTTCAAGTAAGTCACATAAATGAACATTATTGAGATAGAGTGATATCAGTATCATTTCTATCCAATGGGTGACAATTAAGAGGAAGTAATAATCCACAGAGGCTATAACAGCACCTGATTCACTTCCAGTTTAGGGGAGCAATCCACATCTGAACAATGAGCTATAAATATGTGTGAGGCATGTTATTACACATAGGCTCATTTCCTTACTTGAAACAGTCTAGCCACATTTTTATAGAGCTAAATGCAAAGGGGAGAAACTAAACAGCCCTTGTTTCAGGAATGGGAACACAGTGTAGGATATTTGACAGCACACTTACTTGAGTGTATGAGCCATGAGGTCTTAAAACATCAAGAAAACCTCTTAAAGAAGTTTCCAATTACATGAATTTTTGGTACAGGTTTATGAGTACTAGGGGAGCATAACTTGGTACTGAAGCAACCACAATCATGGTAAACATGTCCAGCCCAAGGAAATGAAAAGAATTGGAAAAATATTAATCATTTGTGATAGGAACTTTTATTCAAGCCTCATTGTAACTAAAGTGGAAGACAAAGGAAAGAATTACAGGTGAGATCACTTTATTACATCCATCTAATATGGAAAAAAGTAATGAAGACACATCAAAAAATCATCAAGAACTTTTAGAGCCTAAACAAATGCATTTATTTGGATAATTGTGATATTACAAGTAGAACAGTAAGTTGTAGAAAAGGAGATTGTGACTCTATTATTTAAACCACTAGCACATAATAAATATTGATAAAAGATTCATTTTATTGTTCCTCGTATTTTGAATATATGTAATATCTGGACCATAGCATACAACTTGGGAACTCATCTAAGAGGAAAACTATATATGATGGTAATTCTGAAGCACAGGCTGGTAGAAGTGGTCAGCATGAGCATATATATTCCTCAACCTGTTCTCATAACTCATTCAGGTGGCATTTTTAGAGTTCATCCAGGATAACTGATCTTTTTTTGTTTGAAACCTCAGTTTTATTTATTTGTTTTTGCATCAGATGTGGACAAGATTAAAAGACATTGCAAACAGGAAGTAAGAAGAAGCTTAGAGAAGAAAAGCTGTGGAAGAGTAAGATCCTCCTCAAGGTTGTTTATTGGAGGAGAGGCAGGGAATGCATATGGACCATGGTGCTACTGAATGGAATTTATGTAAATATATGGAATCTTTAAAAAGGAATGTAAGGAATAGAATGATGCTACAGAAGTAATCTCTTTAAGAAAGAAGAAATATACTGTTGTATAGAGTGGATTGCCTGATGCAATGGAATCTCCCTTGGTCTGAAGGGAGAAATCTAGAATTGGAGATGCAGGTCAGGACTCTAGTATAATTTTCAGCCAATTATTTTTAACTATAAGACACTCAGAAA
This sequence comes from Potorous gilbertii, assembly GCA_028658325.1. Lineage (NCBI taxonomy): Eukaryota > Metazoa > Chordata > Mammalia > Diprotodontia > Potoroidae > Potorous > Potorous gilbertii. Next base: position 614,037,890 of record CM053769.1, on the reverse strand, counting down.
TTCCTTTTCTCCCTTGACTAAGTTAAAATGAATTTTTTGATAATATTGCCTAGGTTTTGGCAATCTCTTTGTGGCACAGTGGATATTGCCTTGGACTTGAATTCAGGAAGGCCAACCTCAGAGGTTTACTAGTAATGTGACCCTGGGTAAGTTACTTAACCTATATCTACTTCATATAATAATAGCATCTACCTCCTAGAGCTATTGTGAGGATAAACTATTATCTTCCTCTTCTGTGAGGGCAAGCAAAGTAGGATCTTTTGCTGTTTTTGTTTCTACAAAGAAGTTGGCTTGTTCTTGTCCATCATTTTTGAAGAGGACCAAAATGACATCACCATAACAAAGTGAAGTTTCAGTGTGTCCCACTGTGGCTGATCAGACCAATATGAGCTCAGAATGCTCTATCACAGGTTGGGCACAGAGTCCGTGTGAATATTTGGGGTGGATACTCCAAATTTGTGCATCCTATATTTACTTTGTGCTGCCTCAATTCTGCTTTGCTCGTACAGCACAGTACCCTTTCTGATGTGGGCACATCATGCTGAGCAGTCCTGTGCCAATGTCTCCCATGTTGCAGAGTCAAATACAAAGTACTTTAGAGAGACCTGAAGAGTGTCTTTGTATTGCTTCTTCTGAACACAATGTAATTGCCTACTCCACGTGAGTTCTCCATAAAATAGTCTTTTTGGCAAGTGTACATTTTGGATTCCAACAATATGGCCAGTCCATCAAAGATGCACTCTCTGAAGGATAGTCTGAATGCTTACTAGTTCAGCTCAAGCAGTCCTGCCAGGTGATCCTCAAAATCTTTCTAAGATAGTTCAAATGGAAGTGATTCAGTTTCCTGGTATGTCTCTGGTAGACTGTCCTTGTTTCACAAGCATACAACAATGAGGTCAGCGCAATGACTCTGAAGACCTTCAGTTTGATAGTCAGTCTAATACCTCTTCTCTCCTAAACTTTTCTTTGGAACCTCCCAAACACTGAACTAGCTCTGGCAATGCATTCCTGAACCTAATTGTCAATGTGAGTATCCCTGGAAAGTACACTACCAAGGTAAATGAACTTATCCACAGGATTCAAAACTTCTCCATTTGTTGTAACCAGTGGTTCCATGTATGGATGGCATAGTGGTGGCTGATGGAGTACCTGTGCTTTCTCAGTGTTAATTATTAAGTCAAAATTAACAGTGGCAGCAGGGAATTGATTCATACTTTGTTACATCTCAGCTTCAGAGGCTGTATTGAGTGCACAATCATGTGCAAATAGAAAATCATGCACCAATACTCCCTCCACTTTGGTCTTGACTTGTAGCCTTTTCAAATTGAAGAACTGACCTTGAACTACCTTGAAGGTAGTTGACCTTGATGCTGCATTCATCTTCATTGAAAGCATTTGACAACATGGCTGAAAACATCATGCTAAAAACCATGGGAGCAAGCACATAGCCTTGTTTCACTCCATTGGTTACTGGGAAGGCATGTGAGCATTGTCCACTATTCAGAGCCCGGGCAAACATGCCATCATGAAATTGACATTGATAAACTTCTCTGGGCACCTAAATATAGTTTTTCATAATCCCTCATGACTAACAGTGTAAAATACCTTGATCAGATCTACAAACATTGTATACAGACCTCTATTCTGTTCCTGGCATTTCTCTTGGCATTGTTGGGCACCAAACACCATATTGACTGTTCCTTGAGCCTTTCTGAAGCCAAACTGGCTCTCAGGTATATGACCATCTTGCTGGTGATCAACCTATTAAGGAGGACTCTAGAAAGAATTTTGCCATCAATGACTAAGACAGAGACTCCCCTCTTACACCCCGCCCCATGACTATCGCAGGACTATCTATTCCCTTCACTTTTATAGAGATAAATAATAGAGGCATTGGAGTCCTAGGGAGGAATGGAGTAGGAAAAAGCAACAGCAATGGCAATTTCCTGCTGAAGATGTGTGCATTGCATGACCTTGTTATCACCAACACTTTTCCATTTATCTAAACGCAATAAATCTTCATGGATGCACCCTCACAGCAAACATTGGCATGTAATAGACTATGTGATTGTAAGGAGAAGAGACAGACAAGATGTGAGAGTGACAAAGGCAATGTCTGGTGGAGAGTTCTAGACTGATCACAGACTTATTCTTTCCAAGGTAAATATTCACAATAATCAAAAGTGCCACCCCAAACACAAAATGACTACCAGAAGAATTAATGTCAACAAATTAGAACTCTTCTCTATGGGTGAACAATTTGTTACTAACTTGGAGGGAAAGTTGAGCCAACACAGAGTTGGCCACAGTGGAACAGAAAAGGAGTGGGGCAGTACTCAGAGGTTTGCTATACAACACTGCATTTGGTCATCTGGATCAAAATACTCACAAACACCAAGACTAGTTTGATGAAAATGATGGGGAAATTCAGAAACTGCTAAACAAAAACAAGAACTCCATAGACTATACCAGCAGGATAGTTCCTCTACCTCTAAGAAGGCAGCATTTAATTCCATCAAAAGTAAAGTACAAGCAAAGCTTAGAGAGATACAGAATTCCCGGCTCAATAAGAAGGCAGATGAAATTTAGTTTTATGTTGATAGTAACAATTCAAGGCACTTTTATGATTCCCTGAAAGCTATTTATGGACCAAAAACCTATGGTGCATCACAACTACTCAGTGCTGATGAAGCCACATTGATTAGTGATAAGGACATGATCCTAGAGAGATGGGCTGAACACTTTCATAATGTTCTCAACAGATCATCATCAATCAATGCAGAGGTCCTTGACCATTTACCTCAGGTTCAAGTCAATCCCTCTTTAGCTGAACTTCTAACTGAAGAAGAGGTTTTGGGGACCCTTAGGTTCCTTTCACATGGCAAAACACCTGGTGCTGATTCTATTCCAGCTGACATTTACAAGGTAAAGGGACCATTGCTCATACAAAAACTGACAAATTTTCCAGGTTGTAAGGTGAGAGGAATTTGTCCCCCAAGAGTTCAAGGATGTCTCCATTGTCCATCTCTATACCAAGAAGTAAAATGCCTCTTAATAATGTGATTAAGGAGAACCTTTCCCATCCATTGTTGGTTCTGCAAAGATTTGTAGGAAGGCCCAAACCTTTTGTTGATGAGGCATTAGTTTTCTCCAGGAATGTAATGTTCTCTAGCTCTAAAAAGGGCATAAAGACTCTGAGGTATGATTTTACTTTGGGGCTTAGTTTTTGGAAGAAGATTTGTGTGCCAGATGAAACTCTGGGAAGTCACTAAGCAGCCCCCCGGCTTTGAAAATCCAGATGTTGGTGCTTCCCTCTCTGGTAACTATGGTCAGACAGTTGGAACTGTCTGTTGAATTGTGATCTATGTGTTGCTTACTATTGGATAATTTGGAAGCCCTTTCTTCTGATCTAAATTGGTTTATATTTTCTCTGGATTTCAAGATGCTGACTTTCTTCCCTAAACTAAGTGAATGATATATGTGCTTGATTAAAGTGATTGTTAACCCCTCAAATGTTGCCTTTCCTTTTAGAGAAGCAGATCAAAGAATCTGGGATAACAAGCTCTCTCGTGTATGCTGGAGTGCTTACTGTTAATCATCATGACCAAAATTACCACCACAATAAAGATTACTTATTCACTACAAGTTTATAAACACTTGGATTTGACCTTTGAAAAGAAATAACTGAACATAACCAGAGAAAAGATAAAAAGAAGTTGATTTGACTTATGCACAATTCTGTCCCATGATCCCTCTAGAGAATTATATCTACCAAGGATTTGATTTCAATAATGGCAGTAGTTATTGCTGGACCCATGAAGAGTTCTTAAGCCAAGCCAATGATAAAACAAATTTAGTCAAAGTGAAGTGTCAGTGACAAAAGTTTTTGAACCAAGCCCATTCAACCCAGAGAAGAAAGTTCTAGAGCAACTTTGAAACTCTGGACCGAGTGAAAAATGTAGAGCAACAAGAAATAAAATGATGTCAAGTGAATTAGAACTTGCCCTTCATTGGCATGGTAAATTGTATGGTCTTGGGAAGAGAATTTTACTAAATGACAGGTTACGTCCCTGAAGGTAAGGGAGGGCACCTTGAGATGTATAAATTCATTGAGTCTCCAGCTACCATGAATTCATTACCTCCCCATTTAGCGGGCTGAGGGAAAACAGGTGGTAGTAGATAATACATGAAAGCATCCAGGAGAGTATTACAAGTCTTTAGGATTTTATAGAAGACAGGGAAAGATGGGAATTGCCACAGTTACCTTGATTACTTATGGGCTTCATAAGAGTCCCTTCATATTATTTAATGAATGAAATAAAGTCTGCCTAATATTACATATTATAGCATTGTGAGGCTTTGAATGGAAGCTAAAAGACTGCATAGGTATGTGATTGTTTTATACAGACCTATACAAAAGCCTAATCTGATGCTACCAGGGCAACACCTGGGTGAATTAATACATAAGCTAAAGAGATAATTACTTAGAAAATCCACGAGAACAAAGTCAGTCTTTGTAACACTGAAGCTTCGGTACTGGAAAATGGGTTACAACACTATTTTTCAGTTCTCAGTTGTGACATAGTTTTTTTTTTTCTTCATAATATTTACCCTAATTATATGTAAAGATAGTTTTCAACATTCGTTTTTTGAGTTCCAGTTTTTTCTCTGTTCCTTCCCTCTCCCTCCTCAAGACAGTAAGTAATCTGATATAGATTAAATATGTATAATCATGGTATATCTCCACATTAGTCATGTTGTAAAAGAAGAATCCGAACAAAAGGGGAAAACTGTGAGAAAGAAAAAGCAAAAAAAGTGAAAATGGCGCACTTCAATCTAGACTCAGGCTACATAGTTCTTTCTCTGAAGGTTGTTAGCATTTTCCATCAGTGACCTTTTAGAATTATCTTAGATTATTATATTGCTCAGAAGAACTAAGCCTACCATAGTTGAGCATCACACAATGTTGCTGTTACTGTGTATAATGTTCTCGTGACTCTGCTCACTTCGTTCCACATTAGTTCATGTAAGTCTTTCTTATAACACAATAATGTTCCATTACATTCATAGACCATACCTGTTTAGACATTCCCCAACTGGTGAGCATTGCCTCAGCTTCAAATTCTTGGCCACCACAAAAAGACCTGCTATAAATATTTTTGTACATGTGGATCCTATCCCCATTTTTATGATTTCTTTGGAATACGGACCTAGTAGTAGTATTGTTGGGTCAAAGAATATGCACATTTCTATGAACCTTTTGGCATCATTTCAAATTGTTCTCCATAATGGTTGGATCAGTTCACAACTCTGCCAACAATGCCTTAGTGTTCCAATTTTCTTACATCTCCAACACTGATTCTACTTTTCTGTCATGTTAACCAATCGGAAGTGGTGCTGCAGAATCATTTTAATTTGAATTTCTCTATTAAATAGTGATTTAAAACATTTTTTCACAAGACTATAGATACTTTGACTTCGTCTAAAAACTGCCTGTTCACATCCTTTGGCCATTCATTAATTGGGGAATGACTTATGGTCCCATAAATTTGATTCACTTCTCTATATTTTCCAAAATGAGGCCTTTATCAGAAACACTTGCTGTAAAGATTTTTTCACAGATTTCCTCTTTCCTTTCAATCTTGGATGCATTGTTTTTGTTATTGTAATGGTAATTTAAATGGGAAGATCTTTCCCATTCATTAATAGGCCCATGTGACTGCCTAGGTCACATGGAAGTCAAGTCACATGGAACATATGGTGGGAGGAGCTTGCTGAATGAGTGGAACAGGAAGAGGTGGAGCAAGAGCAGAACTGAGAGGAAATTGGTGAGAGCAGTCAGAGCTAGGAAGGATACAGGTAAGTAGACAAGTGTGAGTGAAAGAGTTTGTGATTTTGTTTAAGGGAGCTGGCTTGTGAGAGGCCTACTAGGAGGAAGGCTTAGGGATGGTGTTGTTCTCTACATTGTTATTGTGTATAGCTTTTTGTTACTATGATGGATTTGGCTTTCTGGTATCTTAATGTTTGGTTTTGTCTTCCATGTAGAGAGTCTGAAGTATTTCACAATTTAGAATTATGCCAGTATATTCATGGCCATCATAGGTGCTGTGAATATCATATTGGCACTATGTTTATGCAAAAACTTTCCAATTTAATGAAATCAAAATTATCCATTGTGCATTTGATGTTGTCCTCTGTCTCGTTTGGTCATAAACTCTTCCCTTCTCCATAAATCTGATAAGTAAACTAAACTATCTCTTGTTTTCCTATTTTGCTTATGGCATCATCTCTTTTGTGTACCCATTTCAACCTTATCTTGGTATAGAGTATGAGATGATATTCCATGCCTCATTTCTGCCATGCTATTTTCCAGTTTTTTCAACAGTTTTTGTCAAATAGGGAGTCCTTATCCCAGAAGCTGGAGTCTTTGACTTTATCAGATACTAGATTACTATAGTCATTGACTTTTCTATCTTGTGTGCCTAACTTATTCTACTGATATACCACTCTGTTTCTTAGTCAATACTAAACAGTTTTGATGATTACCACTATGTAATGCAGTTTGAGATCTGATATGGTTAGAACAACCTTCATTTGCATTTCTTTTCATTTATTCCCTTGATTTTCTTGTCTTTTTGTTCCTCCAGATAAATTTTGTTATTCTTTTTCTATCTCTATAAAATAAGTTTTGGTAGTTTGATTGGTATAGCATTGAATAGGCAAATTGATTTAGATTGAATTGCCATTTTTTATTATATTTGTTTGACCCACCCATGAGCAATTAATATTTTTCCATTTGTTTATATTTGACTACCTTTTTTGAAAAGGGATTTGTGATTATGATTTTAGAGTTCCTAGGTTTGTTCTGGCAGGAAGAACTGAAATATTTTATATTGACTGTTTGAAATGTAATTTCTCTATTGCTCTCCCCTGAGTTTTGTTGCTGATATGTAGAAATGTTGATGATTTGTGTGGTTTTATTATATATCCTTCAACAGTGCTAAAGTTGTTTAATGTTTCAAGAAGTTTTTTAGCTGATTCTCTAAGTATATCATCATATTACCTGGAAAGAGTGATAGTTTTGTTTCCTCATTGCCCATTCTAATTCCATCAATTTCTTTTTCTTCTCTAATTATTACTAAAGCCAACATTTCTAGTAAAATATTGAGTAATAGTGGTGATAATGGACAACCTGGTTTCACCACTGTTCTTATTGGGAATGCTTCTACCTTACAACCATTACAGATAATGCTTACTGATGGTTTTAGGTAGATACTGCTTGTTATTTTAAGAAAAATTCCATTCATTCCTATGTATTCTAGGGTTGTTGATAGGAATGGCTGCTGTATTTTGTCAAAGGCCTTTTCTGTACCTATTGAGATAATCATGATTTCTGTTAATTTTTGTTATTTATACAGTCAATTATGCTGATAATTTTTCTAATACTTTACCACCCATGCATTCCTAATATAAATCTCACCTGGTCATAGTGTAGTTTCCTTGTGATGAATTGCTATAATATCTTTGCTAATATTTTATTTAACATTTTTGCATCAATATTCATCAGTGAAATTAGTCCTTAATTTTCTTTCTCTGTTTTGGTTGTTTGTTATTTAGATGTCAGTACCACATTCATATCCTAAAAATAATTTGATAGGACCTCTACTTGCCTATTTTCTCAAGTATTTTATATAATATTGTGATTATTTTTTCTTTAAATGTTTAGTAAAATTCACCTGTAAATCCATCTGTGCCTGGAGATTTACTTTAGGGACTTCATTGATGGCTTATTCAATTTCTTTTTTCTAAAATGGAGTTATTTATTTTGCTTCCTCTTTTATTAATCTTTTTTTATAAACATTTTTTTTTATAAATACTCATCCATTTCACTTAGATTGCCAGATTTCTGGCATACAGTCTGGCAAAATAACTTTTAAGTATTGTTTAAATTTCCTCTTAATTGTTGATGAATTCAGCCTTTCCATTTTGAAACTTGTAGTTTTAGTTTTCTTCTTTCTTTTTTTAAAATCAAATTAACCAAAAGTTTATTTATTTTATTGGGTTTTTTTTGTAAAACCAACTCTAGACTTGTTAGTTCAATAGATTTCTCACTTTCAATTCTATTAATCTCTCCTTTGATTTTTAGAATTTCTAATTCGATATTTAATTGTGGATTTTTTATTTGTTCTTTTTCTACCATTTTTAAGTTGTATGCCACATTCATTGATCTCTCCTTTTTCTGTTCTGTTCATGTAAGCAGTTAGAAATAAAACTACTTTTTCTGTTCTGTTCACATAAGCAGTTAGAAATAAAACTACTTTCTAAACACTACTTTGGCTACATTCCATAAGTTTTGAGTATATTGTTTGATTAGTTTCTTTGATGAAATTATTGATGTTCCTGTTGTTTGTTGTTTGATCCATTCATTCTTTAAGATTAGATTATTTCATTTCTAATTAGTTTTTAGCCTATTTTCCTTGACCCTTTATTACACATAATTTTTATTGCACCATAACCTGAAAAGGATGCATTCAATATTTCTGCCTTTTTTCATTTGATTGTGATGTTTTTATGCCTTAATACATGGTCAATTTTTGTGTAAGTGCCATGTACTGCTAAGAAAAAGATATACTCCTTTCTATTCCCATTCAGTTTTCTCCAGAGGTCTATCGTATTTAACTTTTCTAAAATTCTACTTACTACCTTAACTATCTTCTTGTTTATTTTGTAGTTAGATGTATCTAGTTCCAAGAGAGAAGGTTGAGGCCCCCACAATTATAGTTTTGCTGTATAATCTATTTCTTCCAGTAACTTACTTTACTTCTCTAAGAATTTAAATGCTACATCAGTTGGTGCATATATGTTTAATATCAACACTACTTCATTGTCCGTGGTAGATTTTAGCAAAATGTAATTTCCCTCCTTATCTTTTAAAATTAGGTCTATGTTTTGCTTTTACTTTACCTGAGATCAAAATTATTAGCACTCCTTTTTTTACTTCAGCTGAAGCATAATATATTCTGCTCCAGCCTTTTACCTTTACTCTCTGTGTATCTTTCTGCTTCACATCTGTTCTCTGTAAGCAACATATTGTAGGATTCTGGTTTTTAATCCACTCTGCTATTCACTTCCATTTTATGGGAGAGTTCATACCATTCACACTCACACTTACAATTACTGTATATTTTCTTCCATCCTATATTCCCCACTGTTTATTCTTTTCTCTCTCTTTTCATCTTGTACCTTTTCACCAGTGTTTTGCTTTTGATTACCACCTCCCTCAATCTGCCCCTCTTTCTGTTACTCTCCCTTTTCTCCCCTTTTCCCTCCCACTTCTGCCCTGCCTTCTAATAGCCATCTCCTTTACCTTTTCTTTCCCCTTACTCCTCCTACTTCCCTATTGGGTAAGATAAATTTCCATACTCAGCTGAGTGTGTGTAGTATTCTCTCTTTGAGTCTAATCAGATGAGAGAAAGGTTCAAGCAATGCTCACCCCCTCTCTTCTTTCTCTCCACTGTAATAGTTTTTTTGTGCCCTTTCATGTGATTTAATTTATCTAATTTGTCCATCCTTTTCCTCTTATCCAAATATAATCTTTTTTCACCCCTTAATTTATTTATAGCATCACATCAAAGTCAACTTATACCCATACCTTCTATTTATATGTACTCCTTCCTTCTTGCTGCCCTCAAGAGCTACAAGCACCATATTATAGTATAGGGAAAACAATTTCAATCTTATTGAATAACATTTTCCCCTATTTATCTTTTTACTTCTCTTGATTCTTGTATTTGAAGACAAACTTTTTCATTCAGCTCTTGTCTTTTCATCAGGAAAATTTGAAAGTCCCCTATTTCATTGAATGTTCATTTTTTTCCCAGAAATATTATGCTCAGTTTTGGTGGGTAGTTGATTCTTGGATTTAATCCAAGCTCCTTTGCCTTCTGTAATATCATATTCCAAACCCTCTGATCATTTCATGTAAAAGCTTCTAAGTCCTGTATAATCCTGACTGTGGCTCCATTATATTTGAATTATTTCTTTCTGACTCCTTGCAGTATTTTCTCCTTGACCTGATAGTTCTGGAATTTGGAGTTTTCACTTTGGGATCTCTTTCAGGAGATGATCAGTGTATTCTTTCAATGACTGTTTTATCCTCTGATCCTAGGATATCAGAGTAGATTTTTCTGGACAATTTCTTGAAAGATACTGTTCAGGCTCTCTTTCTTTTAATCATAACCTTCAGATAGTCCAATAATTCTTCAGTTTTCTCTCCTGGATCTATTTTCCAGGTCAATTGTTTGTCCAATGAGGTATTTTACATTTTCTTCTATTTTTTCATTCTTTTGATTTTGTTTGACTGATTCTTGATGTCTCATAGAGTTACTAGTTTCCACTTGCACAATTCTAATGCTTAAGAAATTATTTTCTTTGATGAACAAGAAGACTTCATGGAGGCCTGGGAAGACTTATATGATCTGATGCTGAGCGAAAGGAGCAGAACCAGGAGAACTTTGTGCATAGCAACAACCACAGTGTGCGAGAATTTTTTCTCGTAGACTCGGAACTTCATAATAATGCAAGAGCTTAAAAAAAAATTCCCAATAGTTTTTTAAGGCAAAATGTCTTCCACCTGCAGAGAAAGAACTATGGAATTCATTTGCAGAATGCAGCAGATCATGTTTGTGTTTGTATGTGTGTGTGTTTGTGTATTATGTTTTGATTTGTTATATGATTTCTTCCATTTATTTTAGTTCATCTACATAGCATGACTATAGTTAAAACATACTCAATAGGAAAGTATATATCTATTCTATATAGAATTGTATGCCATCTTGGGGAGGAAGGGGGAGGAGGTGGGTAAGTGTGGGGGGTTAAAATCTAAGTTTTATGGTAGTGATTGTAGAAAATTAAATAAAATTTAAAAAAAAGAAATTATTTTATTCAGTTAACTTTTGTGCCTCCTTTTCCATTTGACCAAATGTACTTTGTAAGGTATAGTTTTCCTCAATGGAATTTTTTCCCATTTGGCCAATTGTATTTTTTAAGTAGTTTTTTTCAGTCAGTATTTCTGCATTCTTCTCCTAGCCATTGACTCTTTTAAAAATAATTCTTTTGCATAACTCTCATTTTTATTTTCCCCAAAATTTTTCTTTTACTTCTCTTAACTTGATTTTAAAAATCCTTTTTGACCTCTTCCAAGAGGACTTTTGGGGCTTGAGACTAATTTATATTCCACTATGAGGCTTTTTATATAGGCATTTTGACAGTGTCCTATTCTGAGTTTGTATTTTGAACTTCTCTTTCTCCATAGTAGCTTCCTATGGACAGAGATCTTCTGTTTTGTACTCATTTTCAGCCCTTTTCATGACTTCTAAAATTGAGTTCTGCTCCTGGATCCACAGGAGACACCAAATTTCTTACGTAGGGTCCTGGGTCACTGGCTTTCCATGCCAGTGGTTGAGTGCTTGTAGCTTGTCTACTGGGAGTGGCCAGGCCTATTCATGCCTGATGTACTAGATTTCTGTCTTCTGTGTTTGGACTGGAAGCCTCTCTGCTAGTCTGCTGAGCCAGGACTGAGAGACCTTGGTTGCTGATCTGTGCTGTGGCTAAGAGTTTCCTGCTGGCTTGCCTGGACACAGTCTTCACTGGCCTGTCCCCCCCTTTTACCAAAGAAAGACAAACCTTTCCTGAAATCCTAAGTTACCTTAAGCTTGAAAATTGTTTCATTTCATCTTTTTTGTTGACTTTTGCTCCAGAATTCATTTAGAGTCTGATTTAATGTTCTTTCTGAGGAAAGTTATGGAGAGCTCAGGCAACTTCCTAGCTCTTCTCTGCCATCTTGGCTCTGCCCTAATCCCAATAGTTCTACAGATATTATGGTAGAGTGCAAGGAACGCTGAATTTGGAGTCATAACACTTGGTTTTAGAACCTGTCTCTTGCTTCTCAAGTGACCTTAAGCAAATAACAAACACTGTCTGAGTCTGTTTCCTCATTTGTAAAAGGAGGCAACTTATTATAAGGCTTAGAATACTGACTATGAAAGGAAAAGACCTGAGTTCAAATCAGACTTCTGGCACTACTTATATGACAGCTGAGCAACATTACAAAATTTGTTCAATGAATCTTAAAAGTCACTGTGGTGCAAACAAAGAGACAAGTGGGAAATTTTGTTTGTTGAAGGAAAACAGGTGTTTATTCTCATCTGACAAGTTACATATTCAGCTTATATAAATTTAGCTCCAGTCATATCGTTATTAAAAAGCTAAGGCTTAGGCTGCATATGTGAACACATTCAGAAAGGAAAGTTCTTTAGATCTTTCCGATTATGGGTAAAACAACTTATAGTGTATCTGTAGAAAGGTACTAAGCTGAGGCTAGAGTTAAAGGTGAGTGGAGTTGGTCTAGATTGAGAGAATGAAACCATTTTCAAGTATGTTGTTTAGAGTAACTTAGGGCACTGGGAAGGAATTGACTCCTGAAACAACCTTCTTAAAGCACAAAATCCATCTGATCCTGCTGGATAAGAGAAATGCCACTTCAGGAGAGAATGATACACATTTCTGAATCGTGGTTCTATATTGCTTCTTACTTTACTTTGGAAATTGAGGTTATTTGACATGACTTCTCACTTTTTGAATTGTCTTTATCTCAAGATTCCTTAATAGCATTGTCCATTCATTGATTTATTCCCCTGGTATCTGACAAAGAGATAGCCATTCTCCTTATCAAGGCTATTATGGCAAACAAAAGAGGATCTTTTGCTGTTTTTATTTTTTAATCTTTCCTTTATCAATCAGGAGTCTTTTTTAGGAGTAAGTACAGAAACAAGAGTTTCTTTAACTAGAAGCAATATATATATTTGTACTGTTGATTATTTTAATGTGATTAAAGATCTTCCCCACCCATTAATTGGCCTACCCATTAAGGGAAGTGTGATTAGGGAAAATTTGAGGGAAGGCCTAAATCTTTTGTTAATGAGGCACTGGTTCTCAAGGTTTGTGATGCCTTCTGGCTCTAAAAAAGGTGTAAATACTCTGAGTTGAGGTTTTACTTTGAGGCTTATTGATTGGAAGGGTTTGTTTGACCAAATGAGGACTCAAGGAAGGTGCTAAAGGAACCTCCTGAATTTGAAAACCCAGATGTCGTGCTTCCCTCTCTGGTAAATATGGTCAGATAGTTGGACTTGTTTGTTGAATTTAGGCAGAGGGAGGCATGCCTGTTGATCTTTGATATCAGCTCTGTATTTTCTTTCAAGTTCAGGGTGCTGACTCCCCTGAACTAGGTGAATGATACATGTAACTTGATTAAAGTGATTATTAACCCCTTGAAAGTTGGCTTTCATTTATGAATGCAGATCAAAGAACCTGTGATAACAGAACCCCCTCTGTATGTTGGGGTGCTTACTATTACAAAAGACCAAACTTATCGCAAGGGAATTTTATCCCATCACCTCCCATCATCTTCAGTCAATTATAAATTTAATTATTCTCTGTTTAGAATACTCAATTTCTCCCTGTATAGATCCTTTTTTCTATTTTCAAACATGGTCAATTATTTTTATCTTAAAAACCTCACTAGACATTGCTATCCCCTCAAGTTATTGTTTTATAACTAGTTTTCTTGGCTTTCTCAGCCAGACTCCTTGACTGAGGTGAAACATTTGCTGCCTCCAATTCTTTTCTTCTCATTAATTCCTTAATACTTTCCCATTCAGCTTAACACATCCTACACCTAAAACTGCAATCTCTAGTGCCATCAATGATCTTTTCCTTTGTTTTGTTTAATGTTTATTTATTTTTAGTTTTCAGCATTCGTTTCCACAAAATTTTGAGTTCCAAAAATTTCTCCATCTCTTCCCTTTCCCCCTCACCATAACACCTTGAATTCTGATTACCCTTTTCCTCAATATGCCCTCCTTTTTATCACACCCTTCCCCTCCCTTATCCCTTTCTTCCCTCTTTTCTTGTAGGGCAAGATTGATTTCTATCCCCCATTACCTGTAGTTCTTACTTCCCAGTTGTAGGCAAAAATGATTTTCAACATTTGTTCTTAAAATTTTGAGTTTCAGCTTACCTCTCTTCCTCCCTCCCCACCCATCCCCACTGAGAAGGCAAGCAATTCAATATAGGCTATATATGTGTAGTTTTGGAAAAGACTTTCATAATAGTCATGTTGTGAAAGACTATATTTCCCTCCATCCTATCCTACCCCCACCCCATTTATTCTATTCTCTCTTGTGACCTTGTCCCTCCCCAAAAAGTGTTAATTTCTAATTACTCCCTCCTCCCATTTCCCTCCCTTCTATCATCCCTCCCACCCCACTTGTCACCTTCTCCCCTACTTTCCTGTAGTGTAAGATAGGTTTTCATTCCAGATTCAATGAGCATGCTATTCCTTCCTTAAGGCAAATGTGAAGAGAATAAGCTTCACTTCTTCCCTTTCACCTCCTCCCTTTTCTCCTCCATTGAAAAAGTTTTTTCTTACCTCTTTTATGAGAGATAATTTGTCCCATTCCTCTCTTACCCCTTAATTTTATTTTTTTAGATATCATTCTTTCTTATTCAACTCACCTTGTGCTCTCTATGTGTGTGTGTTTGTGTGTGTATGTGTGTGTATAATCCCTCCAACTACCCAAATATTGAGAAAAGTCTCAAGTGTTATAAATATTATTTTTCATGTAGAAATGTAGACGGTTCAACTTTAGAAAGTCCCTTCTGATTTCTCTTTTCTGTTTACCTTTTTGTGCTTGATTCTTGTGTTTGAAAGTCAAACTTTCTATTCAGTTCTAGTCTTTTCATCAAAAATTCTTGAAAGTCCTTTATTGCATTGAATGACCATTTTTTCCCCAAAGTATTATACTGAGTTTTTCTGAGTAGGTGATTCTTCATTTTAATCCTAGTTCCTTTGACTTCTGGAATATCATATTCTGAGCCCCTTGATCCTTTAGTGCATAAGCTGCTAGATCTTGTGTTATTCTGGATGTATTTCTACAGTACCTGAATTGTTTCTTTCTAGCTGCTTGCAATATTTTCTCCTTGACCTGGAAACGCTGAAATTTTGCTAAAATATTCCCAGGAGTTTCTCTTTTTGGATCTCTTTCAGGAGGTGATCAGTGGATTCTTTCAGTATTTATTTTGCCCTCTGGTTTGAGCATATCAGGGCAGTTTTCCTTGATAATTTCATGGAAGATGATGTCTAAGCTCTTTTTTTGATCATGGCTTTCAGGTAGTCCCATCATTTTAAAATTGTCTGTCCTTGCTCTATTTTCTGAGTCAGTTGCTTTTCCAATGAGATATTTCACATTATCTTCTATTTTTTCATTCTTTTCATTTTGTTTTGTGATTTCTTGGTTTCTCATAAAGTCATTAGCTTCCATGTGTTCCATTTTAATTTTTAAAGAACTATTTTGTTCAGTGAGCTTTTGGACCTCCTTTTCCATGCTTTTTAAAGTATTCTTCTCCTCTTTGGCTTTTTGAACCTCTTTTGCCATTGAGTTAGCCTATTTTTCAAGGTGTTATTTTCTTCAGCATTTTTTGAGTCTCCTTTAGCAAGTTGTTGACTCACTCAATGATTTTCTTGCATTGCTCTCATTTCTCTTCCCAATTTTTCCTCCACCTCTCTTACTTGATTTTCAAAATCCTTTTTGAGCTCTTCCTTCAAGTGAGACCATTGCATATTTATTTTGGAGGTCTTGGGTGCAGAAGCCTTGACTTCCTCTGACTGTATGCATTGTTGTTCCTCATCTGAAAGGATGGAAGAAAATACCTGTTTACCAAGAAAGTAACCTTTTATAGTCTTATTTTTTTCCTCTTTTTTGGAGCATTTTCCCAGTCAGTTACTTGACTTTTGAATCCTTTGTCAAGAGGAGGGTATACTCAGGAGACCTGTACATTCTCAGTTCCTCCAAGGTGGTACAATCAAGAGAAAGGAGTTTACTCCTCTTCCGGACTGCACACTGGTCTGGGAGCAACAAAAATTTTTTCTGCCCAGAATCTGAGTAGTACTATTCCCTCTCCATAGCTGCCTACAGCTATGCCAGCCAGCCCTCCTTCTCCTCACCCCAGGGCCTGGCTCAGGGCTGGGATTCAGATCAGCTGCTCAATTCCCCCAGGGCCTTTAGGAAGAGGCCTCCAAAAATGAACACTGCTACTGCAGTGGCTGCTGCTGGCAGGGCCAGACTATGTTCCCAGTCTGCATTCCCTTCTCATCCAGGTGAAAAAGCTTTCTCACTGACCTTTGAAGTTTTCTTTGGTGTTTGTGGGTTGAGGGATCTGAGAACCTCTGTTGCTACTAAGGATTCTACTCCGAGACCTGCTCCAGTCCTGTTCCTGTTGGTACTGAGTGGCTGGGGCTGGGCTGGGCAATGTGGGCTGCACTCCATTCCATGCCCCGTGTGATAGACCTTTCCTGTTGGCTTTCCATGCTACCTTGTCCTGGAAATCTCTTTTACTCTGTTGTTTTGTGGCTTCTTTATTTAGAGTCATTTTTTACAGGTATTTTATGGGCTGAGGGGGAAGAGCTAGAGTATGCATATCTTTCTACTCTACCATCTTGGCTCCACCCCTCTCAATGATCTCGTAATTTCCAAATCTGATTGCATTTTCTCAGTCC
This sequence comes from Potorous gilbertii, assembly GCA_028658325.1. Lineage (NCBI taxonomy): Eukaryota > Metazoa > Chordata > Mammalia > Diprotodontia > Potoroidae > Potorous > Potorous gilbertii. Next base: position 614,021,275 of record CM053769.1, on the reverse strand, counting down.
TCATTCTTCTGAGCCTATCTGCTTCGTTTGACTCTGTTGACTACCCTCTTCTCCTGGATTCCTTTTCCTCACTTTCATTATAGTATTATTTCTAATCAAGTTATAAAGTGGATGGAGCCCTGGACCTGGAGTCAGGAAGACATGAGTTCAAATCTGACTTCGGACCCTTACCAGCTATGTGAGCCTGGGCAAGTCACTATGCCTCAATTTGCTAATCTGTTAAATGGTGGTAACAGTAGGACCTACCTCGAAGAGCTGTGAGGATCAAATGAGATAATAATTGTTAACCTGGTGTGTGTAATACCGGAGATAATTTGACTTATTATTATAGTTATTAATCAATACTCTTTGCCAGCTTATTATTTATTCCATTGCCCCTAACTCTTGATGTTCCCCTAGGTTCTGTCCTAGGTCATATTCTCTTTGTCCTCAGCAATTTCCTTTGGTAACCTCATCAATTCTTATAATTATGACTATGTTCCCTATGCATATAATTTGTAAATCTGTATATGTACCAACATTACCTCCCACATAACATTTTTAGAAATGCAAATTGGACAGACCACAGATATTGCAAAATTGATATGTCTAAAATCCATCATTGTTTTCCTCAAAACCTCTTTCTTACAAAATTTATAATTCTGGCAAAGGCAGCAGCATTTCCTCAGGTTCATTAGTAGAAATAAACTTGACTCTTCACTCTCTCATATCCCACCTATCCAATCAGGTAGCCAAATACTGCGGTTTCTACGTCTACAGCATTTCTCACATCTAACTCCCGTTGATATTCAGATACTGCCTTAGGTCAGGAACTTATCACCTCTTACCTAGATCATGGTAACTGTCTTCAAATTGGTCTGTCTGCCCTAATTTTCTTCTAAGCCCAATCCATTATATATTGTTGACAAAAATAAATTTCTGATCATCCCATGTCTCGTCAACTCCAATGAACTCCTCTTGCCTCTATGATGGAATGTAAGCTCCTCTATTTAGCTTTGAAATAACCTCACAACTTGACCCTAGCCTGTCTTTTCAGCTTTATCCCCTTCTTGCACATCTATGATCCAACTACATTGGCTTTTTCTTCTTTCTTCACACGTAACACTCTGTTTCCCATTTCACACCTTTGTACTGGATGCCCCATAACTGGAATGCAATCCCTTCTCCCTCTCATCCCATAGAACCCCTTCTTTCCCTTCAATACTACTCAATAATACCTCACATATTAAGTATTCATTGACTCCCCACTCTCAGCTGCTTTCTCTCGTTTACTTCCAAATAAATAGAGATAGAGATATATCTTGTTTGTACATACTTGTCTATGAGAGATAATTTACCCCATTCCATTTTACCCTCTCTCCTCCCACTACATTTCTCTCTCACCGTTTACCTTGATTTCTTTTAAGATATTATCCCATCCTATTCAATTCACTCTGTGCTATTTCTGTGTGTGCGTGCATGTGAGTATGCGTGTGTGTGCGTGCATGCCTGTACATGTGTGTGCACGTGTGTGTGTGTGTGTATATGTGTGTGTGTAATACCACCAACTACCCAGATACTGAAAAATTTCAGGAGTTACAAATATTGTCTTTCCATATAGGAATGTAAACAGTTCAACTTTGATAAGCCCCTTGTGACTTCTCCTTGCTGTTTACTTTTTCATGCTTCTTCTCATTCTTGTGTTTGAAAGTCAAATTTTCTTTTCAACTCTGGTCTTTTCATCAAGAATGCTTGAAAGTCCTCTATTTCATTGAAAGACCAGTTTTTCCCCTGAAGTATTATACTCAGTTTTGCTGGGTAGGTGATTCTTGGTTTTAGAGCTAGTTCCTTG